>CM071935.1:9086356-9686356 GCA_016081115.2 Rehmannia glutinosa
ACATGCACAGTCATTTGTTTTAAACACATATCAAGAGACACTGTTTATATGCACTTTTATGCTCCTGATAATATGATTTCTACCTTCTACGAGGTTCAAGCGTTAATATCATGTGAGTGTAACATTTTATCGGTATCGATCGCGGCTCAATGAGACATGAATTAGTCTCTTATAACGAATCAGAAATACAGTATGCGAGGTGCAAGCACAGCCCGGCATCGGCCATGCCTAATGGTGACATTTAAGCGCGTGACTTCACCAAGCAGTAAAGTGGAGTTAATAAGATGCGAGTGGGGTGAAGACGTGTCTCGAACACATCAAATTTATATTATGAAAGTAATCATAGGGAAAATATTTATTAAATGATGCTAAATTTTATTGGCAATCAAGTTATGTTTCCTGCATCGAAGCTCTTGCTACTCATGCTCTCAAAATATTTTATACATTTGTGATAATTTCCATTGATTTAATGGAACACATAGTAATGTCATGCTGGTTTCATTCGTTATTTCACACTAAATAAAATACCTGCAGCTTTTATTAAACGAATTTGGCAAGCTGATGTAATATTTGATTTATATCTGTGAATTTTAATAAACCTTATTCGCTTTGATAACTTCAAGTTTACTTATACATATTTTTGCCTGTACATTTTAGTAATTAATGTATTCTATTTATGCTTCCATGACTATTTATAAATACTCAAGTGTACTATGAAGCATAAACACATCCGTAAAATGGCTTCGGGTGTTAAACCTATCTGCCACTTCTGGAGAACCAGAGCGGCATCGGCTGTGACGTACAAGATGATAGTGGATTTCAGAGCAACACTAGCTTGAACACAAACGGAATACAAGACTCAAATCTTGAAACATATGAGCTTTCCAGATTGCCATCGCATTGGGAGGCCAATAATAAAAGGAAATTTCCAAGTGATACTAAATTCAACCTGTAGGAATGTAACGCCACTCGTCCGATGGATGGAAGGCATTATGAGGGCTTCAAAGATTTAATCGACACAATCTAATGACAAAGTGAAAATAGAAATTAAAGTGTGGTTGAAGATTTAAACATAGCGCTTTTATGGAGTGCCAAGATCAATTGTATTTATCAGATCTCGCTTTTATATCAAATTTCTGGGAAATGATAAATCTGCTTAAGACAAAGTATGTTTGCAAGATCGATATCATCCATAACTGACGGTCAATGTAGCGATAATTCGTATATCGGAAAACATGCCTTAATAGTTGTGTTGGCTTGATTTAGTCGGGAGACTTTCACCGCTACAGGAATTTGTTTATGGCACACAAGATATCATCCAAAATGGTACCACACTGGGCTGCATTATTATATGAAAGAAAGCAATAATGTACTTCAATGGGGACGGGGAATCAGTGAACGAGAGATGGACCCGAGCATTACCGGGAGATAAAGACGCGCCGTGGAGTGACTGCTAAAATTTGAGATATGTATTAAAGTAAATATGCTAATTTGATAGAAAAGTTATGCCGCAGGTTACGGTAAAGACCCATAATTGGAGGTAAAGGACAAAGTATTTCTATGTAACCTTGCGCGAGTTGTTCAAGCTTGTAAAGAAAGGAAATTGGCGACCACGATATAGACCATTCGAAATTTTGGATGTGGATCGAGGATGTCGACACCGCTTAAAGCACTACCCCGCATCCTGGTAAGATAACGTATTTCACATATCTATGCCAGGGAAGTATATTTTCACTCTGCAAGGCTTTACCAACAACTATGAGTAATCGATATCGACAATCAGCTTATAACGGTAGCCCTGCTGCCATTTTCGTTAAAGTATGTGGTATAAATTGAGAATTGGTGTCATTTCTGTTGTTAGTACAATGAGCCGCCATATGGTACTTCCAAGATATTACATTTTTCGGAGAGAGATGTAATATATCTCTAAATTAAGTATCCAAAATATTCTATAATGCAAATGAGTTTCGAGGACTAAATTTTTTTAGTGTGGCGTCAGACGACTTCCAACCTTTCTAATTACTGTAACTCTTTAAATTAATATTCATCATACTGTTGTATCAAATATTTCAGCTGCGCTCACGCAATTTACCGCTTTTATGAAATTTATATATTTTGAGCATCCGCAGAACTGGGATTTGCGCTTCCCCCTAATCGTGGTAATGGAAATAAACAGACATCACAATGACAAGCATCATGGATATGCGGAGCCGACGTAAATTTTGTGGGATTGAGACGAAAACGTAATGTTGATTTTCTGACATTTCAAAAAGTGCTTATATTTATACTTGGGGAATTTCTGAGATTAAGTCATACCTTGTATTTTATTATTAGCCACTATCAAATGGTAAAATTTAGTTTTAATCAATCATAATCTATATATATACAGCGTGAAGTCCGAAAATTATTTTCCCGCTTCTCTTTTTTGCTTATTATATTAGGAAACATTTGTAAACATTATAAAATGGTAATTATAAATTATAAATGGTACTATTATAAATTGGGGATATTGTGGTTCTATTCTAATGAAGATTGCCAATTATAAATTAGAAAACATTAATAGTATCAATGTCTATATATACATATATAAATTTAAAATTTATAAATGGTATTCACTATTATTGTTGATAAGCAAATGCCGCTTCTTCTGCTTTTCAAACTCTTTCTTCACTTTATTATCGTTAGTTCTTAGTTATAAATTATATATTTGCCTTATTATCTTATCTCGCTTTTAATTTAGGAAGATATCTACTACGCAGTATTGAGAGTTGTTTCTATATATAATTATATATATATAATATGTGTTCAAACTTTTATTTTTCCATTTTTTTCTTATTATATTAGGGAAACAATTAAAAATTATAAATGGTAATTAATATAAATTATTATATTAGGATTATATAAATTATTAAATAGTATCAATTATATCTATATAATATATAGATTTAAATTATAAATTGTATTTCACCATAATTGGATATTTGAGGGCGTTCGCTTCTTTCAAACATGTAGAAACAAATTTCATCAATTGCATGTTTACTTATTTGAACTGATAAAATATATTTAGCTTATTTAGTTTATTTGTTCTAATGAGAAACATATACTACGCCATTGTTATTGTTTCTATATAATTTTTATTTGTTTAATGGAGAATATATCTTCACGCAAATTATATTTACCATATTTATGTTGCATCATCTCATATTTATATCACATAAATTACCTTCGAGAAACACTATCATATTGTTAATTCAAATCAAGTGCACATAAACAATAACTATATTTCCATTCTTCACGTTATTTCATTTTCAAGTCATATTTCGTTGGTTCCGCTTAAACACCCAGCGAGGTCAATCATCATCAGTGAATAAAGCAGTGATTCACATCGATTTTAGTATCTTTTACCATTGATTTTAATGAGATATTGCACGTTGAATTTTAATGGAGATATTGTAATGCTGATTTCTTCGTATTCAATTCAATTAATCAAGCTTTTATAAGACTAATCGCTTCTGTCCGCTTCAAAGCATAATTATTTCTTTCGATCTATACAACTTCAAAAGTCACTTTACAATCTCTTTTGATTGATATGTTGATTCACATTGTTGATCAAAATGACAAACTTTACATGTGGTATTCAATTATTGGAAATAATGGTTTCGAGAACAAAATGTAGAGAGCAATGTTATGACTTCTATTCTCTATTCTTTAGTATCATATTTATATTCATAAATTTTTAATTGTATTTATTGTTGTTCAATATAAGTTGTTTATCAAACCAACTTAAATTTTCACAGATAAGATAGTTTTTCTATGTCCCGTGAAATAATTGTCGTAAAAAGTCATGAGCAATTGCGGATAATTGGTCACTTGACTAACCGAGAGCAAATTACAATTCAAAGTTGGCTAAACTTTTTTCAATATGACTTTTATCCGCTTAACGTAATCGTTATAATGTCACTTAATAGTTTTACATTTTAACCGAGAGAAAATTACATTTTTCAATGCGACATTACGCATATTACATTTTTTCATTATTATTTCATTTGATATGCACGAAATAGACCTGGCGTGTTCAGTCATAAATCTTTGCCAGGAGCTTCTAAATTTTGTTAATGCTTTTCAATATATAATGCTTCTCAGCATGTCAATTAAAAAAAAGCTAAGAATTGGGGTCTATCTTTTTATTTGTAGACTTTTCTTATTATCGTTTCTTTATCGCTGCTTTTTATAACGGGGTTTAATAGAAATTGCTGAAAGCGGTTTTCTATAATAGATTACATTCTAATTAAAACTATGCACATATTTTGGAATATTTGGATTGAAGTCTTTTTAGGAAGTTTTGCTAATAATTGTCACAACTCTTGGCACATATGTTAAAGTTTTGACATGCGTAAATTTCATCTTTTGAAATGAATTTTTGAAAGTGTTCATTTTAAAATTTTGTTAAAAAAAATAAATGTACTTAGCAAACACAATATTTTCATGTCCTAACTTTCATATCTTGAACGATCTAATATTTTCCGTATGAATTTCATATCTTGACAATTAATTAAAATTATTGATACCACAATAAGAACTAATAATAATTGAATGTATTTCATTTAGTTATTATTTTGCTTTTAGTATCATCTCAGAAAGTGTTGATACTTGTACGTAGCGTGAAACAATTTGGATTATCAGATCCTCATCTACGCATCACGACACTAAAAAGTCCGAGAAACATACAAATAGTAAAATTGAATTGAGCATTGTAACCCATCCATTTTCAAGAACGCCTTCCGTGATATTTGAAATGGTAATTTTCATAAGCGTAACCTTGAGTTATTGTAATTGCTTAAATTTATTTTGATGTTCATATTTTTTCATCTATATTTCTTACACATTGCAATATTCGTACTAAAGAATATGTTCCACTTTTTGTCGAGTTTAAAGGAAAAAATGCTGTCCCACATATTATCCATGTATGTGCGAAGGGACTCAGAGTTGAATCGTATACTACGTAAAATGCCATCCAGAAAAGGACAAATCAAAAGATATATAGGTTCATAATGACGGTATAAATACCAACTCATTGTTAATAAATAGTTTCATTACAAATTATAATGTTAAAAAATAATACACGGCAACGCATGCATGAATTACTAGTTTTTACAAGATATTAAGTTAAGATATTTCCCTACCCTGCTCCTCTTGCATTTTTTTTAAAAATACTAACTTTTACAAATAATTTGGGTAAAAAGAAGATATTTACCCCAAGCCTCTTGCATTTTTTTTTTAAAAACCCCAACACCCCCTTACTTCTCCCTCACACTCCCATACTTATTAAAAATCTCCATTGTCAAAAGAAAGTCTCCAATGGTAACTTTTTTCTTCATCTTTTCTTTTTAGTTATTGTCTTTTTCTTTTAAATTCTTTTAGGAAAATGATCCTATTCAATTGTTAAACATAGAAATCAACTTGATTATGAATCATCAAGTTTTGAACTATTTTTGGCCCCCTTAATTTTCGTCCACTTTGAGAATTTTTAACAAACAATTTTGTTTCAATTTTTGCTCAGAGATTATGTAATATCTAACTAGTAGGGAGCATGATTATGTGTTTTAATCTTGTTTGAAAATGAAAAATATCCCCTTAATCTCTTAGAAGTGGGACAACCAAAAGCTACTTTTTTGTGATTTGTTTTGTTAAATTTAAGCACGCATTTATGATAGTATGATAGTTAAAGTGATAGATTCTATACTTTATTTTTAATTTTGAGTTATATATGATTTTTTGATGATTTAATTAGATACTAATGGCTTAAGTAGATTTTATAAGTTGTAAAAGTAATTGTTGAGAATAACTTAATATAAGGATTTGTGATGATTTAATTCAGAGACATTAACGGCTTAAGAAGATTTTTTAGAAGTATAGTTGATTGTTGAGAAGAACTTAATATATGATTTGTGATGATTTAATCTAGATATTAATGGTTTAAGAAGATTTTTAGAAGCTGTGCTGATTGTTGGAAAGAATTTAACCTAGTCAAGATGAACTTGCATATTTTTGATTTTTGATCCCATTAATTCACTATGGTTAAAAAACTAGAGTTTCAAAGCCCAAGGATAATTTTGATGAAAGCTTTTAGTTTCTAAAGTGATCTTAAGGATAATTGATGAAAGCTTTTAGTTTCTAAAATATCTTAAGATAAATCTTGATGAAAGCTTAGTTTCTAAAAGTGATCTTAAGCTGATAATTTTGATGAAAGCTTAGTTTAAAAGTGATTTTGAGGATAAAAGTTGATTTTGTGTAAAGTTAGAAAAATCAAAAAAATTGAATAGAGTTCGAAAGTGGGGTAAAACACATCCCATTGCCGGTTCGACCTGCCACCGGAGCAGTTGAAATGGCTGCACGGTGGTAGGGGTGATGAATAGGATTGAAGTGATGATGGATAGTGATTGATGTACATGATGGTGATGTGATATGACGCGAATTGTATTTTCGGGCATCGAAACCAATGCTATATTATCGTGCTATTTAACGCAAGGTTAGATCAATAAGTTCGGTTTTGTGACTAAGATATTTACGAGATTTTTTTGAGAGGACATGTCATTTTTAAGAAAATCAGATTTCTTAAGCTTCTAAAATAAGATTTTATAGGGGTCCTAAGACCTTAATTTTATCTAAAACCAGCCAGACCATTAACTGACACAGGATTAACTAAGATTAATTGAATTTAAGTTGACTTTGACTTTTGTTGACTTAGACTTATGTTAGCCGACTTTGACTTTGACTTTGACTTTAGTCAAACCACTTTGAAGCTCTTTTAAAAGGGTACCAACCCCCGATCATGAGAATAATCGACTTTAGAATATATATTAGACTTTATTTTCTAGCTCGAGAGACTAAGTTATTTAATGATTATTACATTGTCCTTTGTTATTTAAGTTAAAAGAATTAATCGTGTTAGGTACACACCTATGGACGCACTAATTCAAACAACACATCACTAATTTTTGAGGCGCAAGCACGCACTGGTCACCGTGGGCCTACGAGACATGAAGGTGACTCGGACCAAGTGAAAAGTGGTTAATAGCATGTGAGACGAACAATACGCAAAAATGTTTGATCGGGGCCCGCGCGAGACACAAAGAACTCTCGCCAAAAATATTTTTATTAAATGATGCCAAATTCATTAAGCAGTAATTGCTTAATGCTTTCCTAACGAGCCCACCGCTCACGCCAAATGTTTTTATTAAACGAATTTGGCATGATGCACATGGATTTTATAATGCGTAACCTTATCAACTCATTCGCTTGACAACTTCTTAGTTTATTTAAGAAATTTTTAAGCCCACATTTTAGTAATTAAAGTATTCTATTTATGCTTCCGCATCTTATTTATAAATACCTGTTGTTACACGCTGATGTTCTGCTCCAAATGGGTCAAGGCACAGTCATTCTTCACATCTAGAGAAACCAGAAGTTGCAGATCAATAAGGAAATGGCTGTGATGATGGGTAAACGGATTTATATGCCGGGTACACTGGAAGGCGTTTCAGACTGTGAACCCAGATTTCATGCATAATCATTTAGCGTAAATGGTACTCGTTGGTCAAGATAGCAAATGGGCCTTTTACAAATTGACTAGTTATTTATTATTTGATGTACGCATACTGGGACAAGAGGTTGAAGTAAACGTCAGGCTAAGAGATAATACAATTTGGAGCAAGAGTTGAGGTAGAAAGGCAGTGGTGATTTTGGTATCAGGGCTGAGATACCCTATAGCAGTAGCACTTCAATGATTTGGTTGATTGATATGATTATTTTAATCGCCATGAAAATGATTCAATTTGATTATAATTATTTGTTGAATCATGCGTATAAAAACTATAAAGTTAGTGTCCCAAACCCATAAGCTCACGCCCATCGAAATATGAGTAATTGGTTGACCGTGAGGTGATCGTGACTACCGCCGAGGAGGATGCAAGACGAGCTTATACAAGAAAGGATATGCTCAATCATCTGCATAAGGTAACCTACTAATGGAGCATCGCTTGATAGTTTGAAAGGGTGGGCGTGCCGATGTGGGCAAATTAATAAATGATACTTATCAGTTTACGACGACATCTCATGAATATCACACCGTATTTACAGAGGTTTGACGCTATCGCCCAACAACAATAAAGATATGTACGAGATGATGTCTCGCATGGATCAACGGCACATTTCACAAGTGCCACTACCTTCCACTCATCATGCTGATTTGCAAGTACTTTGACACTTTTCGCTTTCTTTGATAATTTTCTCATATGTTCTAGATGAAGCATATTTCACGTTTGGGTGGGGAGGGGTTGTCAAGAATGCGTAAATTAGCATCGTTGCATTCAGACATTTAGATTATATATAGAGCATAAAATTTGCATAATTTTTTTATAATAATTTTCAATTTTTTTTTGTATTTTTTATTTTTAGCATGTTTAACACTTTAGCACGTTTAATTTTTGTGTGATTTAAATTCAGAAAAGTACAAAACACTTCCATGATTTTACTATGAGCATTTATTTTATGAGATGAAATATATTTTAGAATAATGTGATGAATTGTCGAGAGATATATCTTACTTGTTTGGCATTGATTAAGAAAATTATATTTGAGCATGATGCGGAAAATAAGCCTGAATTTTTGTGCCTTTAACTGCTTTCATATTATGGTAAATTTATTTTTCTTGAGTGTGTCATTCATGAATGTTAGAATTTTAGAACTCCCGCTTATCCTCACAGCCGGAGTGCAATTTTTGAAAATGATTTTAAGCGCCATCTTTGTTTAGCCTACTTATAGCTAAAAGCTCACCTATGAACCATGATTCCCTAGTTGGGGCCACTTGAGCCTTAACTTTTATTGTTAGCTACATTTTGATCTTTAAAACTTGAAAGAGATTTTTTTAATCCCTAAAATTACTTAAGCTTATAGCATTTAATAGTTTAAAGATGTGTGAATTGGAAAAAGAGAGAAAGTGGATAAAAGAATGAGGGATGAACAGTGCTTAGGTGAATAAAAGAATGAAGCTCGAAAAGAAAGAAAAATCTCTTGAAATAGAAAGAAAAAATCGATGAAAAGAAAAAGAAAATTGGGAAATTGAAAAAATGAGAGAGTTTGTTAAAATAAAAAAGCGCAAAATGTTTAATGAAAGATGAGAAAATGGTGGAGTTGAGTTGAAAAAGAAAATATCTTGGAAAGAATGATTTTTACCTGAAATTGGCCGGGTGAGTTGCAAGCTCTGGGCAGTGCTTTAAATTTATATGCTCAAGTCAAGTTTACTTAATCTAAATATTCCATACCTACCAAAGAACCTACATTACAAACCAAATGAAAGTCCATTTTGATTCTTAAGTCAAAATACCAAAGTGTAGAAAATGTTAGACGACGCATGTGTTCTTATGGTAGTTCTATATTCATTGAATTGATTTTGAGCAAACACTTTCCATACACTGAGAGAAAGTGATACACTACTTACTTGTCAGAGTCACATATCATCACCAAAAGAGTATTATTATGCCTTAACTTGTGATTGATGACTTTCGATAATGAATTGCATGCTTTATTTTGAATATGAGTCAAATGAAATCGATCAAGCTAATGTTTTTGCAGGTTTTTTTTGATTCTTTGATTTTATTTTTTTTAATTTGCTCGAGGACGAGCAAGGATTTAAGTTTGAGGGATTTTGATATTGTGTAAAATATAATGCATTTATGCGGCTTATTTTGTTATATAATTGATGCATTTGAATGTATATTTAGTGTACTTTACTTGGTTTTTAGAAGGGCATGATATCGTGTATTCTTTCAGTAACTTTTGTTTTTTTACAGAACGAGCTAAATAGAAAGATATCGCTTGGAAAGACCCAGATAAGATCGATGAGTGCTAAGAGAAGATCGAAGAGACAAAGAAACTGACAAAATCAAGTCACACGGTCAGCAATTGATGTGGTGTCACAGGCCGTAGGCTACTAGGAAAATTACACGACCATGCGAAGTGTTTCGGAACATAGACAGAGACGCGTTAACGGCCGGATCGTGCTGGGCCACAGACCGTATCGGTATGACCGTGAGATGACGACCGTGACTCGCTTGGTCGATTTGTCAGTCCTTTTTCCCATCGTAACTCTACAGTGATCTCCCTGAGACCTATATAAAGGGGAAACAAGCGCCTCGCACGAAAAATACAAGTCATTACATCCGGTCGAAAATACAATGCACATGATTACACAAATCAAAGGTCTTCCTCGAGAGATGAGGGCTAAAGACGTAAGAACACCACAAGGCCTTTCACATCTACTAAGCAAAAGAGTTTCAAGGCTTGGAAGGAGGATCCATCCTCGACTGGGGGTTTTTTCATTTTGATCTCTCTTGTTTGTACTTAGACGATGTCAAACTATTTGATTTCAACTTTGTCTATGAATTTGTTATCAAACATGTTGAGCTAATTTTCTTGATCCTAGGCATAATCAAAAATGTATTCATGTCAAATCTTTGATTGATTGTTTTCTTAATTGATTTGGCGTGTTCTATTTGATTCGAGTGCTTATTTTTTTGCTTATTATCGGATCAATAATATTTATGTCATACTTGTTAGTCCATAATTCAGGAGGAAGTTCTAGCAAGAGTAAAATCGGGATTATCATGAATGTAGGAATGCACTGAGAGACTAAGATCCGCTTGTGGGAGTAATTCAATTCAAATATGTCTGAGTTAATAATAGTTAATGCACTGGAGACCTCAATTATTATTATTCTACTGCTTATGCACCACCCAGAGGGGAAATAAACTAGCTTAGAATCAACCTATAGAAACACATGAATTGGTTTTGTGAAACATTAATCGGATTTTAATATTGAAGCATGTTGAGATTATGCCTGTGGTTGCTTTTGTATTTGTTGAAAAGACTTGTGGAGTTCCTGGTTTCTATAAATTTATTTCTTTTATTTTTACTTTTTCATTATTAATTAAAAGTTGTGATTTTCTGATCGCTTCAATAAAATCAAATACAATGTTATTATATCCTAAGTGTTTCATTATTCGGGCCCCTGAGTTATACGGCTTGCCTGCCATTATCTTATAAACTATATTGTAGACATCAGAGTAGCGATCAAAGTTTTGCCGAACAAGAATCTTTGACCACTTTGCACAAGGACATTTTGGAGTGGAGGCTTGTGACCATGTTTAAAGGTAAATTCTCTCTCTCTCTACCTCTCAACTTTTGAATTTTTTTGCTTTGTAGAAGACTCAGGAAATTCTTACAAGTGAGAGGTGAGGTACCTGAGTTGAGAGTTGACGAGAGGTGGAGCCGCATCACGCAGAGAAGCGAGACGGGAGTCAGCCCCCAGAGTGGGCAGGGCGCCTTCGCACCTCCCCTGCTTGGGGCACGCCCGAGTCTCCTCCCCTGGAGAAGGGCGCCTGGGTCGTCCCAGCCTCTCGTCCATTTTTCCATTTCTCCCCATGTTTCCGTATGTTTTGAGCCATATCTCGACTGCCAGTACTTCTTCCATCCCACTGGAGGCCGAGGTGTTACGCCAGCGTTCTTTGCTTTCCAGTCATTGCTATTCCATGTCCACATTTTTCCATAGAGTTTGATATTCTCCTTTGCTCTCCGCACTCGTGTTTTGATGGTGATGAGGGAGGCAGAGCTTGATCCGGTTCGAGCTCCAAGTGATGAGTCTTCGAGCGAGTCCAAAAGAGATAGTCTCGAAGAGGTCCGCCCCACCAAGATCGGCAAGATAGACCTCCCCGGAGTTGAGCAAATGTCCCGGAGAGCTGGCCGGTTGAGTGACTTCCACTTGTCTTCGTAGTCGCGTGAGTGGCCGAGCTTCCTTTCGGGCGTTTGTGATGTTGGCCCCGGGTCCAAGTGACATGCTAACTCATCCACCCGAGGCCTTCATCACGGTGTGTACCTTTATAGCTTCTAGTTATCTTTGTGGTTCCCGCCGTATACTTTTCTTATCTCGGTCCTTATGTCGGTGGGAGCATATGTTGGCGTGATGATTCCCCGAGCATATGCATGTATACGAGGATATCAACATGTTATGCCAAAGCTGTAGCTGATTCCAACTTCAGACGATTTTTTTTCCTTGTTCTATACCCGAAGTCTCCTGAGTGACACCTTTTCCACTTCTTCCCACGTCCCAAGTGCAAGTCATAGATGGATTTCCTCTCGGTGGGATATGGAAGGAGGGGATTTCTTTTATGTGAGGGATAATGGTTGGGAGCTTCACGAGGTGGGTTTACTCAGGTTAAGGTTGCTCGAGGCATTCCCTCTTCCCGGAGGATGGTGAAAGCTTATAGGTCTCGGGGCTTATTTAAAATCTTCAATGTTATGGAGTTTTTGGATATCCCGCCTTATTTTACGTCTTTACATTGCTTCCCACTTTACTTGTATATTTTGACCTAAGTTTCCTTTTCATGTTGCTTTTACTTGGTTTTCCTAAGAAGAGAGTTACAACATTGTAGACTGATGGCCTTTTAAGAAGGAGAAGGCCAAGGGAAAGTCCATTTCTTCAGCGGAAGCTCAAGTGTTCTCGCCGAGTGATAGGCCGCGCCCTTCTCCATAAGAGAGTGAGAGGCGCCCTTCCCGCCAGGAGGGTGATAGGAGCCCTGGGTCACGCTCTAGTAGTTGTGTTGATGTTGCTCTGGCTCCTCGTCCTTCTGCTGGCTCTTCGGGAGGGAAGAGGCTGAGGATGGAGCCTCGAGTCACTGCTTCTGAGAGTGTTGGTCCCCAAGCTCTCTTCTCCGGTGGAGTGAACCATCGTGAGGGGATCCAATCCCATTGGGACTACACTGATTCTGGCTTGGGCTACGCCAATACCCGAGGATCTCTATCGGCCAATGCCCAGTCCTGACTTGGGTCTTTGTCCTTCAAGGACATTGAGACTCACCTTCGTGGGACCTTGCTCAGGTAACCTTCCATAGTTTCTTCACCTTTCCAACCTTCATGCTTTGTCTCTTTACTTGGCTACGACTTGTACAAATTATATTGTATGCCCTGAACCTCACTGCGGCATCGAACCATCGAGGTGAGGTGACTGAGGTGGAGAACAGTCAGCTTTGTGATAAGGTGAAGAGCTTGACGGATGATGCGGCAAAGCATGGTGGTAAGATGTCTAAGTTGTCGAATGAGCTTGAGTGGGTGAAGGCCCAACTCGACCATTAGTCGAAGATAGGCAAAGTTTTTATCCGCAATTCAGTCAGCGCCCATATGCTAGTTTAGGAGAGGTCCTGCCACTGAGGCTATAAAGCTTCCCCTGAGTATCACTCCGAGTTATCAGAGAGTCTTTAGTCTATTTTTTTACTTGGCTACTACTTGCAGGCAAATTATATTGTATGCCCCAACCTCACCGCGACTCAACCGTCGAGGTGAGGATCGAGTGGAGAGAACACGATCGACTTTGAGATAAGGTGCGTAGCTTGACAGATGATGCGACAAAGCATGGTGGTAAGATGTCCGATTTGTCGAATGAGCTTGAGTGGGCGAAGGCCCAACTCCATGAGTCGAAGACGGGAAAAGTTTTTGTCCTAGTTTAATGTCGGCGCCTATATGCTAGTTTAGAGAGGTCCGCGATTAAAGCTTACAAAGCTCGTGAGTATCACTTGAGTTATTGCGGGAGTCTTCGCCTATTTTGATGAGCCGCCATTGCCATCAGAAACTTCTATGGAAGAGTGAGAAGAACTTTAGCGGTTGATCGACATCCTCGGATCGGTGTTTCTGGATGAGAAGAAGGGAGATGTTGAGGTTTTGGAGGATCTTTCCAATGACACCGTGGCGGGAGTTGAGCCTAGAGATTTATGTTGTTGCTACAGACGATGCACTCCTTCTTGATTGGCGATAAATTTTTGATTCCTCGCAACCTATTTAGGGCTTGCTCTACGATTCGGATGTTTCTTTTACGCACTTGAATATTTCTCCTTTTCTTGACCTTGAGATGTTTTGTTTTTTGCCAGGGGGTTGGATGATTCGTCCATTTTCCTTATGCATATTAACTTTCCTTTTCATGTTTTTACTTGTGATAAATCTTGGCAGAGATTAGACTTTTATATTATATTTTAAAATCAAGGGCGCCCTTTCCGTAACTCGGAGGAGGGCTCCCCGCGGGGTTCCTAGAGCGACCTTCGGAGCCGGATGAGGACACCCATTGGGGTCTTCCCAAGTCATTGCTTTATTCTTTGTATCGTTTTCCATACGTGTTAGCATTTTTCGCCATTTTTTCTTGCACATTCTCATCATGGAGAAGACCACAGGGACTCTTGTGAGGAGGCCCCTCCCATCCTGGGTTTTATCACGGGCATCATCCCACCCGGATCTTAACCGGTGAGGCCATCCCTACATGGATCTTAGCCTGGATGAGGGAATTATTATGACCTCCATGAGAGGCCCTCCCATTCGGGTCTTAGTCGAAGGATCACCCCACCCGGGTTTGAGCTAGTGAGGTCATCCTCCGGGGTCTTAGAGGAGGAGAAAAATTACTAGACCTCCATGAGAAGGCCCTTCCCCATCCGGTCTTAGCCAGAGGGGTCATCCCACCCGGTCTTACTCCTGGGAGGCCATCCCCTCAGGGGGTCTTAGCCTAGGAGGTAAATTACTATCACCTCCATGAGAGGCCCTCCCATCCGTGGTCTTAGCTCGGAAGGGTATTCCCACTCGGAATCTTAACCGGTGAGGCCATCCCTTTAAAGGTCTTAGTCGGATGAGGTTATTTACGAAGACCCTTCGTGAGGGAGGAGGCCCCGGCCATCCAGGCCTTAGCCGAAAGATGAGATTTGTTGAGGAGAACGCCTAACTAGTCATCACCACCGGCCACGTGTGGCCATTAATCGCACCGCCACGTGTGGCCATTAACGCATTCATCACATCAAAGAATACGTGAAAGCATTTTTATATATTATAATGAAAAGGTTTTACGCCTGCAGGGCGTAAACATGACTGAAATGTAAACAAATGTTTAACGCCTCTTGGCGGAAATTAACCAAAACAATAAAAATACTCAAATCCTCGGAGCCTAGGGAAAGATGTTGTTTATGACTATGTGGTGCTTTCATCATTTGGTCTCGGTTGCTTGCTCATCTTCAAGGTGGCCACGAGCATTCTCAAACCATCTTGATGTCTCCGATAGTCTCTCCTCCCCTCGACCGTAGGAACTTCACCCTTCAAGTGAACCATAGAAGGGATGGCCCGAAATGGTTCAAGCATGGCCTTCCCAAAATCAAAATGTATGGAGATGGAGTGTCTAATACGAGGGAAATGGACTATCTTCGTGACACAGTGAGGGGTGTCCATGTCAAGTGTGAGTGGGAGGTTGATTTTCGCCCGAGGACTTGATTACCTCTCTAGGGAAGCCAATCAACGGTGTTGAGACCAAATAACTTGCGCGTTGGATCAATCCTCATCTTGTCAAAGGCTTCCTGCATATGATGTCCACCGCGCCCTCACTGTATCGACTGTGACCCTTTTAACTACGAAGTTGGCCAGCATAACGATGTGGCGATGGCATCGGGATGAACTTGGGTCTCTGGGATGTAGTCTTGAATGCCGAAAGTGATTGGCATGCCTTGGCTTCGAGGGTCGCCCACGCCTCTTTTCTTGGACGGGTTCTCCTGGGACGCCGTCTTATCTTTTTTATTCCCTGGAGAGCACTCTAGGCATTTATTGCCTCGACCTCCGAGATCACATTGATGACTCCGCAACATGATTGTCACGCTTCGCTCCCTATAGTGATTGTTCGCCTTATTTTTAGCATCGCCGCAAGTGTACAAAGTGTAGTTTATAGAATAGGGTTAGCAAGGCTCTAATCCACAGAGACTAATAAATTAATGTACTTAGTATTGGGATTGTAATAGTCTTATTTTTTATCTAGATGATTGAAATTGATGATTGGTTTTGTAAAAGCAATACAATAATTTATCATAAAAAGACAAAGTAAGAATTGATTGAAAGATCAAGGAGATGAATGGATTCCAGGGTTATGGTTTTGATTAATATCCTCTTTTCAAGTATCGATTAATCACAACCAAAGTTATTATTATTCTTCCCTATAAGATAATCACGAAATTATTTTACCCTCTCTCTTGAGATGTATGTAAAACATTGATTGGATTATCTATGCTAGCATCTCTACTCAACATGAGATATCCGACTCCCAAAAGCACAAAAGATTATAAATCCTCACAAATATTTACTGAGACTTCTCAATATTGCAAATATTCATGTCAAGTACTCAACGATCTAGTATTTAAACTCATCTCTCGAATTATGAATCAATACATCAAAACAAGTTAAACCAAAGGCCTTTTGATAAAACCAAACAAAACAAAGTACTCGAATAGGGTTTGAAAATAATAACTTCAATTGCAATTAAACATCAAACAAAAGTTTCCATTAACTTACTCCCAAACCCGAATCACAAAAGTATTTAGCTGCATACGGAAATAAACAATTCATAGACAAATTATTCATGTTCATATCTATCTAATCAAAAGTAAACGATACTATGGAATGAGAAAACTTAGGGATGTCGATGATCTCTCGATCTATCTTCAATCCTCAAGCGTGTGGTTGTGACCTTGATCAATCTCTCGAATCCTCCTAGGTTGCTCTTTTCTCTCTCGCTTTCTAGGGTAAAAATCGGTGTCTCGTCTCTATTTATTCTCCCATTGGTCAAAACCTAAGTTAAAAATCGCCAAAACCTAACTTTCCTTGACAGACGCACGACGTGCACTTCACGCACGGCCAGGTCGTGCATCAAAGCCGTAGGATCCGCTTGACTCTCGAAATGATGTACGACTGATCATGCATCGACGCACGTGGCCGTGGGGTCACATAAACTTCCAAAATTGCTTATGGGTCTTTATAAGAGTTGTAGCACTATCTCTTAACTTTCCGTATCCACTTGAATCAAATTTCAATATCAATTTTGTAGAGCGAGTTATGGCCAAAATAATAAACCCTACTAGTCTGGAAATTCCGGACGCGATTGACGTTTCTTAAGATGAATCCCCTCGTTGTCCGATCATCCATGCTTCTTTTGATACACGACTCATTACTATGACTCTAGACTAACATATAGTTGGCCCACGCATGGCTTTGACCACTCAAAGAACTCAAAAACAACATAAAACTCTAATGCTAGAAAGCCCAAATCAATGGTATAAAAACCAATCAACATCCGACTTCTTCTCGATTTGGCTTCCACTTTGGTGTATGCTCTCAATTCTTGGTGGTTCTACATCGCAATGCTCATATTTGGCATAGAAACACTAAAATATCACAAATTCCCGCAAAATGAGCAAAGTGTAACATTTTTTCCATAAAGAGAGAAAATAGCCCATTTTACTGAGTTAAAGATGTTTATCTATCAATTATATCTACAAATAAGACCCAAAATACGTGCAAAACTCACACTAATCAAACCCCAACTTAAACTCGGACAAATGGTCACTTTCAACGCTTTATAAACAAGACAAAACACAAATGGGATGAATGAAAAGCCATCAAGAACAACACATCAAAATTCATGCCGTTTATCCATAGACGCTCAAGCAATAAATCAACCAAGCCTCGAACATCTAACACGAACACATGTCAATTAAAACCATGGCAAATACTTCGAATCACGACTCTCACGGATCAAGTGTATGCTCTCCTCACAAGTGTATAAGGACGTGTTTTCGCTCAAATCATATCAATGTTGAAGAATTACCATATGCTTGCAAATCGTCTCACATCTCTCGCCACTAGAATGTATGCAATTCATAAATAAAAAGGACTTTTTCTTTTGGTTGTAATGAAGTCTCTTTGGTTAGGTAGATAATTATGGAAAAAGTGACTCAAACTCAAAGCGCGTAGACCGTAAGCACATCTTTCATTCGATCAATTATTCTCATTTAAACCTAATATGCTACCCCAATCACCTCTCGTTCTTATCAACTTTTCATATTTCCTTTCACCCTTTTTTTTTTTCTTTTTTATAGAATCCACTTTATTTCGCCTCACATCACAAATCCCAGCCTACAAGTTCATTCAAAGCAAACTCACTTATAAAGTCGATTTTTTTTTTTTCGACTCTTTCATGAGTATTCATCCTTTCTTTTCCTCCTTTTCTTTCTTCTTTTATTCCCATCAACCAACACTTGCACAATTATCTAAATTCTCGACATCCTCCCATTCAACCTTATTCAATCCCCTTAATGTTATACGCTCAAGTCTAGGGAACATATATATCAAGTTAAGGCTTGAAATGTGGCTATCAAAAATTAGGCACCAGGCTCAAATTGGCTAACTAGGGAAATTCAATGTCATTAGGTAAGCAAAAGGTTTGAAAGGCTTAACAAAAATAGCTTTAAATCATTTTCATAAATCGTATACAACATGTGGCTTTGACCAGAGATACTGAGCAAGTTCTAGAATTCAAATCAACATGAATAACACACTCAATCAACAAACAAGATCGCATAATATGAAAACAAAGAAAGGCTCAAAGCTCACAGGTTTGCAATTGCGTAATTCAAAGCATAAGATCCATGTTCTCAATATCCACATGCTCCAAATCATCTATTCTCATCATGATCAATTCACACTAAACACCCAATTCAAAACAGCATAAATTTTTTCAAATAAACTCCCAGTATAGCGCAACGCACACCACAAATAAACTCCCAAACAACTTCATGACAAATTATTCATATTCATATCTAACTAATCGAAGTAAAAGATACTATGGAATGAGAAAACTCGGGATGTCGATGATCTCTCGATCTAACTTCAATCCTCAAGCATGTGGTTGCCACCTCGATCAATCTCCGGAATCCTCCTAGGGTTGCTCTTTTTCTTCGCTTTCTAGGGCAAAAATAAGTGTCTCGTCTCTATTTATACTCCCATTGAGTCAAAACCTATGTTAAAAATTGTCAAAACCTAACTTTCTTCGACAGACAGAGACGGGCCGTGTGATCACGCACGACCAGGTCGTGCGTCAGGCCGTAGGACTGCTTGACTCTCGAAATGGCGCACGACCAGGTCTCGTGTCGATGCACGGCCGTGCGTCACCCAAACTTCCAAATTTGCTTATGGGGTCTTCATAAGAGTTGTATCCCTATCTCTTAGCTTTACGTAGCCACTTAAATCAACTCAATATCAATTTTGTAGAGTGTGTTATGGCCAAAATACTAAACCTTACCAGTACTGGAAATTCCAGACGCGTTTGGACGCTTTCTTGAGATGAATGCCCTCGTTGTTTGATCATCCATGCTTCTTTTGATACACGCTCATTACTATGACTCTGACTTCGATATAGTTGGCCCATAGTATGGCTTTGACCACTCAAAGAACTAAAAAAACATAAAGCTCTAGTCTAGAAAGCCCAAATAAATGGTATAAAACCAATCAACATCCGACTTCTTCTCGATTTGGCTTCCACTTCTGTATGCTCTCAATTCTTGGTGGTTCTACATCGCAATGCTCATATTTGCCATAAAAATACTCAAAATATCATCAAATTCCTGCAAAATGAGCAAAGCGTAACATCTTTTCCATAAATAGAGAAAATATCCCATTTTACTGAGTTAAAGCATGGTTATCTATCAATTATATCTACAAATAAGCCCCAAAATATGTGCAAAACTCACACTAATCAGTGATCTGGGCGGCGGTGGTTTTGTGGAGATTCTTCTTCATGTGGCCTAGGATCGCGGCTAAACTTGATCTGATCCGCGTAGTCCTTAAGGTGACCTTTATGGATGAGTCATTCTATCTCATTCTTCAAAATAAAACAATCTTTCTGGTGTGCCCCGATCTCTATGATACTGGGCAAGATAGATTGGAACACGCCCACAAAGGGTTGTTCATTAATGGTTGTTGGGGATCAATGATCCTCTTCTTCCGGTGGCTATTAAAACCTCCGTTGTTGGAGCATTGAGAAGGTGTATAGCTTGGCCTATGATCCTTACTTGAGTCCTTCCGCTGATCGGTTCTTCTCCTCTTTCCCAAGGGCTGCATTTGATGCCGAGCTCAAAGCTTAGTGGACTCCTCTACTCGGACATACTTCTCCATTCGCTCCATAGCTCATCCATGTTGGATGGAGGCTTCCCCAAAGAGATTCCTTCGAGGACGCCTCTCGGTGTAAATTTTGTTGTAGTGTCCCCACCAAGGTCTCATGCCGAAGTTGGCCCTTCGTTGGATGGCTTCCACAAACCGCTTCATGAACTCCCCGCAGTGTTTCTCCTTCCTTCGCTTCACCCGAAAGAGGTGAGCGATAGTCTTTTGGACACTTTCTCATTAATGAAGAATCACGCTGCATAAAGGCCTCAATGAGCTTGTCCATCCGGAGATCGACCCCACCGAGGCGATTAAACCATGTCAAGACCCGCTGGTCGAGTAGTGAGGAACACCTTGCGCAAGAGGCATCCATCATGTCATAGAGATCTCGCTTGCATAGAATTTGTCCAAGGTATCTTACGGGTCTCTAGTTCCATCATATTCGGGAGGTTGGAGGTCTTGATTCCTCGATGGGAATGGTTCGAGATAATATCATCGAGCTAACGGGCTCTCTTCATAAAATGTCGTAGCTCGTGAGCTAGCTAAGCTAGGAATGCCTTTGGTTGAGATTCGCTAATCGGTGGCCACTCTTCACAATTTTGATTTTCACCGTGACCTTCTTTTCTCATCATGATCGTCCCGATTAGGGTCTTCAATAGCGGGTGGAGCCCGCGGTGGTCCTCCTCCTACAACATCTCAAGGGCTTGATGTCTTAAAGCATTTCGGCAACTTCATCCCTGAGAGCCTGGAGGGCTTCTTGGGGCATGCAATTTCTTCAACAGCAGAGCCTCCCGAAGAGGGGTTGCACCCCTCTTGCAACGGAGGAAGGTGCAAAGACTCCTCGAGGAGGAGGAGGGTCGGCTCATTCTTCGCCTTCCGGTGCGCTTGTTCTTCTTGCTCGCCTCTGCGCCTCGGCCCGCAACTTGAGATCCGAGGCCACGTGCTTGAGACCGAGTCTGCATCTTCGTTTACTTTGGCTGTTCCTACAGACGACGCCAAAATGATACTACTTTTTTAAGGCAAACCACCGAAGTTCATCGACGACCAAAATCCTCTTACACGGGAGGAAGTCTTCACGCCCCTCTTCCCGAGGGGAAGTCTTCTGCCTTCTTCTCCTCGAGCCGTAAATACTCCGATTGGAAACTTGCATGCACACATGCACAAAGGTTAGAGGGCTTCGGGATTATCCTGGAGAGGTTCCTCCGACGCTCAAGTCGGCACGGTAATGAGAGAATAAAAAGAATCAAATATCAGTATAATGAATGGGTAGGAGAATAATGAATTAATAATGAGTTAAATAACTTAGAGATAATAGGAGGGAGCTTTTTATACTTGGGAGATATTCTCCGTCATTCCATGTAGGAGAATTTGGCCTATGGGTTTGTCCACGTAGGAGAAAACGGCGCTTAGGCCAAACCCTGACTTTTTGGGCCGATTTAATTATCAAGAGCCCAATGAGAAATTAATATTAAATAAAAAAAAATAAATTATATTTAATAAATGAAATACCGTTTTATCCCCAACATAAAGGCGTATCATCAATAAACTCATGATTAAAGTTACATATCATCTACTTTTTTAATTTGCTTTAAAGAGGCATGGATAGTTTCGAGTTAATTAAGTATATTGGTTATTTTTTCCAAATAGTCAATTAATCCAAATTTCAACTTCTATATTTATCCTCTTTTTTCCTGGAAGCGTGATATTTATAGATAAAATTTTAAAATTTTAATAATAAATTTATTTCTTTTAAAAAAATATTTTAAAATTTAAACTAATTAATATGATAGATGTAACTTAATAATTTCGTATTACCTTCCCAACTTTTATCCAAATCTTTCACTTTGATTATTGTTTGGAAAACAATAGGTGTATACCAAATCACTAGAAAAAGATTGAGCAGAGCGACATTATTAAACTCAATGGCAACCTCGTTAGCAGAATACGACAATCACCTCTCAAGATATAATAACTTACTTCTTGTGATAATAACAACACGAATTACAAGAACTTTAGACACTTGCATTTATATCTCTCTAGAAAGATTTTGCAGAAAGAAAATAGTAAACTCGAAAATGGGATGAAGAAAATAAATTAGGGGTGGGGTCATATTTATATAGAATTTTGGGTGTTTATTCAGACAGGGTGCATCTCTTGAACCGAATCAACCTGGACTTTCAGATCATGTCCTTTGATCATCAGCCATGTTTGGTGGTCCAGATCGAACCACATGCACAAGTTTACAATCATTTATCATGCACCGATGCAACTTGGTCATTTATCTGCTACCAATCGCAGCCCTTCAGACATGCTGCATCAGTAGCCACACGAACCTACACAATCAATCATCGCTAACTGTTCGTCAGGTATGCGCCATTGGACAAATCTACTATGTCACCGTCACATGAGTTTCCCTGCCACGTCACAAAGCCATCGGTGAGCTACTAAACCAAACCTTAGTTCAATTTCTTAGAAATTTAAGGTTCATCAACTCTAGAACAATGCTTATTTATGGACTGTCGGGTCACGCCCTTTGATCATCGAAGTGATCCGCGATTCGAGACGCACTATTTGCGTAGTTGATAACCATTTATCATGCACCGCCATCGGGGCGGTTGTAACTATTCACTCTCTCCTAGTCAACATTAACTACTAATCGTAGTAATTTGGTCACATCCCATCGGTCAAGTAAAGCATCGTGCTTATAAAAGATCCAATGCAACAAGTACGCGTGCACGTGCGCGCGTGGGCTCAATTTGCTACAAGTGCAACGTGCGCGCGATGCGGGCTTTGGTCGATTGTGCTCGCACATCCTCGTAACTCATTAAGCTAGCTCAAAACTTGTCAATATCCATTTGGTCCACTAATGGGCACCATAAGAAGTTTCAAATTACTAAAGTGAAACTTTATATAAGCATGTTAAATTTATTCTCGTGTTTCTAATGTGGGATGTGACTCTTTATATTCCTAAAGCCTATATTTTCATATAAAATGCATTTAAGTAACTTACTTAATGAATTAATTTTTCATTCACTCGAAATTACTTTTAACAAATGCTAAACTCATCTACCGTAGTGTAAATCATTTATATCTAATTTGTTTCCTTTTTTTTCAAATAAATGAATTTATTTAAGTAATTAGTCAAAATTGGATCAAAACCCAATTTAAAAGAAACTTAACATATATCAACTATCACATAAAATTGGGGAAAATAAAACTTTTAGTCCTATAAGTTGGACCTTTTTGAGGATTAGTCGCCTAAGTTGTCACCTTTATATTTTAGTCCTTAACTTTCAAATTTCTAGATATTCACCTTTAACTTAATTAGCAATTTTACTTTTGGTCTTATTACTTAACAAATTTGTAAATTTAGTCCTACAACTTAAAAAATTGTTAAATTTAATTAATTTATTAAAAGGTTATTTCGTAATTAAATTTTATTCTTAAAATGAATAATTTTAATTAATAGTTAACTTTAAATAAAAATAATTAATTAATTTTTAATTTAATTAATTTTTTTAAAAATATTTCGAGCATTAATTTTCTAAACCTTGTATAGTAAATGCATCTTGTACACTAGTCCGGATCAATTGTTTGGAGATAATTCTCTCACCAATGACACCAAAGGTTAATTACATAAATATGACATATTATTCTTAATTTACTAATTAGATGTAATTGTTTTAACTTTTCTAATATTCGTTAATTGTTTTAGAAATTTCTATTTATTTTAATTTTTATTAAATAAATTAATTTAAATTTTAATTGCTTTTATAATTTAATTTAATTTTCAAAAATTTAAGTTTAATTATTTTACTTTGTTGGTCCTATAAAAATATGAAGTGTGAGTACTAACCTTTTAATAATTTATTTGAATTTAACTATTGCTATGTTATCGACTAAATTTCAAATTTATTAAGCTATAGGACCAAAATAAAATTGCTAAGTTAAAGGATTGAATATCTATAAATTTGAAAGTTAAAGGACTAAAACATGAAGGTGGCAACTTAGAGGACTAATTCTAAAAAAGGTACAACTTACAAGACTTAAATATCTTATTTTCCCGTAAAATTGTTGTTGTTCTTTGTCTTTGCATCGTTTTTACTTGCATAATATTTTTGAATAAGTATTGTATAATGATAAATCATTTGTACTCAATATATTTTAAATTCAAACAAATTAATATATAGGGTTATGATCAAATGTGGCAGTAGGCTTATCGTGTGGCAAGATGGATTAATCCAATCCATCCACACCTTTTATTCAATGGTCCGTTGCTATTAAAAATAATCGATTTATCAATTAATTAATAGGTGGAAAGGGCATAATAATAACTAGAAAATGTCATAAATCACGCCTTACAATCAATGGATTGATTAATATCATGTTTCCATAATCAATTGTGCACCATTTTAATAGCTGAATCAGATACCATTTAATAATCGATTGTACACCATTTTATATCTAATAAATTGCATCATTGTATAACTAATTATACACCATTCAATCCCATCGATTTTTATGGGATTTGATTTTACGCTCCTCCGTTTTCATTCAATTGTGGTTTATTCACAATGATGTACAATTAGTTATACAATGATGCACAGTTAAATATAAAATAGTGCATAGTCAGTTATTAAATGGTGCACAATTCAACTATTAAAATGATGCATAATTCAGTTATGGAAACGTGATCTTTATCACATCCATGATTATAGAGCATCATTATGGGAAGGTGGTTACACCATTTTGTATTTATAGGATTTTTAAATGATGTATAATTGGTTATACAATGATGCACACTGTTAGAAATAAAATGGTGCACAGTTAAATTAT
Organism: Rehmannia glutinosa; assembly: GCA_016081115.2. Classification (NCBI taxonomy): domain Eukaryota; kingdom Viridiplantae; phylum Streptophyta; class Magnoliopsida; order Lamiales; family Orobanchaceae; genus Rehmannia; species Rehmannia glutinosa. The sequence goes on from CM071935.1 coordinate 9,111,251, forward strand.
TAAATAGGAAGATGGTTACACCATTTTGTCTTTATAGTTCCTTTAGATGATATATAATTAGTTATACAATGATGCACTGTTAGATATAAAATAGTGTACAGACAGTTAGTAAATGGTATACAATTCATCTATTAAAATGGTGCACAATTTCGGTTATTGAAATGTGGTATTAATCAACCCTTGATTGTAGAGGCGTGATTTATGGTATTTTGCTAGTTACTATTATGCCCTTTCCACCTATTAATTAATTGGTAAATCAGTTATTTTTAATAGCAATCTGGACCATTGAATAAAATATGTGGATGGATGGGATCAATCCACACCGTCACATGGTAAGAGGCTGCCACACACACACACACACATATATATATATATATATATATATATATATACACATATATATAGGGATTGGTTCAAATGAGACCAATCCCTTTAGGTTAGTCCATAAGAACACTTATGGACTCTTGATTTAAAATTTTGGATGGTGTAGATCATTTTAGTTAATTTAGGCTTATAAGGGTATAATTATACTTTTATATTTAATCATTTTTGTTAATTGACTATTTATTAGCTATTTTTAAGGAAACATAATCCTACCTTTTTCGCTTACCCAATTTTTAGGGAGGAAAACTCATCAACTTCAAGCGTTTTTTTTCAAAATTGATACTTCTTTTCCGCCATATTTGTGAACAATCGCTTTATTGTATACTTTGTTCAAATGGATCCGTATACTTAGTCATGTTTTATTGTATATTTAGTTCAGTGGATGTGTATACTTGGTTCAGTGGAATCGTATTCTTAGTTATATAAGTAGTTTAGTAAGTAGTTTAGTGAATTTGTATACTTAGTTCTGTGGATTTGTATACTTAGTTCAATGGAATTGTATACTTAGTTATATAAGTAATTCGTAATTGTATACTTAGTTAAATGTTTCTGTATATTGAGTAATATTTTAATGTATAGTTAGTTCAATGTAATTGTATACTTAGTTAAATGTTTTTGTATACTTAGTAATGTTTTTTAATGTACAAGTAGTTTAGTGTAATTGTATACTTAGTTAATTGTTTATGTATGCTTAGTAATGTTTTAATGTATAGTTAGTTTAGTAGAATTGTATACTTTTCATTAATTGTTGCATGATTCTGTTGTCATATTTGAATAATTTGGGAAGGGAGATAAAGGAAAGGTGAATCGCTTGATTATAGGGACGTGATCAATACAAGATCATGTCCCTAATTTTTAGGAAGCGATTACTATATTTAATTTCCTGGATTCCTATTTTACCCCCTCTAATGTATACTTTCATATGAATTGTTGTATAGATTTGTTTATATCTTGGCCATTGATTTATTTTTTTGATGATGTAGATTTGGTCATATGGTCTTACTCTGTGAGGGTGGTCTCACAGATCCTCCTCCTATATATATATATATATATATATATATATATATATAAGATCATTTCACTAGCTAAATTACTACAATTTAAATGATATATAGATTTCTTTAGAAGAAGAAATTTCATTAATAAATAATGCAGATAATCGCAATTACATCCGTGAATACATTTATTTTTAGAAAGACACATCCCGCAACAAACAAAGGAAGAGGAGAAATGACGTAATTAAAAAGTCCTAAAAACACTAAAACTCCATATCTAAATCATTGATTACACTTCTCGACCGAGGAGTGACGCTCATGATCAAACAAGAACTAGATGGCCAAAGATCCAAGTTGACGTAATTAAAAGTCCCTAATTTTATGCACACATCATCAAATATTCCACCATCAATTTAGCCACCTCAAAGAGGCCAAATTCGCTTTCTCCATCAAAATTGGATTAGTTAAATATTTGAAAAATCAAAAGTTATTCGTCTAGATTGAAATTTGGCTACATGGCGGACTAAATTTATAATTTTCCCATTTTTAGATTTTGATTAAAAAATTTCTTTCAAAAAATATACAATCGAAGTAGATTTGCTAAAAAAGTGGTCATAAAAAAGCAATGATCTGCAGAAATGAAAATAATCAATCATTCTCCAACAAGGCGTCAATTTAGAAATTAATCAATTATAAAACGATGAATCAACTAACAAATTATCGATTGTTTTTCATAAAACTAATTTCTCAAACATCTTTTTAATTGAGATAGCATGAACTAGATGTCGGAGGGCGACAAAGTACAGAAAATTTTCCAGATGAACTCTAGAAATCGATGGAAAATTGAAGAAGACAGAATGCTTAAGGAATGATCTATGTGCCCATTTTAGGACAAACACTAAAATTCAGAAAATTGTTTTGGTTTATCCGTATTCTACCCAAGCCCAATTTAAGTGTACTGGGCTCCCACACGGGCATTTTCTCGATTGTTTGATATAGTCTGCAATTGATTTGGGTCAGATCCCTTTGCTTATAAAGTTATGAATTGGATATTAATTAGAAATGCCCATATAAAGTTTTAAATGTTTTACGATTCAAATAGGATAATTGATAATTGATATTACTCAATTGGGCCAATTTACAGCCCAATTTCTAGATTTATTGATTTATGTGACATTTTTTTTTTCTTATTTTCCTTTGGCGTGTTTTTTTTTTGTGGATAAATTATTTTGCAAAAAATATTGAATTTTGACAGTGTAGAAGTCTATTTTGTGTACTTATAATTTATTGTCCTGACTAATCCATATTTATCTTTGTTTAGTTTTATTTACTTTTTGATATTATAGACATTGCATTCACTTAATTGTTTTTTACATATAATCTGTGTATCGCACAAGTGAATGACAAGTAACAATAAAAATAAAATAACGAGCACGACAAAAATATAGAAGTATCCGCGATACAACATACAACTTTGGAAATAAATTGTATCACTACCAATATGGCCATTCTGCTAACATACTAAAATATGGGTTTTGTTTAAAAGAACAATACACACACACACTAGGAAAACACACGTGTGTTACACGATATTTGTGCTAATTTTATTAAATTTAAGCTATTATTTAATTTTTATTTGTATTTTGGCTTGTCAAATAACGTGATATTATAATTCCTAATTGTATTGTTACAACCGTTTTACATTAATTTTTTATAAATTAATTGTATATTGCAATGAATAATTTTTGGCGTTTAAAAATTACTTAGTTAATTGTGCTAATTTTATTAATCAAAAGCATCCAACAAGTAAATCTTCTATTTTTAAGAGTAGTTTACTTTTTTAGATCATATATAATAGATTGTTTAGATTGTATGATAAAATATTTGATGTTTGAATTATTATTTACCTTTTAGATTATAATAATTTCTATAGATATAATATTTGATTTTGAAAAAATAGATTGTATAGATAGGATTTTTTTAGTGTACTAATAAAAAGCACGTGGTTTGCACGTGATTCATATAGTTTTAGAAAAAAGTACATGTTTTGCACGTGACTTGATCCAACTGATGACTCACCCTTTGGAAACGTAGTTTTATACAATGATGCCTGCACCGAGATGCCTTATTTCTACTTGTCGCCAAGATGTGACCCAACTAGAGCAAATTCTATGAAGAACTTCTCATCTTCATTCACCATCAGCGAATACATTGTGTACATGTGGAATAGAAAAATTGATCCGATCGATTGATTGGATCGGGGGTGTTAAGAACACCCCATATACTGGTATTAACCAACCACCTCGCAAAGAGAGGTGCATTGGCTGGTGGAGGCCTAGGCTTGGGAATAATTGGTTTTGCGTGAAATAGAGATATCATTAAAAACAAAAGAACTGAGACCACAATGCTTTTCATTTTCACGATCAATCGAGATGATCAGCTAGGTTTTTAACAAATGGTCAGCTAGGTTTTTAATTAACAAATGACGATGAACAAATTCAACTTAATTTAACTATGTATTTATAGAGCCATGAATCGAATGATTATGTGATAGAAGATTAAAGAACGATATTTGGGACTCCTAAGTGTTAAACTTTTTCAGTCAATTACTTTTATTTTTTGGTATTGATATATGATATGATATGATATATATATATATATATATATATATATATATGAATTACCAAGATTAATAGATTTAGATATAAAACAGTAGTTCAATTTTAAATATAAGAATAAATAATTGTGTGCCTTAATTAAGGTCGTAATACTTTATCAATTTTATTTGAGCTCACTCTACTTACTTTCTGAAATTGCAAGATAATAAGTTCTGTTTCACATTTTTGTATATTTGTAATCTTATTCAACTCAAAATTGATATAAAAAACTATTTATCTTTTTTTGTTTTTTCTGATTTATATTATGACACGTATCAATTTAAAATATAATAAATTTGTTAACAAAAGTAAAAGCTCAATAAGAAATAGTTCAATTATTTATAATCAATTCCATAAAAAGTTAAGCAAACCACAATATAAGCTTGTCGTATTACACAGCTGTACTATTATGTGACTTTTATTCAGAAGATTCAAATGAACCATTATCAGATGATTCAGACAGAAGCGAGATCAATTTCATTAATTGGTGTTTTGTCTACTGCATGGATTCATTGTTTCTGATCCCATAATCAGTTAAATATGTTTAGGTTTAAAATTTTATTTTAGATATGTATAGATTTTTCTCGATCATGCTTTACTTACAACTCAAGCTTTCCTAATTAATGTTGTAATCAAAGTAAGTTTCTTCTAATGAAAAAAGAACTCATTTTGATGCTATATAAAAACTCAAGAAGGATGGGAAGGAGGAGGAGAGAGTGTAGGTCCCAAGGGGTGTGGTGTATGATTTAGAAGGGGGGTTGAATAAACCTTACCAAATTTTCGAATTTAAGTCCTTAAAATTATTCAACAGAGTTGACTCAAACAAATATGTCCTTTAGGGACAGTTATTCAGCTGAGTTACCCACTCAATGCACTGATAGAGTCGTTGATAGTATAACTCTGATGTTTAACCCAAATGCTTAACTTGGCTGGTTTGGTTTTTAACAGAGGAAGACTTAACACTCTTTGATTTATTTAAGGCTTGTTTTTAACACTTGATTTTTAGTACTTGGTTATTTATCACTTGGATAACAAATGTGATACTAACAATGATATAAAGTAAATATGAAGGAAGGTAAATTTGCTGAAAGTAAATGACACAAATATTTTATAGAGGTTTGAAGATGTGGTAATTCTTCTAATCCTCTCTTCTCCAACTCCTGGAGGAATCCACTATATAACAGATCAATTTAAAAAGTGATGAACAGTTTGGAGATAGCCTTGATCACACAGGTTGGCTTCTCTTGTGACTCACTTCTTCACAGGCAAAATGGCTTTGCTTACTCACTCACTTCTCAAGTTCTTGGATTTGATCATGAAGCCCTTCAACAAACTTGATAATGGTTCGACCTTGAACCTTCCTACAATCCAGGCTTGGAAAGCAGACCCCTTTGGTTTCTTCAAAGTTTCCTCTTCAACAGATTTGAAGTTATCATTCCTTCACAACTTGTGTTGGATCGAGTTCCTTCGAGTTTCAGGCTTGAGGATTATCTTAATAAGCTTTGAGAATATTGTATGTTATTTACTTTAATATTGCTTGCTTGTTCGTGGTTCAGGTAACCTCTTCTCAATAACTTCCTCAGCCTTTTATAGTGCACATTTGAAATTTTGCCCGTTGAAGATATAGGCTGATTTCAAATGTCACTTTTGTGGTTGTTGGCTTGTCTTGTCTTGGTCTGCAATCCCTGATGTAGACTTTTTCTCGTATTAATGGCATACCAGCTTTGCAGGTGTCTGACATAAGATGCAGTGTTTCACATTGGTTCATCCTTTTGTGCAATTCCAGGAAAAGCACTTTTAGACCTGACAACTTTACATGTTACTATATCGAGTAACATTTGTGACTTTATTCCAACGGATCTAAGTCAGTTGTCTTCACTTGATTGTTGTCTTTACCCCAGATGACTTGAGTCAGCTCCAATCATGGGATTGACTACACTGTCACTCTAACTAACAGACTTGGCTACTTAAGTTGACTTGACTGAAACTTCACACACTGTTCCTCAGCTGACTCTTCTTCAGTCGAATCCTTGACTTCCTTCTTGGCCTCACTCAACTGACACACAACAGAGTCTTTATTGACTTCTTGTAATCCTTGGCATAGTGACTTGACACAACTCTTTTTCAAATTTATCTATTTCAATGCGAAATACAAGGAAAATGGGGTGCCAACTTCCTAGTTTAAGTTTTACATGGCATCATCAAAATCTAACAAATAAATTTCCTAACAATTTCTCCCTTTTTGATGATGCCAAAACATGAAACATTTAAAAATAAGTAAACACATAATCGCAATATTTCTATAAATCTCGGGGTCGACATCTTTTGCCTTATGAAGGAGAAAAAATGTAAGACATCAAACCTCAATATTTTTCTTTTTTTTTTTTTTTTTTTGTATTTTACAAAATCTCTGAGTTTTTTGTAATTAGCCTAAACCTCATTGAGGTTTATGTAATTATCCTTATACTTATATTGTGCCCCTTGTGAAAATTTTATGGATCTCCCTCGCCACACGATCGTGTGACACCACACGGGTTGATCATGTGACTTGATTTTGTCCATTTTCTTCGTCCACTTCGATCTTCTCTTCGCACTCCTCGATCTTGTCCATGCCTTCCAACTGATATCTTTCCATTTAAGCTCCATTTCCAGTAAAAAGTCACAAGAATACGCAGTATCATGCCTTCTAAGGAATCCAAGTAAAATACACTAAATATACGTGCAAATGCATCAATTATATAACAAAATAAGCCCTTAAATCCACGTATATTTTACATATCAATTCTCCAAAGACAAGGATAAATACGGATAATGCAAAGAATGAATGTATGCTTTGAATGAATCATTTTATTGATCATAGCATTCTTGTCCTTTAAACATCTGTTTACATTCGATATCAGAGCTATATCTATATATAACGCACTAGAATTTCTTTTATAAAATACACAAGCATACTCCTAATTTTAACGATGAAAAGGAACATGGATAATTTAAAAATAAAATTAAACTGAGTCAATTGTAGCGGAAGCAAAAAAATTTCATATATAAAATTCTAACCATCGTCTGATTCTATCAATTTCTAAATAACTGGAAATAAAAACTAATAACCTAAAAGAAGTAAATAGTTCGACATTTTTTTTAAAATAAACATTCATAAAAAAATCCATAGGCCTTGTCATATCCACCGCTCTTAGCCAGCGCCATCTCCTTCACCTGAAAGTTTGTTATATGTGGGGTGAGTGACACAACTCAGTGGAGTATAAATTGTCCAAGCTAAATAGACAGATATCTCACATAGGCATGCAAATACAATCCAATAGGACATATCATAGATCTTTTGAAAAACCGTAGACATAGACAATAGGTAGCACTGTAGGCGTTCCACCTGAGGGATACATCGACCCCGGACCTCTTGAGTCCCTGGCTTAATAGGGCCTAAACAACTGTACTACACATTCATGCAAAATAATCTAAGTATTTAACAAGGACAATAAAGTTTAGAAAATAAACCCCACCTGGAACGTAGCTTTGAAAATTAAGTAGAGCCTAGAAGTGTCGGATGCAAGCACGCCTAATTCTCGATCGATAAATCGCCTAATCAATAGAAAATAACACTAGTCAAAACCTCGAATAATCTAACTTAAACTTAAAATCAATAATCTAAAAATTCTAATTTAGGGGCTTGATAGAATGTAAAAATAATTGAAAGGCCAAATTGAAATTGAAGGTAGAATTAGAATCAAAGGCTAATTTGGATGGTTTAGGGTTGAGTGCAATTCTGTCAATAGTTTTTGAGGACCACACCCCCAAATTTCTCCTTCCCCTTTTATTCTCTTCTCTTTCTTTTTCCTTTTTCTCCTTTTTTTTCCTCCACTTTTCTCCTTTTTTCCTTCTTATTTCCTGTAGGCTGTAGCACTCCCCCCCCCCCAAATCCCTTTTCATCTATTTTCTTTCTTCTTCCTATTTCTTTCAACAACAAACACCCACCAACTCCCTTACTTTTCCTTTTCTTTATTCTTTTCTATCTACTCTCACTCGCTACCTCTCTGTCCGCCACCCAGCCCCCCAATTCTTTTTTTTTTCTTTCTTATCTTCTTTGCTTATTCTTTCTCTCGTCCCTTTCCCTTAACATCCCTCCAATTCTTCTATTCCTTTTTTCTTCCTAATCCTCTAATCCCTGCCAGCAGCATCATCATCCCTCCTTTCGTTTTTTTCCTTCCTACTTCACGTCAACAGTACACGCCGGCACGACACGGACAGATTCGAGATTTTGCAAATGGGCGGCAGTTTTGATTTCCGGGTTTCGTGGGTTTGTGGGTTCGGAATTTTCCGCAAAAATCGAGGTTGGGTCTGGTTCGGTGTTCGATGGGTATCGATGTTCAGTTTTTCGGCGACGACATCGTGTATCTCATGGTTTCCATCCCCTTCTCTTCCCCCCTTTTTTTCTGGTTGGGTTTTGGTTCATATGGTGGTGGTTCTTTCTCTTTTCCGATTTTCCTATGAGTTTTTCGGGGTCGGTGGTTTTTGGGGTGGAAAATTCAACAATGTTTGGTTTAAGGTAAAAAACTGGAGGATCGTGTGTGATGGTCCGACATGGCTTAACAGCAACCGGAGGGTTGATTTGGATGGGAAGAAGCAACGTTAATTATTGCACAAACAAAATAAAGATTACCTTTGCTGGAATGGAATACGTGAGAAAAAAATTAATAATATAGGATTGTATTTATAGGATTGATTAGGGTTAGGGTTATTGCTACGTTAAAAAGCCTATTGTAGTAGGGCTCTTAAGAGTTGGACTTGTGTTCGACTGATAAACTTTGGGTATTTGGATGTTGGTGTAGAATTGTTAATGGGCTAGGATAAGTTTGGCTTAAAATGATTTGGGCTTTGTCAAATTGGGCCTAGCTTATAAATTGGACTGAATAAATAAACATTTGATCGATAATTGGGCTTGGATTTATAATATAGCCCCTAAATAAAAACTACCTAAAAATCTAAAATTTCATAATTCTTAGTAGAAGCCCAAAATAAAATTCTGGGTATTGCATACTATTCCCCTTAAAAATAATTTCATCCTCGAAATTAAACGTACCTAACAAAGTTTGAGCCTCTGGATGTGATGCTAAAATATCCTCTTTACGTTCCCAAGTAGCCTCTTTATGACTATGTCCACTCTATTGCACTTTGATTAACTCAACATCTCGATTTCTTAACTTGCGCACCTTTCTATCTAGTACTGCCACTGGTTTCTCCTCATATGACAACTGTCTATCCAATTCTATGGTCTCATAATTAACAACATGACTCGGATCTGGCATGTACCTCCGTAACATGGACACGTGAAAAACATTGTGTATTCCCGACATTGCTGCCGGCAAGGCCAATCTGTACGCTTCTCTTCCCACTCGCTCCAAAACCTCGTGACGGTCCAACATATCTCGATTGAGCTTCCTCTCTTACCAAATCTGAAAATTCCTTTCGTCGATACCTCGTAAAAACTTTTTCGCCTACAACAAACTCGTAATTCTTTTTCTTTTTTTGGATCGGCATAAGACTTCATCGATCCTGCGCGCCACCTTGATTCTTTCTCTTATCTTCTCTACGGCTTCAACCGCTTCTTTTGACAATATCCGGACCGAAAACATTCTTCTCTCCAACTTCATCCCAGTGAATTGGCGATCTACACTTCCTCCCGTATAATGCCTCATATGGTGCCATCCCAATAGTTGATTGATAATTGTTATTATAAGCAAATTCAATTAGTGGCAAGTGTCGTTCCCAACCTCCTCCGAAATCCAACATGCAAGCTCTAAGCATGTCTTCCCCGCGTCTGAATCGTTTCTTTCAGATTGTCCATATGTTTGGGGATGAAATGTCGTACTGAATTGTAATCTCGTCCCCATTGCTCTTTGCAATCCTTTCCAAAAATTTGAAGTAAACCGTGTGTCTCTGTCAGACACAATCGAAACTGGTACCCCGTGTAGCCTCACGATCTCCTCAATGTATACATGAGCCAACTGTTCCATGCTGAAAGTCATCTTAACTGGCAAAAAGTGTGCAGTCTTCGTCAATCTGTCCACGATAACCCATATAGCTTCGTTTCCTCTGTTCGACCTCGGTAAGCCAGTTACAGAATCCATTGTAACATGCTCCCACTTCCACTTTGTGACCTCAAGTGGTTGTAGTAACCCCGATGGTCGTTGGTGTTCGGCTTTGATTTGTTGACAAGTCAAACACCTCTCCACAAACGATGCAATTGAGCCCTTCATGTTTCTCAACCAGAAAGTGTTTCTCAAGACACGATACATCTTTGTACCTCCCGGATGCACCGTGTAAGGTGTACAATGAGACTCTTCTAAGATCTCCCTTCTTAGGTTCTTGTCTTTTAGTACACAGACTCTCCCTTCATAAGTAAGTGTGCCATTCGGTGCTTCAGTGAAACCTCTAATATTTCCAGTTAAAGCTCGCTCCCTCATTTTGCACAAAACCTTATCCTTCGTTTATACCTCCCTGATCCAATTTCTCAAAGTCGGCTCTGCCACCATAGCAGATATGATAGCTTTGGTGTTAGTTGGGGGTACTACCACATCGATTCTCATGTTGACGAAATCCTTGATCAATCGCTTCGCTCCGATCATGCTCGCCGGTTCCCACGTTTCTTCCCGACTAAAGGCATCAACCAACACATTGGCTTTGCTGGGTGATAGTGGATAGTACAAATCATAATCTTTGACTAACTCCAACTATCTTTGTTGTCTCATGTTCAATTCTTTTCGTGAAGAAGTTAAGATTGAGACTTTTGTGATCCGTATAGATATCACATTTTCCTCCGAACAGGTAATGACGCCATATCTTCAGGGCGTGTACTATGGCTGCTAACTCCAAGTCATATGCCTGGGATAGTTAAGCTCGTGTTGCTTCAATTGTCTCGAGGCATAAACTATCACTTTCCCCCGTTGCATGACTACACATCCGATACCTTGTTTTGACGCATCACTATAAATAACGAACCCTTCCGATCCATTAGGTATCGTAAAAATCGGTGCGGTAACCAATCTCTATTTCAACTCTTGGAAACTGGTTTCGCATTTCTCAGTCCACTGGAAGTTCTCTCCATTTCTCATCAGCCGGGTCATTGGTCCAACAATCTTGGCAAACCTCTCAATGAACCGTTTGTAATATCCAGCAAGTCCTAAGAAACTACGCACCTCACTTACGGTCGATGGCGCTTTCCATTCATTTATGGCTTCCACTTTGGCTGGATCCACTTCAACACCTCGGGCGGTGACTACATGACTCAAAAACACCACTCGTTCCAGCCAAAACTCACACTTCTTGAACTTCGCATACAGCTTCTCCTTTCAAAGTGTCTCCAGCACGATCCTCAAATGCTCTTCGTGCTGTTGTTTATCCTTTGAATAGATCAAGATATCATTAATGAACACAATGACAAATTGATCTAAGTAAGGATGAAACACTCTATTCATCAAGTCCATAAAGACTGCTGGTGCGTTGCTTAACCCAAATGGCTTACATAAACTTGTAATGTCGATAACGGGTCCTAAACGTTGTTTTGGGTATATATGCTTCTTTGATCTTCAGCTGGTGATACCCAGATCTCAGATCAATCTTCGAGAAAACTCCAGCTCATCTTAATTGAACAAACAGATCCTCAATGCGGGGTAAGGGGTATTTATTCTAGATTGTAAGATTATTCAACTCTCGATAGTCGATACACATCATCATCGTACTGTCTTTCTTCTTAACGAACAATATTGGAGCTCCCCAAGGAGACACGCTTGGTCTCACATAACCCTTATCCAGCAATTCTTGTAATTGCACCTTTAGTTCTTGCAACTCCTTAGGTGCCATTCTGTAAGGTGCCTTTGACATTGGTGCTGCTCCCGGATCTGGTGGCATTCCAGGTAAATCCTCTGGAAAAACATCGGGGTACTCTCGGGCGATCGGGATATCAACAATTGTTCTATCTTCAGTCGGGGTAGCCATTACATTAACCAAGAATGCTTGGCATTCTCCTTTCCTTAAGATCTTCACGGCTTTTATTCTTTGATATAACTCGTGGCAAAACACCCGATTTAGTCCCATGGAAAGTGAAATTCGCTTTCCCAGGCACATGGAAATCTATTTCCCTCTCGTGACACTGGATGTTTGCGTATTCTAGCTTAACCAATCCATTCCTAGGATTACGTCAAAGTCCTTCATCTTTATAACGTATGGGTTCGCTTCTAGAGTTCTCCCCTCTATGTTTAGTTGTACCCCGTTTACTCTATGATCAACCATTATAGTTTTACCCGATGGTATACTAACCCCCAAAGGTTCTGTTGGAATTTGGTCTTGAGAAATGGGTGTTAACCCAATTTTGACCAAATAATTAAGTGGTTTCCAGTAGTGCAAAATGGAATTAAATTAGTTGTAAAAATTCTACTAAGAGAGGAGATGAAAATATCATTTGGAATTTCTCAAAACTGATTCCGGGTGAAAGATAAATTAATGCTAGAAGTTAGCCACTTAATACAAATAAATGGAATGGAAAATGGGAAATATGGGGAAGGAGAAATGCTCCATCCCACATAGGAAAAGGATGAAAAATTTGCACACTTTATATATCCCATGTTGGACTTATGGGTTTGGGCCCTTGGGGGCACCCAAGTTTTTAAAGGGGTGAGGACCTACATGCTTGTGGGTTTGGTTCAAAGCACACACGCGCGCGCGCACCGCCGCCACCCACCTGCCAGCCGGCTCAACTGAGCCCAGCCGGGCACGACCCCGGGTCGTGGGCCGCGGGCTAGGCTTGGGCTTAGGCTTCAAGGCCCATATTCTTTTTGGATCAAAAATCTTTAAAATAAATGTTTAATTAATGCACGGGCGTTGGTGTGCGCCCTGCCAAACCTTCGCACACCAACGCACGGGCAGGCGCACCGCCCGTGCGCCAGGTCGTGCGCCAATGAATAAAAAGGCTCTTTTTTCGTGCAAATATGTCTTTTCGAGCCTAAAGACGTATTTTTCCATATGGGCACTTGCTTGCCTATATTACAGAAGCCCCTGCAGATTGAAAGATATACGAAATTCATAAATCACAAGCCTAAAAAATCGGTCATTTGCATAATTGAGCATATTGACATACTTCCTCCTTCTTAGCTTGAAAGTCAGAAACACTCCTTGTTCATTTGTGATTCCTAGGTTTTTAAGTCTTTCGCTAAACCGAATCAGAAAGTCATTGTATCTTAGAGATGAGCGCCGGGACCGTAAGTACTTTGTATACGGGCGTATTTCATCTTGCGGGATCAATATAATTCAGCCTCAACTTAGTCATACCTACAAACTCCAACCATTTTCTTCTTAAACAGAAACCTTACACTCCCACAATCACAAGACTAAATAGATGTTTCTGTTGAAGACGATGGCATCATCTTCAATCTCGTTCACACCAATGGCTGATGCTCCTGCTCACGGCAAAAGTCGCCTAAGTTCTTCAAAAGAGACTCCAAACGTTGACAAATGAAGATTCTCGTTTACCTTACCACCTTGGGGTTGTCTCATTTTTTGAAAGACGACCCCGTCTGCCGTTGGAGATGAAGAAGTTGACAATAACCGGAGAATCACAAAGTGGATGCTTGGCATAACAAATGATTTTTTATGTCGCAACTATGTGTTAAACGGGCTAGACGACACCTCTACAATGTCTATAGCACGTTCAAGACGTCCAAGGAATTGTGGGATTCTTTGGAGAAAAAATACAAGACGAAAGATGCCGGCATAAAGAAATTTGTTGTCGGCAAATTCCTAGAGTACAAGATGGTTGACACCAAGACGGTGATCGGCCTGTTCAGAGATTCAAATCATACTTCACGACTTAGTGTCAAGGGATGATTTGAATGAATCCTTTCAAGTGGCGTCGCAATAATCGAGAAATTGCCACCATTGTAGAAGGACTTCAAAAATTACCTCAAGCAAAAGCGAAAAGAGATGGGGCTTGAGGATCTGATTGTTCGGCTTTGGACCAAAGAAGACAACCGAAAATCAGATGTGAAATCCAGTGAGCCTGGAATGGAGGCTAAGGCCAATCTTGCTGAATCGAGCACTAGCAACAAATGCAAGCACTCCGGGAAAGAGAAAGGAAAGGCCAAAAGTTCAAGGGTAATTGCTACAATTGTGGCAAACCGAACCACATGACGAAGGATTGTCGACACCCAAAAAAGGGCAATCAAGGTGGCAACCAACAAACCAATGTGACGGAGGACAAGTCGGTTCCAATTGACATATCGGAGCTCGATTTCACTGTCATTGTGTTTGAAGCCAATATAGTGGATAACCCAAGGGAGGGGTGGATAGATACGGGGGCTACTCATCACATTTGTGCCGACAAGGAGATGTTCTCCTCCTACACTCCGATTAATGGATGAAAGCTGTTCATGGGGAACTCTTCGACTTCCAACATCGTTGGGCTTGGAAAGGTGGTGCTCAAGATGACTTTCGGAAAGGAGCTTACGCTTGTAGATGTGCTGCATGTCCCGGACATCCGCAAGAATTTGGTTTCCGGTCCTTTGCTTAGTAAGGCCGGGTTTAGACTAGTGTTTGAGTCCGATAAGTTTGTAATGACCAAGAATGGTCAGTTTCTTTGTAAAGGCTACCTTAATAAGGGCCTGTTTAAGATGTATGTAATGTCTGTTTTTCGTCAAGAGGCGAAGAATAAAAATGTTACTTCTATTTACTTGTTGGATTGTTCTAATTTATGGCATGATAGATTAGGACACGTAACTTCAACATAATTAAAAGGTTAGTGAATCTGGAATTAATACCTACGTTTAAAACCGATTCACAAGACAAATGCGAAATTTGTGTTGAAGAAAAATTGGCCAAAGCACCATTTCATTCAGTAACGAGAAGTACCAAACCACTCGAGTTACTTCATACAAATGTGTGTGATTTAAAACTTGTGAAAACTTGCGGTGGGAAAAAGTACTCCATAACGTTTATAGACGATTGCACAAGATATTGCTATGTGTATCTTTTGAAAAGCAAAGATGGAGCTTTAGTAGCTTTTAAAACTTATAATAATAAAGTGGAAAATCAATTTAATTTGAAAATTAAGATGATTCGAAGTGATAGAGGGGGAGAGTATGTTGCTCTGTTTGAAGAATTTTACTCGGAAGCGGGTATAATTCATCAAACGACTGCACCTTACTCACCTCAATCAAATGGAGTTGCATAACGCAAAAATCGTACTATTAAGAAGATGATGAATGTGATGTTGTTAAGTTCTGGCTTACCCCAAAACTTGTGGGGGGAAGCCATACTTTCTGCGAACTACATTTTTAATAAGTTCCCACACAAAATTAAAAATGGAACTCCATATGAGTTATGGAAGGGACGTAAACCATCATATAAATACCTCAAAGTGTGGGGGTGTTTGGCTAAAGTCGAAGTACCTAAGCTGAAACAAGTTAGAATCGGTCCGAAGACGATCGATTGTGCCTTCATTGGATATGCTAACAATAGCAGTGCATATCGCTTTTTAGTGCACAAGTCAGCTATTCCTGATATAAATGAAGGTATGATCATTGAATTAAGGAATGATGTATTCTTCGAGAGTATCTTTCCGAACAAAGAACAGAAAGAAGAAAGTTCGAGTAAACGAACTTATGAAACTGCAAGGTTACCTCAAAGTGATGATGAAGAGGAACCAAGACGCAGTAAAATGACAAAAGTAGCTAAGTCTTTTGGTCCTGATTTTCTAACTCTTATATGTTAGAAAACGAACCCCGAACTATTCAAGAAGCATTGTCTAGTCCAGAAGCTCCTCTCTGGAAAGAAGCTATCAATAATGAGATAGATTCCATCATGAAAAATCACACTTGGGAGTTGGTTTATCTCCCACTGGGTTGCAAACCTTTGGGATGCAAGTGGATCCTTAAAAGGAAGTATAAAGCATATGGATCTATTGACAAGTATAAATCCCGATTGGTAGCTAAAGGGTTTAGGCAAAATGAGGGATATGAATTCTTTGATACATATTGTCCTGTCATGAGGATTACGTCCATTCGTGTTCTCATTGCTATTGCAACATTGCATAACCTTGAGATACATCAAATGGACATTAAGACTGCCTTCTTGAATGGTGAACTTGAAGAGGAGATTTATATGGAACAACCCGAGGGGTACGTTGCACCCGGTCAAGAGCAAAAGGTGTGTAAACTTGTTAAGTCACTTTATGGACTAAAACAAGCACCTAAGCAATGGCACGAAAAGTTTGACTCGACTATGAAGTCAAACGGTTTCAAGATCAACGAATGTTACAAGTGTGTCTACATTAAAGGTACTACAAATGATTACATCATAGTATGCCTTTATGTAGATGATATGTTGATTATGGGTAGTAGTCATGATTTAATCATGAATACTAAGAACATGTTGAAGAAGACATGAAGGATATGGGATTATCTGATGTGATATTAGGAATTAAAATCTCTAGGACTTTAGATGGAATTGTCTTGTCACTGTCCCATTATGTCGAAAGCATACTTAGAAGGTTTAATGCTTTTGATAGTCCTCCGGCTAAGACACCTGTAGATCTAAGTCTACACTTGGCCAAGAATAGAGGCGAACCAGTTTCTCAGCTGGAATATGCAAGGGTAATTGGCAGTCTGGCGTACTTAACAAATTATACACGTCCAGACATTGCATATTCAATGAGTAAACTAAGTAGGTTCACAAGTAACCCGAGTACGGATCACTAGAAAGCCGTGACGAGGGTACTTAGATATTTAAAGTATACCATGAACAATGGAATACTTTATACAAGATATCCAACAGTATTAGAAGGATACTGTGATGCCAATTGGATATCAGACACAAAAGACTCCAAGTCCACAAGTGGATTTGTTTTCACAATAGGTGGAGGAGCGGTGTCGTGGAAGTCTTCTAAGCAGACGTGCATAGCTCGATCCACTATGGAATCCGAGTTCATTGCTTTAGATAAAGCTAGAGCAGAAGCAGAATGGCTTAGAAACTTCTTAGAGGATATTCCTTGTTGGAATAATCCTGTGCATGCTATTATGATACACTGTGATAGTCAATCAGCAATCGGAAGGGCACAAAGTAGTATGTATAATGGTAAGTATAGACATATACGTCGAAGACACAATACCATTAGACAGTTGATTTCGAATGGGGTTATTTCGTTGACTACGTGAAGTCAAAGGAAAACCTTGCAGATCCGCTTACGAAAGGCATAAATCGAGATCAACTGTATAAACTGTTAAGGGGAATGGGTTTAAAATCTACAACTTAAAGAATGTCCATAGCGGTAACCCAACCTTGTGAATTGGAGATCCCAAGACCTTGGTTCAATGGGACAACTAAGTTATGAATGTTCAGCTGAACACTTGAAAAATGTGTTAGCTTATTCTCGATACATCCAAGTGAATGTAAACCTGCTGAATGTGGTGAGGTTAAGTTTAAGACTTTTAATGATTCCTATACCGAAAGGTGGAGTATGGCAGGACACTCTTCACCTATATAAGTGAGAAGTAATGGCCGCTTCAAAAGAAACACTTATGAATCTAAGATATGGTCCAGGGCTAAAATGGACACAACGTGAGAATAACAAGTGTTAGAGTTGTTATTGTGTCTTGGTTTACACGAACGACTAAGTAGTTAAAGACATCGCGTCACTAAGCAGCTAGTAAATACGATATTATTTTACTAAGCAAGGTTCAAAGCCACAAGCTACCTATCTTGATGCAATAACGATTCGCCGAAACTTTCAAACGAATCTGCTTACACGCATGCATTAATTTCATTCATGTGGGGGATTGTTGGAATTTGATCTTGAGAAATGGGTGTTGACCCAATTTTGACCAAATAATTAAGTGGTTTCCATTAGTGTAAAATGGAATTAAATTATTTGTAAAAAATCTACTAAGAGAGTAGATGAGAATATCATTTGGAATTTCTCAAAACCGATTCCGGATGAATGAGAAATTAATGCTAGAAGTTAGCCACTTAATACAAATAAATGGTATGGAAAATGGAAAATGTGGGGAAGGAGAAATGCTCCATCCCACATAGGAAAAGGATGAAAAGTTTGCGCACTTTATATATCCCAAGTTGGACTTATAGGTTTGGGCCCTTGGGGGCACCCAAGTTTTTAAAGGGGTGAAGACCTACATGCTTGTGGGTTTGGTTAAAAGCACACGTCTTGCGCAAGACTGCCGCCGCCGGCCGTGGCTCGGCCCGACACACGGTCATGGGTCGTGGGCCTGGGCTTGGGCTTGGGCTTCAAGGCTTTTATTCTTTTTGGACCAAAAACCTTTAAAATAAATGTTTAATTAATTTTTATAATTAATTAAACGGATTTAATTAATTTTTGTAATTAATTAACGATTTCAACCTGGAAGAGGTTTGCACCGAGCACAAAGCGAAGCATGGCCCGTGCGTTGGGTCGTGCGTCCTGCCGTACATGTGCAAGCCAACGCAGGGGCTGGTGCACGACTCGTGCGTGGGGTTGTGCTCCCTGCTGAACCTTCGCACACCAACGCACGGGCAGGCACACGGCCCGTGCGTCAGGTCGTGCGCCGATGAACAGGTGCATCTGTTCAGTGCAAATATGTCTTTTCGAGCCTAAATACGCGATTTCCCGTACGGGCACTTGCTTGCCTATATTACAGAAGCCCCTGCAGATTGAAAGAGATACGAAATTCATAAATCGCAAGCCTAAAAAATCGGTCATTTGCATAATCGAGCATATTGACATACTTCATCCTTCTTTGCTTGAAAGTCAGAAACACTCCTTGTTCGTTGTGATTCTGGTTTTTTGCAAGTGTTGCTAAACCAGATCTATAAAGTCGTTGTATCTTAGAGATGAGCGTCGGGACCGTAAGGACTTTGTATACGGGGCGTATTTCATCTTGTGGAGACTGAATATAATTCAGGCCTCGACTTAGCCATACCTGCAAACTATAGCCATTTTCTTCCTAAACAGAAACCTTACACAAATTTTTATCCAACAGGTTCCACAGACTCACATATCACATTATTTAATCCCTCAATGAATTTTGCAGATATGAAAGAATGTGTAGCACCGGTATCAAAAGGTACAAGAGCAGGTACGTTAAAAACTCGTAACATACCTATCATTGTCTCAGGCTCCTTTTGTGCATCCTGCTCGGTCATGGCGTACATTCTGGGTTTCCCTCCTGTGGGCCTGTGTTCCTCTCTGCGCTGACTGGAATATCTCTTACAGTCCCAACCCTGATGCCCTGGCTGATGGCATCGGTAACAAATAACTTTTCCCAAGCAGGCACTCGCCATGATGATATTTCCTGCAATTCTGGCATTGTGGCATCGTCTATTGACCTTGTTGATTAGGAGCACCACCGACTTTTTGTTGTTTGTTGTTATTAACCAACTTCCCAGTGTTTGGACCCTCCCATTTCCTTTTGGGAGCCTAAAAAACCTTTTTATTACCTCCATCCAATCTCATATTGGAGGCAACCATTCGAGCTCCTTCCACAACCGCAGAATATGATGTGTTCCCCAGTATGCTCACTACCCCATTCAGGGTATAAACCAGACACAAATCTCTTAGCCTTCTTAGCGTCTGTGTCCGTCAAGTGAATAACATATCTCGCAAATTGGTTGAACTTTCGCTCATACTTGAGCACCGTTATCGTCCCTTATTGCAGGTTTAGGAACTCTCTTTCCTTTTTGTCTCTGTAGGACTGCGGGAAAAACTGTTGCATGACTAATTCTTTAAAACCAGTCCATTGCATATCACTTTGATCCGTGAATGTTCGTTGGTGTGAATCCCATCAATGCCGCGCATCTTGTTTGAGTTGATATATCGCATATGAAACCCTTTGTGCATCAGTGCACTCGATCAATTCAAATATGCCCTCTTTCTGCTATCCATTCTTCCACAGTGTGCGGCTCTTCCTGTCCCGTGAGAGTCGGAGGTCTATAGCAGCGAAACTGTTCCACCACATGTGAAGTGTTATTTGTTGGAGACGGCTGGTTTTGTGGGTTCAAAACACCCCCTTGAGTTAGACCCTCAACGACTGTGGCCAGATGCGCCACTACGTCTCCCAAAATTTTTAGTGTTGAATTTGTGACAGTCCCGGTTCTAGGGGCTCTAGGATTCATCCTATAACCATGAATATAAAATTAAGTCAATTTCCAATTGGAAAATTTTTAAGCTCAATAAAAAAGATTAAACCATAAACGATAACAAGTACTCAAGGCAATTTAAAAAAATGGTCATTCATTAATCTCAATTTTTTTACAACGAATATAATGAATAAAGAAACAATGGCTAGTTCGAAAAATTAAAACATAAGCTAAAATACTAATGGAAGGAAAATATAAAATCCAAAGCATTAACTACTAAAGTAAATAAAACAAATGCTGGCTAATCAACATCTTCTTCTAGGTCTTCCTCCGGATCTTCCTTGGGCCTTCATCATCACTAGAATCAGGTTGAGTGGCATCGTCATCTATGTCTTGTTCCTCGGGCCAGAAGTTAAAAATGTCCATTGTGAGTTGTACATGGTCCAACCACCACTGTCGGAAAACCGAAACGAAATCCTCATAGCTAACCCGCGACTGAACTCCCTGGACATCATCTATCATTTGATTGTATATCTCTATTGCTCTTCGAAGGGGTAACTCCGATAAGGTATTAATAAATCTAAGTATGCCCTGTCGATCAGATACCGAGTGACTAGCATATCTAGCCTCTACCCATAATCCAAACATTGCGTTTAGGTACGCCCCAAGGTTATAATTAGGTTCCCATTGGTATTGTTCGTATCTCTTTAACCTTGATCTCCTATTAACGTTAACAATATCGGACTTCCGTGATGTATACCTTCTATGAGCCATCTATAGAGCATAAAAATAATTAAATCCTCTAAGTTCTTTCTATTGTCCATAAAGTTCACAAATATCATAATATCTCAACAGTTCCATGACATTCTATCGTGCTATGCATCCAAGAAAACTTAGCATATTCTTCTCCTTTTTCTCTTTGCAATAGAAGTAAAATTATTTAAAATTAAAACACTTTAGCAATGGCATTTGACAATAGTAGTAGCAGTAGCAATAGCAGTAACAATGGCGATGGCATTAGCAGTAGAAAGCAAAATCCTTTAAAAAATAGTCGTACCTTGGTTTCGGAGTTGGCGTGGCATAGCGGTGGTGGATACGTAGACTCTTTCCATTTTATTATTAAAAAAATATTCTAATTAGTTTATCAGAGTACACACACGAAATTTACACGTATTTTTTTTTGCAAGTCTACAGAAAGGTAGATCCGCTTTGATACCACCTATAACGCCCTAGAATTTCTTTTATAAAATACACACGCATACTCCTAATTTTAACGATGAAAAAGAACATGGATAATTTAAAAATAAAATTAAACTGAGTCAATTGTAGCAGAAGCAAAAATATTTCATAAATAAAATTCTAACCATCGTCTGATTCTATCAATTTCTAAATAACTGGAAATAAAAACTAATAACCTAAAAGAAGTAAATAGTTCGACATTGTTTTTAAAATAAACATTCATAAATAAATCCATAGGCCTTGTCATATCCACCGCTCTTAGCCAGCGCCATCTCATTCACCAGAAAAAGTTTGTTATATGTGGGGTGAGTGACACATTTCGATGGAGTATAAATGTCCAAGTTAAATACACGGATATCTCACATAGGCATGCAAATACAATCCAATAGGACATATCATAGATCTTTTGAAAAACCGTAGATATAGACAATAGGTAGCACTCTAGGGGTTCCACCGAGAGATACATCGACCCCGGACCTCTTGAGTCCCCTCGGCTCAATAGGGCCAAAGCAATCAGTATCTTACACATTCATACAAAATAATCTAAGCATTTAACAAGGACAATAAATTTTAGAAAACAAACCCCGCCTTGAATGTAGCTTTGAAATTAAGTAGAGCCTAGAAGTATCGGATGCAAGCACGCCTAATCCTCGCTCGATAAATCGCCTAATCAATAGAAAATAATACTAGTCAAAACCTCGAATAATCTAACTTAAATTTAAAAACAATAATCTAAAAATCCTAATTTAGGGGCTTGATAGAACGTAAAAATAATTGAAGGCCAAATTGAAATTGAAGGTAGAATTGGAATCAAAGGCTAATTTGGATGGTTTAGGGGTTGAGGGCAATTCTGTCAATAGTTTTTAAGGACCACATCCCCAAATTTCTCCTTCCCCTTTTCTTCTCTTCTCTTTCTTTTTCCTTTTTTCCATTTTTTTTCTCCACTTTTCTCCTTTTTTCCTTCTTATTTCCCGTAGGCTGTAGCACTCCCCCCAAAATCCCTTTTCTTCTATTTTCTTTCTTCTTCCGATTTCTTTCAACAACAAACACCCACCAACTCCCTTTCTTTTCTTTTCTTTATTCTTTTCTATCTACTCTCACTCCCTACCTCTATGTCCGCCACCCAGCCCCCCAATTCCTTTTTTTTTTCTTTCTTATCTTCTTTGCTTATTCTTTCTCTCGTTCCTTTCCCTTAACAACCCCCAATTCTTCTATTCCTTTTTTCTTCCTAATCCTCTAATCCCTGCCAACAGCATCATCCCTCCTTTCGTTTGTTTTCCTTCCTACTTCACGTCAATAGTACATGCCGACACGACATGGGCGGATTCGAGATTTTGCAGTGGCGGCAGGTTTCAGATTGTCGGGTTTTGCACGGGTTTGTGGGTTTGGAATTTTCCGCAAAAAATCGTATTGGGTGAGTTTGGGTGTTCGATGGGTATCGGTGTTCATTTTCCTAAACGCGACGGCATCATGTATCTCATGGTTGTCGTCCCCTTCTCTCCCCCCCTTTTTTTCTGGTTGGGTTTTGGTTCATACGGTGGTGGTTCTTTCTCTCTTCCGATTTTCCTGTGAGTTTTTCGGGGTCGGTGGTTTTGGGGTGGAAAATTCAACAATGTTTGGTTTAAGGTTAAAAACTGGAGGATCGTGTGTGATTGTCCGGCATTGCTTAACAGCAACTAGAGGGTTGATTTGGATGGGAAGAAGCAACGTTAATTATTGCAGAAACAAAATAAAGATTACCTTTGCTGGAATGGAATACGTGAGAAAAAAAATTAATAATATAGGATTGTATTTATAGGATTGATTAGGGTTAGGGTTATTACTACGTTAAAAAGCCTATTGTAGTAGGGCTCTTAAGAGTTGGACTTGTGTTCGACTGATAAACTTTGGGTATTTGGATGTTGGTGTAGAATTGTTAATGGGCTAGGATAAGTTTGGGCTTTGTTTAAAATTGGGCCTAGCGTATAAATTGGACTGGAATAGATAAACATTTGACTGGATAATTGGGCTTGGATTTATAGTATAGCCCCTAAATAAAAACTAACTAAAAATCTAAAATTTCATAATTCTTAATAAAAGCCCAAAATAAAATTCTGGGTATTACAATATATATGTCAATACACAGTATATTTAAGCTAATATACATATAGAGTGAAAATTACAGGGAATTTCATTGAGCTTATTACAGAAGACTTACATAGATATATTTACACAAAAATACACGAAGGGGTTCGCAGCACACTTCAACGCCTTTGCTGCTTCCTTCCTCTCTCTTCTTCAGCTCTTCTGCGATCTTCATCATCAGCTCTTTTTCTCTTCTTCTCATCTTCTTCCTTTTTCTTTTTCTCATATGCTCGCTTTGCAGCAGGGTCATCCCTTCGCTGCCTTTCTTCCCATTTGCGAGTTGCTCTAGCGCTTTCTTCAGCCATCCTCTTCTTGGCTTCTTCAATTTTACGAGCAACTTCTAAGTTTGCAAGATGGTCATGCCCAGCCCAGTATGTGATTCCCCTTTTCTCAGGATCTACAAAAGTGACATCTTTTGGCTTTGACCGAGATTGAGAACTTCTTCCAGTGCCACTTTGTCTTCATTTTCTTGACTATGCTCCTCTTCCTCTAAGAGCATACTATACAGGAGCCTTGGATTTTTTAGCTGAGTGACTGCTAGTACTCTGCTGCTTCTCAGTCATGTTGCATACCTCCAGCCCTTTTTCCCAGTACAACTCCCAGGCTTGAGTCAAAGTCATACCTTCGAAGTAGCCTTCAGCTTCCAAAGTTTGAAATTCTTCTATAGATATGGGCTCAGATCCTGCATCCGGAATTACTTCTCTGGTGGGGCTCTATCATGGCATTTTTTAATCCAGCTGGAAGACCACCATGTTGTTTTAAGAGTTCTTCCACTCGTGCTGACGTATCCTCAGCTACCTTCTCAAATGCAGCTTCGATGACCTTTCTCTTATCTTTCATGGCCACGACAACTTTTTCAATTGGTAAGTTCACAGGTAGCTTGCTGAGAATATCTGCTGTGACTTGACCTAGCTGAGGGGTTTCAACGTACATCAACTTCATATCCTTCGAACTTCGTTTCCCCTCAGCTTTGTCACCTCCTTTCTTCATTGCTTCTTTCTTCAATTCCATAAGGGACTCCTCTTCCCCCTTTTTGGCATCATCACCAAAGGTGAGAGGTATCCCAGGGAACAAACCACTAAGGATAAAGTCCAGTCAGCTGTTTGTCGAGTTATGCTTGGAGTCTGCTGCATCATACGCCTTTCAAAATTCTGAGCGTGTGGCCTTAGACTCGGCTGTTACTATCTTCATTTCATCTATGAGAAGACTGAATTTCTCATTCATGTTGTTCTCGAGTCAGGCAATTTCATTCTTGTGGAAATGTTGTTCCAGCTCCATATCCGACTTATGGGATTGTTCAATCCTCGCAATATACTCTTTTATCCGTTGTTGGTACATTGAATTATCCACACTCCACAATAGCATTTTTGCAAATAAGTCCTTGAAGTGACGTACTTGCTCAGATCGCATAGCTGTCTGTTGCGCAGTCCATTCCCTGATGCGCACTACAATCGCTCTCAAATCAGTTGTGAGGGTGGCATCCCGATTGTCCAGTTGGAGGTCCAAAGATGCTTGATGGCATTCCATCTTCTCAATTTCTTCGTAGATAGTCTTGAAAGCTTTACGGAACTCAGCTACGGAGGTTGACTTGGCTGCTAGCCATTCTGCATCAAAATCAAAATCTATGGGAACAATCGTATCTGAGGGGATGACTGGATCTTCGCGCACTGTATATTTCCTTAATTCTCTAGCAGATTCAGCTTCTAATTCTGGCAATTCAACGGTGAGCGGAAATTCTTCCTCAAAAACATCATCTCGAACAAATGGGATCTCTGAGTCTTTTATTTGTGGAACCTTCCCGTGTTCTTAATGAGTAGATTCAACTCTCTATGCCTCAGTTGTGGCAGCTTCATCAGCAGTGGTCATAACTTTGGGAGCCTGTGACGGAGCTGTAGGAGTTGTTACTATTGCAGCTGTGGGAGCCTGCACAGATGACTCAATTTCAGCTGTGGCAGTTGTGATGGGTTGCCCAACTGACTGAGCCTCAGCTGTCTTAACAGCTTCCTCGGTCTCAGTGTGTTTTGCTAAGTGAAGAACCTGATCCTCAGTTGTATCATCAGTTACATCAGAGGATGATGAGACTTGAGGAGTTGGCTCATCATCGAAATTGAATCTCATGGGAGCCGTCTTATCGTTGACTTGGCTATGAGATTGTTGAACATCTGTAGTTGGGTCCACAATTGGATTTTCATGTGAGGTGGACTCAGCTTCATCCTCAGACTCCAAAAATGATGTATCAACTTTTTCTTGGGAGTCTTGAAGGACACCAATCACTTCCTCTGCGGTAGCGCCTTCAATCTGAGGAATGTTCTTATTTCTATCATCTTTACCAAGGGAAGTCTCAATCTCCCTTTGGCCTTCAATACCCCCAGCAGTCTCAACTACTATAGGGCCTTCTGCAATCTCTTCGACAGTCTCAACTGCCTTAGGGTCTTCTACTCTCCCTTTGACAGACTCAGATGTCTTAGGGTCTTGGACAGTGACATCCATAGGAGTCTCAACCCCTTGGATGGCACTTTCAGAGCCTAGAGTGTTAACTCCCAGGGCTTAACCATCCTTTGCCTCAGCTGTGGTAGCAGCATTGTCGGTCTTTAGAGTAGTAGACATCTCAGCTGAGACAGACTCAACTGTCCGAGCATCGTTAATGTCACTCAGTTGTTCTTCGATTTCTTTAACTTCACCTCCTGACTGCATAGGTGTGTCTTCCACAGCAACCTCCAACCTAACTGTGGTGGAGAGATTTTTCCCCTCAGCTGGCGCACCAACTGAGTGAATGAGAGTGGGGTCACTTTGCTCCTGAGACGCGGCTTTTTCCTCTGAGTGTATAGCCGCAAGGGCAAGTGTGTCAACACCTTCTTTAGGGGTAGGCTTAGATTGGGGGCCCAAAGTCCCAACTTCATCGCCATTTCCCTGGGAGCCATCCTCTGATTGCACGGGGGACGTGGTGGCAGCTATGGTTGACGCAATCTGCTGCGCCACTCCCAGGGATCCATCTGAAGTAGAGTTTGAGAGGACTCTCCTGGACCTTCTAAGAGACTTTTCTCGTGCATGGCTCTGGATTCCTGCAATGCCTATTGCAGTTTTGCCTTCTTGGCTATGGTAATTGGATCTATGTATTCATCATTGTCGGTGTACTCATGAAGATGCTCATGTGTATGTTCGAGAGTACCTGTGAAAGCACACATTTTGGACTTCTCTAAGGCTCGGGCTCGCTCCTCAGCTTTCTCCTTCTCATCCTCTTTAATAATGCGGAGGATGTCCAAGCAATTTTCTTCATCAAGGGCAGATTTGACATCATTAACACTATGGAATCGAAGAAGCTCTTCTTCTTCTTCGATGAACTCAGGGCGACTGAACTGCACCCTTGAATGATCCAACTTTCATGCCCTCCATTCTCTCAATCGCCTTTGAATGTCAGGGTAAACTGGAGAGTACATGATCAGATCATCATCATCATCATCGCCTTCATCTCCAGTCTCTTGAATGGGAGCTAAGGGACCTTGCTCCTCCTTAGTTGCAGCAACATCCGTCTTAGGAGGGGAAACAACTTTTTAAATTTCGGGCTCTATTGTCTCGGCTGCTTCAATTTCCTCAGTTGTCTTCCTCACAACTGGGTCTTCTTGGATCCTCTGCTGGTCAGCATCAACAGACTGTTTGGGCTCGTCAACAACTTCAGGAGACTACGTTTCTTCAGCATCCATAGTCTTAGCTTCCTTCTCCAGCTGGGTACCGATTCAACTGTCTTTTCAAGCTTAGAGTGCCTGAACAACCGTCTCTTTTTGGGGAGAACCAGTGGGATCTCCGGTTCCATCTCAGCAGATTCATTGGTAGCGGGGGCTTGGACACTTTCTTAGAGGTGGCTGACTTTCTTGACTTGGCAGTCCTCTTCTTCTTTTCGATAGGAGAGGGAATTAGAGGTTCTTCCTCTATCTCGGATGCGGGGGCAGGAGTCTCGGTTGCATGGGCAGGTGCTTTGGACTTTACTGCGGGGGTAGGTGCCTTTTTTGTCTTGGCTGCAGGGGCAATAACTAGGCCATAACCCAGTGAACATCCAAAAGACCCATCCTACTTGTAGGTCCTGTTCAGCAGATTTTGGCAGAGTCTGCTGTAAACAAACTCAACCTAGTTTACTTTCTTCTCTTGCATGATCTTAGCCATCACGATCAACTTAGTCTTGGATAGCTGATTGAAGCTTCCAAATTTCATGTCAACGCACTTCGAGACGACATCCATCAGCTTGTGATAGTTGTCCTTCAAGGATTCTTTGTTTGTTGTATAGACCACTTTCGCAGCACACTCGGGCTTGGCAACTTCTTTCCAAGCCGTAGCTAAGTCGACATCCTGCTCAGAGATGTCCTTCAAACCCTCCGCGGGCAATAAACAGTGCTCAGTAAGGTCTTTGCCATTGAGTTGGATGACCTTGTTGTGGACCGATGATCGGATTCCATCGTCCAGCACTTCAACATTCACATAAAACATAGCGACCTCTTCAAGGTATATATGAGTGAACTCCATCGTCAAAAAGTCCTTTAGACCGGACTTCTCCAATTTTTCAGCTATTTTCTTGACCAGGATTTCATCGAACTGTTTGATCATCCCTTCAAAATATTCAGAAGCACCAGTGTGGATCTGCTTTGAGAGCTTCACGAAATCATGTTTTGGAGCCATTTCCAGAGGTTTCTACCGATTGAAATGCGAGAAAACTTGCTTGAAAGAACTAGGGTTTGCACTAAGTTTCAGAGAGAATGCACTTTCTTTGCTTGAAGATGAATAGTTCGCGTGAGGAGAGAGAAAGACGAAGTTTCGTATATAAGGGACTTGAAAGGACGTCCTTCGGAGTTTGAAATTTTTGATCAAAATCAACGACTGAGATTGGAGCTTCAAAACCGCATTTAATTCCCCACATTAAATGCATCAGCATTTATATCCAATCATATGGTTTACTGTGCAGCTTTTACCGTGACTGTGATTATTACGCTGACGTCATCCTTATAAATATTCCCACTTAATTAAAACGACTGCATTTTTGTCAATTAGCTCATAATTACTTCAGCTTATATCCGAAGTGACTCAACTCTACTCCTCTCTTTTCTTGATGAAACTCAGCTGTCAGCTAGCTCGATACAACTGACTTCCCGACTGAGCTGTTTCACTTGGCTGAAAGGCAAAACTTGCTCGTTTTCATTTTCTCATTTGCTTTCTCTGCTGATTGATTCTGCTAAATTTCCTAACTCAGCTCAATTAAACCTAACTCATTCTTGAGCTCTTCAAATCTTGATTCACATAATGGCTTTGTGAATATGTCAGCTAACTGCTTATCAGTTGAGATGTATTCCAAGGTGATGTCTTTCTTTTCAACATGATCTCATGGTATCTGACATCAATGTGCTTTGTTCTTGAATGCAACACTAGATTTTGAGTAATTGCAATAGCACTAGTGTTTTCACAAATAATTGGAATTTCTTTTTCTTCAATATCATAGTCTCTTAGCTGCTGTCTCATCCATAAGACTTGGGCACAATAGCTGCCCACAGCTATGTACTCTGCTTGAGCTGTGGATGTAGTTATTGAATTATGTTTCTTACTGAACCAAGAAACTAATCTATTTCCAAGCATTTGACATGTACCTGAGGTACTCTTCCTGTTAACTCTACATCCAGCATAGTCTCCTCCTTCCTTTGGATACCATAAGCCGACTTCCTGGCATCCCTTCAAATATCTTAGGATTCTCTTAGCTGCAGTCATGTGGCTCTCTTTTGGTGCAGATTAAAATCTTGCGCACACACCTACTACAAAGGTGATATCTGGCCTACTGGCTGTTAAATAGAGCAATGATCCAATAAGGGCTCTATATCTGGTTTGGTCAACAACTTTTCCATCTGCATCCATGTCCATCTTAACTGAAGTATTCATTGGAATCTTCACAGAAGACTTCTTTTCCATACCAAATTTGTTCATTAAATCTCTAGTGTATTTTGTTTGGCTTATGAAGGTTCCATCCTTCAAATGTTTGACTTCAAGTCCTAGGAAGAAGGTCAGCTCTTCCATCATGCTCATATCAAATTTGCCTTGCATGAGGTTTGAGAACTTGTCACACAGCTCTTTATTTGTGAAACCAAAAATGATGTCATCCACATATATTTGAATAAGCAGTATACTCTCTCCCTCTTGAATTCTGAAGAGTGTTCTATCAAATTTGCCTTTGGTGAATCCATTGTTAGTTAGAAATTGAGACAATGTATCATACCATGCTCTTGGTGCTTGTTTCAATCCATATAGTGCTTTCTTGAGCTTGTAGACCTTATCTCCAATAGTTTTGTGCTCAAAACCTAGAGGTTGTTCAACATAGACTTCTTCCTCTAACAATCCATTTAGAAATGCACTCTTCACATTCATTTGATACACAATGAAGTTTTTATGTGCAACATAGGCAAGAAACATCCTTATTGCTTCCAATCTTGCAACAAGAGCAAAGGTTTCATCAAAATCTATGCCTTCTTCTTGGCAATACCCTTTGGCTACCAACCTTGCTTTGTTTCTTACAACAGATCTTTCCCCATTCATCTTGTTCCTGAAAACCCATTTTGTGCTAATAATATTTTGATGGGTTAGCCTTTAAACTAATTCCCATACTCTGTTTCTTTCAAATTGATTTAGCTCTTCTTGCATGGCCTGAATCCAATGTGTGTCATCCAATTTTTGAGACACTTCTTTAGGCTCTATCTGGGATATGAAACAAGTGAACATAGCTTCTTGTTGTGCTCTGGATCTGGTTCTTATGCCATCTTTAACATCTCCAATGACTAACTCTGGTGGATGGTCTCTCAGCCATCTCACATCAGGTTGGAGTAAGTCTGTTGGATTTAGCCATCTCGCAGCTAAATTGTCTTGAACAGCTCTTTCATCTTCATTCAGTTGTAGACCTTCCAACTGTCTTTGAGATTCAGCTATCTCATCTTCATCTGGGTTGAGTGTTCATACTTCAGTTTCAACATAATGACTTCTCTGTATAGTTGGCTGGTTCAGCTTATCATCTAACCCTTCAATGTCTTCTCCATTCACATTAGGTTCATCAAAAACCACATGAATAGACTCTTCCGTAACCATAGTCCTCTTGTTCAGCACTTTATAGGCTTTACTTTCAGTTGAGTATCCCAAAAAGATACCTTCATCAGCTTTATTATCAAAAGCCTTCAAATTATCTTTGCCATTATTATGGATGAAGCATTTGCATCCAAATATCCTGAAGTATCCAACATTTGGCTTTCTCCTTGTCCAGATTTCATAGGGAGTCTTGGTCAATTGCCTGTTAATCATGCATCTATTTTGAGTATAGCATCTTTGTGTTTATGGCTTGACCCCCAAAATCTCTTAGGCAATCCACTTTCTAACATTGTCCTTGCAGACTTCCTTGAGAGTTCTGTTCCTTTTTTTCAAACTCCGTTCTCATTTGGAGTTCATGCAACTGATAACTCAGGAGGAATACCATTTTCAACACAATACTGAGTTATTATCCCATTGAGAAACTCAGTTCCCCTGTTTGGCTCTTTTCATTTTGAACTCTCTTCATCAGCTGAGGTAACTTATGCAGTGTTTCCTTCTTTTTACACATGAAAATTGTCCATGTATATCTTGAACAATCATCCACCACCACTAAGGTGTATTTCTTTCCACTTATGCTAGCTGGCTCAACTGGACCAAATAAATCCATATGAAACAGATGTAATATCCTTGTTGAAGAAGGATTTGGCTTGTCCTTGAATGAAGATTTGATTTGCTTACCCATCTGACATGCATCACATACACTATTTTTCTTGTACGTTGAGTCTGGAAATTCTTCTACAAGATGACTCCTTACAAGCTTGTTGATTGTCTTAAAGTTTAAGTGACTCAGCTTCTTGTGCCACAACCAACTTGATTCGGTTGTGCTCTTTGCTAACCGACAGGTGCTTGGTGTGGAAGTAGACCAATCTACCACATACATATTCTTCTATCTTGATCCTTGCAGCACTATTTCATTTGATTCAGCATCCTTGATCTGGCACACTCTCATGTTGAATCCAACATTGTAACCTTTATCACAGAGTTGGTTGATGCTTGAAAGGTTGAAGTTGAGGTCTTCAACATAAGCAACATCTGTGATTTCCAATCCATTTTTCTTAATGGATCATGTGCCTTTGATCTCCCTTGGAGCTTCATTTCCTCTAAATATAACTTTTGCACCTTTGATCTCCTTGAATCTTGACAGGTTTTTCTTGTTCTCTGTCATATGTCTGGAACAAGCACTATCCATGTACCAGGTTCCTTGGTGCTCAGTTGTTCCTTGAACCTGCAATCAAGGAAATCAGTTTTTAGGTACCCATACTTGTCTAGGCCCTGGGGGGTTAGTGCTATAAGATGTTCCAACCAACCTATATTCAAATGATTTGAATCTAAGGGGTTTCCATCTATCAGTGCCATAATCATAATGCACATTAGCAAATTGCTTGGGGGGTTTTAGGATCATACAGCTGTCTTTTTTGTCTATATGCATGTATATATGTTTTAGCAATTGATTTCTTGGAGTAGTTGTGGTGTTTCTGAGTGTAGGGCTTGGGTGCGTATGTGTGCTGATAATAGCTCTTTTGCCTATGAAGGGACCTTTGCTGAGGTTTAGGTCTTTGCCATTTTGGCTTGTATTCATAAGGTCTTTGCTGATGTTTCACATTATTCCAATCAGCATAGTTTGGATAGTTTCTACCATTCCCTTCATAAGTATTTCTCTGATGAAATTTTTGGGGTTTCTGGTAGCTCTGTTTGCTTTTCACAGAGTATTTTCTGTTTGGAGTTTGCTAAGGAACTCGACTGGATTTTTTCTCAGCTATCCTCCCAGCATACTCAGCTGGCTGTTTTCCTTTCCTTTTATATCCAAGGCTAGTATGATTGTGATTGTGCTCTGAAGTGAATGTGGGTGCAGTATTTGGTGTTTTAGATTTTTGGAATGCTTCATTACTTGAAGATTCTTTTTCCAAAATCACTCTTGGAGTTTGACTATGCACAAAGGGATTAAATCCTATGCCTGTCTTATCTCCACATTCTTTTTGACTCATAATAAGATCATCCAATGATTTGGATGCTTTTGTAAATGAGGCAATCACATTTTTAAGATCTTTTTCCCTTTTTTCTGTAGCAGCTAACTCTGCTATGATCTTAGCATTTTTAGCCTTCGGCTTAGTGTTCTCATCAGCTATTTGACTCAAAGTACTCAGCTCTTTAGTCAGCTGTGAGTTTTGGCTTTTAAGCTGGCTGTTCTCCTCATTTAAAATTGTGTGAGAGGATTTTATATGTTCAAAATCTTTCATCATTTTGCCTAATGAATCATAAAGATCAGTGGGTGATGAAGTATGTGTATCACAGTCACTATCACTTGAATCTGAATGAGATGAGTTATAATGTACCTCATCTTCTTGATCTGGTTGATCTTGTTCTTTAGCCATGAGGTCTCATAGCCTCTTCCTCGGAATCATTTGAGTAGTCTGCTTCACTACTATCTGGGTCTGCTGCTTGTTTGGACTTGAATGTCTCAGCAGTCTCAGCAGCTAACATGGCTTTTCTCTTTTCCTGTCTTCTTTCCCTGAAGGCTTTTCTTTCTTACTCATTCCTATACTTGTTGACTGGTGGGTAGGAACAGTCGACTACAAAGTGTCCTGGTTGTCTACAATTCCAGCACAGGTTCTCAGCTCTCTGATCAGCTCTGTCATTCCTTTGATTATAATTTCTTTGATAATTAGCCCTTTGATGCTCAGCTTTCTTGGGTGGCCTGTCTTCCCTTGATTTGGAAGGAGCTAAATGTCTCCTGGAGGTTTCACCCTTATTTCTTTTATAGTTCTTATTAAAGAACTTGTTGAATCTTTTTACCATCAGGGAAATTTCCTCCTCGTCTATGGCTTCCTTTGGCACAACTTTCTTTCCATCACTAACTATCAATGCAGCTGTCTTGAGTACAATTGTCTCCTCTTGCTCTTTCCTTCTCAGCTCAAACTCATAGGCTTTGAAGTCTGAGAATAGCTCATGGTTAGATGTTCTTGAGAGGTCCATTGAGTGTCTCAGGGTCATAACCTTCATTTTGTTAGATAAATATTTTTATCAAGATTTTGATGATTTTGTTTAAATGAGTTTTTATACCAAAACAATGTTTATAAATGTTGTCAAAATACTCCTAAACGATTTAAAATGTTTTTACCAATTTTTGGAATATTTCTTAGAGTTTATTATTCGATAAAAATTGGACAACCCTTTTAATGATTTTGTGTTAATTGGTTTTTTCACCAAAACTATGTTTATAAAAGTTGTCCAAATACTCCCAATTGATTTAAAATATTTTTACTAATTGTTTGGAGTATTTTTTTAAGTTTATTTCTCACAAAAATTGGACAACATTTCAAATTGGAGGTCGACCGGTCGAACAAAAGGTCGACCGGTACCTGAAGAACGCACAAAATAAAAGTCACTTGTTAATCAAAGATATCCTTGTTAATGTTCTTGTGGTAAGAACATACTTGGGTGATCTTAGGTGTTGAATCGGCATAATCTATTCACCCCCCTCTAGATTATCATAGCCAC
This sequence comes from Rehmannia glutinosa, assembly GCA_016081115.2. Lineage (NCBI taxonomy): Eukaryota > Viridiplantae > Streptophyta > Magnoliopsida > Lamiales > Orobanchaceae > Rehmannia > Rehmannia glutinosa. The sequence goes on from CM071935.1 coordinate 9,145,380, forward strand.
TTGGACTAACAAGTGGTATCAAAGTCAAACTCTTTGGCTAGCTCGTTTCGAGTAAACAGGAAAGATCCATGGCTACGAACGAAAGCTACCTCACCACCGACGCCTCCACCAACAAGCCACCACTATTCGACGCCAACAACTACGCATTTTGGAAAGACCGTATGGAGTGCTTTCTACAAGGGTGTGGGTTTGACATTTGGAATGTGGTCATTGAAGGAGTTGATCAACCAACCAAGAAATTGGAGGACGGCACCACGACTCCTAAACCTTTCAAGGAGTTCGATGAAAATGACAAGAAGGCCTTCTCTCTAAACGGTAAGGCTTTAAATATTTTGCATTGATCTCTTACCGCCACCGAGTATAATCGTATAAGAGGCATAAGGTTGGCACATGAAGTTTGGGAAAAATTAGAAACCATCTATGAGGGCACTAAGAAAGTGAAGCAAACAAGAAAAACAATGCTTGTGAAAGACTTTGAAAATTTCAATATGCATGATGGTGAAAGCATATCAAAAATGGTGGAAAGGCTTGACAACATTGTCAATCCTCTTGTGGCTCTTGGAAAGGTCATCTCCGAAGAAGACAAGGTGACCAAAGTTTTGAACGCTCTTCCCGGCTCATGGTCCAAAAAGGTGACGGCTATCACGGAAGCACAAAATCTCGAGACACTCAAATTCGATGAGCTCATCGGGAACCTCCTCATCTACGGAGTCTATCTCAAGGAAAGGAAAAATTCCAAACCATCCATCAATCAATCGGGTATGCAAAATATTCCTAAAGGTCTTGCATCTTCTTCTAATAATGTATATTATGATATTGATGATGATGATGAGGAGACGGCCGCACTTGTTCGTAAATTTGCAAAATTTGTGAATAAAAATAAGGCGAGAAAACCGAGAAACAACTCGTGTTTTAAATAAGGAAAATTTGGGCACTTCATAGCTGATTGTCCAAAACTCGAGGAAGAGGAACAAAAGAAGAAGAAGCCTTTTCCGAAAAAGAAGGCTCTAAATGCGGAAGTCAAAACTTGGGATGAGCTACTTGAAACAACCAACGAAGAAGGAGAATCCGAACATGGTCTTATGGCCATAGACGACGAAAACAATAAGGTCAAAGGGGCTATAACAACTATGGAGGATTCAAAATGGCTCGTGGATAGCGGATGTTCATGCCATATGACCGGAAAGAGAGAACTTTTTACCAACATCAAGCTCCAAGAAGAGGGTATAGTTATGTTTGGCAATGGCGAAGGAAGAATTCTTGGAAATGGAGAAATTGGTAACTCTTCTTTCTCTCTTAGTAATGTTCTTTTAGTAGAAGGGCTTAAGTTTAATTTGATAAGTGTTAGCCAAATTTGTGATTCAAATTATAATGTTATTTTTAATAAAGAAAAATGCCTTATTTCCAAAAATGAAAAAATTATTTGTGAAGCAATTAGAAAAGGCAATCTTTACAAAATTTGTACAAGTGATTTGGTTAGTCAAAATGTTTCTTGTCTTGTCGCCAATAATGATTAAACTAGTTTATGGCATAGGCGACTTGGACATGTTGGATATAAAAATTTGCAAACTATTTACAAAAACCAACATGTAAAAGGACTATCCAAATTGAATTTTGAAAATCTTGGCTTATGTGACACTTGTCAAAACAACAAATTAGTTAAGAGTAGTTTTAAGCCCAAAAATAAAATTTCCACAACCAAGCCTCTACAACTTCTTCATTTAGATTTGTATGGGGATATTGGTACGACAAGTCTAAGTGGAAAACATTACATTTTTGTTATAGTTGATGATTTTTCTAGATATACTTGGGCTCTATTTCTTACAAATAAAAGCGATGTCGTTAATGAGTTTGTTAAGATGTGTAGACTTATTGAGAATGAAAAGAAAGATACTATTAAGTCTATTCGAAGTGATCGAGGTGGAGAATTTGATGGAGAATTTAGAGTCTTTTGTGAAACCAAGGGATATAGTCACAATTTTTCGGCTCCAATGACACCTCAACAAAATGGAGTAGCCGAAAGAAAGAATCGGACACTTCAAGAAATGAGTCGGTCCATGCTCAATGAATTTTCATTTCCAAAATATTTTTGGGCTGAAGTCGTAAGTACGGCTTGCTATGTCATTAATCGAGTTTATATTCGTCCTAAAATGAATAAAACTCCATATGAGCTTTGGAAATGAAGAACTCCAAATATTAGCTATTTCAAAATATTTGGATGTAAATGTTTTATTTTGAATACTAAGGCCGATGAAGGAATATTTATGGGGTATTCAACCAAGAGCAAAGCATATCGGGTTTACAATAAGACTAGTGGGGTTGTTAAAGAATCCATCCATGTCAAATTCAATGAAGCTTCGGGTGTTGAAAGGATACCCAGTGATGAAAGTGATGAAGAGGATATTGTTGAACCCATTGTTCAAGATGATACTCAAAGATCAACCTTCAAGCTCAAATGTTCCTCAAGAAGATAAAGGTGATACTTTGGATCTTCCCGTAGCATTGAAATTTAAGGGAGATCACCCAAAAGATCTTATTATTGGTGATCCCCTTGATAAAGTAATGACTCGAGGAAAATTTGCCGAGAAAGCTCTTATATCTCAAAAAGAGCCTAAAAATGCTAAGGAAGCTATTGAAGATGAAGACTGGTTTTTAGAAATGCAAGAGGAGTTGAATCAATTTGAAAGGAATGATGTATGGAAACTAGTACCTTGTCCTCCATCTCAAACAATTATTGGCACAAAATGGGTATTTCGGAACAAGCTCGATGACCAAGGCAATATTGTTCGAAACAAAGCAAGGTTAGTAGCTCAAGGTCATTGTCAAGAAGAAGGTATTGATTATAATGAAACATTTGCACCCGTAGCACGTTTAGAAGCTATTCGTATTTTACTTGCCTATTCTTGTTTTAAAAATTTCAAGCTTTACCAAAGGGATGTAAAATACGCATTTTTAAATGGTCTTATTCAAGAAGAAGTCTATGTAAAACAACCTCCGGGGTTTGAAAATTTTCTAGGCCTAATGATGTTTATAAACTTAAAAAGGCCTTGTATGGTTTGAAACAAGCACCCCGTGCATGGTATGATAGACTTAGCTCTTTTCTTTTGCAAAATGGTTTTACAAGAGGTAAAGTTGATACTACTCTCTTTGTTTTTGAAAAAGGGCAAGATTGCTTATTAGTGCAAATTTATGTTGATGATATTATTTTTAGTGCTACTAATGAATCCTTGTGCAAGAAATTTTCTAAGTTAATGCAAGGTGAATTTGAAATGAGCATGATGGGAGAGCTCAACTTCTTTCTTGGACTTCAAATTAAGCAATGCCAAGAAGGAATTGAAGAAGGAAGAACAGTCTCTACCTCAATGGCAACAAACGTCAAGATTGACAAAGATGAAAAAGGCAAGCCGGTTGATGAATCCAAATATCGAGGTATGATTGGTAGTATACTTTATTTAACCGCTAGTAGACAGGATATTCTTCATGTCGTATGCCTATGTGCTCGTTTTCAAAGCAATCCCAAAGAATCTCATATGAGTGACGTTAAAAGGATTTTTCGATATTTGAAAGGCACTATTCAATATGGTTTATTTTATCCAAAGAATGAAACTTTTTCTCTTAAAGGTTATAGTGATTCGGATTATGCGGGAAATATTGATGATCGTAAAAGTACTTTCGGATCATGTCAATTTCTAGGTGATTGCCTAGTTTCTTGGTTTTCAAAGAAACAAAATTGTGTTTCACTTTCAACGGCCGAAGCCGAATATATTTCTGCGGCTTTTTGTTGTACTCAATTGCTTTGGATGAAACAAACTTTAGCGGATTATAAATGTTCTTTTGAAAGTGTTCCTATTTTTTGTGATAGCATATCCGCTATAAATATTGCTCAAAACCCGGTTCATCATAACCGTACTAAACATATTGACATTCGACATCATTTTCTAAGGAATTGTGTCTCAAAACGAAAAAATTGAGATATCTTTCGTACCATCTCAAGATCAATTGGCGGATATTTTTACAAAACCGCTATCTTCCGAGACTTTTGCATCTATACGAGCTCGGTTAGGCATAATGCATATTGAATGAGGTTTACGTTTTCATTTTGCACGTTTTTAAAACTTAGGGGCGAAAAATCGGATTTTTGGTTGAAAATTCGGATTTTGGAAAATAAGTTGAGACAGTGGGCTGACTGGGGTGAGGGAAAGCGGTCGGACCTCACCGTCGATCGGTCGCCCACTGCCAATTTTTGGTTAAAACGCCTCTGTCTTCAGACTTAGCCATTTTGGCTCAAAATGTTCATTTTTCGTCCCCTTCGCCAAATGTACACAAATTTCACTTCAAATTTGTTTTCTTGCATACATTTCATATCTTGGACTTAATTAGGCTCGATTATCATCATCATTGCTCGTTTTTACCGATTGAATGGTAATAATTTTACTTCCTTTGCTCAATTGGGTTGAACCCTTGAGTTTTTGGCTTATTTGCAATTTTATTGATGGAAGTTTCATATGATTGAGATTAGCTTGTTAATTATGATGTATTGAATGGTGTTTGAACTGATTTGATTATGAAAATTTTTGGCTTGATTCATTTACAAGGGCCTTATACAACTTCTTTTATTTTTCACGCCCACAAAGTGTTCGATGAATTGTCGCAAAGAAAATTTCAACTTATACATGACTCTTATGCTTTCAAAAGTCTTATATATTTATTGAGATCATGTCTTGACACTCAAATGAGCTTTTGCAAATCAAATGATCAATTTTTCCCTTTTTATTTGGAATTTAAACTTCAATTTTCAAAACGCTCAATAAATCGATAAAATTGCGCACTTTGATATAATTGTATGATGTTTTTATCGCGCTAACATTTTGATGATTTCAAAGGGGGAGAAACAAGAAAAACGCTCATATGCTCAAAGAAGCAAAAATAAGCTCGCAAAAAAAGCTATAAGCTATGGCTCTCAAAAGCTGTGAATATTACTTAGTCCATTTGATGTATTGTGGACTTTTATGCTTGACTAATGATGTTTTGTGACAGGGGGAGCTTCTATGCTTAAATAATTCAAACTTGTTTTATACAAGCTAAGCTTTTAGCTTCTAGTTGGTTGCTTCTATACTTGTTCTTGATATGCATATTGATAGGGGGAGCTTGTGCAAAAATGTTTTGAAAAATATTTGCTCCTATCCTTGTGTGTTTTACTTTTGGTAAATCTTGCTTGTATTGGATTAATGTTTGGAAAATATGTTTTGTTTTAAAATCGACTTCCTAAAATTGTTTTGGTTTGTAATCATAAAAAAGGGGGAGTTTGTTAGATAAATATTTTTATCAAGATTTTGATGATTTTGTTTAAATGAGTTTTTATACCAAAACAATGTTTATAAATGTTGTCAGAATACTCCTAAATGATTTAAAATGTTTTTACCAATTTTTGGAGTATTTCTTAGAGTTTATTATTCGATAAAAATTGGACAACACTTTTAATGATTTTGTGTTAATTGGTTTTTTCACCAAAACTATGTTTATAAAAGTTGTCCAAATACTCCCAATTGATTTAAAATGTTTTTACTAATTTTTTGGAGTATTTTTTTAAGTTTATTTTTGACAAAAATTGGACAACTTTTCAAATTGGAGGTCGACCGGTCGAACAAGAGGTCGACCGGTACCTGAAGAACGCACAAAATGAAACAGAACGCACTGGACTTGAAAAATGAGGGAGGGTGACCGGTCAAGGGTAGGGCCGACCGGTCGGAGGGTCGTACCCCCCTGCAACCTGTTCTGGATCGCACTATTTTATTTCAAACGTTCGAAATCTTATACAGGGCAACCGGTCGCCCTATGTATTTTTGCGGAAAAAATTATGCTTTGTTTGAAATCCTTATCAGCAAGATTTGCTTTTGATTTTTGTACAATATTTCTACATCTTGTGATCCTCTTTTTGTAGACGAAAGTGAAGAAGGAGGATCCTATGTTGGAGATCCAATCTTGAAGACTCTCCTATAAATAGAGGAAGATTTGAAGCAAACAATACACAACACATAAGCATACAATACAACAAGAAATCTGCAAAATTCTCAAAGTTTTCATTTTTACATTCTTGTTGTAATAGCCTAAGTTCTTGCACTTGAACAATCTTGAGGTCTAGGCTTTTTGTTCTTGATTACACTTGCACTCAAAGTTTGTATACTTCATTTATTGAGTTGTAATCTTGAATTTTTTTATCATCCAAAACAAGATATCCTTGTTAATGTTCTTGTGGTAAGAACATACTTGGGTGATCTTAGGTGTTGAAGAGTGTGGTACTCTTCATAGGTGTTGAAGGAAGATTGTGGTAATCTCCTTGAATGTGTTGTAAGAAGATTGTGGTGATGTTCAAAGGTGGTGTTGTATTAATTGTGGTAATTAATAAAATCCTTTTTTTCTTTTTGAAATCCACTTCGGATATACCGGGGTGGTAGTAGATTAGGCTCTAGGTGGGTTGAACTACTATAAATCATCGAGTGTTGTTTAATTTTCGCATTTACATTCTTGTCAATTACGTGTTCATTCGAAAAAGAGGGCGATTTGCGAAAAATCGGCATAATCTATTCACCCCCCTCTAGATTATCGTAGCCACTTGGACTAACACATTTCCCATTTAGTTGGGAGGCTTCTTAAGATCTTCATACACATTTCCTTTTGTGTATATTCTTTCCCAAGAGCTGAAAGCTCATTTGTGATATCAGTAAATCTGGCATCCAGCTGATCCAGAGTTTCACCTGCAAACATTTTGAAATTTTCAAATTTTTGAACAGCAACTGATAATTTATTCTATTTAATTTGTTCTGATCCTTTACAAATTAAAGTCAGCTTATTCCAGATTTCTTTTGCAGATTTGCAAGATTTGACTTTATTGAACATTGCTTTGTCCAATGTCTTGTAGAGTATATCATTGGCCATACTGTCCAAGTTATATCTCTTTCTGTCTTCATTTGTCCATTCAGTTCTTGGTTTTTCAACCAAAGCTAGTCTTGCTTCAGCAACAACTTCTTCTCCTTCAGCTGCAGCTACTCTTGGTACAACCGTGTTCACTTTGAGTATTTGTAGTGACCCATCCTCTACCACAAGCCACATTTCATCATGTAATGCAGATAGATGAGCCTGCATACAAATTTTCCAATCATCAAATTCTTCAACAGTGAACATAGGAATCCGTGTTAGATTTGCTTCCATAATAATAACTTTGCTTGTAAAGTGAAAGACTTTGAAACACAAGTGTTTAAAAACTTTTTGAAAAGATAGAGATCTAGTTCAGTAACCGGTGCAGAAAGCTCAATGAACCAACCACTCTGATACCACTTGTAGGTCCCAAGGGATGTGGTGTAATGTTTAGAAGGGGGGTTGAATAAACCTTACCAAATTTTTGAATTTAAGTCCTTTAAAATTATTCAACAGAGTTGACTCAAATAGATATGTCCTTGAGGGACAACTAATTTGTCTATTCAGCTAAGTTACCCACTCAACAGACTCGATAGAGCTGTTGATAGTATAACTCGGCTGTTTAACCCAAATGCTTCACTTGACTGGTTTGGTTTTTAACAGCGAAAGACCTTAACACCTTTTGATTTATTTAAGGCTTGTTTTTAACACTTGATTTTTAGTACTTGGTTATTTATCAGTTGGATAGCAAATATGATACTAACAACAAATATAAATTAAATATGCAAGAAGGTAAATTTGCTGAAAGTAAATGACACAAATATTTTATAGAGGTTCGAAGATGGGGTAATTCTTCTAATCCTCTCTTCTCCAACTCCTGGAGGAATCCACTATGTAACAGATCAGTTTACAAAGTGGTGAACAATCTGGAGACAGCCTTGATCACACAGTTGGCTTCTCTTACGACTCAGCTTCTTCACAGGGTAGTAGCCTTGCTACTTCAACTCATTTCTCAAGTTCTTGGATTTGATCACGAAGCCCTCCAACAAACTTGATAATGGTTCGACCTTGAGCCTTCTTACAATCCAGGCTTGGAAAAGTAGACCCTTCGGTTTCTTCCAAAGTTTCCTCTTTAACAGATTTTAAGTTATCTTTCCTTCACAACTTGTGTTGGATCAAGTTCCTTCGAGTTTCAGGCTTGAGGATTATCTTAATAAGCTTTGAGAACATTGCAGGTTATTTGCTTTAATATTGCTTGCTTGTTCGTGGTTCAAGTAACCTCTTCTCAATAACTTCCTCAGCCTTTTATAGTGCACATTTGAAATTTTGCCCGTTGAAGAGATATGCTAATTTCAAATGTCACTTTTGTGGTTGTTGGCTTGTCTTGTCTTGGTCTGCAGTCCTTGATGTAGACTTTTTCTCTTATTAATGGCATACCAGCTTTGCAGGTGTCTTACACAAGATGCAGTGCTTCCCATTGGTTCATTCTTTTTGCACAATTCCGGGAAAAGAACTTTTAGACCTGACAGCTTTACATGTTACTATATCGAGTAACATTTGTGACTTTATTCCAACGGATCTAAGTCAGTTGTCTTCACTTGACTGTTGTCTTTACCCCAGATGACTTGAGTCAGCTCCAATCATGGGATTGATTACACTATCACTCTAACTAACAGACTTGGCTCCTTAAGTTGACTTGACTGATACTTCACACAGTTGTTCCTCAGCTGACTCTTCTTTGGTCGAATCCTTGACTTCCTTCTTGGCCTCACTCAGCTGACACACAGTAGAGTCTTCATTCCAGTCCGCAGTTGACTTCTTATAATCCTTGGCATAACTGACTTGACTCAGCTCTTTCAGTCCTATCTATTACAATGTGAAATACAAGGAAAATGGGGTGCCAACTTCCTAGTTTAAGTTTTACATGGTATCATCAAAATCTAACAAATAAATTTCCTAATAGAGATAATGTTTTTTTCTCATGATACATCGATCTAACTCAAATAAAAGTAGACATGAATATAAATGTTACTGAAAGATATCATATACATGTTACTCCCAAATTGAATGTTTTTTTTTTATTCTTTCTTGGGTAGGTCTCTTGTGAGACCATCTCATATGTGGATATAAATCCATGAAGCGGAACCCCAAATACCAAAACTAAAGCCCAAAACCCGCCCATGAACCTGTCTGCCCAAAACCCTAAACCTAAACCCAAGCCACAAGAAAATACAACAGCCTCATCTCACACGTACACTCTCTCTCTCTCTCTCTCTCTCTCTCTCTCTCTCTCTCTCTCTCTCGGTTAGGTCATCTTCAAAATACTTTTCTCATCACCGATCTCTTCCTTAAATTTCTTGTTGAAAAAATTGGCGCACGTCTCGCTAGATAGAAAAGAGAACGGTGAGGATCAAACACTTTCAAATCACGGCCAAACAACACTATCCGACTACTGATTTTTTCTCAATTCTCTCCCACCGCCTCAACTGTCCAAACATAATCATTCGAAAGATCAGACTAAAGCACTGCAAAATTAGAAGCCCATTCCTTTTGCCACTCGATCAATTAATGATTTTTTTCAGAAGGTCAATCAGATTGTTGTTCATGTTTTTTTTTTTAAAACCAGGTTCATGTTTTAGTTTCTGATTATGGATAATGTGAAATAGTTGGAAATTACCTCTAGGATAGATGTGTTTTTGTTGTTGTTGGAAGGGTATGTATGGATGTGTTTTCAAATACATTTTTTCACTTTCCAATTATTTTAGAAAATAAGTTTATATTTGTATAGGAAATTCTTAATAGAAATAAAGTCATTTTAAGTTTTCACCTTTTTATGGAAATATTCTTTTGAAAACACAACCAAATAATTTTTCACCATAATTATCACACAAATTCTATGTCAAAAATATATTCAAAAAACTATAATCAAACATATTTTCATTTCTAAATAGAAATTCAGACAACAAACCAAGCATATTCTCAATTCTCACATGAAAATCAATAAAGTTTGAAAATTTATTTTCCAACATTAGAAACTAGAAATTGGACTTGGAAACACATCCATACATTCCCTTAATATTTCAAGAAAATATCAATAAGTTAGTAATTCTACGAAATTACAAAGATACACACGAGAATTAATTGATTGCAGCAAAAAAGTATCAGTTTTCAATAAGGATTTCAAATGTAAAATATAAAGTATCATTTTATTTTTTTAAAATATCAATTTTTATATCAAATATCATCTTTTAAACAAAGATATTATTGTATTGATCTAAAAAATAAAAATACAAGAGGCTGACCTGAATATATTAGCATCTTAAGCTACAACCTTTATGGTCTTCATTTGAAATTAAAATCAACAAGGATTTCAAATGTTAATCATAAAAACCATGCACTCTTACAGAAGTATCATTTTTTTTCTTCTTAAAAAGCATTAATTTTTACTTTAAAAGTATCACCTTAAAAACTAATAAACTTTTTTATTCCAAGAAACAAAAATACAAGGGTTTCAAATTTGCCCTATAAAAGTATCAGTTTTTTTAAAAAATATCAATATTAAATTTAAAAGTATCACTTTAAAGACTACGATACTATAGTATTGAAAGAAACCAAAATACAAGAGATTGACCCATGTAGATCAACTTCTTAAATCAAAAACTTTATGATCTTCATTTAAAATTAAAATTAACAAGGATTAGAAATGCAAAAAACATAGAAAACAAGCAACTCTGTAAAAGAATCAATTTTTTCTTTATAAGTATCAATTATTACTTTAAAAGTATCATTTTAAGACTAAGAAACTGTCACGCCCTAAACGTGACGCGACAACGATCAAGCACTTAAAACAGAAAATAGATCAACAGTATAATCCCATGATACGAAACTTCAAGTGAAAAGAGTCTAATGCAGCGGAATTAAAATAAACACAAGTACAAATTACATCTTAAGGTCCAACGGTATCCGAATACAATCCAATAGATTATCCGAATTTAACTTACAGTCCAAACAGAAATAAAATGAAGAAGTCTAATCAACAATAAAAGTAAAATGAATGTCTCTCCACATTAATGATAGGGATTCAATCTATGGTAGGTTCGACGTCTTCAACGTGCTCTTCATCTAAAGGTTAGAAAACAGGAGGGAGTGAGACATAAATCTCAGTGTGCAAGTGTGGCGATATATATAGTTAACGCAAGAAAACGGTTGTATGAAAACGCGTGAGGTATGATGCATGATTTCACACATAGCCCATTAAAGACGTGATAAATATATATTAAGTAATATATTTATACGATTTAAGAAGTAGTTCGTGGTCACACAGCACGATGATTCAAGCAAGACGGAGGATTGCGTCATCGATGTGTAGCGCCAATCCCATGCAAGACAATTAGTGGTTGCGTCGATATGTAGCGCCAACCCATGCATTACATTACAAGTAGCGGTTGCGTCTTCGATGTGTAGCGCCAACCAAGCGTTAGATTAACTCCGGAATCGTGTGGATCGAAAATGATTCCTTCGTTCTTCCTTGTAACTCCCCGTTCATGATGGTCCAAGACCTGTCACCTTATCGCTCCGTAGGCAAAGACAAAATCCACGTTGGAGCTAGCAAGGCTCGGATTCGTCATAATCATGATTATAACTCATGTACTACGACCCACTTCCCTTGGACAAACTCCGTCCCTCAGTTGCGGGATTAGGATGATGGGGCCAGAGAGTGGAATAGCAGTCGAGCTGTCCGGTTCCATCCCCGACGTATCCATTCCGACTGTGAGCTCGACACACCAAGTTGACTCAGACAGGAAAGTAAGTACACGTTCAGGTAGTCAACCAGACAGTCGAGTATTATTGATTCACGGAAGCATTTTAGGAAAGTTTTCGAAAATTTGCGCAAGGCAATCATGATGTTGGTGGAGTTATTTGGATGAAGATAATTATCGGGAGGATAAGTAATCTTCAATAACTTGAAATATTAGGTGGAACATAAGTCCCGTTATAGATTCGAAATCGCAAGACGAGGAAGTCGCCCCACGATCGCGTATTAATCGGTCAAGACGATCCGATAAGTTAGGGGATTTTTGGGAGAATAAAATATTTTAATCAATAATTAAATTCAGAGGGTCCAGGGCTGTTTCATTAAAATAAAAATAATTATAGTTAGATCCTTGTAAAAGAAAATTTACAATTAGCCCCATTTTGTAAAAACCAATTCTTTTGGGGTTAAAAATTAATAAATAAACGTCCCGACCTTGGAATATTATGAGGTCAGTTCCTAAATTCTCTAAATTGTTCAGAGATTCAGGTTTTAAAAGTTTTGAGGTCGAAGTTTTATAAAATTCTCACATTACCCCCAAATTTGTTAAAATTGTCATTTCAGTCCCTAAGTTTAAAATAATTGGAACTCACAACCCGGAAGGGATTTTAATGTGATTCCAGTTGGAAAATATCACTAAGGTCAGTGGAATATTGGGACAAAAACAGTTTTAAAAAATAAATAAGTATAGGCCCCTTATCTTTTGAAAATCTCATTTTTGTCCTATTTTGAAATAATTGCCTTTAAGACTTTTAGGGGTCCGATTGTTATGAAATTTGAACCTTGGGTCCAAAATATCATTATGTTATAGTTAAATTAGTATTTCCAGGTTCATGGACTGCATAAGTCCTGGAAATTTCATTTTGGTCCTCCATTTTAATCTTTTACAATATGGTCCCTCAAGTTTTATAAAATTACTTTCCAAGCTCTAAACACTTGGATTTTTAGAATACACTTACAATATATTATTTCCAGTCCCTTAAGAGTTAAAATTTCAAATTTTAAAATTAGGGTCTGGTACAGTTTCGAAAATTGCAAAATAGCCCTTAAACTTCTAAAATTTTACAATCTAGTCCTTGGGCTTTTAAGGGTTGATTTTATTTATCTAAAAACTCTTAAAACTTTATTAAAATGTCAAAACATAATTTTTGAACCTGAGTTGAGTCCCAAAAATCAAAAATTACAGAGGGGTACCTTAAGTTTTATTTTCTTGCAATTAAGTCCACCAACTTTCCATTTTTGTATTTTAAGTACAAAAGTTGAAATTTAATCAATTATGTTCGACTTGTACATGTTATAAATCATTCAAAACATAGATTTCAAGAGTCATACATATTCATATCCTTCTCATACAAAATTTTATCAAGTATAACAATAAAGTGTACATGTATGCCCTATTTTTCGATAAATCGCATTTTTGAGCAACACTTGAGAATTTTTCCAACTTGATACAAGAAAATAGTATGCAATACATAATATATATCTCAAGTGCTCAAAATAAAAATACTACATGCATTTTTAAGTGAAACACCTAGAAGTTGAAAGGATTTTTCCACCCACCTCGTAGTAGTCTTTATCGGATTGGTTTAAAAATGGAGTCTTCTTCCTTGTATCAACTTCTTGGCTCAAGATCTTGAAGGTCAGCCCCTAAATGGTATCCAAACCATATTTTGATGTTAAAATTAAGGTCTCAAGTCCAAAGAAAAATACTAGGACTAAATGGCTACTACTTACCTCATTGTCTTCAAGTAGTCTTAAAAATCATATTTCTTTCTTCAAGCTTGGAGTCAAGTCTAAGTCTTCCTTAATTCTTCAAGAAATAATCTTCTAGGAGTACCTTAACAAGAAGGATTAATCAAGTTAGAAGATGAAGGAATTGCTTGAGGTTTTAAGAAGAAAAATGGAGTTGAAAGAAGTAAAAATTTGTCACATTGTTTCCTTGCAATTTTCGACCACTTGAAGGTATAGATGAGAAGATTTTATGTTTTGCTGTTTCCTTGCAATTTTCGACCACTTGAAGGTATAGATGAGAAGATTTTATGTTTTGCTATTGTAAGTATGAACGAATGAGAGATCTAGGTGGTGTAGGATGGAAAATAAATTCTTGTTTCCTTTAGAATCTTGTTGGCCGATTTTTTTTAGGGTAGGATGATAAAATTTTGGTGTTTTGATGTTAGGCTTTGGAACAATGATTGTTGGGAGGTTTGTGGGGTGATAAGTTAAAAAAAATCAGATTTGATTCTTTCCTAAACTCTATGGCCGAAAGTAGTTGTGTAGGAGGGTTAATTTGATTGTTTTTTTTTTTTTTGGTGTTTAATTAAGTTAATAGGTTTATTAGGTGAGATTTTTCTTTTTTTTTTTAATGATGTAGGATAAAAGAAAAGTGGTCCTCCCTAAAACAATGTTAACCGAATTGGGGGAGGAGGATTATATATTTTTTTTTTTATAATTTGTAATTATTGGGTGGTGGGGTTTTGTAGGGTAGTTTTTAAATTGTAGGCTTTGAAAAAAATTGCAACCAATCCCTTAATTCATGGAGGGGGGACCGAATTCAAGTTGTCAAAATGTTTTTTTTGTTCCCTAATTATCTAGTTGGAAGATACAAAATAATAAAATAGTAATAGGAAAAAAATGAGTTATTTTTCCTATTATAGTGATAAAATCAAAAATTTTAAAAATTATCTATTTTTTATAAAATTGAGGGAAAATAAAATGTATAAATATCCATAATTAAATATTTTAGAAATTTAGATTAAAGATGTGAATAACAAATGTGTATTTCAAAAAAAATAAATTGGAAGTTGGTTGGGAATGAATTGTAGAATAAGGTGAAATATTTGGATAAAAATTGAGATGTACTCCTAAATTATCGAGGGACTAATATTTCTAAGGTCGTAGTCAATCGATCAAGTATTAATACTAGAGGAGAATACAAAATTGCTAAGCTCAAAAATGCGAAATGCGTAATTGACGTTGGAAGAATTAGATAAAAGTAGAGTCGCATTTCATTAATAATAGGTTTGTGATACATAGCCGAATAAATAATCACTACATAACACCGTATCTCACGTTGTTAAAATTCGGGGCCTCACAGAAACTATTGTATTCCAAGAAATAAAAATACTAGAGATTTGGTTTAGCACAAACTTTGTGATCATCATTTGATATTAAAATCAACAAGGATTTCCAATGTGAAACATAGGAAATATGTGGCCTTGTGAATGTATTAAATTTTTTCTTTAAAAGTATCAGTTTTTACTTCAAAAGTATCATTTCAAAAATTAAGAAACTATTATGCCCCAAGAAACGAAAATAAAAGATGTTGTCTGTGTAGATTGGGTTCTAAAAACCACAAATTTTATGATCTTCATTTCATATTAAAATTAACTAGGATTTCAATTGCAAAATATAGAAAACAAGCAGCCCTATAAAAGTATCAGTGTTTTCTTTGCAAGTATCATTTTTTACTTCAAAAGTATCTCTTTAAAAACTGAGAAACTATTGTATTCCAAGAAATATAAATACAAGAGGTTGGTTGTGTAGATCAACTTCTCGAACCACATACTTTGTGATCAAAATTTGATATTAAAATCAACAAGGATTTCCAATGCCAAACATAGAAAATAGGCAGTCATGTGAAAGTGACAATTTTTTCTTTAAAAGTATCAGTTTTTACTTCAAATGTATCATTTTAAAAACTAATAAACTATTTTAGTCCAATAAACAAAATACAAGATGTTGGCCTGTATAAACCAACTTCTTAAAGCACAAACTTTGTGGTCTTCATTTGAAATTAAAATAAAAAAGGATTTCCAATGTGAAACACAAAAAATAAGCAACTTTCTCAAAACCGAATTTTGATGAGTGAGAAATTAATACACGAAGTTGGACACACGAATGAGCATTATGTAAAGGGCATAGTTTATCCTAGTATAAATACTAGAAGGTGTCATTGGTTGGATATACTATAACACAAGTGTATGATCACAAATGAGCCTTGGACCGGCCCGACTCTTTGGGCTCGGGTTCAGGTTCAATTAGTTTTGTCACTCGAAAATAAGCTTGGTCCAGATTCAAGTAACTGTTGGACCTGATGAATCTAGACATTGGAGGTGTCCAGGTTCGTGTGTCTATGAATATGGACATTGGAGATGTCCAGGTTCATGTGCCTTTTGGAGTTTGTAACTCCACAAGTAGTGGTCATAAGAAGAGGTTTGTAACTTATGGGACTTACATATGGTTTTAATGCCCACTCTCTTTATCTTTAATTCCTACAAGTGTTGGAAATGATGGCCTTTATAAGTCTAAGATGTTTTGCTGCATTGAGGGGGTTAGAAGGAAGAGATGAAGTCAGAATACACAGAAAAATCGCATTTCTCTGCATATTCTTCAAGTGTCGGTAGAAGTGTTAGTAACATCTCGAACAACATTTCCTTCTGCATTCGTGTCCAGCAACCACTTCCCACTACTTCAAGTTCGAAAGATGCTAGCTTTTGTGTCAGTGGTGCTATTGTACACAAAAGAGGTAAAACTGTTTTATCTTTGGGACATTACGTCGTACCGTGAGCACTAGCCGAGATGTATTTATCTTGTGGAAAGAGGTCTTCCTCGACTCGACTTGTAAAGTTCTGTCATATTCATGCTTATGAAGTTGGAGTACATTCAAAACTTACAATAGTTAGGTTTTACTTCAATTGTAATTTTATGTTTATGTTTTGTAAGCCATCTTGAAGGCTTTTCTTGTTTCGTTAACCACTGTAAATTCCAACACTAAATATAGAATTGAAATCAATCTACCCGAACCGAATTACAAACTAAAGATAGAAATATTTTTCATAAAGTTAATGTTCCTATAAATCCTAGGGTAAACATGTAAGAACTCTCCACCACCTTTCCTTTCTCGCAATCTTAGTACTATACTTGAAAAACCATAACTAAAAAACCAACCATCAATCCCCCTCTCTCTCTCTCTAGCTAAAAACACGTTTTTTTTTTTACTCGCCCATCTTCTCTCTCGTCCTCTCTTCACCAAATCGCAAAAAAAAAAAAAAGTATAATGTTCACCACCTTATCCCTCCCCTCTCTCCCGCCGGATATCTGACGAACGCAGTTATCTTCTCGCTGGAAATTCGGCCCACTCCGTCAAATGGGTCGCCATTTCCTCCTGCCCAACAACGCCCCCTCTCCACGACCCGCCCCGGATCCGACCCAATCGCCACCCACATCGGACCTTTTGTTGCCTTTCGGCAAGCTCGACGGCCTCGACCGCGACGATTACCGCGAGGCGGCGTACGAGGTTTTCTTCACGGCTTGCCGGTCGTCGCCGGGGTTCGGGGGCCGGAGCGCGATCACGTACTACAACTCCGATGGGGACGGAAACGGGTCGTCTCCCGGGTCGCCGGTGAAGCCGCCGGGGGTGGGGATGGCGGTGACAAGCCGGATTAAGAGGGCGTTGGGGCTGAAAATGATGAGGCGGTCCCCGTCCTCGAGGCGGGCGAGCTCGTGCGGGTCAAACCCATCGTCCCCAAGTGGGTCTGGAGCCGGGTCGAGCCCAAGGGTCGGGTTCACGGTGCCGCAGGGGGGGAGGCTGAGGCGGCCGATGACGTCGGCGGAGATTATGAGGCAGCAGATGAGGGTGACGGAGCAGAGTGATAATAGGCTCAGGAAAACTCTCATGAGGACACTTGTTGGCCAAGTACGTTTTTTGGCATGCATGGTCATGATTTAATTTAGAGAAATTTTTATGATTGGAATTTTTGGAAAATATTATTTACTATATGTTGATGTTATGAAGACCCAAATCTTGGATTTTGTTTAATGAACTAAAACAAGAATAAGAACAATTATCACATATGTGTTATTGACGGAATTTGTTGGATTAATGCTGTGCAAGGGGATTCTTTTGATTCAATAATTTAGGAGAATTATATATATACCATGTTTATAATATATATGGTCAAGGAAATATTAGAATTTTTTATATATATTTCATACCTGGATTTTTAGCCATTTGTCAATAACAAAAATATTCAAGTTTTTCAAACAAACGTTTTTTTAGCTAATTTTTTAGTTCATGTCCATTTTGCCATTTTTCACTTCTGGAGACCGAGATTCATTTTTCGTGACTAAGATTCAATTCTTGGTACAGAGAAATGTACCTAATAGACCTTGTTTAAAAAAATTGCCCCGTGTCTCAACAAAGAATACAATAATGATATGACTTTCATTTAAGAGCCAAAAGAACATGGCTAGTTTTCATTTTAAAAAAATTATGGCCAATTTGGCCTATTTCCAGATTGGGAAGTACTTGTTTATTAGATTCATCCATTTGAATAATTGTAACTGATATTTTATCAAAAATAGGAAATGTGAAGACAGTAAAGATTAATCGATGATATGTTGCATATAATAATTAGTCCATATTCAAATTTGCATTGATTTTAAAAGGTTTCTGAATGATAATGCATGGTGTCCGTCAATTGCTTCATCATACAAAAGTTGGTGTTTGTGAAACAGGACAGATTAATCATAGCCTTTATGCTATTGATTTAACTAACATTATCAGTGACACAATTCTTTAATTTGATCAGATGGGCAGGCGAGCAGAGACAATAATCCTTCCTCTAGAGCTTCTACGACATTTAAAACCATCCGAATTCAACGATCCCCAAGAATACCATCTGTGGCAAAAACGACAGCTAAAAATCCTCGAAGCAGGGCTTCTACGCCACCCTTCTATCCCACTAGACAAATCGGACACATTTGCCACAAAACTCAGAGACATCATCAATGCTTCCGAAACAAAGGCAATCGACACTGGCAAAAACTCGTCCACCATGCGTACACTTTGCAATTGTATCGTCTCCTTAGCGTGGCGTAGCCCAGACGGTGGGACGACCGACGTTTGTCACTGGGCCGACGGGTATCCCCTCAACGTCCACATCTACACCGTCCTGTTAACCTCCATTTTCGACCTAAAGGACGAAACTTTAGTCCTTGACGAAATCGATGAGTTGATAGAGCTCATGAAAAAAACGTGGTCCACATTGGGGATTAATCGGTCGATACATAATTTGTGCTTCACTTGGGTGCTTTTTGAGCAGTATGTGTTGACGGGACAGACGGAGCCAGATCTTCTTGGCGCGTCTTTCGCGATGCTGACGGAAGTAGCGAATGATGCAAAGAAAGTCGATAGAGAGCCTATTTATATGAAGATGCTTGCGAGTGTTTTGTCTTCGATGAAGAAGTGGTGTGATAAGAGGTTGTTGGATTATCATGGAAGTTTCAATAGGTCGACTGTTGGGCTTATGGAGAATATGCTTCCTTTGCTTTTTTCGGCTACGAAGATAATGGAGGAGGATGTCCCCTGTTATGTTAGTTCTTCTCAAGAGAAGGGAGAAGCGGGCGATGATTCGACTGGAAATCGTGTCGATTACTACATTCGATCGTCGTTGAGGAATGCGTTTGCCAAGGTTTGGTTTGCGACATTTTTCTTGTCTGTTTTAGTTGATTTACTTTGTATTACATTTCTATCATTGAAGGATCCTTGAGTTTTGTCCAAATCAACATGCCAACTCATTTGAAGGATGTTTACATAACATGGATTTTTCCAACAAATTTTCCAATTTATGGCTACTAAATAACTGAAATTGAAAGTTTTTTCAAAATTCTGGAACTTTTCTGCAAATCTTGATTATGCCAGACCATCATTTCCACTCCTTATAGCTGCATGACCAAAACTGTAATTTAGCCCTTTTTTTTCTTTCTTTTTTTCTGTTTAGTTTGCCAAGGTTTGGTTCACAACATTTTTTCTTGTCTGTTTTAGTTCCTTTACTTTGCATTACATTCGACTGTTGAGTTTTTCTTTACTGAGTTTCTGTCCCAATGAACATTCCAATGATAACTAATTTGGAGGATGTCCACATAAACGAAATTAGTTTCAAGGTCAGTAACTTGACAAGAAATGTAGACATGTGGATTTTCCCAACAAGTTTTCCAATTTCTAGCTGCCAAAAAGACTGAAAGAGTTTATTGAAATTTATGGGACTTTTTCACAAAACTTAATTTACGGAGGACCATTATTGCTACCCGTGTAACTAAAATTTCAATTGAGCCCTTATTTCTTTTGTCATTTAGTTGCTTTACTTTGTATTTCTAGCAGCATTCCATGTGAATTATGATTAAGGAAACATTATACTTTGTTTACAGATGCTAGAAGATCAAAACATCAATGGGACAAAGTATACCGAAACACAAGAAGTGAGCGAAGTTCTCATTAAGTTAGCTAAAAAAACCGAAGAATTGGGAACAAAGGAGAAAGAAATTTTCAGTCCTGTTCTCAAGAAATGGCATCCAGTTGCCGCTGGAGTTGCCGCTGTGACACTCCATAAGTGCTACGGAACGTTGTTAAAGCAATATCTAACGGGAAAATCATCGTTCTTGAACGAAACCGTGTTGGTATTGCAGAGGGCCGGCAAACTTGAGAAGTTTTTGGTACA
This sequence comes from Rehmannia glutinosa, assembly GCA_016081115.2. NCBI lineage: Eukaryota > Viridiplantae > Streptophyta > Magnoliopsida > Lamiales > Orobanchaceae > Rehmannia > Rehmannia glutinosa. Next base: position 9,165,606 of record CM071935.1, read on the forward strand.
ACTAGTGGTTGAGGACTCTGTTGAATGTGAAGATGGAGGTAAGGCAATTGTAAGGGAAATGGTTCCTTATGAAGTTGATTCAATGATATTAAGACTGTTGAAACAGTGGATTCATGAGAGGTTGCAGAAGGGAAGAGAACATCTCCTTAGAGCAAAACAAACAGAAGTAAGTTTAGCTTATTACATTAAGTTTGCTTGTAACATATTGAAATCTTGGGAGTGTTTGGAACCACACACACACACACACAAAAAGCGCTGCTCAACTTTTCGCTGAAAAATAATCATTTTTGTTGTGTTTGTAAATGACAACTTTTTTTTCTAATTCTGCTGGAGATGGGTGCTTTACATTTTCTGTTCTGCATATATGGTTGACTTTTACAATCAAATAAGTACTTTTCCAACTTTTCATCAAACACTCTCAATTTCTGATTCTGAACTTATGATTCTATTTTCAAACACTGCCAATTTTTCGATTCTCAACTACTTTTACATCTGTTACAATTAATTACTTCGTCTAAAAGTAGAAGTTTTTACATACGTTCCTGTAATATATGATTTGCAACATTGATAAAAGTCATTTTTGTGTTGCAGACATGGAATCCCAAGTCCAAAACCGAACCGTACGCGCATTCGGCTGTGGAACTAGTCAGCTTTGCCAAGGAAGCTGTGGAGAATTTCTTTGAAATTCCAGTAAACGTATCGGAGAGTTTATTTTACGATTTCGTTGATGGTTTGGAGAATATCTTCCGGGACTACATTGCGTTTGTGGCATCATGCGGTAAGACCTAACACGCTTGAATATCCTTTTTTGTTTTTTTACTGATCAGCGGGTTTGGCTGGGAATGTTAACAGACAGATTTTCTCGGCCAATTTCCAACTTTCAATGATCAATGTACTAAAATCAAGTCTTTTTGAAAGTTACAAGAGTTTTTTGCAAATCGTTGACTAAAATTGCAATTTAGCTTTTAGATCATTTATATTCTTACCTTATCGCTACCACGAGCTTGTAGCTTAAGTGGTATTGCTCCACTTTACAAGAGTGTTGACCAGGGTTATCACTTCATTTTTTCAGGATCAAAACAGAGTTATCTCCCAACACTTCCTCCATTAACACGATGCAGCCGAGACTCAAAACTATTCAAACTATGGCGAAGAGCCGCGTGCAGCGTCGGCGTAGAAGATCCTAACCACAATTCGACCAACGAAGGAAACCATCCACGTCCCTCAACAAGCCGTGGAACACAACGCCTCTACATCCGTCTCAACACCTTACATTATCTTGTTTCTCAACTCAACTCCCTTGACAAAACATTATTAATCTCCCCAAAAATCACTCCATCGAAAACTAACCGACGACAACCAGGCGGTTCGTACTTCGAACACAGCCTGTCGACCTTACAAGTCGTCTCTCAGCACGTGTCCGAAGTTTCCGCATACCGTCTAATATTCTTGGACTCAAACTCTGTTTTCTATGGTAGCTTATACGTTGGTGATGTAGAAAACGCACGCATTAGGCCGGCAATAAGACTACTTAAGCAGAACCTAACGCTTTTGTGCGCGATAGTTACCGATCGCGCTCAACCGCTAGCGTTGAAAGAAGTAATGAAGGCTTCTTTTGAGGCATTCCTTATGGTTCTGCTAGCAGGGGGCAGTTCTAGGATGTTTTCGAGATTGGATCACCCGATGATTGAGGAGGATTTTGATAGCTTGAAGCGCGTTTTTTGTACATGTGGAGAAGGGTTGATAGTCGAGGATATGGTCGAAAAAGAGGCCGAGGCGGTTGAAGGGGTGGTGGCGTTAATGGGTCAAACAACTGAGCAATTGATTGAGGATTTTAGCAGTGTGGCTAATGAAGCCTACGGGTTGGGGCGGAAACTTCCGATGCCGCCAACGACCGGAAAATGGCACCGGTCCGATCCGAATACGATATTGAGGGTACTTTGTTATAGGAATGATCGGACGGCGAACTATTTTCTCAAGAAAACATTCAATTTGGCTAAGAGGAGGCCTATGATGAGGATGATTTGAGAACTGCATCTTTTCTGAAGTTGAAGTTTGGAAAAATTCTGATGAGGGAATGTGCAGGTGATACATGTTGCAAAGTAAGAGAAAAAATGTAAACCTCATTGGTTTTATTGATATAATTCATGTACTTTGTAGTGGTAGAGATTTGGAGATTGTTTATTTTTTTCTTCATTTTACTTTAGAGCTAGGCAATAATATTTGTACTGATTTGTTGGTGGGACTGGAAAATGGGATTCTTTCTTTTTTTTTTTTGGATTTTAATCTTTGTACAACTTTGGATATTAATACTACTATTTGTTTATATATATTATTGTATAGTGAGGAGTTTTAATTTCAGATCATTTTGTTCGAGTCAATATTGCCTTCTGCAGTTATCTTTTTTGGTTTAAATGTCATGAGAAGGAAATATGCATTAAACTTGACTAAAAAACCCTTCATTTAAGTATATTTCACTTTATTTCCCTAAATATGAAGTACAATCAATGCCATTATTGTGACAAGAATACACAACAATTTCCTATCTTTTGTATTGCAGATTACAAAAAAAAAAAAAAAAAAAAACAAAAGTCACCTTTGCAATAATAGCTTGAAACTAGGTCCTTATTGCTTCTACATTAGTTAACTTTTGTCTTGACGCTTCCAGTTCTTGTGTGAGCACTCTCATTGAATCAGAAACTTCTGCCTTATACACATAAAACTTAACCACAACCAAAAATATAATAAAGTTGAAGAAATTCAATACCGCGAAAAACGCATAATAATAGTCCAAGCGCGACGCGTTAAGATTGTTCCTAATCCATCCCTCATCATGGCCATCTCCCTTTGTAATTCGCGTAACGGTCGATAAAAGAAAGCTGCTGAGAAAATTCCCAGCTCCAAGGCTAGTCATTGAATAAGATGTCCCTAAACTCTTCATGCTCTCTGGTGCTTGGTCATAGAAAAACTCAATTTTGGCTACTTCCAAGAATGCATCAGCAGTTCCCATTAGTACAAATTGTGGCAACAAAATGAAGATGGATAAAGGGACTTGGTTTCCATTCTCAACTAGGCCATTTGCCTTTGCAACATTAAGTCTACACTTTTCGGTTAACGATGCGACGACCATGATAATGATGTGAAAGATCATACCAATTCCCATTCTCTGAAGAAGGCTAATACCTCTAGGGTTCTTTGTCCATTTTTGGAGAATTTTTACGAAATAACGGTCATATAGCACGACGGATATTAGCATGGATAGGGTTACGAATCCGGCTAGGCTTGCTGGAGGGATTTTGAAGTTGCCGATGTTTCTGTTTAAGGTAGTGCCAATTTGAGCTATCATTGTGCTTGGGACGAAGGTGGCGATTAGAATCGGGATCATTCTTAGCATTTGTTTGGTTTCTTCAACTTGAGTGACTGAGCATAGCATCCAGGGGCTGGTGGAACCTGTTTTCACACAAGCTTTGTTGAGGAACCTGCACGAATTATGAAACGTGAAGTGAAATTTCTGAGTCTAAAAAAGATCTTATTAGCTCCAAAATAATATTTTAGGAGTTTACAAGTTGTTTTTAAAAAAGTTGAGAGATAAGTTGAGATCTCCCAATTGTTTTTCCAAAATAAGATCTTGTTTTGCCCGCCTCTTTTATAATCGCACGTTGGTCCCGAAAATGAAATTCTTTTTGGCGAACATGGAACGTAGATCTTTTAGGCTTGAGCAATGTGATTAAGACATGGACGGCCCCTGCCCAATACGTACTCAAAAATGAGAAATGGTCCAATTCTTCAAATTTTTATGTCCATCAATCACCGCAACACTTTACGATTTTTTCTAAATGTACTAAATAATGAATGAAGTGCAATCGATGATGCATAAATGATAAATATTTTCACCTAGAGGTGAGTTCACGTATTAGTTCATTTGCGACGCCCATAATGAATATGTACAAGGTTTTAGCATTTATTAAATGGGTTGAGATTTCATGTTCCACATTCCCATCTCACTTCTTACTTTATCATATTGGAAGATACAAAATGATGTTATAATTATACATGTGTTATTCATTTAATGCAATGAAATATTAAGTGGAATAGAAAATCTAGACCCGAAATGATTCAAGCTAAAAAAATCAAAGCTAATATTTGAGATCTGAACACAAACCTCAATGTAGTTGTAGAATCGATCCGGTATTTTCCTTTCTTCGTGTACACTTCCAAGTCAAGCTCGTATAGCTCTTTAGGGTCTGTTGGGACAACCACCCTCCATTTTCTTAAGGCAGCCACAATGACCTTAGCCATCTTAGTGAAAGGGCTTCCAGTAGGCACCTTGTGCCTATAGAACGGGGTACCGGCCAAAAATATGATTATCGATATCAAAAGCCCAATAGTCGGTAGCCCATAACCGAGAGTCCAACCCACATTGTCTTGTATGTACACAAGAACTGTATTTGCAAAAAGTGTACCAAAAAAGATGCTAAACATCCACCAATTGAAGAATGAAAGCTTGTGGGCTTTCTCCTTTGGGTCGAACTCATCGAATTGGTCTGCCCCAATAGTCGAAATATTGGGCTTAGTTCCACCTGTGCCCACTGCCAATGTGTAGAGTGCACCAAAAAATACAGCTAATTGCAATGGAGTGGCCTTCTTGCAATTGACACCAGTTGGATCTGAACATGGAGCTGGTTTGAGGGGATGTATTGATACAGATAGAGTTAGGAGGGACATTCCCTGTTTTTCACATCCAAAACAGATGAAATTTTATCAGCTACGAGGGTTTTATTACAACTTTGGTATTTTAACTGAAACTAGTTTAAAACCACTATTTTATAAATCCGATCAATTTAGCCATTTTGATCAATCCAACCGCGAAACATAAAAATCAGTCAAATCGGTCCAAATCTTTTTTTTTTTTTTATTTTCATAAGTAAGCTTAAAACTTGATATTTCATGTATATGTGGTTATATTGAATTTTGAGCTTTGTTAGATTGGTTATTTAACATTTTTACATAGTATATAACAATTGGTATGTTACATTATTATTGTATATTATATAATCAAAACTATAATCGATTTTCATTAGATCAGTCGAGCCGAGTAATAGAATCGGTGGCCGCAGCAATAATGATTTGAAATACCAAAAAATTAAAAAATTAAATATGTATTTTATACTTCAAACAATCTCGAACTGAATACTCCTATTACCTGTATACTTTTTTCGGACATTGATCAGTAATATTTATTTCATAAACAGATTTCTTCCTTTCTAAAGCACGCATTACTTAAATACTGATATAACTCGTTTAGTTTCACGGACAAGAATGTAAAGACGTTTAGAACATTTTCTTTCTATTTGAAAACTTGAATATAGTCTACCTCTTGCATACAATTCAACAATTACAAGTGGATTAAATATAAAAGAAACGACAATCCAGTGACAATGGCCAATTTGTCTAGTAATATATAATTCGTCTATGCCCTAAATAATTTTGGTACTTTGTTGATTAATGGCTATAATTGGCTAATCAAGTTTCCTTCCAAGATCAAATTCATAGTCAAACTTGGCTTGTGCCAGGATGGACCCATGACAAGCCTATCTAATTACGGCACGAGGGAGAAAAATGTGAGTTTGACTAATAAAAATATTGATTTCCAAAAAGTACATTTCGATATTTTGGAAGAACCTAAGAGGTTAGATATATTTCTTTTTTCTCATTTTCATTCTCAATTTGTTTTCTTGAAATCAAGATGAGATTCGGATATAACTTGTGTGGTCAAAGATCGTGTTACTAGGTGAGCAGATTCAAGTTCAAATTTCATCCTCCTCCCTCTAAGGACATCTCTTTTCTACCTTTCCCCTCAATAAGAAAAAAAATAAAAATGAAGATACATGAGGTTTTTCTTATTATTATCCTCTTTGTACACACACTAAGATATGAGGAAAGAATTTAGATGAAGGATATCAAATGCTCTGTAGTAGATGAATTTGAAACCCCCACAATGACACAAAAAGTAGTTCAAAATGGAAGATGCCTAAGAATTTTAAATTCTTTGTATTCAAACACGTCAAATAGATTGCTATTATGAATTCAAAATCCATAACTTCAAATCCATCAATCCGAATAAATACATTCTTTCAAAACAAATTCTCTCACCACATGTGTTGTAATTTGGGGGTTCAACGCCGTGTGAATGAATAAAAAGAAAAAAAAATTAATTATCATAAATGTCAAATTATTTTATTTTAACATAATATTGTGGGATAACAGAATTTCTTGACCATTGGACTATAATTCGATTCAGACTAACCCAAATTCTTAACCACGTCGTTTATTGCATACACAATAATACTGCTAGGGGCAATCAATTAAGGATTCGGAATTTATTAAACTAAGCATAATACAAATAGATACGTCGGTTTAATTTCTGTAACCACCTATACTATGTATATCATGCGATGATTAATGGATGCTTAATAAACAAATTATTAATTGTACATGGTTTTGAAACTATAATTTGAGGCAATTATTGCTGATGAGGAGACAGACTGATCGACTTCAATTCAACTTCAACTTAAATCTTTTTGTTTCCGATTTTTCCCCTATATACAATTATAGGTATTCGAATAATACATCGAGTGTGTAAATGAAGGACAAATATTTTATTACTTATATAATACGATACTCACTACAAGAAAATTGTGAAATACTGACTAAATATTAATGACAGATTCAATCTGTAGCTACTAATCAACGAATTCCCGACGGATAAAATAAGAATTATTATAAACACGTGTTAACTAACGTATTACCAAAAGTTTCTGCCGCTAAGCCGTCAGAAAGTTTGGGGCCAAATTTTGGCGCACATTGCAGAGACGGATTAATGGCGTATTTATAGTGGATTTTATTTTTGTTGTTAAGTAGCAATAATGTTGGGTATCTATCTGCCAAAAGATAGAACAAATAAACCAAACTAAGATTAAGATACAAAACAACAGGAAAAACAAAAGTATCAAAGTACAAAAAACTGAAAGTAAAATATAACACCAATTAGGGCATAAACCCAAATCTCAAGAATTGTAATAAAGAGGCTCAGGACGCTGAATTTCCCCCCAAGCAATATCCCAAACTGTCACCGGAGGCACAAGATCCACCCAAGGAACCTTAAGCCAGCAATTGTCACCAAAACCCACCAAGAAATCAAACCAGACAACCCAAATCTGACAAGATCTCCCACAAACACTTCGAGTCGTATACTTAGAACGTGAACGAAGAAAGCACTCACAAAGCCACTCACAACCCTCGTGTATCACCCAAGAAAACACAGAGACAGAGTAGTTTAGAGAGAGAGAGAAAGAATCGAGCTTCAGAGAGAGAAACCCTAATTTAGAGAGAGAAGTGAAGATCCAGAAGTAAGTTAGGGTTTCTGGAACAATCCAACATATAAGAGCAATGAAGGGCTCAGATATGTTGTAGGAGAATGGATGGACAGGGCTCAAAGGATCCGCGGACTAAAGAACCCGGTCCCGCAGTCCGACCCAAGTAGCATTCGAGTAAGTTCACAAGTAGGCTGGCATCAAATGGGCTACAGGCCCTCAAGTGGGTTGGGTCCTATTATTGATCACTGGGCCATATCACAGAGTTTGGGCCACATATCTCAACAAATAAATTGTAGTCCATGCATCAGTAAATAACGACGGTTGTTTCCCGTCGTTAATCTAGTGAATATGTATACAATGTCGTTTTGTTTTTGTTAATGACGAATTTTGAAATCCGTCGTTATGAGTGATGGATTTAAGACTACTAGTAGTCCGTCGCTAAACTTTAATTACATTACTCCCATTCTTCCTCTCATTCACTCGATCTCTCTCTTTTCTCTCCCCATCTCCCTTTCACTTTTTTCACCCGGCCTTCTCACTTTCTCTATCTACCTCCCTTACCGATCCAATTCTATTATTCTTTAGCTGCATATGGATGGCAATGGGTCGAGTCTGACTCAAACCCTGATCCATCTTAATTGGGATCGTTTTATTAGTAAACATATTTGAATCTGGTCTCGGATATTTCATTTTTAAACTCGATCCTATGCAGACATAATCCATTTAAGTTTTTATGAAAACTTGATTATAAATACTTATTATTGCATGTATTTAGAATAATATATTATTTTGAAAAACATAGTATGTATTTCTTAAAGAAATAAATAAATTATAAAGTAAGTCGAATAGGTTGATTAATCGAGTCTGCTTTTTGAACGAGTTCAGGTGTAAATCTCGTAGAAAGTAGAAACCAACAGGTCATATTTCGAATCTAGAAAAGTCCCAAATTCCTAATCGTTATCTTTTATTTTAATTTATTTAATTTTTTTCCTAATGAATTAACCCCATTCCTAAGGGGTTTCACTGCAAATCGCGTAATGTGCCTCAACAAGTCATGATTGAACCTACATGCTGCGTGTGTCAGCATGTAGACAACACGTCACTCAATTCATTACTAGTGAAGCCATGTCCCGTGGGCATTTTTGTTTTAGGCGAAGAGGGGAAATCCTGCCCAATTGTTATCCTTATTTAATTATTTAATCAAATACACAATAAATGGACAATGAATTTAGTCAGACCAATGTATAATGAAAGAAAAGTCCCACCCGAAACCCAAAGAGATAAGAGTATCTCTATTTATAATCCAACTTAGCATACTTCCAAAAATAAAGCCGTTCTTGCATATGAAATTTTGGATAGTATTAATACAAAAAGACAAATAATACATATTCATATATGTCCAACACCGTTGAGTTTGACGCATGTTTTAGTTGTTCCGACGTCACTGACTAAATATAAATAATATCATACAAATACACGATTAAAATAAAATGTTAAAACTTCAATCAATACAAGAAAACAATCAAATTCCAACAAAATAATTCCAACGAAAAGAAAACTGTTGGATTTTTAAAATTTCAACGGAAATTCCAATGCTACATTATACCATTGGAAAATTCTAATGAAAATTCCAACGATAAATAAATCGTTGATATAAACTGTTGAAATTCCCGTTGGAATTTAAAATTTCAACGGAAATTCCAACACCACAACAAACTATTGAAAAATTCCAACAGTAATTCCAACAATAATAAATCATTGGAATAAACAATTGGAAATACTATTGAGATTTTAAAAATTCCAACAGAAATTCCATCGCTAAAACATACCATTGGAAAATTCCAACGGTAAACAAAATATTGGAATTCTTCATTGAAATTCCCGTTGGAGTTTTAAAATTCCAACAAAAATTCCAATGGTATAACAGGTTATTGGAAAATTCCATTGGAAAATCCAATAACATTGGAAAATTTCAATAATGGTTAAAAGATTTGATAGTATTATCCATATCGATAAAATATATCTTCTCTTCTGGAGTCAATCATATTAAAAGTACATAGTAAAATGTGCTTGACTTGGGACAAATTGATGATTAGTGACCTACTTGGAAGTTAAAGATATTAGATAATGAGATAAAATGATTGAATAATCCAACAAATATATGCCAATGGAATTACTATTGGACTAAATTCCAATGGTATAACTCCATTGGAATAACCGTTTGAGTTTTTTTCAACGATTATATATATTCCAATGGATATACTGGACTAAATTCCAATAGCATAATTTGTTGGAATTAGTGTTGGAAAAAATATTGGAGTTTTATTCTTAACGGTTGTATATTACAATGGAGAAATAATGTTGGGAGTACCGTTGGAATATTTTTCCATTGGAATTTTGTCATTCCAACAGTCATTTTACCGACGATGCATTTTCTGTTGGAATCGATAATTCGAATGATAATTGGCCAAATTCCAACAGATTTTTCCCGTTGGAATTTCCTTGTTTTCTTGTAGTGAATTACTACGTTTACAGTTTATTGTTGTTTAAATTAAACAATTTCGTACTTTATTAACTAATATTTATGAAAACATTAAAGTTCATAACACTTTATACTTTTTCTTATCTTATTACAACTACGGGTAGCAATTCATGATACAACACTAATCTGACACGAAGTAACTGAGAGAAATACGAAACCTACCCAACACGAGTCTGTCTAACCCGAATACGGCCCAATTTTACCAAATTGTCCTAATATGTAATAATGTTATGTTTTCATCGGTGCAAAAAAGCTTCCAGTTTACAGATATAATTTACTGATAAAAATAATTTTTTCACTAAATTTTACACTTATCTACGCAATATCGCCAAAATAAAAAATTTTTTTCTCCAAACTCATGTTTGACAGATTCTGATAAATCACCAACATATTTTAATTTATCGACAGAAATACTGTAGGTATTTACTAATAATTTTAGATTTTTTTGGTGAATTTACCTACAACAATATTACCTTCAATGATTGTATCTACACTTTGCAGTTATCTTAATACTTACATAAATAATTGTAGGTAATTTTTTTTTTAATATCTTGTATTGCATATATAGCATTTGGTATATATTGGCATAACTGAAATCAACCTAAAACTAAATACGAAATCAACCAAATAACATGAATTGCCACCTCTAATTACAGCAGCGATGCGAATTTCCTTGGTTTAAATGTACATTCAATTATGCATTTTTTTTAATTTATTATTCATATGATTAAAATATTTTTCATGGAATATAGCATCTCAAATAATAATTTGCCGAAGAATTAAAACACATACCAAGAGATAAATTGCAGCAGTAATGAGAAAAGTCCAATAGCGGCCCAAAACAGCATCAGCAAAGTAAGCACCCAAAATAGGGGTGATCCAAATAGTGCCGACCCAATTGGTCACATTATTGGCTGACTCAACTGTGCCTTCACCAAGTTTCTTGGTCAGATAAATGAACAAATTGGAGGATATCCCATAATAGGCCATACGCTCAAACACTTCGTAAACTGCACATGGATAATACATAACAAAGTTATTTAATTTTTGGACAACCAACAACTTGTTTTTGTTGTTAAATATGAGTTGTTTCATAAGTTCTAGTTGGTTGGGGAGATGTAATGATGACGGCAAAGAGGCAGAAATAAAGTGTATCTCACTCTATATATATTTCTATATTTATAGGGTACAAATTCTATGTTTGGATATAAAGAGAGTATGATTCAACCGGGGTGGTCCGTGAGCTAGACCTGTAACTTTGAGGGTATAAAGAGAGTATGATTCAACCGGGGTGGTCCGTGAGCTAGACCTGTAACTTTGAGGGCTAAGTAATTTTGGAGGAGGTAAATCAATTAAAAATAAATATTTAGTACTAAAAAATTTTAATATTTTAAAATAAAATATACATAAAAATAATTAATTTCAAAAATTTTGGAGGGAGGATCCGCCCATGTGATTCACGGTTGTCTTTTTAGGGGAATTATAAACCTGGTGCGGATATAGGTATTGTAAAAGAGAGCGTTAACAGACGGTTTTTCGTCCTGGTCTTTTAAGTTAACGACAATGGTAACACTCTGTTGCGAAATTGTTGTCTATTAATTGAGTATTAGATAATGTATATACACAGATGATACAACCGTTATTTATAAAGAAACATACATACAACAGTATATTGGCGTGTATAGTATATTGTCAAATACATGCTCATCATATCATAATGCATCGAGTATGTTGTATGTATACCATGTATGAGGTGTGATTGTGTTGGAAATTGGTTTGAGAAGTAATGGTTGATACCTAACTTTGACCAATTTTTTTTGTGACTAATTATTTAATTTTGGAGGAATTAAATATTAAAATAAAATTCTACGTTTCGAGTAGATGAGTGTGGTATATTTAACTTCTCAAAACCATTTAGTGGTGAGTGAGAAATAAAATCCACAAGATAGTCACTTTGAAATGGGATAATGGATGGTGGGAAGGTGAAAAGACACCATCCCACATGGGAATAAAATATTAATTTTATTCAATATATAAGTAAGTGGGTGTATAAGAGTGTGCAAGATGAAATAACTATACACATGTGAGGTGTGGTGGGCAAGGCCACACGCTGCACGGCCGCCGGGCGGGGGCGGGGCCGTGGGCCGAGGGCCGAGCCCGTGTCCGTGTCCGTGTCCGTGTCCGTGTCCCGACTGGACTGGGCCTAGTTTTGCACAGAAAACATTTGTTTTTTATTTTTTGGAGAATAAAAACAAATAAAGTTGCAACTTAAAAGTTTGAAATCGCAACTTTTATAATGGAACAAAGACCACTCGGCCACTACTTGGAAGTTTCTGACATAGTGGTCATTGAAGGAGTGCCCACTACTACGGAGGTTACGACCCGTTATCCTCGAAGTTCTTTACGCCTGCGATAAAGAGACCCCAAGACTGGTTGGAAGTCCTATAAATAGGAGCATTGTTGTTGTTCGATTACACACTTTCATACTCATTTTCTTTCTTGTACTTGCATAGTGTACTCAATTTTGAACATTTCAGTTCGAAAGGTGCCTTGTAATTTGCAATCTTTGCTATTACAAGGACGAAGTTGTTGTATCTTTGGGGATAACACGCCTGTTAAAAGACTTATACGGGGCGTGTTTATCTTGCGGATAGAGTGTTAACTCGCCTCGACTTTTCTCGCAAATTTTCATTCTCTGTAATAGACAAGTTTCGTTTGTAATACGGTTTTTACGTAAATAAAAACACCGAAATTTTCAACAACGCAAGATAAACAGATTTTTGTTTTACGTAAACGATGGCGTCTACTTCAAGGGTGAATGTTCCTCTTTGCTCCTCCTGCTGGCCGAGAAGCCCGAAAAATTTTCTCGTGCGATTTCAAAAGATGGCAATCCAAGATCTTTGTTTTTATCGACTACGCCGAGCACGCTAAGTTCCTGAAGGAGGATCCACCAGTGGTGGAAGAAAATGAAACCAACAATGAAAAACGTCTTTGCTTTTGATGCTTGGGGCCAGGGTGACTTCTGTGCCGCAACTACGCCCTAAATGGATCGTCGACTCGCTATACAATGTGTATAGTGAAGTGAAATCTTCCAAAGAGCTCCGGGATTCTTTGGAAAAGAAGTCTTAACGAGGACGCCGGTTCCAAGAAGTTCGTGGTTGGCGGGTTTCTAGATTTCAAAATGGTGGATTCTAGAATCGTCATGGAACAAGCTCAAGAATTGCGATTAAGTATGCACGATATTCGTGCGGAAGAATGCAATTGGATTAAGCTTTCAAGTGGCGTGCATGATTGAAAAGTTGCCACCTGGATGGAAAGACTTCAAAAATTATTTGAAGCACAAGCGAAAAGAAATAAATCTTGAAGATCTAATTATGCGTTTACGAATTGAGGAAGGTAATCGCAAATTAGATTCAAGGTTTGAAAAGGGTCTTTGTTGATGCAAAGGCGAATTTGCTAGAACATGGCGATTCTAGTAATGCAGAAAAAAAAAAACGTGACAATAACAACAACTACAAGGAAAGAAGCCTCGTAAACAAAAAGCCATTTACGAAATTGTCACAATTGTGGAAAGCCCAACCACATGGCTAAGGGTCGCTTGCTTCCTAAAAACCAAAATATAGACACTAATGCTAATGTGGTTGAGCACAAAGTGGTATGATCCAAGAGTCGATCGATATGGATCTATCTCTGCAGGTGGTTTTGAGGCAAACCTTGTGGATAATCCAAGGAATGGTATATTGACACGGGGCCACTCGGCATGTCCTGTTTCCGACAAGGATGCATTCTCTACCTACACCCCTCAGACGGGTAGAAAACTTAATATGGGTAATTCTTCCTCTTCGATGTTGCGGGTTTTGGCAACGTGGTTCAAGCTCACTTACGGAAAAGAGTCGCTTCTAAAGGATGTTCTTCATGTCCCGTAAAATCCTAAGAATCTAGTGTCGGGATCTCTTCTTGTAAACCATGGTTTTAGACTTATGTTTGAGTCTCGAAAAGTTTATTTTAACTAAGTTTGGACAGTTCTAGAAAAGGTTATCCGTATAACGGAATTTGTTCAAAATGAATGTAATGGCGATTCGGCAGCCGTGTAACCGATTCAACCAACAATAAAATTGAGCCTACTTACTTTTATATGCTTGAGTATTCGATTTGTGGCATGTTAGATTAGGGCATGTTAATCTAAATGCTATAAAAAGATTAATGAACTTGGAATTACTTCCAACTTCAAAAATTGATTCTCAAAAGAGATGTGAAATCAGATTGAAGCTAAAATGGCTAAGTTACCTTTTCATTCTGTGGAAAGAAATACAAGACCTCTAGAATTGATACATACTGATATATGTGATCTGAAATTTGTGCAAACTAGAGGTGGTAAAAAATACTTCATCACTTTTATTGATGATTGCACAAGATTTTGCTACTTATATTTATTAAGAAACAAAGATGAAGCGTTGGAAGCTTTCAAAAATTATAAAAATGAGGTTGAAAATCAACTTGGGAGCCGGATTAAAATAATTCGGAGTGATAGAGGTGGAGAATATGTTGCACCTTTTGAAGAATTATGTAACCAAAGGGAATAATTCATCAAACTCTTGCACCATATTCACCACAATCTAATGGCATTCTTTGAACGTAAAAATCGAACTTTAAAAGAAATGATGAATGCCATGTTGATTAGTTCGACTACCTCGAACATGTGAGGGGAAGTCGTTTTTTGAAAAGAAACCACATTTTAAATAAAATCCCACTTAAAGGAAAAAATAAGACACCTTATGAATTGTGGAAAAATCATAAGCCATCTTATAAATACCTTAAAGTGTGGGGGTGTTTGGCTAAGGTAGCAATACCTGAACCTAAACAAGTCAAAATTGGCCCTAAGACGGTTGATTGTATTTTTATAGGATATGCATACAACAGTAGTGCATATCGGTTCTTGGTACACAAGTCGAAAATCCGAAATTTACAAGGTACCATAATTGAATCAAGAAATGCAATATTTCTTGAAAATGTATATCCTTGTAAAGAAAGGGTTGGAATAAGTTCTAACAAAAGAACTTATGAGAAAGTAAATGTAGTTCTTCACAAGAGAATGAAGAACCAATACGAAGTAAAAGGACTAAAACTGCTACATCATTTGGTCCTGATTTTGTCACTTACTTATTAGACGGTGAGCCAAGTACTGTTAAAGAGGCTCTGTCTAGTCCAGATGCTCCGCTCTGGAAAGAAGCCATCAATAGTGAAATAGAATCTATTTTACAAAATCATACACGGGAGTTGGTTGATCTCCTGCGGGTAGTAAACCTTTAGGGTGTAAATGGATATTAAAAAAGAAATATAAAGGCGATGGAACTATTGATAAATATAAAGCCAGGTTAGTGGCTAAAGGCTTCAAACAAAAAGAAGGAAGTGATTTCTTCGACACATATTCACCAGTATCAAGAATTGCATCTATTCGAGTGCTTATTGCGATTCTTTGCTTTGCACAATCTCGAGATTCACCAAATGGATGTAAAAACTGCGTTTAAATGGTGAATTGGAAGAAGAAATATATATGGAACAACCTTTGAAGGATTTGTAGCACCTGGTCAAGAGAAAAAGGTGTGCAAATTGATAAGATCGTGTATGGACTTAAACAAGCTCCAAAACAAAGGCATCTTAAATTTGACACAACGATGTTGTCAAATGGCTTTAAAATCAACGAATGTGACAAGTGTGTTTATGTTAAAGGCATGTCAAATGCATTTGTCATAGTTTGTCTATACGTAGACGATATGTTAATAATGGGTAGTAGTCATGACATAATCATGGACACTAAGACAATGTTAAAAAGAAATTTTGACATGAAAGACATGGGAATTCTTGATATGATTCTCGGAATCAAAATTGGCAAAACATCCCGAAGGAATTAGCTTGACACAATCCCACTATGTGGAGAAAGTGCTCAAGAAGTTCCATGCTTTTGATGGTCCACCATGCAAAACGCCCATTGATTTGAGCATAAATGCGGTAGTAAATAAAGTCAACCAAGAGCTCGGTTGGAATACTCGAAGGTGATAGGAAGTTTGATGTACATTACAAACCTCGTACACGTCCGATCTTGCCTATCCTCCTGTAAACAAGTTGAGTAGGTATACAAGCAATCCAAGCCAAGAGCATTGGAAAGCACTAACTAGGGTACTAAGATATCTAAAATACACCCTGGGTTATGGAATACACTACTCAAATACCCTCCAAATTACTTGAAGGGTATAGTGATGCTAGCCGGGATTTCGATTCAAAGGACTCTACTCCACTAGTGGATATATATTTACTATTGGAGGAGGAGCGATTATCATGAAATCCACTAAGCGGACTTGTATAGCTAGATCCACCATGGAATCGAGTTTATAGCTTTTGATAAAGTCGGGAAGAAGAAGTTTGAGTGGCTTCGTAATTTCTTAGAAGATATTCCATGTCGGAAAAAGCCGATGCCTCCCCGTGATGATTCACCGTGATAGTCAAGCTACTATAGGAGAGCACAAAGTAATATGTATAACGGTAAGTCTGACACATCCGTCGTAGACATAATACCGTAAGACAATTGATCTCTAATGGTGTTATATCAATTGACTATGTAAAGTCAAAGGATAACATAGCGGATCCGCTCACGAAAGGGCTTAACAGAGTTCAATTGAGTAAATTGCTAGAGGAATGGGATTAAAATCCACAATTTAAAGAATGATTAAAGTGGTAACCCAACCTTGGTATTGGAGATCCCAAGAACTTGGTTCAATGGGAAAACTAAGCTTTAAAAGTTCGATTAAGCACTTGTAAATCGCTTAACCCATCCCTAGAAGGCAAAACAAGTGCAATAAACTTGTTGGTTGTGGTAAGGTTAAGTCATAAGGACTTTTAATGATAAATTGACTCGGTCAGAGATCACCTATATAAGTGAGAAGTGAGGGCCGCTTCAATGTAACACTTATGAATCCAAAGATGTTGTCCATGGCCAAAAAGGACACAAATCAAGAACGGAATGTGATAGAAGTCATATTGTGTAAATGTCATTGACTAGGTGTACACGAAGGAGGAATAGTTCAAGCGTTCGTCAAGGCCCACTAGGCCTCCGGTATATCCGATGATTTTTACAAAGGAAGGTTCAAAGTCGCAAACTACCCGTCTACAATATGGTTTCAATTAAACCGAGTACAAGAGTCGCATTTTCATGTGCATTTGATTTCCACTCATGTGGGGGATTGTTGGAAATTGGTTTGAGAAGTAATGGTTGATACCTAACTTTGACCAATTTTTTTGTGACTAATTATTTAATTTTGGAGGAATTAAATATTAAAATAAAATTCTACGTTTCGAGTAGATGAGTGTGGTATATTTAACTTCTCAAAACCATTTAGTGGTGAGTGAGAAATAAAATCCACAAGATAGTCACTTTGAAATGGGATAATGGATGGTGGGAAGGTGAAAAGACACCATCCTACATGGGAATAAAATATTAATTTTATTCAATATATAAGTAAGTGGGTGTATAAGAGTGTGCAAGATGAAATAACTATACACATGTGAGGTGTGGTGGGCAAGGCCACACGCACCAGCATTGCCGCCCCGGCCCGGCCACGGCCCGGGCGGTGGCGAGCCCGAGCCGTGTGCGTGCCGTGTCCCCGTGTCCGTGTCCCGACCGGGTCGGGCCTAGTTTTACCTGAAAAATATTTGTTTTTTATTTTTGGAGAATAAAAACAAATAAAGTTGCAACTTAAAAGTAAATCTGCTTTTATAATGGAACAAAGACCACTCACCACCACTATGGAAGTTCTGACATAGTGGTCATTGAAGGAGTGCCCACTACCTAACCCATTATCCTCGAAGTTCTTGCCTGCAGAAAGAGACCCCAAGACACTGTTGGAAGTCCTATAAATAAGAGCATTGTTGTTGTTCGATTACACACTTTCATACTCATTTTCTTTTTGACTTGCATAGTGTCTTCGGTTTTGCACATTTCATTTCGAAAGGTGCCTTGTAATTTGCGTCTTTGCTATTACAAGGACGAAGTCTTGTTGTATCTTTGGGGATAACACGTCATTCAAAGTCGGCCAAAGACTTATACGGGGCGTGTTTATCTTGCGGATAGAGTGTTAACTCGCCTCGACTTTTTCTCGCAAATTTTCATTCTCTCGTAATAGACAAGTTTCGTTTGTAATACAGTTTACAGAAATAAAACACCAGAAATTTTCAACAGATTGTATTTAAAATTTAAGGATAATTACAAAAGACCCCCTAAGGTTTGGGCTCACTACAAAAAAATTCAAAAATATTTTAAAATTACAAAAAGTCCCTCAAGTTTGATTTTGTCCTAAATTTAAGGTTGTAACTTTAATATTTCTAGAAGTATCAAAGAAGTTTTGAATATCTTTTTGCCTATAAATGGGTAAAATGTAAGACGAAATCAAATTCGAGGGTTTTTTTGCAATTTTAAAATCTCTGGGTCTATTTGTAATTAGCCCGAACCACAGGGGGTGTTATGTAATTATCCCTAAATTTAATTGGTCTAGGACTTTGTATTCCGCTATTTTTTTTTCTTTGTTACTTGTGGTTCTTTACTAGAAACAAATGCCAAAAAAAGAAAAATTAGACTTGACCTTTTAGGTCACTTATGATACCTCTTATTTTAAACCAAATTCATGTGTAATTTTTTGATACTCATTTTGATCAAACTTAGGATTATTAGGCCCTAGGATAGGTATTTGGAAAGCTTTAAAAGGAGGTAAATTTGTGGTGTTCCTCAATCCTTGGTTGAAAAGGTCGGTAGCCAACTTTTTTGTTGTCCAAATGTGGATATGATTTGGTTGGGCTGTGTGTAAGTGTTGACAAAATGGTTCGGTTTTAAAATAAATATCTTATCAACATTGAAGAATAAGTTAAACTTCAAAAATTAGTAACTGGGCCTTTACTGAAACTTCCCTCATAAAAAAATCAGTTAATAAAATATAAAGTATTTATCAATTCTCCATACTTAATTTGTGCATGATGGTTGAGCTTGGTTTACACAAATATAAATGTCATGTATCATTTGTTACTTGATGGATATAGAAATAACACCTAATTATGACATTTATTTAGTGTCTAAACAAATAGTATTATACTAATATCTTGTTGGGATTTTGTTATTAAACCAAAAAAGGAAAAAGGAAATAAGGGAACTAGATTGGTTTTGCAAAGATGAAGACTAATTAATAGGGAATTAAATAAAAACAAAATCTTAATGGAACTCTTCTGTTCTGAAAGGTCGTACAAAACATAAGATTGACATATATAACTCACGAAGTTATTCTTGAAAGAAGCTTCTTCAATATTTTCTTGGAACATATATATATGGGTTTTTTTATTCCTTTTCCTTAAAAAATAATTAAATTAAAGAAAAGCATGGCCCTGTCAAATAGAAAAAAGCCCTTTGAAACAAAAAAACAAAAAGATGATATGATGAGTTGAATATGATGGGATGCAAAAAGATTTAAAGTAAAATAAAAAAGTACCAACAACAAAGGAACAAGCAGTCCATCCACCAGTGTTGGATCTAAGAATTGGATTGCCTTTGAGATCAACAGTACCATCTTGTGTGTACCCATCATTTCCCTTTTCTTCTTCCATAGCCATATCTATGGAGGGGAACTTAGTTATATTACTATATATATATCGTTTATTCTTTCTTTCTTTATTCTATTTTTCTAGTCGCAAGTGTGCCTACTAAAACCTTCAACCCTTTTATAGACAATATCTACTCTAGCGAGTAAATGACCCTAGGGGCGAAGGTAAGATTCAGCAATAAAGAGGGCTGACAATCAAAGTCACTCGATTAAATATTTATTATATTTTACTAAAATATATTAGAACAGAAAAATTATTTAACAAATGAGTAATTCAAAATTTTTAGCAATTTTATTTATAATATTTACTAAAAATTGACTTGGATATTGATCATCCATTATTTAATTACGGAATATACTTTCTTTAATTTAATTCAAAAAACAATTATCTAATCAACAACCTATTAATTAAAATGGCAAAAATAAATTAATACTACAAAATAAAAACAAACAAAATAATTATTACGTTTCAACAAGTTTACCCAAAAAAAAAAAGGAAGAAAAATGGACAATAATCATTTCACTATATTAACACCACAAAAAGATTAATATATAATTGAGTGAAGAAAATAAAATAAAGTTTCTACTGCTTGAATCTTGATGCATTTCTTGCATTGTGCAAACTAAAGAAAATACTCCCTCCGTCCCAATTATATAGTCCAGTTGGACTTTTCACACAGATTAAGGAAAAGTATTGGAAATTACAAATATACAAAACAATTACTTGATTTGCCCCTATTTAATGAATAGTATAAATTATAGAATGTGTATTAAATAGGGTTATAATAGTAAAAGAATGGAAAAAATACTATTAAATATGGAAACTGGACTATATATTTGGGACATCCCAAAAAGGAATAGTGGACTATATAATTGGGACGGAGGAGTATTATTTTGAGACAATAAACAAGAGATTAAATAACAATAAGAAATGAAGGACAAAAGAATAGCAAAAGATTAATATAACAACTAAGGGGAATTCGTGTGGGAAGAGAGAAGAATTAATTAATGTGTGTGATTTATATAAAATAATAAAATGTCTTGGCCTAAGAGTAATAATAAAGCATTAATAAAAATTAATTAAAAATAAAAAAAAAAAAAAATATGTAGGGGCTCAATAGAAATTGCAAATTGGGGTTGGGTTTGGGGGGGCCAGGGCCCGTCATAGAGCATGTGGCTCGGCGACTGTTATGACCCGGCCTCTTTTTTTCAATATTGGCCAATAATTTCTTGGGAGCTTTAATTGAAGACTTAATAAGTCTATCCATTGGGATTTTCCGTAGATGAGCCAAATAAAGACACTTTAATAGTCAAAAACTAAAAATACAAGAATCTTTGAAATTGTAGAAAAGGAATGCATCATGCTATAAGCCATTGACAAACAAATATAGGTCGTTTTCCTTCTAGACATGGGAGGATCATCTCATGCAGTGTATCATTAAATTAAGGGTAAAATTCACTTTACCCCCTTGTACTACTAGTTTTGTATCAAATACCCCCTCTACTATTAAAATCTTCAAATACCCCCCTTGACCAATTAAAAGAATATTGATAGACAACATTACCCTTGAACTATATATAATTAAATTCCATATTTTTCCTTCTCTATAATTCAATATCAATTAATTTATTATATCCTCTAATTTTATTTAAAAAATAAATTATAATTAGATCTAAATTAAATAAAGTAACAAAATATAACTCCAATAGTATAGAGAAGTTGCATTATTAATTTTATTATAACAAAATAATGTGTGTATGTATATATTGCTCTAATAAGTAAACAATTAAATTTTGATAAATCATGCAAAGATTATATCTTTTTAAAATTATTTTAATATTATATCTTTTTAAAATTTTGATATGACAGCAAATTATTTTAATATTATATATATTTTACACTAATCCTTGAAGAAAATATATCTTAACTAAAATATTGTACAAGATTTTCTATTTTTATTCTTTTTCAACATTGATTTCATTTTACGTATAATTAATTACTACACATAGTAATTAAAATTGTGTGTATCACACGTGATATAATTATATGCAAATTAAAATAATATCAATGATTTTGAGTCTAATTTTATAACTTATTTGCTAAAGCTATATATTTAAAATAATAATAATAAAAATTTACATAGCGTTTTTTTTAAAATAAATCTAGTGTGAATACTCTAAAATATTAACTGAAGATATATATTTCTATTTATTTATATTAATTATATTTAATTCTATAATTCAGTGTTGAATAAAATTTGGGATCAAATAATTTGATATTTAATTAAAATGCATCAATTATTTATAATATATAGTATATGTGTGCAAAGTAAACTAACATTTTGTTAAATTAAGGGTACTTTTGTCCATCAACATATTTTTTATTGGTTTAGGGGGGTATTTGAAGGTTTCAATAGTAGAGGGGGGTGTTTGATACAAAGTCAATAGTACAAGGGGGTAAAGTGAATTTTACCCTTAAATTAATATATTCATTGAGATACATATGTATATTCATCCCATCTCCTATTTTTGGCTTGATACAAAATATTTTAGATGAGTGTTGAAAAAATAATATTTCTTATGTATATGTATTTGTGTTAGACAGATCTTCAAATGTTAGATACTATGTCATATTATTATTACTAAATATGAGAGAATTTTTTTTTAAAATATTTTATATTGATCCCACTACAAAAACTAAAATTACTAAATGAAAAAAATATTTTGATCTGGAATATCCAGGGACCGAATAAACATAATAATTAAGTCACTTCATCCATTAGTACTAGAGATACCTAGAAATTAAAATTATAGATATGACTCATAGGAGCACTGTTTTAAATCGGTTATATCGGAATCTAGTGTTCGATGCAGTACGATGAAGCAATGCGGGCCGAAGACCCTAATAGAGTGGGCCGATAACAAAAATGGAGTGGGTCAGATAGAAAATTCAAGAAAAATAATACAAATATAACTAATTTTTTTAAAAAAATATTCTCACTACTTTTTTTAAAAAAAAATGGTGGGTCAGGGCTCATATTCGACGACCCATGGATCCGCCAGTAATGGTAAGGACCTAAAAATCAATTTGGCAGTTATACTAGTCAATACCAGCCAAACTAGACAATATCGGCCATACCAGCAAAAAACCGGTTGAACAGGAGTTTACTAATTTTTTTTTATTTTTGTACCTTTTCAATTTTTGTTTATAAAATTAATAGATTTCATAAACTTAATATTCAATATATTTATATCATATTTTGAATTTTTTAGCGAAATATATACAACTTTTCCTTTTATAATAATACACTGCATTCATATTCTATATAATATAATTCCAAATATTAATAACTTTTATTAAAATCGGCAGTTGAACCAGTTCGACTTGTTGAACCTCTTACCGGTGGCTTGACCAGTTTGACCACCAGTACGGTATTTAAAACATTGAGAGTCGAAAGTTTCAAAATTATTATTAAAAAAACTTTCAGTTTATCGACATAATTTACCGACATAAATAATTTTATTACTAAATTTTACAGTTACCTATAAAATAACGACACATAAATATTATTTTTCCCAAACTACACCAACCGATTCTCGACAAATCACCAATAATTTAAATTTACTGACATAAATATTATTGGTATTTACCAATACTTTTAGATTTTATTGTTAAATATCACCTAAAGCAGTTTTACCTAAACTTTACAGTTAACTTAATATTTACCTACAAACTTTTTTTGTAGTTAAATTGATTTTTTCTTATAGTATGTAAAGTTAGTGCTAATATGTTTTTTTAAAATAGAATGGAATATAATGTTTCATAAGTTATTAATATATGGGTTTGCCGCCTATTTATAATTAACGTTTTATCATACCAATTATTTACGTATAGTTATTCTTGTGTGTATGTTTGAGTTCTCTAAATAGGCCTATTCTGAAACTCAGTCCTACTTTCTCGACTTTAGATTAAGTTCTTTAAATGAAAAAAAAATTATATTTTTAGTCCCACCACCAACATTTTTTAAACCCGACCTGGACAGCCCAAGTAAACCGGGAGGCGGGAACCGCACCTTAGACGACCAGTCCGGTTTCGTGTTTCATCCAGGTGACGAATGACCCGGACAAAACCCGGAAACCGTTAGCTCATTGTGACCCGGTTTTACTCCATTCTTCTTATTAAATAATTGAAAAGAAAAAAATGTAAAATAGGTAAGACTCCAAATTAAGGATTCTAGAAAATAAGGAAAAGAACACCTAATTTCAAGGTTTTGCCTTCCTAATCCAACAATTTCCATCGCCTTTGCCTATAGCATTACATTTGCTTACGTCTTTCTCTTGTGTTTCTGTTTTCACCATTTCAGAGTTTTGTTCATCACAATTGTAAAATATTTATTTAGTTTGTTCACTTTTATTTTTAATTTCCTCCATGTATCCTATAATTTTCTTGTAAGTTTGTGTGTGTATTTATAAATACGGATTAATCGATTTTTTAAAAGCGGCTTAACCAATCGGAAAGTGACCCACACAGTTATCCGATTTAATGTCCAGTCCGAGTTTAAAATCAATGCCCACCACCTGCTGTAGCTGCAGATTAATACATAGTTATTTTTATCGGGAAAATTAGATATTTAGTCCGATAAGTTGTCCTATTTTGACATTTAGTTCTCTATGTTGTCCATTTTTAATTTTAGTCCAAAATATTACACTTTTGTACACATTTAGTCCCTTTTCGCCGGGCAGACCCATTATGGAAGGAAAATGCTGATGTGGCGTTTTAATTTGGCGATTTCTTTAATTTTGGAGGGAAAATGTCCAAATGGATGCCAATGTGTTAAAATACAACATAAATAGACTTAAAAATTGCCGTGTCATCAAAAAATAGGAGGGAATTGAAATCTAGAAACATTATTAACCCCTAAACCAAGACACAAACATGCAACCAACAAGAAGAAACGTAGAGAACTTGAAAAAAAGAACAGAAAAATCTATCAAACCCATAAGGAAGGAGAACATGTCTTCAGTTTCCGGAAATCCTAGAATTTATTGTCATTGTGGGAATCGAGCACAAATGAGGACGTCATGGACAAGCAATAATTTGGGTCGAAGATTTCTGGGATGTGCGAACTGGAAGGTGAGTTTATCCATGGAGTTTCGATTTTTTTTTCACTGTATTGACTGTAAAAATTTTCCATTGTATTGGCAGAAAGGAGCTGTAATTTTTTTGAATGGGAAGACTCACCCATGTGCCCAAGAGCTATGATAATAATTTCAACATTGAAGCGCAAGATTCTGGTTCTGGAAGATGAAATTAAAAAATAGATGATGGCAAACAAGCAGCTAAAAGTGGTGTTAATGGTGTCATGGTGTGTGTTCTTGGCTTATTTGTTAAGTTAGTCAAGAGAAAGGAAGGAAGTTGTAGGGTGAATGCAAATGTATTTCTGTTTGTCAGAAGTGAAATGCAGTTTCTATTAGTATCTTGTATGTTTAGGTTGTTTAACTTTTTCAATGTAGATCAGTTCACTTGGAAGTTATGTGAGTGTTATTGTTTTAACCTGTTTTCTGTATGTTAATGGAAATTTTATATTTGCACCAAGTATTTTACAATTGTTTGACCCTATTTTGCATTACAAAAACAATTTGACCATGACAAAAGGTCTCAAATTCATCCAACACTTCAATACAGGATAATGTAATGTAAGTGCACAACACTTTAACAAAAGATGTATTAAAATCACTTCAATAGATTGTATCTCAAAACATGGTAATGTAAGCGCACATCACTGTAACAAAAGATTCTAGCACCAAGTTGTGATAATTCAAGTGCACAGCACTTGAACAGATTGTATCAAAATCAGAAAATCAGAACATAACAGCAAATCAAGTGTCACAACACTTTTAACAAAAAGATGAAAATAAGTGTAGGCATGTAAATGTCACAGAACTTTAACAAAAGATTCCTGAATGTTCAAGACAAACAAAAGAAAACAAAACACAAGACAGTTACCATAAGCACTTCTGCTCAATTGGCAGCCTTCTTTCCCCTCTGCTTTCTCTTTGCAGCATTCTCCTCCATGAGAATAGAGGTCATTTCCTGTATGCTCACATATTTTTGTCCTCCTTCACTTATTATTGTTTTGGAACTTGTTCTTGGATTTGTGATACATCTTTCAACACTAGGGGTCCTCCAACAAAAGGTGCAGGACATCTGATATTAGCCCCAGGAACATGCAATTGACCTTGACCTTGCTTAAGTTGCTCATACATTGATGGTGCTGGGATTGAAGGTGTTGGACCCCTGACCATCATAGGTGGCTTGAAAGATAACTTCTTTCTAACTTGTTCCTATAACACAAAATTAAGTCATTATCCAACAATATGTATACTTAGTACAAGCATAAAATACTGAGAACTTACAAATCCATCTTTTTCAGTAGGGAGAGGAAGATTTTCCACAGGTATTTGAGTTAGCACTTCTTCAAATGCTGATGCATCACTCTGAGATGTTTCCAATCTCTTTCCCACCTGTCACACAAAGAAATCAGCTTGTAATGAACTCAAAAGATACATAATGTTATAATAGACAAAATGTATACAACTTGTAGTTTGGAGGGTTTTTGCACTTCATGTTCAGTTGTCAATTGGCTTAGTGCATCAGGAATTTGAATACAGACCCTTTTGTTGTGACCCTCAATCCCACAAGTGCTGCACTTGATGGTCCTCTGGCTCCTTCTCATTTGATTTGGATTTTTAAGCAGAGGTTGCTTGTCTCTACTTCTTTTTCTTTTTTTCTCCACAGGCTCATCCGTCTCTCTTCTCCTTGCTTGTTTTAGTCTACTAGCAGGCCTTTGTATGATTGGGTGGTAGAGGAGGGATTAAATTAAACTTTTTCCCATTCATGTCTGCCATTTATTGGTATAATGGCAGGTGCATACACTTTGTGGTAAGTGGAAATTCTTTAGCAAGGGTTTACATAGTCATAGTAGTCATAACCTTGATTGAAAATGGCTATCAAAGCATGTTGACATGGGATCCCAGATAATTCCCACTTCCTACAACCACATGTATCTTTCTTCAAATCAACCCTATATTATTTCCCATCAGGACATTTGACTTGGTAATGGAAATCATCAGATTTAATGGGCATATAAGCACCTGCTTTGTCACTGTTTCCATCAATTATCTTTTGTATCTTAGGACACAATTCACCTTTCCATTTTTCTTTGGCTCTATCTCTGTTTCTGCTGCGATCTTTGCAGGGAGAACTCCATTAACCACTCCATCATTGACATTTTTCACATGAAAGTTAGGTCCACATGTGTGCTTTGGATCATACTTCCTAATTTGATATGATTCATCTTTAGGAAGTTTTAATGTATGCAGTTTCCAGTTGCATCTCTTATCTGCACATTTAGCATGCAGTCTCTCTTTATCATTTTTAGTGATATTAATGTTTCTCTTGGTCTTAGCTGCATGTGAATGTATTGCCTCCCTTAACTCTTTTCTATTGGAAAATAACATTCCTAGCTGAAAAGAAGGATCATACATGCTCACAGGATTAAAAGTAGGAAATTGATGCTCTTTATCATCATCAGACCCCTTATTACTATTCAAATCATCTTCACTTCTACACACATCTTCTTCTCCATGATCACTACCCCTATCTCCATCATCCCCCACTTTTTGCCTCTAACTCCCTTGTGGTTCCCCCATCCATTCAGCATCAGAATCCACATTTTCCTTAAATAATTTAGAATCATCACCACTTTCAGATTCCAAATTATAATCACTGTCATTAAAATCTGACCCTTCATCACTCTGATTTTCCACATGTCCTCCTTTTTCTCCATTCACCTCATCACTATCACTCTTATTTGCTTCATCAATATCTTCAAGTCCCTCACTCACATCTTTCTCATAAGCCTTACCTGGTTCTCATTGTTTTGATGAACCACTTTGACTACAAAAGACATCATTTAATTCTTCAACATAGATAGTAACTTCCCTCCTAGTACTCTTAAGTCTCTGTTCACATAACTCATGCAAGTGGTTGTTATCTTTAATTAGCAAAAAACCATTGTCAATTTCACACTAAATTGACATAGGTTCCTTAATACCCTCACGTTCAGCTAGTTTTATTAATGCTTCTACAATAAACAACTCCACTTCTACATAATCGAACTTTTAACACTCAGCCCCAACATAAGTAGACAAATTACTAGGGTCAAGTTGAAACTTACCCCCACAGTGGAAAGCAAGAGTTAACAGTCTACTTGATGGATCTGTGTAACAAAAAAAAAAGGTCAGTCAATAAAAAATTCAATAATAAAAAAATATATAAGATATAGGACCAGATTCACATGACTCATGGTCCCCCACTTGTTGCCCCACCCAAAAAGCCCCATTTTCTTTTCACATGTCACGGATGGTTGGAAAAAGAGAATCCAACACATATGACCCACACAAATATACACAAACATCCCATATCTGGTTCAACACACAAAAATATATCATAGTTTGGGGGAGACTCATCCAAGCGATCTTGTTCACGAACCTCCATTTTCACGATAAAATTGGCTCACCAACTTGAAGATTCTTCGAAGATTAAACACAAAATGAAAATTGCAGTAGGTTTTGTTCCTTCGATTTGTGGATTGAAGAGCTAGGGTTTTTTTGGGATTTTTTCTGGTTTGTTTTCTGGGCTTTCACGTATGCAAAATAGAAGAAAGAGAGAGTGTACAATTAGGGGGTCATGTGCATTGCACATGTCTAGTTTTTCCTCCCAAAAAAATACGTGGCTTTTTCATTTTTTTAATTCAAAATAATGTACACGTCAACACGATCGGCAAATTAAAACGCCACACTAGCATTTTCCGACCATAATGGGTTTGTCCGGCGAAAAGGGGACTAAATGTGCACAAAAGTGTAATATTTTGGACTAAAATTAAAAGTGGACAATATAGAGGACTAAATGTCAAAATAGGCCAACTTATCGGACTAAATATCTAATTTTCCCTATTTTTATCTTTGACAAAATTAATAGTTGTAAATGAAAATATAATCCTTAAATATTTAAATTCAGTTAGACGAAATCCATGTGTATATGATTTTGATTATAATTGAGCTTTTCTTTTTCAGTTTTTAAATTTGATTTTTTTGTTAATCAAATTCTTTTACAATTATTAAGAAACTAGAAAAAGATAAAAAGAGATTATAAGGTAAAAATGTACTTTAAATTTTTTGGTTGGTGAGAAAAATTAAAAAAATAATGTAAAAATAAAAAATAACAATAACATATTTTTTTTAAAAAATATATTAAAATATAATTTGATTATTGATCAGTTCTATTGATCGAAACCAAACTCAGAATCAAAAAATCAAATTTAGAAAATAAAAAACCAAAACTTGAACCGAAGTTTTCAATTCAATCAATCAATTATGTGCACAAATAGGGGTAGCAATGAGATGGGTTTAAATCGGGTTTAACGGGCCATGAGATGGGTTACGAGTACATATTTTAGAAACTCGTTGGGCACAGGGGCGGGTAATTAGTCCAATCAACCTGCCCGCATCACCGCATGTATGTTAATGTATTATTATTATTTAGAAAAATTATAAAAATATAATTCAACTAGGGCCTTTTGAAGTTGATTCTCAATTGTGCAGTGTGTTTGAATCTCTTCATTTTTGTTTGGGTAATTGGCATGCCGCACCCTAATAATACCCTCCTTTTGCACTAAACACCCTAAATTTTAGTTTTTGGGGGATTGCACCTGTAAGTTACATGACATGCACTTTGCACCCAGTGGCGGACGCAGGATTTCGACTTTGGGGGGGCGGAAAACGGACCGAGTTTATAAATTTATACTATGTGAAATTTTTTTTCCATATACTAACCATAATTAATGGTTTTTTATATTGTAAAAGACAACTATTTAAAATTTTATCAAATTTTGGGGGGGAAATTGTAAATTAGTTCATTTATTTTACCTTTAAAAAATAATTTGGAAAATTTTTTGGGGGAAAAGAAATTTTTGGAAAATTTTATGGGGGGAAAGAATTTTTTGGAAAATTTTTGGGGGGAATTCTTTTTTTTTTTTGAAAATTTTGGGGGGGCAATTGTAAATTAATTTATTTATTTTACCCTTTAAAATATAATTTAAAAAATTTTTGGGGGGGAAAAAAAATTTTTGGAAAATTTTGGGGGGGCAGTGGCCCCCCCTTGCCCCCCCTTGGGTCCGCCATTGTTTGCACCCTAAATCACATTTGAAGCTAGAATTGTAATTAGATAATAAACCAAATTAATTCGAAGAAAAATATTGTCTCTTCAATTCATACCCTATACAGAAAAGTTGAATAGGTATGTTAAATTTAAAAATACTAACGGTACAATAAAATAGTCTTTCATCCTTCACCCTGTAGCATAATTGACTCTGAAATTAAAAAGGAAACTGGGTGTTTATATTGATGAGCAAATCACTATAGGAACTTTGAGAGACGAAAGAAACAATACGTACATGTGTTAACCCTTGGTACGGTCCCACACATGAAGCATACTCAATATGGAAGAGAGCCCAAGCCCACCAAGTGAGGTTCCATCTTAAAACCAATTAATGATAGGAGGAATAGTTTCACTTGGCTTATAAAGTGGGCTTTCTTGCCTTAATTAATCAATGTGGGACAACTCACTTGTGAGCCCTTCATCAATTCATTAATCATCATCACAGGTCCTTCATACTCAATCACATCTTGTGATACGGCGGGCCCATCTTGGACCGAGCATGGGCCTGTTATGATATCAATTTATGAGTTTCAGATTTGTAGAGAGAAAAGTGCTTATGTGAGCTAACTGCATTTTATTGATGAAAAGTGTGAATTACAAAAAAGAGTACAGTGACCTCAGCTATTTATAGCTAATAGATTATGACAGCTAATCCAAAATGTGCCAGCTAACAGAATGATTATGGCGCCAACTAATCTAACTAATTCAATTAAACTAACTAATCCAACAAACTTTTCGTACACTGTACATATCGGATACCAAACGTATTAATTCCTTGACAACAAAGAGGTAGAAATAAAGTATATTTATTTATATATACGTATGAGACAAATTCTATGTATGGATGTGAAAAGAGTATATATTGACGTATATATATTGTATATGGTCAAATACATGCTCCAACCAACGGATAGTTAAATCAGGCTTCTGTATGTTAGAATGGCTGGTGAATGCATGCGTGATAAGATATGATAAAGATTTGACACCTAACGCAACACAATTATATTTAGAGACATGATTTACAGAGAGAAATGACACAATAAGGCATGAAGTACACGATATGAAAGGACGAAATTATAAATTTAATTGAATTACACGTATGGTTATATTTATGATCAAATAAGATAGACAACACGAAAATATAATAGTATAATGGGAACACGATACGGTGACACGAATTGCAATCTCCTAGTGCGTGTAAGTGCGTGAGATTGGACCTATAATGTATAATGGAACTGTGAGCAATTTGATCATTACTCACGTTAAGGCTTTTAACAATAAAGAAATTGCTAATTCAAGACGTTGAATGCCATGAAGTTCGAGGTTTAATTAAAAGGGTGGTTTTATCTGGGGAGGAAACTAATTGCTCTAGGTTCTATAATATATATATATATATATATATATATATATACATAACTAGAATAACACCTGTATGGTATACGGGATTTGTCCAAAATTAAAATTCAGTGTCGCAAATTTATTTGTAATAATTATAGAAGATCCAAAATACTAATTATTAAAAATATTAAAAAAATTAAAAATTAGAAGAGTACCATACAAATAGTTTACTTCAAATTCTGAAAAACTTCTTTGTAAACTACATTATTTGTTCTATTTCCAAGTGTGTCGTCTTTGTACAAAAAAGAATTTTCATACTCTTTCAGCTCTTAACTCTCAATATATTTAAGCATTGACTAATTAAGTGATTCGTTAAACTTCAAAAAGCAAAAAATAAAATATATTGCCCAAATAATAAAATTGACAAAATGACAAAATATTAAAGAAAAACTCATTATTTTCCAAAATTATAAAATATCATCTTCTTCCCTAATGAAAAACCCATCATTTTCCAATATCATAAAAATTCAAATGAACTTTAATTAAATTACTATACAACAAAATCCCATAATTTCTACCAAATTTAATACAAGCCAAAGACTACATTAATATCAACCAAACTTGGAAATCAAAAACTTAACCTCCTCGACTCCAAATCTCCTAATCCATCAAAAACACTTTGCCACTGATTTATTTTTGTCTTTCTACTTGTCATAAAATATTAGTAATTTGAACAAAACATTAGTTCTTCATATTCTAGTAAAGTCAATGATGAAAATGAAAATATGAAAATGTCTCCCTATTCTATAAAAAAGCAATGTCTGATACTATATAGTTTTATGGCATGTTTTGTCAATCACCGTAAGTAAGCATAATATTATTGATACTTGTAAAATAAAAAAGAAATAACAACAAATAAAGAAACTTTCATTATCTGAGCATCAAAGAGAATGAGTTCCATGCTTTTATTCTCATCAGGATTGTATATATTGTGAGTGAGTATACCATAACCTTTACATGTTTCTTTCTCAGGAGTCATATCGGAAACACGGTTCACTTTGGTAGTCATGTCAAACAATAGTACATCGCGAGGTTTGTCTTTCTCAATAGTTCTTCTACAAATAATATATATCTGGAACTAATAGAGTTTTTTCTCAATAAAAGCATCGACATTTCCAATGAGATTGTGAGAAAATCCTTTATATTTGGGATTATAATATATCTTTTAGAGTTGAGATTGTGAGAAACTCCTTTACTTTGGTAATTATATTTTTTAATTTAGATTTGAAATTTGAGTCCTGTAGTAGCAGAAAATCATAAACTAAAAGATGCATATTAACCAAATATATTTTTGAATGATAATATTTTTAAATTTATGTCAAACCCTAATTTCTATTAATTGTTTGATTCCTTGATGTGTTTCTCGAATTTGTTGAGAAACATAGTGGTTATTTGATAGGATCATGTAATAAATCACTATATCCGGCCTTGGATCGAGAAATGAATAAATTGATTTAGTTAAACTTTAATTATTGTGATAGACTCATTTGTATCTATGATGATCTTATTTAATTTGATTATAATTTGGCTTGAATTGTTTATTTAATTGTGTATATAATTGGTTGGTGGGTCAAAACAGGATTTAATAAGAGTAATTTGAAATATACGTTGTAGCTAGCATAAATTGGAAATTAAGAGATAAACCAAATATATTTTTCGAAGATAATATTTTTAAATGATAGTGTAGATAAATCCTTAATATTTAGATTACATTTTATCTCTTAGATTTGTTATTATCTTTTAAATTTTATTCAAACTATATTATCAATCGCCTTTAATTTATAGATAGGAATGTCATATGGATAATTTATAAAGTAGACATGTGGAATTGGGGGAATGAGAAGTTGACACATGTCAACATTAATAAGGTGATGACATGCATGTGTCAATTTTATTTTCTCTTTTAGTATATAGGGTTGATATACATATATAAATATATTAAATATCTAAATTAATTAATACATTATAAGGAAAATTCCTCAAAATACGTGTTGAATATACATACATATACATATATAAATATATTAAATATACAATTTTGCCTTAAGATTTATTTTTCCAAATTGATAACTTTGGCCATTAAATGTTTGATTGAATTTTAATAGTTATATACGGAAATAGGAAATTTAATTATTAAGTTGATGATAAATTGATAGTAAATTGATACGGTATATTAATTTATAATTGAAAGAATAAGGTGGTGGCATGGTTTGCCACGTGGCTAAATATGAAGGTGATACATGGATTTGGAAGAATAATGTTGTAGGTCCCAAGGGGTGTAAGTGTAAGGTTTAGAAGGGGGGTTGAATAAACCTTACCAAATTTTCGATTTAGTCCTTTTAAATCTACAGAGTTGATTCTACACACTGTGTCCTTGATAGACAAATCGAATTAGTCACTCAAGAGTTAATCTCTCAAATGACTCAACTGAGCCGTTGATGGAGTAACTCACTGTTGGCTATAATTTAACTCAACTTGTGGTTTTGTTTTCATTGGAAGACTTAACACCCTTAAGTTTGATTAAGCAAGATTTTACAGACTTGATTTAGTACTTATAAATTATCAAATGGATAGCAAATTTATCAAGATATAAGCGATTAAAAGTGCAGAATTTAAGTCTTTGAAATGTAAACGACACGATGAAGTTTTTATAGAGGTTCAAGATGGGGTAATTCTTCTACTCCTCTCTTCTCCAACTCCTGGAGGAATCCACTAAGTAATGATCGGTTTACAAAGTGGTAACAGTCCCGGATACAAGTCTTGATCACAACAAATGACTTGATCCTTAGGGACTCGATGAGAGACGCCTTGATCACTCACCAAGGCTTCTCGTGACGACTCACTTCTTCACAGGCAGCTGCTTTGTTACTACAACTCACTTGCTCAAGCTCTTTGGATTTGATCACGAAGCCCTCCAAAAGCTTAAGACTTGGTTCACCTTGAACCTTTCTACAATCCTTCCCGGAATGTAGACCCCTTGTTTTCATATTTTCCTCTTCAACCGATTGAAGTTCTCTTTCCTTCACAGGTGAGTGTTGGATTGATGTACTTCGTAATGTAGGCTTGAGGATTGAGAATATTTCAGTTTTTCTGATATGCTTGTTTATCTCACATGTGTGTCATCCTCTTCTCAAACAAACTCCTCAGCCTTTTATAGTGAACTTTCAAAAATTTGCCCGTTGAAGAGATAGGCTTATTTTTGAAAGTCACTTTGCGCATCGTTGGCTTGCGCTTCTTGGAATTGCCATTTCCTCGTATGAATTGTTCTTTCACCTTTTCGAGTTCGACACGGTGTGGTGCTTCCCATTGGTTCATTCCTTTTGCACGCTTCCTCGGGTGAGCACTCCGAGAAAGGTGGTATGGAGATATTACTTGTTTAAGTAAATCTCTTGATTTAAATGGCAACGGTTCTTTTACGCTTATCTCAACTTGACCGCATTTCCTTGCTTTCCCAGGTGACTTAGAGTCGCTTCCAATCATTGGATGACTTTTCTCATCACTTCAACTTGAGACTTGGCTTTTCTTGAGTTGACTTGATCGATGCTCCACTCACCGCATCTCACCGCTTCTCCAATGGAGTTCCCTGTCTACTCTTCTTTGCCATACTCACTGTCTCGCAGCGGAGTCTTCCTTCAGTCTTGATTGTCTTCTTGCATGTTAGGGCGTAGGCGACTTAACTTAGCTTGGCCACTCTATTTATTACAATGCATTTTAAAACAAGAATTGGGGTGCCAACTTTCTATTCTAAGTTTTACATGGCATTCATCAAAATCTAAACAATAAAATTCCTAACAATTTCCCCCTTTTTGATGATGCCAAAACTTAAACCATTCAAAAATGCAAATAGCGAAGATACATACGATAGTGTATTGACATAGAATGTATGCGCAGAATAGATCTGTTTATTGATCATATCATTCATGTTCTTTTACACAATCACATGTAGGTGTATCGAGCACATATTTGTCTACACTGAAAATAAAGAATTTATAGCTTTATTACGTAAGACTTACATTGTATGTATTTACATGATAAAATACACGAAGGGTTGGGACAAAGAACACTTCATCTCCTTCATTGCCTCTCCTTCTTTCATCTTGATCGGCATCTTCTTCTCTTCTTCTTTTTCTCGTTTAGATGCCTTCTTTTTCTTCTCATATGCTTTCCTGGCAGCTTCATCTCTTCTTATTCTTTCCTGTCTCTCCTCCCATAGCTGAGTTTGTCTCTTGTTTTCTTCTTCTAGTCTTTTTGCATACTCAGCGTTAGTTTTAGCCACTTTCAAATTTTCCACTTGGTCAAGCCCACCCAAGAGATCCCTCCTTTCTTTCCCGGATCTACGTATTCAATATTCTTGGCGAGGCCTGGGTCCAAGCTTCTTCCTCCAAAGATTGCTTCTTCCTCTACCTCTGGGCGTATCTTTGTCTTTGGGTCTTCTTCTTTCCAAATGAGTGACCAATGGAGTGACCAAGAGTGAGTGAGGATGTTGTGCTGCCGTCGCTCTTCTTCACATAACGTGAGACCCTTTTCCCGAAGACAGTCCCAAGCTTGAGCCATAGACATATTTGCAAAGTATCCCCCATTCGAGCGTTTTAAATTCATCGACCGATCGTGGCTCTGTCCCGACATCCGAGATGGCATAAGTGTCTCTGCTCTCTTTGGAATGCCTCCATGTTCTTTCAAGATGTTCATCACCCTGGCATCCATTCTTCCTTCCACTTCCTTCATCCCCGCTTCAATTGTTTTTCTCTTTTCCCATAGATACATCGTGAGTGGTGGAGTGGCGAGTCACGGGGAGTTTGTCGCTTATGATGTCACCGTGACAGACCTTGTTGGGGGTTTGTGCAATCATCAATGTCACATCCGTCGACCCTTCCCCCTCAACAAACTTTCCTTTCTTCTCGTTTCAAGACTTCCTCACCGATTTTCCCTTCTCACCGCTTCCTCCTTTCTTCGGCCGGATGTTAGCGCTTTGAGGTATTCCTCTTCCCCCTTTTTGGCATCATCAAAGGATAGAGGAACCCCAGGGAACATCTTTGGCAAGCATGAAGTCGAGTCTTGATGGTTGAGTTAAACTTCAAGTCTCACTGCGTTGTATGCAACACGGAATTCGGATCGAGTAGCGTTGGATTCTCTGAAATCGCTTCATCTCACCATGAGAAGGCTGAATTTTCTTGTCATATGTTCTTCCAAACGCAGATCATTTGTATTTTGCTCACGCAGCAGCTTGATCTCGGCGGTGTGAGCTTCATGCATATGCTCAATGTGTTCTCTCACCGTTTTGCATCGGCATTTTCACTCTCCACACCAGCAGACTTGTTGAACAATGTTCAAGTATCTCACTTGTTCCACACGCATTGTTTGCTACTCTTGTTGCCACCTTTCCCTTATCCGAATCATTATGCCTCTTAAATCACCGTAAGGGTGGCATCTCTGTTGTCGATCGCATGTCCAAAGAGGCCTGATGCCTCTCCATCCGTTCAACCTCGGAAATAGTGCCTTGAACACTTCTCGAACTTCACCGATTCTTCATTGCGGTGATGGCTATGCGAAATCAAAATCATAATCACCGGAACAATGGTGTCGATGGAAGAACAGGAGCTGGTTTGTGATAGCGTGCTTGTTCGTTTTCGACTCTTCGTGGAGTTCTCGTATCTCCAGTGAAAAAGGAAAGATTCTACAAAGATTCATCACCGCCAACCGGGATCCGTTCGATGATGAGTGGTGCGCGTGAAGTTCTTTTTGGGAATCGATCCTGCTGCAGCTTGAGGAGCCGTGCGGTGGTCTCTTGTTCACTGGGTTCTTGTTGAAGTAGACCCGCTTGCGAGCCTCACCTTTCTTAACAGCCGTTGGTCTCAAATGATTTTTCCATTTCAAGATGGATCGTCCTCGGCCTTATCGAAACGCGTCATCGGACGATGATTAGATTTCCATTGGTGGCTCATCATCAAAATTGAAAGTTTGACGAGTAGTCTTGGGATCGACTTGCTCGTGCTTGGAACATCCGCACTGAGTCTTTTGGATTTGTCATGGGGGATGACTCGCTTCTTCTTCGCCTTCCGATCCCGAGAAAAGTGACATCGGGGTTGTCCTGGGAATCATGAAGTGCACGATCTCCTTCTCGGATGGGTCGATGATAGCAGGAGGGATGTTCTCTACTTCAACTTCTTTCCCCGGAAGTCTCAACCTCCCGTGGGCCTTCATTACCTCCGGCAGCTCTCTTTGCCGCAGCGAGGCCATGGTCCACCCTTTCGACAAACGGTGTCTTAGGGTCTTCGACAGATGGCATCCATTGAGTCTCAACCCCATGGATTGCACTTTCATCGCCTGCAGTGTTAACTCCCAGTACATTCCTTCCTCGTGCCTCGATCGCATCGCAGCGCGTCATTAGCCTTCGTAGCGATTGGCACCTCAGTGAGACAGTCTCAATCGCCTCGAGCTTCGTTGATGGCAACTTGTTGTTCTTCTTGTGATTGTAATTTCTCTTCTTCGCCTCCTTGATTCGTTGTGGAGTCATCTGCAGATCCTCCGACCTTGCTGCAGTGGAGGGAGTTTCCTAGGGATGGCAATGGGGCGGGTCAAAACCGCCCATTAAACCCGCCCCGATGGGGCGGTCTAGACCCGGATAAATGGGTCTCGGGGCGGGTCCTGCTAAGGTTGCAAAACCCGCCCGGTCCGGCGGGTCCCGGGTCCTATAGGACCCGCCCGACCCGCCCGCATGTTAATTTTTATTAAATTTTTAAATATATATTAAAATATTTTTGCATTATTTACTTTTAAATTTGAGTGTTATATGTTTAAAAATATTAGTTGAGTACTATTATAATATTATTTACTTTTAAAGTTTAATTTACTAATATAATATCTTGTAATATTCTACTTTGAATATTTATTTTAAGTATTAGTTGAGTACTATGTAGTATACTAATAGTATTTGTTTTTTTAAAAAAATCTTAATAGTAGCCAATTCTAAAAAAAATAGTTATAATAAGTTGCATAATTATATTTATTTATTTTTTAATCTATTGGCATTTGATTACTTTTGAAAATTTGGCCATAAATAGAAAAATATAAATTATTATAATTTAAAAATATATTTGGCGGGTTTTGAGGCGGGCGGGCGGGGCGGGTCCCGGTCTTACTTCTCCTTGGCGGGCGGGTCCCGGGTTTGGCCAAACCCGCCCCAAACCCGCCTGCCATCCCTTGGGAGTTTCCCCCTCACCGTGGCGCACCACCGAGTGACTTGAATGGGGTCACTCGTCTCCAAACTCCCATTGTTTTGATTGATTGTTCGTTCACCGTTGCGGTGGTAGCACACCTTCAATAGGGGTTGGCTCGACCGGGGTCCCCACTATCCCGTTTCATTGCCATCTCCTTATTGCTTTCTTCTCGAGTGAGTCGAAGTGGTAGCGGAACAACAAAATGGCTATTTGCCGAACCACTCCCATTGGATCGATTTCAAATGTGTTCGGAGGACTCTCCTGGTCCCTCCATTAGTCTTTGCTCGTGAAAGATTCTTGATTCGTGCAATGCTTGCCGCATTTGCAACTCTTCGTGGGGCGCAACATTCTCCTGTTCCTCGTCACCGCCGTCGGAGAAGACATCAAGAAGAGGATGTGTGTGTTTCGTGGTGCCGGAGATAGGGCGGATGCTTGCCTTCTCACGTCTTGACTTCTTCACTTGCTTTTCTCTCTCCTTGTCCTTGTAGATCTGCAGGATGTCCGTGCGATTGTCTTCATCCGTAGCTGAGCACGAGAGTTAATCCAAGGAAATTTAGCATTCCTCTTCTTCTTCTATGAACTCGGGCCGTTGGAACTGTTCCCTTGACTTACTCAACTTCCATTTCCTCCACTCACGCAGACGATTTTGGATGTCCGGGTAAGGTGGAGATAGGATCATTACATCACTATCTGCTCGCGGTTCTTTCTTGTGCTTCACTGCGTGAACTACAAATGTTTCTTCAGGTTGCCTCTGCGATCGCCTTGACGACTTGGGCTCGTTTCATCAATTACATCTGAGACTCTACTTCTCCGCCAGCCTCCCGTATCTTCTCTAGTTGAGTGGTGACTCACCGGTTTCTCTAGCTCGGAGCGCTTGATAATCCGTCTTCGTCTCCTAGTGTGTACCGAGGGGATTTCTCGGTTCGAGACGGTGTCTTCGAGTCTTGTGCGGCGGGGGCCGATCTTGGTGTTTGTTTCGAGGCTGGCCATCTTGGCTTGTCGCTTCTCCTCCTTTTGACGATCGGAGAAGGTATTTGTGAGTCCTTCTCGACCGCCGCATGGGCGGAGACACAGGCTTCTTTGGGCGGTGAATCTGCTGCAGGGCGGGGAGCATGTTTGGTTTTCTTTCTTTGCAGGGGCAAGCGTCTTCTTAGCAGCAGGGCGCTTTCTTCTTTCGGAGAGAAACAATCGTATCTTCGGTCACCGATTCCTCCTCACCGTGTCGCTCTCTTGGCGTAAGCTCTCTTCTCGTGCGCCGAGAGGTTTGCTCAACATCCTCTTGTTAACATGGAATGCCTTCCCATGTCTAAGAGGACTCCTTTCACCTCCAATAGCCGGCCAATCACTAGGCCATATCCTAGGGATCCTCCAAATGAGCCATCTTCTTTGAAGGACTTGTTTCCCACGTTAATGCTCGCAGAGTCTGCTGTAGACAAACTCATCCCGATTTATCTTCTTTTCTTCGATGATTACAGCCATTACAATCAGCTTAGCCTTTGTGATTTGGTCAAAGCGCCAAATTTGATGTCGATACATTTGGCAACTATGTCCAACAACTTGTGATAATCCTCCTTGGCAGCTTCTTGTTTGTCTTGTGTATATTATTTTATCAAAGAAAAGTCGGACTTGGCTATTTCTTTCCATGCGTCGCCCAAGTTTACATCAGCTTCTTTAATCTCGGATGCTCCTTCCTGCGGTAGTGAGCAATATTCACCAAATCCTTGGCGAGAGATAGTCACCGCTTTCCGTGAATGATGACTTGATTCCTTCATCGTGAATCTCGGCGTTCACGTAGAATTGTGCGACCTCCTCCACATAGGTCATCGGATATTCTAACGTTAGAAACGGTTTTAGCCCGGCGTTTCCAACTTCTCAGCAATTTTCTTCACTAGGGTGTCGTCGGACCCTCGCTTCACCATTCCGTCGAAATCCACCGTCGAACCGGTGTGGATTTGCTTTCCTAACTTGGTAAAGTCATAAGTTGGTGCCATTTCTCGGGATTATATCAAGGAAAAACTCGAAATTGATTTGAAGGTTGATAGGGTTTTGAGAGTATTTTGCCTTTGCTTTTGAGAGAAAGAGATGACAGCTTTAGAAGTGTGAGAGAGAAACGGACGAAAATGGTTTAAATATGGTTTATGAAAGGGCGTGCGGGTGGTTTTGAATTGTGATCGAAATCAACGGCTTGGATTTCGCGACGCCTATTGAGCATTTCATGTCTCGTATTTAATGCGGCATCATTTATATCCAATCATAACCTTGGTGTGCGGCTTTATGTCCACACATCATCATTATCTTTGACGTATTCCTTAAAACATTCCCGCTTAGTCAAAACGATTGCGTTTTTGTCACTTTGCTCATAAGTTATTCACTTATCCCTTAGCGATTTAACTCGCTTCTCACGCTTCTCTTAGGGACTCGGCTATCACCGACTCGGTGTAGTTGTCTTTTCCGATCTGATTGATTTATCGAAATGATTTCCGTTTTGACTCTTTTTCACCTCCTTTTCTCGTTCCATTTCTTTTCTTTGATTCTTCTCGAGTGTTAGCTCACTCAATTAGCCCCAACTCATGCTTGAGTTCTTCAAATCTTGACTCACATAGTGGTTTTGTGAAGATGTCGGCTAGTTGTTTATCGGTTGAGATATATTCCAGGATGATGTCCTTCTTTTCAACATGATCTCTTATGAAGTGATATCCGACATCAATATGTTTTGTTCTTGAGTGCAACACAGATTTTTGAGTGATGGCAATTGCACTTGTGTTATCACACATGATTGGAATTTCTTTTTCTTCAACTTCATAGTCTCTCACTTTGTCTCATCCATAGGACTTGGGCATAACAAATTTGCCCACAGATATGTATTCGCCTCACCAGAGGTGGCTATTGAGTTTTGCTTCTTGCTAAACCAGGAAATTAGTCTGTTTCCTAGCATTTGACATGTGCCTGAAGTGCTCTTCCGTCCACTCTGCATCCAAAGATAGTCGAATCAATAGCCAATTAGCTTGAATCCACCTTCCTTTGGATACCATAGCCCTACTTCTTGGATTCCTTTCAAGTATCTCAATATTCTCTTAGTCATTTGTCATATGGCTCTCTTTTGGAGCGGATTGAAATCTTGCACATACACCTACAACAAAGGTGATGTCCGGCCCACTCTTTGTGAGATAGAGCA
This sequence comes from Rehmannia glutinosa, assembly GCA_016081115.2. Lineage (NCBI taxonomy): Eukaryota > Viridiplantae > Streptophyta > Magnoliopsida > Lamiales > Orobanchaceae > Rehmannia > Rehmannia glutinosa. The sequence continues at coordinate 9,207,234 of CM071935.1, forward strand.
ATGATCCAATAAGTGCTCAGATCTTGTTTGATCTACTGAGCTTGCCATCCGCATCCATGTCCATTTTGACCGATGTGTTCATTGGTATTTTTACGAAGACTTCTCCTCCATACCAAACTTCTTCATTAAATCTCTGGTGTATTTTGTTTGACTTATGAAGGTTCCATCCTTCACCGTTTCACTTGGAGTCCAGGAAGAATGTCACTCTCCCATCATGCTCATTTCAAATTTACTTTGCATGAGGTTTGAAAATTTTTCACACGACTCTTTGTTAGTGGATCCAAAAATGATGTCATCCACATATATTTGAACAAGCAAGATATACTCTTCTTGTCTTGAATTAAAAAGTGTTCTATCTACTTTTCCTTTTGTGAATCCATTTTCGATTAGGAATTGTGACAGGTATCATACCACGCTCGGGTGCCTGTTTCAATCCATACAGGGCTTTCTTGAGTTTGTATACCTTGTCTCCAAGAGTCTTCTCGCTCAAATCTTGGAGGTTGTTCAACATACACTTCTTCTTCCAATAAACCATTTAGGAATGCACTTTTTACATCCATCGATATACAATGAAATTCTTGTGAGTCGCATAGGCCGAAACATCCTTATAGCTTCCAATCTTGCTACAGGGAAAATGTTTCATCAAAATCTATCCCTTCTTCTTGGCAATATCCTTTGGCTACTAGTCTTGCTTTGTTTCTTACCACGTAACCTTCCTCGTTCATCTTATTTACGAACACCCATTTGGTTCCAATAACATTTTGATGTATGGGTCTTTGCACTAATTCCCATACTTTATTTCTCTCAAATTGATTGACTCTTCTTGCATAGCTTGAATCCAATGTGTGTCGTCCAATGCTTGTGACACATCTTTGGGCTCTATTTGCGAGATGAAGCATGTGAACATGGCTTCTTGTTGAGTTCGATCTTGTCTTGACACCTTCTCTTATATCTCCAATGACAAGTTACGTGGATGGTCTCTCGGCCATCTTACATCAGTTGGAGTGAGTTAGCCGATTCAAAGGGGACTTGCGGTTGTGTTCTTTGTGGTCGCTCTCTCGTAATCACTTAGCAAATTTTCCACTTGTTTTTGAGATTCACTATCTCATCTTCTTCCTCGAATTGATAATTCCACTTGACTTGAAAGATAGGGACTCTTCAGTATGGTTGGATGATTCACTTATCACCGACTCTTCAATGTCTTCTCCATTTACATTTGGCTCATCGAATACTACATGAATGGATTCCTCTGTAAACCATAGTTCTTTTGTTGAGTATCCTGTAGGCTTTGCTTTCACCGAGTATCCTAAGAAGATACCTTCATCGCCTTTAGCATCAAAAGCCTTTAGGTTGTCTTTGCCATTGTTGTGGATGAAGCATTTACATCCAAATATTCTCAAATATGCAACATTTGGTTTTCTTCCATCCGGATCTCATAGGGAGTCTTTGTTAGTCGTCTATTTATCATACATCTGTTTTGAGTGTAGCAAGCCGTGTTGATTGCTTCAGCCCAAAATCTTTTTGGTAACTCTGCTTGACTAACATGGTCCTTCCGCTTCTTTGAGGGTTCTATTTCTTCTTTCTCGCAACTCCATTCTCATTTGTGGAGTCCTTGCTGCCGATAGTTCATGACCAATACCATTCTCAATACAATATCGAGTTATTATTCCATTGACAAACTCGGTTCCTCATCGATCTTATTTTGATAATGGTTTGACTCTTCTCGTTTTGAATCCTCTTCATCACCGTGGGTAGTTTTTGTAGAGTTTCTTTCTTCTTACACATGAATATTGTCCATGTATATCTTGAGTAGTCATCTACTACCACCAAGGTGTATTTCTTTCCACTTATGCTTTGGGCCGGTTCCACTTTGGGCCAAATAGATCCATATGAAGCGGATGCAATATTCTTGTTGAGGATGGGCATGTCTTTTCTTTGAATGACGACTTGATTTGTTTTCCATTCGACATGCATCACATATACTCTCCTTCTTGTATACCGAGTCCGAAGTCCTTCTACAAGATGACTTCTTGCCACCTTGTTAATCGTTTTGAAATTCGGGTGACTCGGCTTTTTGTGCCACAACCAACTTGATTCAACAGCTCTTTTTGCTAGTAGACAAGTCTTTGGGTGTTGCAGTTGACCAATCCACTACATACATATTTTTCTCTGTCTACATCCTTGCAAAGACAACTTCATTTGATTCAATATCTTTGATTTGGCATATACCCATGTTGAATCCAATATTGTAGCCCTTGTCACACGTAGCCGATCGATAAGTTGAAGTTGAGTCCTTCAACATATGCAACATCTGTGATTTCTAATCCATTCCTCTTGATGGATCCAATGCCTCTTATTTCACCAGAGCTTCATTTCCTCCAAATATGACTTTTGCTCCTTTGACTTCCTTGAATTTTGACAGATTTCTCTTATTTCTGTTATATGTCCGGAATGACCACTATCCATGTACCAGGTTCCTTGGCACTCACTTCCTTGAACCCGCAATCAAGGAAATTAAGTTTTAGGTACCCATACTTGTCCGGTCCTGAGGGGTTAGAATTGTAAGATGATCCAACCAACCTATAGCCAAATGATTTGACTATAAGGGGTTGCCATCTATCGTGCCATAATCATAATTAATCCTGGCAAATTGCTTGGGGATTCTAGGTTTATACAAATTGTCTCTTTTGTCTCAGTATGCTGCGATATGTGTTTTAGCAATTGCCTTCCTTGGGTAATTGTGGTGTTTTTGAGTGTAGTGACTAGGTGCATATGTGTGCTGATGAAAGCTCTTATACTTTTGGAATGGCCTTTGATGAGTTCTAGGCCTTTGCCATTTGGGCTTATGTTCCATAAGTCTGTGCTGATAGTTTACATTATTCCAATCAGCTTGGCTTGGATATTTTCTACCATTCCCATCATATGTATTTCTTTTATGGGTTTTCTGGGATTTTTGGTAGCTCGCTTCTTCTTTTTACTGAGTATTTTCTTTTGGAATTTCTTTGAGGACTCACCAATCTCTTCTCACTGTTTTTCAAAGACACTCAACTCGATCGCTTTTCCTTTTCCTTTGTAACCAAGGCCAGTTTGCTTAGTATTGTGCTTTGGAGTGAATGTGTGTGCAACATTTAGAGTTTTGGATTTTTCGGACTCTTCATGACTTGAAGATCTTTTTTCCAAAATTACTCTTGAGGTTTGACATGGCACAGAGAATTAAATCCTAAGCTTGTCTTGTCTCCACATTCTCTTTGACTCATAATAAGATCATCCAATGATTTAGATGCCTTAGTGAATGAGGCAATAACATTCTTGAGGTCATTCTCCTCTTTTCTATAGCAATGATTTCTGCTATTAATTTAGCATTTTCACCTTTTTAAACTTTCATTCTCAACATGACTATTTGACTTAGAGTACTCGGCTCCTTAGTCGGCTTTGAGTTTTGACTTTTAGTAGGCTGTTTTCCTCATTCAATAGTGTGTGTGAGGATTTAATGTGTTCAAAATCTTTCATCATTTTGCCTAATGAATCTTTCATCGAGTGGGTGATGAAGTGTGTGTGTCACGATCACTATCACTAGTGTCCGAGTTTGTTGAGTTAGATTGTACCTCATCTTCTTGATCTTGTTCTTTGGCCATCAAGCGGATCAAGGCTTCTTCTTCGAGTCACTTGAGTAGTCACTTCATGCTCTGAATCACCGTCTCTCTTGACTTGGTTTGTCTCAAAGATCTCTGCACCATCATTGCCTTTTTCTTTTCTTGTCTTCTTTCTCTCAAGACCTTTCTTTCTTCTTCATCCCCGTACTTGTTGACTACGGGATATGAGCAATCAATGGCATAGTGACCTGGTTGTCTGATTCCAACATAGATATTCACCTTTTGATCAGCTCTTTCCATTCTTGAGTTGTCACTTGATACTCAACTTTTTGATGATCTGTTCTCTTGGTTGGCTGTCTTCCCTTGATTTGGAGGAGCCGAGTGTCTTCCGGAAGATTCTCCTTTCCTCTCTTGTAGTTCTTATTGAAGAACTTGTTGAATCTTTTAACCATCGTGGGCTATTTCTTCCGGGTCAATGACTTCTTTGACCTCGGCTCTCTTCCCATCTTTAACAATTAGAGCAAATTTGTTTTGGGTACAAATTTTGTCTCTTCCTGGTCTTTTCTTCTCACCTCAAACTCGTAGGCTTTGAGGTCCGAGAATAGTTCATGGTTGGATGTCTTTGATAGGTCCATGGAATGTCTCGATGCCATGACCTTCATTTCCCATTCACCGAAGACTTTTTAGGATCTTCATACACATTTCTTCTGTATATTCCTTTCCAAGTGTTGACACTCATTTGTGATTTCGTAAATCGAGCATCCAGTTGATCCAGGTTTTCTCCCGAGATCATTTTGAAGTTCTCAAATTTCTCGACCCACTGATAATTTGTTTTCTTTGATTTGCTCTCGAGCCTTCACAAATCAATGTCAACTTGTCCCAGATTTCTTTAGCCGTTTTGCATGATTTGACTTTATTGAACATGGCTTTGTCCAAGGTTTTGTAAAGGATGTCCTTGGCTACATTGTCCAGGTTGTATCTTTTTCTCGTCATCATTTGTCCACTCGGTTCTTGGTTTTTCAACCATGACCTCGTGCAGGGAGCAACATCTTCTTCTCCTTCACCTACAACTCTTCGTACATCCGTGTTCACCTTTAATATTTGCAGAGGCCCATCTTCTATCACTATCCACATCTCATCATGTAATGCTTTGATAGATGAGCACAACGTACTAATTTTCCAATCATCAAATTCTTCGATAGTGAACATAGGGATGCGTGTCAAATTTGCTTCCATGATAGTGACTTTTTTAAAATTTTTTTTGAAGGTTTAAGTACTAAAGCGGACTTTGAAAAGTTTGGAGATCTAGTTCAAGAACCGGTCATGGAGGGTTCAATGAACCAACCGCTCGATACCACTTGTAGGTCCCAAGGGGTGTAAGTGTAAGGTTTAGAAGGGGGGTTGAATAAACCTTACCAAATTTTCGATTTAGTCCTTTTAAATCTCTGAGTTGATTCTACACACCGTGTCCTTGATGGACAATCGAATTAGTCACTCAAGAGAGTTAATCTCCCAACATTTCAATTTGCCGTTGATGGAGTAACTCAAATTTTTTGGCTTGGCTATAATTTAACTCAACTCGTGGTTTTGTTTTCAATGGAAGACTTAACACCCTTAAGTTTGATTAAGCAAGATTTTACAAACTTGATTTAGTACTTATAAATTATCAAATGGATAGCAAATTTATCGCCAGATATAAGCGATTAAAAGTGCGAATTTAAGTCTTTGAAATGTAAATGACACGTGAAGTTTTTATAGAGGTTCGAAGATGGGGTAATTCTTCTACTCCTCTCTTCTCCAACTCCTGGAGGAATCCACTAAGTAATGATCGCTTTACAAAGTGGTAACAGTTCGATACAAGTCTTGATCACAACAAATGCCGACTTGATCCTTAGGGACTCGATGCCGAGACGCCTTGATCACTCACTTCGCTTCTCGTGCGACTCGGCTTCTTCACAGGCAGCCTGTTACTCTGACTCAACTTGCTCAAGCTCTTTGGATTTGGTCACGCCCTCCAAAAGCTTAAGACTTGTTCAACCTTGAACCTTTCTACAATCCTTCCCGAATGTAGACCCCTTGTTTTCGATATTTTCCTCTTCAACCGATTGAAGTTCTCTTTCCTTCACAGGTGAGTGTTGGATTGATGTACTTCGTAATGTAGGCTTGAGGATTGAGAATATTTCGATTTTTCGATATGCTTGTTTATCTCACATGTGTGTCATCCTCTTCTCAAACAAACTCCTCGGCCTTTTATAGTGAACTTTCAAAAATTTGCCCGTTGAAGAGATAGGCTTATTTTTGAAAGTCACTTTGCGTCGTTGGCTTGCGTTCTTGGAATTGCCATTTCCTCGTATGAATTGTTCTTTCACCTTTTCAAAGTTCGACACGGTGTGGTGCTTCCCATTGGTTCATTCCTTTTGCACGCTTCCCTGGGACCGAGCACTCCGAAAAGGTGGTATGGAGATATTACTTGTTTAAGTAAATCTCTTGATTTAAATGGCAACGGTTCTTTTCGATTATCTCGACTTGATGCATTTCCTTACTTTCCCCGGGTGACTTAGAGTCGAGCTTCCAATCATTGGATGACTTTTCTCGTCACTTCAACTTGAGACTTGGCTTTTCTTGAGTTGACTTGATCGATGCTCCACTCACCGCATCTCACCGCTTCTCCATGGAGTTCTGTCTACTCTTCTTTTGCCATACTCAATTGTCTCGCAATGAGTCTTCCTTCAGTCTCTTGATTGTCTTCTTGCATGTTAGGGCGTAGGCCGACTTATCTTAGCTTGGCCAGCTCTATTTATTACAATGCATTTTAAAACAAGAATTGGGGTGCCAACTTTCTATTCTAAGTTTTACATGGCATTCATCAAAATCTAAACAATAAAATTCCTAACAAATGTATTGACACGTGTACCAAATTCCAGAGATATATAGGGTTGATATATATAGGGGGAGGGTTATATAGGACCCCCTATTATATGAGTACATAGGACCAAATCCAAACCACAAATCCATTAATTTCAGTGGTTGTGATTAAATCTAATTAATGTTGATTAAATATATGATAAAGTCAAAATGGGGGCAAATTAGTACACATAAAAATAGGGGTGTTGGCTAAATCTAGAAAATCCCATGAAAATAGGATGAGTTACCATCAACTTTGCAATCACAATCCACCAAATATGTTATCCAAAAATCGTCCCAGCCATAATTATCTTCTCCATCGAGTCTGTCCAACGAAATTCTACTCTCACCGTGTACAGATCAAAATTTCAAGACTTGAAGCAAGAAAAAATAAAAATGGATGACCACTATGAAGAATGCTTCAACACTAATAAAACAACAAGGTAACCATTTGTCTCGTCTTTCATTGTTTATATTGTCCATTTTTACTGAATACAATTAAATTTTGATTCAAATTTTTTTAAAACAATCATTTTGATTCATCATTCCATGTTTTTTTAATGTTTACCTAGAAAATTGCTTATGCATGTCTATAATGTTGCTTATCTATGCCTATGAATATGCTTAAAATTTTGAACTTACTTGCGAATATGTTGTTAGGAATTTTATTGTTTAGATTTTGATGAATGCCATGTAAAACTTAGAATAGAAAGTTGGCACCCCAATTCTTGCTGTAAAATGTATTGTAACAATTAGAGCTGGCCAAGCTAAGTTAAGTCGGCTACGCCTTAACATGCAAGAAGACAATCAAGACCTGAAGGAAGACTTCGCTGCGAGACAAATGAGTATGGCAAAGAAGAGTAGACAGAACTCTACTGAAAAGCAGATTGAGATGCGGTGAGTGGAGCATCATCAAGTCAACTCAAGAAAAGCCAAGTCTCAAGTTGAAGTGACGAAAGAGAGTCATCCAATGATTGGAAGTCGACTCTAAGTCACCTGGGAAAGCAAGGAAATGCAATAAGTCGAGATAATCAGAAAAGAACCGTTGCACAAAAAATCAAGAGATTTACTTAAACAAGTAATATCTCCGCACCACCTTTCTTGGAGTGCTCGATCCCTGGCGTGCAAAAGGAATGAACCAATGGGAAGCATTACACCGTGTCGAACTCAAAAGGTGAAAGAACAATTCATACGAGGAAATGGCAATTCCAAGGATCGCAAGCCAACGATCAAAGTGACTTTCAAAAAAGCCTATCTCTTCAACGGGCAAATTTTTTGAAAGTTCACTATAAAAGGCCGAGGAGTTTGTTTGAGAAAAAGAGATGACACACATATGAGATAAACAAGCATATTAGAAAAATCAAACATTCTCAATCCTCAAGCCTACATTACGAAGTACATCAATCCAACACTCACCGTGAAGGAAAGAGAACTTCAATCGCTTGAAGAGGAAAATACTGAAAACAAGGGGTCTACATTCCAGGAGGATTGTAGAAAGGTTCAAGGTCGAACCAAGTCTTAAGCTTTGGAGGGTCTGCGTGATCAAGTCCAAAGATCTTGAGCAAGTGAGTCAGTAGTAACAAGGCAAATGCCTGTGAAGAAGCCGAGTCGTGCGAGAAGCCACCGAGTGATCAAGGCGTCTCGAGCATCGAGTCCCTAAGATCAAGTCGGCTTGTGATCAAGACTTGTATCTGGACTGTACCACTTTGTAAACCGATCATTACTTAGTGGATTCCTCCAGGAGTTGGAGAAGAGAGGAGTAGAAGAATTACCCCATCTTCGAACCTCTATAAAAACTTTACTTTGTGTCATTTACATTTCAAATTTAAATTCCTCGCACTTTTAATCGCTTATATCTGGCGATAAATTTGCTATCCATTTGATAAAATTATAAGTACTAAATCAAGCTCTAAAATCTTGCTTAATCAAACATAAGGGTGTTAAGTCTTCCGTGAAAATAAAACCACAACAGTTAAATTATAGACAACAATGACTTACTCCATCAACAACAAATTGTGAGTTCTGTTGAGAGATTAACTCTACCGAGTGACTAATTCGATCTTGTCCATCAAGGACACAACTGTGTAGAATCAACTCAGAGATTTAAAAGGACTAAATCGAAAATTTGCAAGGTTTATTCAACCCCCTTCTAAACCTTACACTTACACCCCTTGGGACCTACAAGTGGTATCGAGCGGTTGGTTCATTGAACCCTCCGCACCGGTTAATGAACTAGATCTCCAACCTTTTCAAAGTCTCGCTTTAGTACTTAAGTTTTCAAAACTCTTTTTATCATTAAAAGACATTATCATGGAAGCAAATTTGACACACATCCCTATGTTCACTATTGAAGAATTTGATGATTGGAAAATTCGTATGCGAGCTCATCTATCAAAGATTACATGATGAGATGTGGATAGTGATAGAAGATGGGCCTCTCGCAAATATTAAATGTGAACACAAACAGCATTTAAGAGTTGCAAACAAGGAGAAGAAGATGTCGCTCCCTGCACGATCATGGTTGAAAAACCAAGAACTGAGTGGACAAATGATGACAAAAAGATACAATCTGACAATGTAGCCAAGGACATCCTTTACAAAACCTTGACAAAGCCATGTTCAATAAAGTCAAATCTTGCAAAACAAATAAGGAAATCGGGACAAGTTGACATTGATTTGTGAAGGCTCGTGAGCAAATCAAAGAAAACAAATTATCGATGGTCATGAAAGATTTGAAAACTTCAAAATGATCTCGGGAGAAAACCTGGATCAACTGGATGCTCGGTTTTACGTAAATCACAAATGAGTCAGTCTACACTTGGAAAGGAATATACACGTAAGAAATGTGTATGAAGATCCTAAAAAGTCTTCCAAATGAATGGGAAATGAAGGTGATGGCACCGAGACATTCCATGGACCTATCAAAGACATCCAACCATGAACTATTCTCGGACCTCAAAGCCTACGAGTTTGAGCCGAGAAGAAAAGACCAGGAAGAGACAAATTGTACCCAAAACAAATGCTTTCTAATTGTTAAAGATGGGAAGAGAGCCGAGGTCAAAGAAGTCATTGACCCGGAAGAAATAGCCCCGATGGTTAAAAGATTCAACAAGTTCTTTAATAAGAACTACAAGAAAGGAAAGGGTGAATCTTCCGGAAGACACTCACCTCCCTCCAAATCAAGGGAAGACAAAGCAACCAAGAGAACAGATCATCAAAAAGTTGAGTATCAAAGGGTCGACAACTCAAGAATGGAAAGAGCTGATCAAAAGGTGAATATCTATGTTGAATCAGACAACCAGATTCACTATGCCATTGATCGCTCATATCCTCGTAGTCGCAAGTTCGGGATGAAGAAGAAAGAAAGTCTTCGAAAGAAAGAAGACAAGAAAAGAAAAAGGCAATGATGGATGCAGAGATCGAGACAACCAAGTCAAGAGAGACAAATCGATTCGAGAGCAGCGAAGGGCGACTACTCAAGTGACTCAAGAAGCCCGATCGCTTGATGGCCAAAGAACAAGATCAAGAAGATGAGGTACAATCTAACTCAACAAGCTCGCACACTAGTGATAGTGATCGACACACACACTTCATCACCTACTTGATCTTTATGATTCATTAGGCAAAATGATGAAAGATTTTGAACACATTAAATCCTCACACACACTATTGAATGAGGAAAACAACCTACTCAAAAGTCAAAACTCAAAGCCGACTAAGGAGCCGAGTACTCTAAGTCAAATAGTCATTGAAAATGAAAGTTTAAAGGTCGAAAATGCTAAATTAGTAGCGAAAATTGCCGCTATAGAAAAGAGGAGAATGACCTCAAGAATGTTATTTGCCTCATTCACAAAGGCATCTAAATCATTGGATGATCTTATTATGAGTCAAAGAGAATGTGGAGACAAGACAAAGCTTAGATTTAATTCTTCTGCCATGTCAAACCTCAAGAGTAATTTTGGAAAAAGGATCTTCAAGTCATGAAGAGTCCGAAAAATCCAAAACTCTAAATGTTGCACACACATTCACTCCAAAGCACAATACTAAGCAAACCGGCCTTGGTTACAAAGGAAAAGGAAAATGACCCAGATTGAGAGTCTTTGAAAGGACAAATTTGAGAAGAGATTCACGAGTCCTCAAAGAACTCCAAACAAAAATACTCGTAAAAGAAGAAGCGAGAGCTACCAAACATCCCAGAAAACCCATAAAAGAAATACATATGATGGGGATGGTAGAAAATATCCAAGCCAAGCCGATTGAATAGTGTAAATCTGTCAAAGACAAAATACTTATGGAATATAAGCCCGGATGGCAAAGGCCTAGAACTCAAGAAAGGCCATTCCAAAAGTATAAGAGCTTTCATCGACACATATGCACCTAGGCACTACACGCAAAAACACCACAATTACCCAAGGAAGGCAATTGCTAAAACACATATGCAGCATACGATACAAAAGAGACAAAATTGTATGAACCTAGAATTCCCAAGCAATTTGCCAGGATTAATTATGATTATGGCACTCGATAGATGGCAACCCCTGTAGAGTCAAATCATTTGGCTATAGGTTGGTTGGATCATCTTACAATTCTAACCCCTCGTGACCTGCATAAGTATGGGTACCTAAAACTTAATTTCTTGATTGCGGGTTCAAGGAACAACGAGTGCCAAGGAACCTGGTACATGGATAGTGGTCTGTTCAAGACATATGACAGAAATAAGAGAAATCACAAAATTCAAGGAAGTCAAAGGAGCAAAAGTCATATTTGGAGGAAATGAAGCTCTTGGTGAAATAAGAGGCATTGATCCATCAAGAGGAATGGATTAGAAATCACGATGTTGCATATGTTGAAGGACTCAACTTCAACTTATCGAGTATCGATCGGCTTCTGTGACAAGGGCTACAATGTTGGATGTAGACAATGAAAAATATGTATGTAGTGGATTGGTCAACAAAGAACACCCAAAGACTTGTCTACTAGCAAAGAGCACAAATTAATCAAGTTGGTACGTGGCACAAAAAAGCCGAGTCACCTAAATTTCAAAACAATTAACAAGTCAAGAAGTCATCTTGTAGAAGGACTTCCATCAAAGATACAAGAAGGAGAGTCTATGTGATGCATGTCGAAGGGAAAACAAATCAAGTCGTCATTCAAAGAATAGACATGCTCATCCTCAACAAGAATATTGCATCTCGCTTCATATGGATCTATTTGGCCCAAAGGGAACCAAACAAAGATAAGTGGAAAGAAATACACCTTGGTGGTAGTAGATGACTACTCAAGACATACATGGACAATATTCATGTGTAAGAAGAAAGAAACTCTACAAAAACTACCACAAATGATGAAAAGGATTCAAAATGAGAAGAGTCAAACCATTATCAAAATAAGATCGGATAGAGGAACCGAGTTTGTCAATGGAATAATAACTCGATTGTATTGAGAATGGTATTGGTCATGAACTATCGGCAGCAAGGACTCCACAAACAGAATGGAGTTGCGAAAAGAAGGAAGAACTCTCAAAGAAGCAACAATGACCATGTTAGTCAAGTAGGGTTACCAAAAAGATTTTGGGTCAAGCAATCAACACAAACTTGCTACACCCAAAACAGGATGTATGATAAACAGACAAATGACAAAGACTCCCTATGAAATCTGGACTGAAGAAAACCAAATGTTTCATATTTGAGAATATTTGGATGTAAATGCTTCATTCACAACAATGGCAAAGACAATCTAAAGGCTTTTGATGCTAAAGGCGATGAAGGTATCTTCTTAGGATACTCAGTTGAAAGCAAAGCCTACTGAATACTCAACAAAAGAACTATGGTTACGAAGAATCCATTCATGTAGTATTCGATGAGCAAAATGTAAATGGAGAAGACATTGAAGAGTCACCGATAAGTTTGAATCATTCAACCATACGAAGAGTCCCTATCTTTGTCAAGTCGAAGTCGAATTATCAATTCGTAGAAGATGAGATAGTCAATCTCAAAACTAGCCGGAAAATTTGCGGCTAAGTGATTACGAGAGAGCCGACCACAAAGAACACAAATAAAGTCGATCAATCCGGCTAACTCACTCCAACTTTGATGTAAGATGGCCGAGAGACCATCCACCGTAACTTGTCATTGGAGATATAAGAGAAGGTGTCAAGACAAGATCCGAACTCAACAAGAAGCAATGTTCACATGCTTCATCTCGCAAATAGAGCCAAAAGATGTGTCACAAGCATTGGATGACACACATTGGATTCAAGCTATGCAAGAAGAGTCAATCGGTTTGAAAGGAATAAAGTGTGGGAATTAGTGCAAAGACCCATGCATCAAAATTTTATTGGCACCAAATGGGTATTCGAAAATAAAATGAACGAGGAAGGCTCGTGGTAAGAAACAAAGCAAGATTGGTAGCCAAAGGATACCGCCAAGAAGAAGGGATAGATTTTGATGAAACATTTGCTCTGTAGCAAGATTGGAAGCTATAAGGATGTTTCTTGCCTATGCAGCTCACAAGAATTTCATTGTATATCAAATGGATGTAAAAAGTGCATTCCTAAATGGTTTATTGGAAGAAGAAGTGTATGTTGAACAACCTCCATGATTTGAGCAGAAGACTCTTGGAGACAAGGTATACAAACTCAAGAAAGCCTGTATGGATTGAAACAGCACCCAGAGCATGGTATGATACCCTGTCACAATTCCTAATCGAAAATGGATTCACAAAAGGAAAAGTAGATAGAACACTTTTTAATTCAAGACAAGAAGAGTATCTTTGCTTGTTCAAATATATGTGGATGACATCATTTTTGGATCCACTAACAAAGAGTCGTGTGAAAAATTTTCAAACCTCATGCAAAGTAAATTTGAAATGAGCATGATGGGAGAGTTGACATTCTTCCTTGGACTTCAAGTGAAACAATTTGAAGGATGGAACCTTCATAAGTCAAACAAAATACACCGAGAGATTTAATGAAGAAGTTTGGTATGGAGGAGAAGTCTTCAAAAATACCAATGAACACATCGACAAAATGGACATGGATGCGGATGGCAAGCCTGTAGATCAAACAAGATACGAGCACTTATTGGATCATTGCTCTATCTCACAAATAGCGAGCCGGACATCACTTTTGTGTAGGTGTATGTGCAAGATTTCAATCTGCTCCAAAAGAGAGCCATATGACAAGAAAGCTAAGAGAATACTTGAGATACTTGAAAGGAAGCCAAGTAAGCTATGGTATCCAAAGGAAGGTGGATTCAAGCTAATTGGCTATTCGATTCGACTATCTTTGGATGCGAGTGGACAGAAGAGCACTTCGAGCACATGTCAAATGCTAGAAACAGACTAATTTCCTGGTTTAGCAAGAAGCAAAACTCAATAGCCACCTCTACAAATTTGAGGCGAATACATAGTCATGGCAAAAACAGTTGTGCCCAAGTCCTATGGATGAGACAAAGAATGAGAGATTATGAAGTTGAAGAAAAAGAAATTCCAATCCTGTGTGATAACACAAGTGCAATTGCAATCACTCAAAATCCCGTGTTGCACTCAAGAACAAAACATATTGATGTCAAATATCACTTCATAAGAGATCATGTTGAAAAGAAGGACATCATCCTGGAATATATCTCAACCGATAAACAACTAGTGACATCTTCACAAAACCATTATGTGAGTCAAGATTTGAAGAACTCAAGCATGAGTTGGGGCTAATTGGTGGTGACACTCGAAAATCAAAGAAGAGAAATGGAACGAAAAGGGGAGAAAAAGAGCCGAAAAACAAATCGAAATCGCTTAGTATATCACCAGACGGAAAGAAACTGACTACACCGAGTCACCGATAGCCGAGTCGCTAAGAGAACTGTGAGAAGTAGAGTTAAATCAGCTAAGAGATAAGCTGAATGACTTATGAGCAAAGTGACAAAAAATGCAGTTGTTTTGACTAAGCGGGAATGTTTTAAGGAATACGTCATCATAATGATGATGTGTACAGACATAAAGCTGCACACCAAGCTTATGATTGGATATAAATGCTACCGCATTAAATACGAGACATGAAATGCTCAATAGGCGTGCGAAATCCAAGCCGTTGATTTCGATCACAATTCAAAAACCGCCTGCACGTCCTTTCATAAACCATATTTAAACCATTTTCGTCCGTTTCTCTCTCACACTTCTAAAAACTGTTCATCTCTTTCTCTCAAAAGGCAAAGGCAAAATACTCTCGAAACCCTATCAACCTTCAAATCAATTTCTGAGTTTTTCCTTGATATAATCCTGAGAAATGGCACCAACTTATGACTTTACCAAGTTAGGAAAGCAAATCCACACCGGTTCGACGGTGGATTTCGACGGAATGGTGAAGCAGGGGTCCGATGACACCCTAGTGAAGAAAATCGTTGAGAAGTTGGAAACGTCCGGACTAAAACCGTTTCTAACGCTAGAACATCCGATGACCTATGTGGAGGAGGTCACACAATTCTACGTGAATGCTGAGATTCACGATGAAGGAATCAAGTCATCTGTTCATGGGAAGCGGTGACTATCACCGCCAAGATTTGGTGAATATTGCTCACTACCCAGGCGGAAGGAGCATCCGAGATTAAAGAGGCTGATGTAAACCTGGCCGACGCATGGAAAGAAATAGCCAAGTCCGACTTTCTTTGATAAAATAATATACACAAAGAAACAAGAGATCATTGAAGGAGGATTATCACAAATTGTTGGACATAGTTGCCAAATGTATCGACATCAAATTTGGCGACTTTGACCAATCAATCAAAGGCAAAGCTGATTGTAATGGCTGCAATCATCGAAGAAAAGAAGATAAATCAAATGAGTTTGTCTACGGAGACTCTGCCCGAACGTGGGAACAAGTCCTTCAAAGAAGATGGCACATTTGGAGGATCTCGGGATACGGCCTGGTGATTGGCGGCTATTGGAGGTGAAAGGAGTCCCTCTTAGGCATGGGAAGGCTTTCCATGTTAACAAGAGAATGTTCGAGCTAACCTCTCTCGCGCTCGGAAGCGAGCTTACGCCAAGAGAGCGACACCCGATGAGGGGAATCAATCGACCCCGAAGATACAAAATGCTTCCTCTCCAAAGAAGAAGAAAGTCGCCCTACAACAAGTAAGAAGATCATCCCCTGCAGCAAAGAAAAAAACCAAACATGCTCCCCGCCCCGCAGCGAGTCACCGCCTCTGCCAGGCTGTGTCTCCCGCCCCTGCGCGGCGATCGAGAAGGACTCACAAATACCTTCTCCGATCGTCAAAAGGAGGAGAACGACAAGCCAAGATGGCGCTCCTCGAAACAAACACCAAAGACGGCCCCACCGCCCAAGACTCGAGAGGACACCGTCTCTCGAACCAAAATCCCTCCGTACAAACTAGGAGACGAAGAAGACTTGTCAAGCGGTCGAACAGGAGAAACCAGGTGAGTCGATTACTCGGCTAGCACAAATACCGGAGACTACCGGAGAAGTAGAGTCTCCGGATGTAGTTGATGAAACAGCCAAAGTCTCTTGAAGCGATCGCAGAGGCAACCCGAAGACACACTGAGTAGGCAACACACAAGGTGAAGCACAAGAAGAACCCGCGGAGCGGATAGTGATGTAATGATCCTATCTCCACCTTACCCGGACATCCAAAATCGTCTGCGTGAGTGGAGGAAATGGAAGTTGAGTAAGTCAAGGAACAGTTCCAACGGCCCGAGTTCATAGAAGAAGAAGAATCGCTAAATTTCCTCGGATTAACTCTTTGTGCTCCCGGCTGACGGATGAAGACAATCGCACGAAAATCCTGCGCAGATCTACAAGGACAAGGAGAGAAAAACAAGTCAAGAAGCCGAAGCACGTGAGAAGGCAAGCATCCGCCCTATCTCCCGGCACACGTAACACACACATCCTCTCCTTGATGTCTTCTCGATAGTGAGGAGGAACTGGAATGCTTTGCTTTGCCCGCGAAGAGTTGCAAATGCAGCAAGCATTGCACGAATCAAGAATCCTTCACGAGCAAAGATTAATGGAGGGACCAGGAGAGTCCTCCGAACACACCGAAATCGATCCAATGGGAGTGGTTCAAGCAAATAGCCACCGTTGTTGCTGCTACCACTTCCCCACTCACTCGAGAAGAAGCATAAGGGAGATGGCGATGAAACCGGATAGTGGGGACCCCGGTCGAGCCAACCCCTATTGAAGGTGTGCTACCACCCGCCCCAACGGCCGAGCAATCAATCGAAACAGCCGGGAGCTTGGAGACGAGTGACCCCATTCCAAGTCACTCACCGGTGTGCGCCCGAGGGGAAACTCCTCCACCGCTGCGGCAAGGTCGGAGGATCTTTGCAGATGACTCCACAAAGAATGTAGGAGGCGAAGTAGAGAAAATTCAAACAAAAGAAGAACAAAGTTGCCATCAACGAAGCTCGGGGCGATTGAGATCGTCTCGGTGAGGTGCCAACCGCTCTGAAGGCTAATAATGACGCCGATGCGGTCGAGGCACGAGGAAGGAACAACCCGGGAGTTAACACTGGGCGATGAAAGTGCAATCCATGGGGTTGAGACTCCAATGGATGCCATCGTAGAAGACCCTAAGACAAATGACACATCATCGAAAGGGAGGACCAAGGCCTCGCAACAAGAGAGACTGGCCGGAGGAAATGAAGGCCCACGGGAGGTTGAGACTTCCCGGTAAAGCAACCAAGTAGAGAACATCCCTCCTGGTATCATCGACCCATCTAAGAAGGAGATCGGCGCTTCATGATTCCCAGGACAACCCGATGTCACTTTTCCGGGATCGGAAGCGCGAAGAAGAAGTTCGTCATCCCCATGACAAATCCAAAAGACTCAAACAAGGATATTCCAAGCACGAGCAAGTCGATCCCAAGACTACTCGTCAAACCTTTAATTTTGATGATGAGCCACCAATGGAAATCTCATCATCGTCCGATGACGCTTCGATAAGGCCGAGGACCGCCATCAAATGGAGAAATCAACTTAGACCAACGAAGTCTTAAGGCATACCGAGACTCAAGAAGCGGTCTACTTCACAACAGAACCCAAATAACAAGAGACCACCGCTCGGGCTCCTCAAGGCTGCAGCGGGATCGATTCCCAAAAGAACTTCACGCGCACCGCTCATCATCGAAGCAGATCCTTGGCGGTGATGAATCTTTTGTAGAATCTTTCCCTTTCTCACTGGAGATACGAACTCCACGAAGAGTCGAAAAACGAACAAGCACGCTATTACAAACCAGCTCTGTTCTTCCATCGGACACCATCGTTCCAAATGATTATGACTTCGATGTTGTATGGCCATCACCGCCTTTGCAATGAAGAATCACCAAGTTCGAGAAGTGTTCAAGGCACTCTTTGCTTTGAGGTTGAAAGGATGGAGAGGCATCAAACCTCTTTGGACATGCGATGGACAACAGAGATGCCACCCTTACAAATTGATTTAAGAGGCATAACATTCGGATAAGGGAATGGTGGCAACAAAGAAGAAACAATGCGTGTGGAACAGTGAGATACTTGGACAATTGTTCAACAAGTCTGCTCTGGTGTGGAGAGAGTCGAAAATGCCGATGCGAAGACGAAGGCTGAGAGAACACATTGAGCATATGTATGAAGCTCACACTACCGAGATCAAGGCTGCTGCGTGAGCAAAATACAAATGATCTACGAGCGTTTGGAAGAACACATGACAAGAAAATTCAGCCTTCTCATGGCTGAGATGAAGCGATTTCAGAGAATCCAACGCTACTCGATCCCGAATTCCGTGCTACATACAACGCAGTGACTTGAAGCGAACTCAACCATCGAAGACTTCGACTTCATGCTTGCCAAAGATGTTCCTGGGGTTCCTCTATCCTTTGATGATGCCAAAAAGGGGAAGAGGAATACCTTAAAGCGACAAAATCTGAAGCCGAAAAGAAAGGAGCGGTGAGAAGGGAAAATCACCGAGGAAGTCTTGAAATGAGAAGAAAGGAAAGCTTGTTGAGGGGAAGGATCAACATATGTGACATTGATGATTGCACAAACCCCCAACAAGGTCCTGTCACAAATGACATTATAAAAGAAAACTCCGCGTGACTCTGCCACTCCAACACTCTGCTTTGTATCTATGGTGAAAAGAGAAAATCAATTGAAGCGGGGATGAAGGAAGTGGAAGGAAGAATGGATGCCAGGGTGATGAACATCTTGAAAGAACACGGAGGCATTCCGGTGAGACGAGACACCTATGCCATCTCGGATGTCGGGACGAGCCACGATCGGTCGATGAATTTAAAACGCTCGAGTCGAGGGATACTTTGCAAATATGTCTATGGCTCAAGCTTGGGACTGTCTTGGGAAAAGGGTCTCACATTATGTGAAGAAGGCGACGAGCGTGAGACAACCTAAAATATCGCTCTGCTGGTCACTCCGCCGTCACTCACCGAAAGAAGACCCGATTCGATATCGCCCAGGTAGAGGAAGAAGCGATAGTGGAGGAAGAAGCTTGGACCTGGGCCTCTGCCAAGAATATTGAATACGTAGATCCAGGGAAGAAAGGAGGGATCTCTTTTGGTGGGCTTGACCAAGTGGCAAATTTGAAAGTGGCTAAAACTAACGCCGAGTATGCAAAAAGAATAGAAGAAAAAAACAAGAGACAAACTCAGGCTATGGCGGGAGAGACAGGAAAGAATAAGAAAAGATGAAGCTGCCAGGAAAGCATATGAGAAGAAAAAGAAGGCGGTGACGACGAGAAAAAGAGAAGAAGAGAAGAAGATGCTGAACAAGATGAAAGAAGGAGACAACGAAGGAGATGAAGTGTTGCTGTCCAACCCTTCGTGTATTTTATTATGTAAATACATACAATGTAAGTCTTCTGTAATAAAGGTATAAATTCTTTATTTTTTTGTGAAGACAAATATGTGCTCTGATACACCTTGTAAACAGTTGTGTAAAAGAACAGGAATGATATGATCAATAAATAGATCTATTCTGCACATACATTCTATGTCAATACACTATCTGTATGTATCTTTGCTGTTTGCATTTTTGAATGATTTAAGTTTTGGCATCATCAAAAAGGGGGAAATTGTTAGGAATTTTATTGTTTAGATTTTGATGAATGCCATGTAAAACTTAGAATAGAAAGTTGGCACCCCAATTCTTGCTGTAAAATGTATTGTAACAATTAGAGCTGGCCAAGCTGAGTTAAGTCGGCTACGCCTTAACATGCAAGAAGACAACTGAAGACCTGAAGGAAGACTTCGCTGCGAGACAGCTGAGTATGGCAAAGAAGAGTAGACAGGAACTCTCTCGAAAAGCAAATGAGATGCGGTGAGTGGAGCATCGATCAAGTCAACTCAAGAAAAACCAAGTCTCAAGTTGAAGTGACAAAGAGTCATCCAATGATTGGAAGGTCGACTCTAAGTCACCTGGGAAAGCAAGGAAATGCGATCAAGTCGAGATAATCAAAAAAACCGTTGCCGACGAAATCAAGAGATTTACTTAAACAAGTAATATCTCCATACCACCTTTCTTGGAGTGCTCGGTCCCTGAAGCGTGCAAAAGGAATGAACCAATGGGAAGCATTACACCGTGTCGAACTCGAAAAGGTGAAAGAACAATTCATACGAGGAAATGGCAATTCCAAGGATCGCAAGCCAACGACGCAAAGTGACTTTCAAAAATAAGCCTATCTCTTCAACGGGCAAATTTTTGAAAGTTCACTATAAAAGGCCGAGGAGTTTGTTTGAGAAAAAGAGATGACACACATATGAGATAAACAAGTATATTAGAAAAAGCTGAAACATTCTCAATCCTCAAGCTGCATTACGAAGTACATCAATCCAACACTCACTGTGAAGGAAAGAGAACTTCAATTTGAAGAGGAAAATATCGAAAACAAGGGGTCTACATTCCGGGAAGGATTGTAGAAAGGTTCAAGGTCAACCAAGTCTTAAGCTTTTGGAGGGCTTCGTGATCAAATCCAAAGAGCTTGAGCAAGTGAGTCAGTAACAAGGCAAATGCCCTGTGAAGAAGCCGAGTCGTCACGAGAAGCCACCGAGTGATCAAGGCGTCTCAGGTCGAGTCCCTAAGGATCAAGTCGGCCGTTGTGATCAAGACTTGTATCCGGATCGTTGCCACTTTGTAAACTGATCATTACTTAGTGGATTCCTCCGGGAGTTGGATAAGAGAGGAGTAGAAGAATTACCCCATCTTGAACCTCTATAAAAACTTTCTTTGTGTCATTTACATTTCAAAGATTTAAATTCTGCACTTTTAATCGCTTATATCTCACGATAAATTTTCTATCCATTTGATAAAATTATAAGTACTAAATCAAGCTCTAAAATCTTGCTTAATCAAACATAAGGGTGTTAAGTCTTCCGCTGAAAATAAAACCACAGTTGAGTTAAATTATAGACAACAATCGAGTTACTCCATCAACGGCTCACCGAGTCATTGAGAGATTAACTCTACCGAGTGACTAATTCGATTGTCCATCAAGGACACAGCTGTGTAGAATCAACTCTGTAGATTTAAAAGGACTAAATCGAAAATTTGGTAAGGTTTATTCAACCCCCCCCCTTCTAAACCTTACATTTACACCCCTTGGGACCTACATATGTGAAACCAATCATGCTATGTAGAAAATTCATTTCTTCATTCCGTTTTTTTCTTTAAAAAATACATGCATGCTATGATCGAAATGTTGCTTATATGTGCTTAAATACTTGCTCGCACATATATAAAATGTTGCTTACGTTTGTTCTGTGTTTTAAACTCTCAGATTAATTGAGCATTGTTTGATAAAAAACAAATATACATAAGTTAATATTATATGGTCTCTCCATCCATTCAATCATTATTTTTTCATCGTATCTAGATTGTATGTATTGAAATTTTTTGATTACGTCCCCATTTGTCCTGACCCAGTAATTTGCTTATATATGGCTATACACTTGCTTATGTGTGCATAACTGAATGCTTATGCGTATTCTAAATGTTGTTTAATTATATTTTTTGTTGAAACAGTTGTAATTGCAACTGTTCCGCAACAGCTGATTGAAATTACATCGGATTCATCTCCAAGATTGAAGCCCAGTCAAAGATCATAAAATACTATGTAGGTCCCAAGGGGTGCGAGTAAGGTTTAGAAGGGGGGGGTTGAATAAACCTTACCAACTTTTCGAATTTAGTCCTTTTAAATAAGTTCAGAGTTAATTTTACAGCTATGTCCTTGATGGACAACTAAGTTAGTAAACCAGCAGAGTTAGCCACTCAACAGACTCAACTGAGCTGTTGATAGAATAACTCAGTTGTTTAGTCTAATACTTAACTCGGCTGTGATGAGATTTTCAGCGCAAGACTTAACACCCTTGAATTTGGTTTAAGTTGTTTTAACACTTGGTTTTAGCACTTTGTTAAATATCAATTGGATAGCAAATTATCAGCAGATATTAAATAATATGCAGTAAGTAAATGTTGAAATGTAAATGACACAATAAATTTTATAGAGGTTCGAAGATGGGGTAATTATTCTAATCCTCTCTTCTCCAACTCCTGGAGGAATCCACTAAGTATTGATCAGAGTACAAAGTGGTTATCAGTCCAGATACAAGTCTTGATCACACAGATGACTTGATCCTTTGGGACTCAGTCTGGAGATGCCTTGGTCATACAGCTGGCTTCTCGTACGACTCAACTTCTTCACAGGGCAACTGCCTTGCTACTACAGCTCACTTGCTCTAGCTTCTTGGAATTGATCACGAAGCCCTCCAATATCTTGAGACTGGTTCGACCTTGAACCTTTCCACAATCCTTCTTGGAATGTAGACCCCTTTTGATTCTTCAAAAGTTTCCTCTTCAACAGTATGAGGTTGTCTTTCCTTCACAGCTTGGTGTTGGATCGATTTCCTTCGAAGTGTAGGCTTGAGGATTTGCTTGAATAACTTGAGAATATGTTTTGCAGGTTACAACTCGAATAATAACTTGAAAGTCCGTGGTTCAGGTATGCAAGGTAACCCTCTCGCAAAGTGATTCCTCTACCTTTTATAGTGATCTTTCAAAAATCTGCCCGTTGAAGAGATAGGCTGATTTTCAAAAGACACTAGTGGTCGTTGGCTTGTCTTGTTGCACTCCTTGAAATTGACATTACCTCTTATTAAATGAACCTTCAGCTTTTCAGAGCCTGACACAGGTGCAGTGCTTCCCATTGGTTTATTCCTTTTGCACGCTTCTGGGACTGAGCACTTTAGAATATTGCAGCATGGAAGTATTACTTATTTAAGTAACTTTCTTGACTTCTGTGCAACGGACTCTTTTCAGTTGTCTTGACTTGACTGCAGTTCCTTAACTTCCCCAAGTGACTTCGAGTCAGCTCCTAATCATTGGAAGACTCATTTGTCACTTCAACTTGACTTGGCAGTCTTGAGTTGACTTGACTGACACTTCTCATAGCTGTATCATAGTTGCTACTCCTTCAGTCTAGTTCTTGACTTCTCCTCCTTGCCATACTCAGCTGCTTCACAACAGAGTCCTCATTTTAGCCTTCAGTTGACTTCTTGCATATCCAGGAATAGCTGACTTGACTCAGTTCGTACAACCCTATTTATTACAATGCAAATTACAAAGAAAATGGGGGTGCCAACTTTCTAGTTTAAGTTTTACATGGCATTCATCAAAATCTAAACAATAAATTTCCCAACAATTTCCCCCTTTTTGATGATGCTAAAACTTAAAACATACATGCAAAAGTGTAATCATCACAGATACATACAGGTAGTGCAGTAACAGAGAATGTATGCGTAGAATCAATCTTTTATTGATTATAACATTCTTGTCCTTTACACAGCTGTTTACAAAGTGTATCAGAGCAAACATCTTTGTCTTCCAAAGAAAAAAATTACAGATTTGTTATTCAATGTACAGAAGACTTACATACTTATGCATTTACAATAGTAAATTACATGAAGGGGTGGACAACAACACTTCATCTCCTTCGCTGCCTCCTTCTTTCTTCATCAGCTCTGTCGTCTTCTGACCTTTTTCTCTTCTTCTCTTCTTCAGCTGCTTTCTTTTTCTCATAAGCTCTTTTGGCAGCTTCATCTTTTCTTTTCCTTTCTTGCCTCTCTTCCCACAGCTGAGTTTGTCTTTTATTTTCTTCTTCGATTCTCTTTACATATTCAACATTGTTCTTGGCCACTTGCATGTTGGCTACTTCACAACCAAACCCGGCCCAATAGATCCCTCCTTTCTTCCCCGGATCTATATATTCGATGTTTTTGGGTAGAGATCTAGGTTTGAAACCTCTTCCACCACTCGCTTCTACCTCTTCCTCTCGGGTGTGTATTGTCTTAGGGCCTTCTTCTTTCCAAGAGAGTGACCAGGTAGAGGATGCTCGGAGTCTCGCGCCTATCGCCTTCTTCGCATAGCTTGAGGCCTTTTTCCCAATACAAGTCCCGGCTTGGGCCATGGTCATGTTCTCGAGTATCCCGGATACGGCGTTTTGAATTCATCAACGATCTCGGCTCGGTTCGACGCGAAAATGGCATCGATGTCTATTCCTACCGAATGCCTCCGTATTGTTTCGATGTGTCCATCGTGCGGGCATCCATTTTTCTTTCAATCTCCGTCATCTCTCGCTTCTACTATTTTCCTTTTCTCGAGACATGGGCACATCGTGTTGGAGCGGCGAGTCACCGGAAGTTTGCTTGATTATGTCACCGTGACAAGTCCTTGTTGAGGGTTCTAGCAACCATTAAGGTCATGTCTTTCGAACCTTCCCCCTCAACTGATTTTCCCTTTTCTTTCTTCTGCTCTTCAGCTGTCTTCTCCTTCATAGCTGCGTCCTTCTTCTCAGCTGCGGATCCTTTCAACGTCTTTAGGTATTCCTCTTCCCCCTTTTTGGCATCATCAAAGGAGAGAGGAACCCCCGGAAACATGCCAGCAAGCATGAAATCTAGGCGACTGATAATTGAGTTATGCTTGGATTCTGCTGCGGAGTATGCTGCTTGAAATTCTGAGCGAGTGGCGTTGGATTCGGCTGTTACCAACTTCATTTCAACCATAAGAATGCTGAATTTTTCATTCATGTTCTCCTCTACGCGCATAAGTTCTTTTCGATGAAATTCGCGCAACAGTTCCATTTCTGTGGTATGAGAAGTATGCATTCTATCAATGTTTTCTTGCATCCTCTTCTTCATGTCAGCATTATCAGAGCTCCAGATTAGCATCTTATTATACAATGCTTTGAAGTATCGAACTTGTTCCACGCGCATTGTCTGCTACTGTTGCCACCATTCCCGAATCCTGACTATGATTCCACGCAGATCGGCCGTAAGATTAGCATCTCTGTTGTCCAGACGCATATCTAATGAGGCCTGGTGCCTTTCCATCTTCTCTATCTCCGCAAATTATGCCTTGAAGACTTCTCGAACCTCAGCTGTCACCTCTGTCTCAACTGGCGGCTAAGCAGCATCGAAATCAAAATCTGCTGGGACGATGGTATCTGTGGGAATGACTGGATTAAGTCTATGGAAACGTTGTTGATCTCTAGGTGATTCTTCATCAAGATCAGGCAGCTCTAGTGAGAAGGGGAACGTTTGTTCGAACGCATCATCACGGACGTAGGGAATCTATTCGACTATGACTTGTGGCCGTGATGTGCCTGGTTGAGTCGATTTTGCTGCAGCTTTGGGAGCCTGCGCAGTTGACTGTGATTCATTTGGGATCTGTTGTGGTGTTAACCCAGCTGGCTGAGCCTCAGCTATCTTAACAGCTTCTTCGGTCTCAGCTGGTTTTTCCATATGAGTTGTCTGGTCCTCGGCCGTATCAGTAGCGTCATCGAACGATAATGAGACTTGTAGGAGAGGCTCATCATCAAAATTGAACTTTTGACGAGCAGCCTTGAATTCTGGCTGACTCGTGCTGGGAAGAACATCCTCAGCTGAGTCGGTTGGACTTGCAACAGGGGATGACTCAGCCTCATCTTCACCTTCAGATCCCAGAAATGTTACATCAGGATTGTCTTGGGAATCGTGAAGGGCACTTATCTCCTTCTCAGATGCATCGATGATAGCTGGAGGGATGTTCTGTGCTTCTGCCTCTTTACCTCGGGAAGTCTCAACCTCCTGTAGGCCTTCAGTATCTTCTGCAGTCTCAACTGCAGCAAGGCCTTGGACAATCCCTTCGACAGACTCAGTTGTCTTGGGGTCTGCAACGGTGGCATCCACAGGAGTCTCAACTCCGTGGATTGCACTTTCATGGCCCAGAGTGTTAACTCCCAGGGCAGAACCATCATGTGCCTCGACCGCATCGCGCGTCCTCGGCTGCAGAGCGATTGGCACCTCACCGAGAGCAGTCTCAACTGTTCGAGCTTCTTCAGTGACAACTTGCTGTGTTTCGTTTTCTTTTTCCTTTTCCACTTCGCCTCCTAGATGCGTTGTGGAGTCATCTGCAGCAACCTCCAACCTAGCTACAGTGGAGAGATTTTCCCCCTCAGCTGGCACACCAGCTGAGTGACTTGGAATGGGGTCACTCTTCTCCAAACTCCAGGCTGTTTCCTGTGAGTGTTCAACCGTTGGGGCAGGTGGTAAGACACCTTCAATAGGGGTTGGCTCGACTTGGGTCCCCAAGTTCCCAGTTTCATCGCCATTTCCCTTAGAACCTTCCTCAGAGTGAGCTGGGGAAGTGGTCTCAGCAACAACAGTTGCAATATGCTGCACCACTCCCATAGGGTCAATTTCCAGATGTGATTTGGAAGACTCTCCAGGTCCTTCCATTAGATGTTGCTCATGCATCACTCTAGATTCCCGCATGGCTTGCTGCATTTTCAATTGTTATGTTTCAGCAGCAGGGTCCAAATCTTCATCACTTTCTGAAAGTATGTCAAGATGTGGATGAGTATGATCAGTGGTTCCAGTTAGAGGACAAATATTGGCGTTCTCACAAGCTTTCGCTTAAATACCCTACCTTTGTTCATCAGATCATCATCTTCCTGCTGAACTTCTTTCTCAGGAATGGAGGGTAGCAGGGTTTGCTGCTCTTCACCCTCAGCAGCGTCTGTCGCAGGTGGAGACACAATCCTATCAACAGGAGACTTAACTAGCTCAGCTATTACTAGTTCCTCAGCTGTTCGATCCACAGCTGGGTCTTCAACTTGCCTCTGCTGATCGGCCTCAGCAGACTTGGCGGTTTCATCAATAATCTCTGGAGACTCTACTTCTCCAAATTTGTTTGAAATCTGTTCTAGGCCGAGTGGCGGACTCACTTGTTTTCAAGCTCTGAGCGCTTGAAGATTCTTCTTCTTATTTTGGTTTTCACAAGAGGAACGTCTGGTTCCACTTCCTCCAGTTCCTCGAAGGTAAAGGCCTTCGCAGTTGTCTTAGAGGCAACTGTCTTTCTCGTCTTGGCAGTCCTCTTCTTCTTCAGTCCAGGAGAAGGTACTAAGGATTCCTTCTCTCACAAGTAGTAGGGGGAGATACACGGCCGCGGGGCGGTGACTTCGAGCTGCGGGGTAGGTGCGATTGTTTTCTTTTTTTTTTTCTTTGGGGCGTGATCTTCTTTCCACCTGCAGGGGCAACTTTCTTCTTGGGAGGGGAGGCAACAATTGTTTCCTCGGGTCATTCCCCCTTCCCCTCACCGTATCTCGCTCTCTTGGCATAAGCTCTCTTCTGAGCTCCGGAAAGATTTGATCGGAACATTTTCTTGTTGACATGGAACGCCTTTCCATGTCGGAGTGGAACTCCCTTCACCTCCATCAGCCGGCAATAACAAGGCCATATCCCAAGGATCCTCCGAACGACCCATCTCCCTTGAAAGATTTATTTCCAACATTTTGGCAGAGTCTACTGTATACAAACTCAGCCCAATTTACCTTCTTTTCCTCCATGATCGCAGCCATCACGACCAGTTTAGTTTTGGATAGCTGATTAAAGCTTCCAAATTTGATGTCTACGCACTTGGCAACAATATCTAGCAGCTTGTGGTAATCTTCCTTTAGCTGCTTCTTGTCAGCTGTGTAGACAACTTTCGCAGCACAGTCAGGTTTGGCCACTTTCTTCCATGCAGCAGCCAAGTTAACATCGGCTTCCAATATCTCCGGCACTCCTTCCGATGGCAGCAAACAATGCTCCGCTAGATCCTCAACAGTGATCGTGAACTCCTTTCCGTGAATAGATGATTTGATGCCCTCGTCGTGAACTTCAATATTCACGTAGAACTGAGCGACTTCTTCAACATATGTCATCTGAAACTCCATCGTGAGAAAGGGTTTCAACCCAGACTTCTCCACTTTCTCAGCTATCTTCTTCACAAGGGTTTCGTCGGACCCCTGTTTGATCATCCCTTCGAAATCCACAGTAGAGCCAGTGTGGATTTGTTTTCCCAACTTAGTGAAATCATAAGTAGTTGCCATTTCAGTGATTTTTACCGAACGATTTTTGAGAAAATTGCTTTGAGGATTGATAGGGTTTTGAGAGAGAAGTTGCTTTCTTTGCTTTTGAGAGAGATGAATAGTTTTGGTGTAGTGTGAGAGAGAAAATGGACGAAATGTTATATGTATGGGTTATGAAAGGACGTGCATACGATTTTGAAATTTGATCGAGATCAACGGCTTAGATTTAGCACGCCGATTAGCATTTAATTTCTCGCATTTAATGCGGCAGCATTTATATCCAATCATAGGCTTGGTCGTGCAGTTTTTGACTGTATCTGTCGTTATTGGGCTGACGTCATCCTTAAAACATTCCCGCTTATTAAAAAAGACTGCGTTTTTGTCACTTAACTCATAAATAACTCAGCTTACTCCCTAGCTGATTCAACTCTTCTCTCTTTTCACATAGGTACTCAGCTGTCAGTTGATTCTTCGATACGGCTGACTCACTTAGCTGACTTATAAACTTAGCTTCATTTTTATCTTTTCTCGTTTCATCTCTTCTCCTTGAATCTTCTGAGTGTTAACTCAGCTTAATTAACCCTATCTCATGCTTGAGTTCTTCAAATCTTGATTCATATAATGGCTTTGTGAATATGTCAGCTAACTGTTTATCAGTTGAGATATATTCCAAGGTGTTGTCCTTCTTTTCAACATGATCTCTTATGAAGTGATATCTGACATCAATGTGCTTTGTTCTTGAATGCAACACAGGATTTTGAGTGATTGCAATAGCACTTGTGTTATCACACATAATTGGAATCTCTTTTTCTTCAACATGATAATCTCTCAGCTGTTGTCTCATCCATAAGACTTGGGCACAACAGCTGCCCGCAGCTATGTGCTCAGCTTCAGTTGTGGATGTGGCTATTGAGTTTTGCTTCTTGCTAAACCAGGAAACCAGTCTGTTTCCTAGCATTTGACATGTGCCTGAAGTGCTCTTCCTGTCCACTCTACATCCAACATAGTCAGAGTCTGAGTAATCAATAAGCTTGAATCCTCCTTCCTTTGGATACCATAAGCCGACTTCCTGGCATCCCTTCAAATACCTTAGGATTCTCTTAGCTGCTGTCATATGGCTTTCTTTTGGTACAGATTGAAATCTTGCACATACACCTACAACAAAGGTGATGCCTGGCCTACTTGCTGTGAGATAGAGCAGTGAACCAATGAGTGCTCTGTATCTTGTTTGATCCACAGGCTTGCCATCTGCATCCATATCCATCTTGATGATGTATTCATTGGTATTTTCACGAAAGACTTCTCTTCCATACCAAATTTCTTCATTAAATCTCCGGTATACTTTGTTTGACTTATGAAGGTTCCATCCTTCACTTTAACTTGAAGTCCTAGAAAAATGTCGACTCTCCCATCATGCTCATCTCAAATTTGCATTGCATGAGGTTTGAGAATTTATCACACAGCTCTTTGTTTGTAGATCCAAATATAATGTCATCCACATATATTTGAACAAGCAGTATACTCTCTCCATCTTGAATTCTGAAGAGTGTTCTATCCACTTTGCCTTTGGTGAATCCATTATCTGTTAGGAATTGAGATAATGTATCATACCACGCTCTTGGTGCCTGTTTCAATCCATATAGAGCTTTCTTAAGCTTGTACACCTTATCTCCAAGAGTCTTCTGCTCAAATCCTGGAGGTTGTTCAACATAGACTTCTTCTTCTAATAATCCATTCAAGAATGCACTTTTTACATCCATTTGATATACAATGAAGTTATTGTGTGCATCATAGGCAAGAAACATCCTTATTGCTTCTAATCTTGCAACAGGGGCAAAGGTTTCATCAAAATCTATTCATTCTTCTTGGCAATACCCTTTGGCTACCAATCTTGCTTTGTTTCTTACCACAGAACCTTCTTCATTCATTTTGTTTCTGAAAACCCATTTTGTGCCAATAACATTTTGATGAGTTGGTCTTTGAACCAATTCCCATACTTTGTTTCTTTCAAACTGATTCAGCTCTTCTTGCATGGCCTGAATCCAATGTGCATCATCCAATGCTTGGGACACATGTTTTGGCTCTATTTGGGAAATAAAGCAAGTGAACATTGCTTCTTGTTGAGCTCTGGATCTGGTTCTTACCCCGTTTCTTACATCTCCAATGACTAGTTCTGGTGGATGGTCTCTTAGCCATCTCACATCTGGTTGGAGTAAGTTAGCTGGGTTCAGTCGTCTTGCAGCTGTGTTATCTTGAGTAGCTCTCTCATCATCACTTAGTCAGCAGATTCTCCACTTGTCTTTGAGATTCACTATATCATCTTCACCTTGATTAATTACTCCGATTTTCGGCTTCAACATAGGGACTCTTACGTATAGTTGTTGATTGATTATCGACTTATCGCTAACTTTTCAACGTCTTCTCCATTTACATTAGGTTCATCAAAACCACATGGATAGACTCTTCGTGACCATAGTCCTTTTGTTCAAGACTCTATAGGCTTTGCTTTCGAGTATCCCAAGAAGATACCTTCATCGACTTTAGCATCAAAAGCCTTTAGATTTTCCTTCCCATTGTTGTGGATGAAGCATTTACAACCAAATATTTTAAAGTATGCAACATTTGGCTTTCTCCCTGTCCAGATTTCATAGGGAGTCTTTGTCAGCTGTCTATTTATCATGCATCTATTTTGAGTATAGCATGCAGTGTTTATGGCTTCAGCCCAAAATCTTTTAGGAAGCCCCCGCTTGACTAACATGGTCCTTGCAGCTTCCTTGAGAGTTCTGTTCCTCCTTTCTGCAACTCCATTCTGCTGTGGAGTCCTAGCTACAGATAGTTCATGAGCAATACCATTTTCAACACAATACTGAGTTATTATTCCATTTACAAACTCAGTTCCTCTGTCAGATTTTATCTTTATAATGGTTTGACTTTTCTCATTTTGAACTCTTTTCATCTGTTGTGGTAACTTCTGCAAAGTTTCTTTGTTTTTACACATGAAAATTGTCCATGTATATCTTGAATAATCATCCACCACTACTAGAGTGTATTTATTTCCACTTATGCTGGCTGGCTCAACTGGACCAAATAGATCCATGTGTAACAGATGCAGTATTCTTGTTGAAGATGGACTCGACTTCTCCTTAAATGATGATTTAATCTGCTTTCCCATCTGGCATGCATCACAAACACTTTCCTTCTTGTATACTGAGTCTGGGAGTCCTTCTACAAGATTACTCCTTGCAAGCTTGTTAATTGTCTTGAAATTCGGTGACTGACTTCGGCTTCTTGTGCCCACCCGACCAACTTGATTCGGTTGTACTCTTTGCTAATAAACAAGTGCCTGGTGTGGCAGTCGACCAGTCTACCACATACATGTTCTTTTGTCTGGATCCTTGCAACACTACTTCATTTGATTCAGTGTTTTTGATTTGGCACATTCACATATTGAATCCAACATTGTAGCCCTTGTCAAAGAGTTGGCTGATGCTTAACAAATTGAAATTGAGGCCTTCAACATATGCAACATCTGTGATTTCTAATCCATTTTTCTTGATGGATCCAGTGCATCTTATTTCCCCTGGAGCTTCATTTCCTCCAAATATAACTTTTGCGCCTCTAATCTCCTTGAACTTTGACAGATTTTTCTTGTTTTCTGTCATGTGTCTGAAACAACCACTATCCATGTACCAGGTTCCTTAGCACTCAACTGTTCCTTGAACCTCCAATCAAGGAAATTAGTTTTTAGGTACCCATACTTGCCTGGGTCCTGAGGGGTTAGTGCTGTAAGATGATCCAACCAACCTATAGCCAAATCATTTGACTCTAAGAGGTTGCCATCTATCTGTGCCATAATCATAATTCACTTTGGCAAATTACTTGAGGGCTTTAGGTTCATACAACTGTCTCTTTTGTCTGTATACCTGTGTGTGTGTTTTAGCAATTGCCTTCTTTGGGTAATTGTGATGTCTCTAAGTGTAGTGCTTGGGTGCATATGTGTGCTGATAATAGCTCTGTTGCCTTTGGAATGGCCTTTGCTGAGTTCTAGGCCTTTGCCATTTAGGCTTGTATTCCATAGGTCTTTGCTGATATTTCACATTATTCCAATCAGCTTGACTTGGGTAGTTTCTACCATTCCCATCATATTTGTTCCTTTTATAGAACTTCTGGGGCTTTTGGTAGCTCTCTTTCTTCTTCACAAAGTACTTTGTATTTGGAGTTTGCTGAGGAACTCTGCCGGATTTCTTCTCAGCTGTCCTCTCAGCATACTCAACTGGCTGTTTTCCTTTTCCTTTATATCCTAGGCCAGTTTGTTTGTGATTGTGCTTTGGAATGACTGTGTGTGCAACATTTGGTGTCTTGGATTTTTGAGATGCTTCAATACTTGAAGATCCTTTTTCCAAGATCACTCTAGGAGTTTGACTATGCACAAAGGAATTGAATCCTATGCCTGTCTTGTGTCCATATTCTTTTTGGCTCATGATAAGTTCATCCAATGATTTAAATGCCTTTGTGAATGAAGCAATCACATTTTTGAGATCATTTTGTCTCTTTTCTATAGCAGCTATCTATGCTATTAGTTTAGCATTTTCAGCCTTCAGCTCTTTGTTCTCATCAGCTATGTGACTTAGAGTACTCAGCTCCTTAGTCAGCTGTGAGTTTGGCTTTTGAGCTGGTTGTTTTCCTCATTTAATAGTGAGTGTGAGGATTTAATGTGCTCAAAATCTTTCATCATTTTGCCTAATGAATCATAAAGATTAGTGGGTGATGAAGTGTGTGTGTCACAATCATTATCACTAGAATCTGAATGAGATGAGTTAGAATGTACCTCATCTTCTTGGTCAGGTTGATCTTGTTCTTTAGCCATTAGATAGATTAAGGCTTCTTCTTCAGAGTCACTTGAGTAGTCAACTTCACTACTCTCTGAGTCTGCTATTTCTTTTGACTTAGCTGTGTCAGCGGTCTCAGCAGCCAACATTGCTCTTTTCTTTTCTTGCCTTCTATCTCTGAAGACTTTTCTTTATTCTTCATTCCTGTATTTATTCACTATAGGATATGGACAGTCAATGGCAAAGTGTCCTGGTTGTCTGCAATTCCAACACAGGTTTTCAACATTTTGATCAGCTCTCTCATTTCTTAGGTTGTCAGCTCTTTGATATTCAACCTTTTGATACTTAGCTCTCTTTGGTGGCCTATCTTCCCTTGACTTGGAGGGAGCTGAATGTCTTCTGGAAGATTCACCTTTGTTCCTTTTGTAGTTCTTGTTGAAGAACTTATTGAATCTTTTAACCATGAAGGCAATTTCCTCCTGGTCAATGACTTCTGTGGTTTCAGCTCTCTTCCCTTCCTTGACTATGAGTGCAGCTCTTTTGGGCGCAACTATCTCCTCTTGATCTTTTCTTCTCAGCTCAAACTCATAGGCTTTGAGGTCTGAGAATAGTTCATGATTGGATGTTTTTGATAGGTCCATCGAGTGTCTTAGAGCCATGGTCTTCATTTCCCACTCAGCTGGGAGGCTCCTCAGTATCTTCATACACATCTCCTTCTGTGTGTATTCTTTCCCAAGTGCTGAGAGCTCATTTGTAATTTTAGTAAATCTAGCATCCAGCTGATCCATTGTTTTACCTGCAAGCATTTTAAAATTTTCAAATTTTTGAACAACAACAGATAATTTGTATTCCTTGATTTGCTCAGATCCTTCACAAATTAAGGTTAATTTATCCCAGATTTCTTTGGTTGTTTTGCAAGATTTGACTTTGTTGAACATGGCTTTGTCCAAAGTCTTGTAAAGTATATCCTTGGCCACGTTGTCAAGGTTGTATCTTTTTCTATCATCATTTGTCCATTCAGCTCCTGGCTTTTCAACCATAGCTGGTTTGGGAGGAGCATCCTCCTCTTCTTCAGCTGCAACAGCTCTCCTTGCAGCTGTGTTCACCATCATTATTTGCAGTGGCCCATCCTCTATCACTATCCACATCTCATCATTTAAAGCTGATAGATGAGCCTGCATACGTATTTTCCAGTCATCAAATTCTTCAATGGTAAACATAGGAATGCGTGCAAATTTGCTTCCATGATAATAACTTTCTTTGTTTTAAAAATGGCTTTTGAAAGAACAAGTGTTAACAACTTCTTTGAAAGATTGGAGATCTAGTTCGGAACTTGAACCAAAGGAAGGCTCAATGAACCAACCGCCGCTCGATACCACTTGTAGGTCCCAAGGGGTGTGAGTAAGGTTTAGAAGGGGTTGAATAAACCTTACCAACTTTTCGAATTTAGTCCTTTTAAATAAGTTCGAGTTAATTTCACACTATGTCCTTGATGGACAAACTAAGTTAGTAAACCAAAGAGTTAGCCACTCAACGACTCAACGAGCCGTTGATAGAATAACTCAATTTGTTTAGTCTAATACTTAACTCGGTTGTGATGAGATTCTCAGCGGAAGACTTAACACCCTTGAATTTGGTTAAAGTTGTTTTAACACTTGGTTTTAGCACTTTGTTAAATATCAATTGGATAGCAAATTATCAGCAGATATTAAATAATATGCAGTAAGTTAATGCTGAAATGTAAATGACACAATAAATTTTATAGAGGTTCAAGATGGGGTAATTATTCTAATCCTCTCTTCTCCAACTCCTGGAGGAATCTGCTAAGTATTGATCAGAGTACAAAGTGGTTATCAGTCCAGATACAAGTCTTGATCACACAGCTGACTTGATCCTTTGGGACTCAGTCTGGAGATGCATTGGTCACACAGTTGGCTTCTCGTACGACTCAGCTTCTTCACAGGGTAGCTGCCTTGCTACTACAACTCACTTGCTCTAGCTTCTTGGAATTGATCACGAAGCCCTTCAATAGCTTGAGACTGGTTCGACCTTGAACCTTTCCACAATCCTCCTTGGAATGTAGACCCCTTTTGATTCTTCAAAAGTTTCCTCTTCAACAGTATGAGGTTGTCTTTCCTTCACAGCTTGGTGTTGGATCGATTTCCTTCGAAGTTTAGGCTTGAGGATTTGCTTGAATAACTTGAGAATATTTTTTGCAGGTTACAGCTCGAATAATAACTTGAAAGTTCGTGGTTCAGGTATGCAAGGTAACCCTCTCTCAAAGTGATTCCTCTGCCTTTTATAATGCTATTTCAAAAATCTGCCCGTTGAAGAGATAGGCTGATTTTCAAAAGACACTAGTGGTCGTTGGCTTGTCTTGTTGCAGTCCCTGAAATTGACATTACCTCGTATTAAATGAACCTTCAGCTTTTCAGAGCCTGACACAAGTGATGTGCTTCCCATTGGTTTATTCCTTTTGCACGCTTCTGGGACTAAGCACTTTAGAATATTGCAGCATGGAAGTATTACTTATTTAAGTAACTTTCTTGACTTACGTAAACGGACTCTTTTCATTGTCTTGACTTGATTGATCAGTTCCTTAACTTCCCCGGTGACTTGAGTCAGCTCCTAATCATTGGAAGACTCATCTGTCACTTCAACTTGATTTGGCTGTCTTGAGTTGACTTGACTGACACTTCTCACAACTGTATCATAGTTGCTACTCCTTCAGTCGAGTTCATGACTTCTCCTTCTTGTCATACTCAGCTGCTTCACAGCGGAGTCCTCATTTTAGCCTTCAGTTGACTTCTTGCATATCCAGGCATAGCTGACTTGACTCAGCTCGTACAACCCTATCTATTACAATGCAAATTACAAAGAAAATGGGGTGCCAACTTTCTAGTTTAAGTTTTACATGGCATTCATCAAAATCTAAACAATAAATTTCCCAACAGACCATAAGGAAAAATTGCTGATAGACCAACAAACTGATTCCAGTTCGGTGAACAAGCAATCCTTGATCGAAGGATTCGTTGGGGACAAATCCCAGCTAGGCGTTGTAGTGTTGCCACCAATCTTTACTCTTGTTGACATTATTTTTGAAGTGCATGTTTGATACTGCATATTAAAACATTTGATACTGCTTTTTTATGCATATTTTACCGCTTGATATTTATGTCTAGTTTATACTTTCTAATTATTTGTTTGAAACAATCCTAAAAATTGTTCCTAAAAAATAAAAAAAAGCCATGTGCCCGATAAAATGTTGTGATTTGCCGCTTTTTTTTTTAACATTGCTTAGTCACATATTACAAATTGCATATGCATGGTTGTTATAATGTTTTTTACTACTATGTACTTTGCTTATTTGTTACTGCTATAATGTTTTCGAGCAAAGGAAAAAAATGAACAGTATAAAAAATCATAAAGACAACTGCTTACAAGGCAATTAACTTCTGCTTACAAAGCGTTTAAATCCCGCTTACAAATTATTTGAATACTGCTAAACAGTATAAGATGCCATGAAAGATAATTTCTTGCAATGGCAGTTGCCTTCACTTACAAAGAATTAGAATCCTAACACAAAATATTTGAATATTGCTAAAAAATATTATAAGATATTGCTTATAGTGAAGTTGAATTCTGCTTATAGACTAGTTGAAATTTGCTTACATAAGCAACTGATTTCTGCTTTACAGAAATCTAACAGCCATGAACTAACAAAATGGCAATAGTCAGAAAACATTAAATATCAGCTACACGTGTACGTCAAAAAACAACTATAGTTAAAATGTGAATGGTTTTCCCTTTTGATATTCACCAATTCACAGCTAATTGGATTGAAATTGTCAACTAGCCAGTAAGTTAACTGCGCCGGTATTTCAACAATCTTCATGTGCAACAGGTCGCCGAACCCAATCTCATTAGTCGCAACCGTTTGTTCCGGAATCAATTTCTTAATAACTTTAGCAAACCTCCTCAGCCTTGATCTCGTAGACAACCTAGGATTTTTGGAATCTTCATCACCCTTACTATCATCTACCACTTTTTTCCCCTTATCCTTCCCCACCTTTTTCTTACTCGCCTCTACACTATCATTAATAGCTTCGGCCTTCCTCTTCTTGCTCTCTTTTGCCATTTCCAACAGAAAAACTAACAAAAAAAACTGAACACTAGTCATTTAATTGAAGCATTTATTAACAGACAACATTTATAAAGCATAACCCAGAATAAATATAAGCATACTATATGAAATGCGTAAGCATGATATAGAATGTGATTACGCATAATTGTCAACACCAATAAGCAGTTGAAAACATCAATAGGCAAACCCCCAGACTGAGAAAAAAAAGGGTTGGAAATACTAGCTACCTATGTATTAAAGCATTATATATAACATGCATAAGCAAAATATACAACAAAGATAAGCAAATTTATCAGCAACAATATGCATTTTAAACTCCACTATAGCACTCTCCCAGACTTCTTTTGTTCAAATAATAAAGACAGTAAGAAAGCAAAAACACACTCAATCCCAACATTTTGCACATACTTGAATATAAATAAGAATAATATAAAACATAGATAAGCAATGTTTTAGTCTCATTATAGCAATCACCAAATACTTGTAAAATATAAATGTGAGCATAATTATTGACAACAATAACCAATTTTTTGCCACAAAAAAATAATTGCAACTCTCCCCCCATTTGACATAATAACCTAAACATATGTAAGCAAATTACATAACAATCATAAGAAATTTTATCAATAACAATATGCAATTTTAAAGAATATCCAACAAATTTGGTACCTGCTCGAATAAAAAAAAAAGGACGAACGAAGAAGATAAACAGATTTGGTACCTGCTCGAATAGGGATTTTACTGCAAATTTGGGGTTTTCGGCCACTGCTTCTGATGAAATTTCAAGACGCCCTAAGTGAAGTAGTTGCAGATGGTTCAACTCCTACTTGAAATTCGACCGACTGATGGGTCTGATTTTTTTATTTTTGGACGAAAGATTTCACACTTTGCTGGTATTTCTCCCGGTAGGTGTGAACAACAACTGCTCGCGGTAGGGGAGGGCTGGGAGATGTTTTGCAGGGAGGAGAACCCTTGAAGAATTAACAATGGAGAAATGTTTTCTGACGGTAGGGTTTAATTTTTGCAGAGAGATTCTTATGTTAGCAGATGAGAAGAACTCTTTTCTGACTCTTCGTTTACCAAGTTGGAGAGATATGCAAAGATTGGGATACACACACGTCAAAACGGTTCCTAAATTATAGCTCACTCCCAAAAATAAACTTCCTTCCCAAAATTGATTTTAATTAAAATTACCAAACAACGCTTTTTATATTAAATTATATATTAAAAAATGGTAAAATCTGTTTAATCTCAACCGTTTAAAAATTAAATCAAGGCCTCAGATTTGGTCTCGTATACTCACATAAGATATGAGGACTCACCTGATCCAAATTCATGTATATATATATATATATATCTTTACTAGAAAAATAAAAAGAATAAAAAGAAAATTAAACTTGGCCACCTAGGTTAGTCATGATTAGTCATGGATTGGGCTGGACTTGTGCTTCAAAAGTAAAAGCTTGATGAAATTTCGGCTCGACTTAGTGCATTTGACAGCTCTAGTCATGTGCCATGCATGCTATACTCTTGTTTTGAGCCAAATTCCTGTGTAATTCTTTTTGGTACTCATTTTGATCAAACTTAAGATTTGGGCACCCAGATAGGTTGAATAGCTTTAAAAGAAGCAAAATCCGTGGTGTTCCTCATTCTTCAGATACAAATTACAAAAGATAGCGAACTTTTCTATTGTCTATGGTCTAAGATAGAAAAGGGGAAAAAGAAAACAAAAGTAGATCAAAATATGTATATGAATAGAGAAAGTTGAGTAGGAAAAAAATACCAACTACAAAGGAGCAAGCAGTCCATCCACCAGTGTTGGATCTAAGTGATGACACCCGAGCTGAGCTGGCAGTAAATTCGTCCATGTGGTCGATCGGCACGTGAAAGCATGGGACCCACGGGGCCAGCATGGACCGAGCTGGCGACACCGATAACCGATCTCAATGATGTCATGAATCGGGCTCGGCAGGGTGTCAAAAGGATAAACCTCCAGTTAAGGTTAAGTGCTCCATTAGCACCTTAAGCCGCCACCTGTCAATGAAACGAATCGACAAGTGGCAGGATACTTGGCAACCATGTGTGCTTAAGGGAAGACAAGTGTGCCATTATCTTGATTTTAGTGGTTAATTGTAATAGTGGTTATTAAATACCCACTAATGAGGAAAGTATAAATAGGCCTCATTTATTAGGAAAAAGACAAGGAAAAATAGGAGAGAAAGTAACATTTGTACACAAAATGCTGTAAAGAGGCCGACCAAAAAGCTCCGGCTCGGCAATATATAAAAAAGGCAGAGTTAGCCCTTGAATTAGCACTTTTACATTTCCACGTATTTATCTTTTACATATCTTGCTTCTTGGCCGAAAAACTCGTCAACAAATTGGCGCTAGAAGGAGGGCCCGTCTAGGTCCAGTCCAGATTCCAGGCAAAATCACGTAAAATCAGGTAAAACTTGCATTGAGTCCTCTAAAAGAAAAAAATGAGTCAGCAAACCCGAAACATTCATACTACGGAGGATCCGTTGGCGAATAATCAAACTGGCCAGACTACCAACGGCCAGAACGTGCCCCCAACTGAAGCCGGGAGCACGACTTTACTACCTTTGGCTCAGCTCATAGCTAATCCCACGTTCGTCCAACAGATGAACCAGTTAATTTCTAAAACACTTGCTGCCACTAACTCGCAAGTGCCCCCTCCACCACCAGTAAATACTCAGCCACTCAATCCTCCGCTAAATATCCCCCAATAAATGTTAATGTTAACCCACATGTCCCTGAGCCTCCCCGTGGAGAGGGCCAGGAAGCTAGTTCCGGCAACATACTGCATGGTCGTCGTGACAAAAGGCGACCACATGATGACAACGAGGAACACAGCCGCGTGGTGGAATCCCAGCCGAAGCCTGCACGCCACCGCCGCACTCGCTCTGTGTTTGCAGGCCGCCTAGGAGAAAATCCTCTCCGCCCAGCTCGATCGATAAGCTCCAGGCTTAGGTTTTCGGATGAGCGAGAGCCGGCTAGGGCCAATCAAACTCAAGGTCCTAGTTTGATGGAAGAACAAGAAGCGGAAATTCTGCGCCTCCGCCGCCGTTTGAATGAACTAGAGGGCGGTCCCGAAGAAGCCCGATATCAAAGGCCGTATCACGTGACAAACCCGTCTTCCGTTATGTCACCTTTTGTTGCGAGTATTCTATCCAGGTCGG
This sequence comes from Rehmannia glutinosa, assembly GCA_016081115.2. NCBI lineage: Eukaryota > Viridiplantae > Streptophyta > Magnoliopsida > Lamiales > Orobanchaceae > Rehmannia > Rehmannia glutinosa. Next base: position 9,247,281 of record CM071935.1, read on the forward strand.
TCTATATAATGGCGAGACCGACCCCACAATGCACATCCATAAGTATTTAGCGTGGATGGAATTGTACAGCCCAACGATGATATTCTCTGCCGGGCGTTTCCGTTGACGTTGGGCGACCGAGCCCATCGTTGGTTCAGGACCCTGCCGCAAGGGTCCATTCGATCCTGGGCTGATTTGGCCCCCGCATTCACGGCAAATTTCCTCACCTGCAAGGTCTGAGCCGCCCCGAAGGATTCTCTTGTTAATATCAAATAGGGGAATAATGAGTTCTTAAAAAGTTATATCGCTTGGTTCAATAAGCACATCCGAGAGATGGAACCGGTGTCAGACGACGCCATTGTGATTGCGGCCATGGACGGGCTCGCCCCCGAGACATGGTTTAATTATTCTATCCACGAGTCGGGGGCGACCTCGTACTAGGAATTCTTGATCCGCGTCGAACGTCACATCTGTGCGGAGGAGGCTATGGCAAGTCAACGCCCGGAACAGAAGACTGGGGGCGTGAAAAAAGATGGGAAAAAGGAGCCTGTTTCAGGGTCAGGGCCAAGTTCTCGGCCATTTTCGGAAAACCCGAGCACCAGGTACAAGGCCCGCCAGGACGTGCGAGCTGAAGTTGTTGCGCTGAGGAGTACCTTGACCCATACTCCTTCAGCTATTTGGAATGAGATACAGGGTCTAAATCTGCTGCCACCGGCTCGGCCTTTAAGGCTTGCACCAGCCGGCCAAGTTGGATGCGCGACAATATTGCGCCTATCATAAATCAATAGGTCATGATACCGACGAATGCCGGAACTTATTAGGGAGATCATGCGCATCATTCGGAAGGGCGGATTGAGAAGATACGTCCATGAATTGTCGCCCCCACCGGCACTTACTCCAGGAGTGAACCCGGAGCGGTTGGTGAATCCGGCTCCCCTACCATTACCACCAAATGAAAATCAAGGTAGGGAGATATTGATGATGTCTGGTGTAAATAGGATCAATACTAATGCGGCTGAGGATAGTCGCTCGAATAGAAAAAAGAAAGCCGATGTCAGGCAAGCTGCCTATGTAGAAAGGCCAGTTCGGGTAGCTGAGATCAGAGAAGGCCAACCAACAGGCCGTTTCGTTTTTCCGGATGTTGACGCCGACCAGGTGGTCCACCCACACTCTGACCCCCTGGTCATCACTGCACCAATCTTGGGTATTCCGGTCCATAGGATTTTGATAGACTCGGGGAGTTATTCGTCGGTGATTTACGTCCGAGCTTTCAGAAGGTTAAACGTGGACGATAGTTATGTTCGTCCATGTAATGACAGTATCCTGGGTTTCGGAGGAGGAAGAATAATCTCGCTCGGGGAAATAGACCTGCCCATTCAAATGGGGCAGGGGCCGCATAAACGGACCATCATGACCACGTTCAAAATAGTTAATGCCGACTCGGAGTACAATGCGATCATTGGAAGGTCGTTGCTCTATCACTTAAAAGAGGCCGTTTCAATATTCCATTTTTGTGTAAAATTTCCAACCCCGGATGGAGAATCCATCCATAAGGGAAATCAAAGGGAATCGCGGGAGTGCTCCCTTAAACTCCGACCGGTGGAAATTGATGTGGTGGAACGAGGAGAAACGAGCGGCACAGTAAAAGATTGTCCAAGGGAAGAAAACGAGCCTGAGCGAGAGACGGGGATAACCGTTGAGGGTGATCCAGGTCGGCAACCTGGGAAGGAACCAATGGTAGAGAATCAGGAGAAGAAAGTGGAGCCGAGGGATGGACCGGCAACTGACGATGAACTGTCCGTACAGAAAAAAGAGGGGCAAAGCAAAAAAGAAAACAGTGCAGAACCCGTTGAACAGGTCGACACGGTCGACATTGGGAGCCAGGACGGAGGACGCCAATTACGTATTGGCCACGACCTCCAAGAGCCATTTCGAACGGAGTTAATCGAATTTCTTGGTAACAACCTTGATGTCTTTCCATGGACACACTCCGATATGCCAGGAATTGATCCCAAAGATGCCTGCCACCAGCTTAATATCGATCTAACATTCCACCCGGTGATCCAGAAGAGACGCAAACTCGGTCCCGATAGGCAAGTTGCCTTGGAGGCCGAGGTTAGCAAATTGCTTGACAACCAGTTCATCCGGGAAGCCCTCTATCCCCGATGGGTGGCCAATCCCGTGTTAGGGAAGAAAAGCAACGGCTAGTGGCGCCTTTGCATAGATTTCACCGACCTCAACAAGGCATGTCCTAAAGATATCTATCCTTTGCCTAATATCGACTACATGGTGGACGCCACGTCTGGGCATGAGTTGATGAGTTTTATGGATGCATACTCAGGATATAACCAGATATGAATGCATCCGGAGGATGAGGAGAATACATCGTTCTTCTTCGCTCGTGGAGTCTACTGTTACAAGATGATGCCTTTTGGGTTGAAGAATGCCGGGGCGACCTATCAGAGGTTAGTTAATAAGATGTTTGAAGAAATGATAGGTCGTACTATGGAGGTTTATGTAGATGATATGCTGGTGAAATCTTTGTATATATCTAATCATCTTAATGATCATAATAAAATGTTTGTTGTTTTGAGAGAGTATAAGATGATGTTAAATCCGAGAAAATGTACCTTTGGGGTCGGCTCGGGCAAAGTTTTGGGTTATATGGTTAGCCAGCGAGGGATTGAAGCAACCCGAATAAAATAAAAGCCATTATTGATCTCGAACCCTCCAATTCAGTAAAAAGAGTACAAAGTTTAATAGGCCAATTAGTTGCTCTTAATCGGTTTGTCGCTCGGTCCACGGACAAGTGCAAACCCTTCTTTGAAATTATAAAGAAAAATAAAAACTTTGAGTGGACCGAGCAAGCGCAAACTGCCTTTGAGTCACTCAAAACACACTTAGCCTCAATTCCGTTGTTACAAAAACCTGCCCGGGGGGAAAACTTATATCTATATCTAGCCATCTCCGAGTACGCTGTCAGCTCGGTACTAATCAGACTGGATAATTCCATCCAACACCCAATCTACTATACGAGTCAAGCACTACACGATGCCGAGCTTCGATATCCACCTATGGAGAAATTGGCCTATTCATTGGTCATTGCAGCAAGAAAACTTCGGCCGTACTTCTTGGAACATAGGATTGTGGTCCTCACTAAATACCCTTTGAAACAAGTGCTACACGGACCCGACACCTCTGGCCGGATGATCAAGTGGGCTGTCGAGCTCAGCCAGTTTGATATTTTATATGAACCCCGCACAACAATCAAAGTACAAGCACTGGCTGACTTCGTAGTTGAATTCACACCTTCCATCCAGTTAGAAGTGATTGAAGATCAGGAACGGAAGTTGTTTGTCGATGGTTTCTCCACCGCAGGCCGAGCAAGGGGCGGGATCGTGATAATCAATCCAAAACACAAGTGCTACTGCTCGGCCATGCGGTCCCAGTTCCCAACGATAAACAACGAAGCCGAATACGAAGCACTCCTAGCAGGACTGGAAATGGCTGCATCAATGGGTCTAAAGAAGCTATTGGTACATAGTGACTCGCAACTGGTCGTCCATCAAATCAACGGCGAGTGTGAGGCAAAAGAACAAAAGATTGCCCGAAATCTGGAATTGGTCAAAAAAGAGTTGTCACGTTTTAAAGCATAAGTTATGCATATTCCTCAAACGGAGAACATGCAAGCAGACGTTTTGGCTCGGTTGGCCTCCAGCCCCGGGACCGAGGCGATCGCAGATGTAACAGTTACTCAATTGTCCGCCTCATCGCTTAACGCCAAAAAGATACATGCGAATGAAGCTACCGAGCCGACCTGGATGACCCCTATTGTCCAATATTTGGAAAAAGGAATTCAACCGGAAAACAGGATTGAAGCCAGAACACTGCGCACTCAGGCGGCTCGGTTCGCGTTGGTAGACGACATCCTGTACAAGCATGGTTACTCCGTTCCACTACTCCGATGCTTATCCGAGACAGATGCAGATTATGTGCTCCGAGAGGTGCACGAGGGCATTTGTGGGAATCACGTCGGGGGCCAAACGTTGGCTTACAAATTAATAAGACAAGGATATTATAGGCCGTCCCTGAGGAAAGATGCAACCGACCTTGTCAAGAAATGTGAAAGGTGCCAACAATTTGCACCACAAGTCAGTTACCACCCTGAGCAGCTTACTTTAGTTTACAGTCCTTGGCCATTTGCCAAGTGGGGCATGGATCTCATTGGACCATTCCCCACTGGCAAATGGGGCGTGAAGTATGCCATTGTAGCAGTGGACTATTTCGCAAAATGGGCCGAGGCCGAACCTCTGGCGAAGATAGACGAGGAGAAGGTCATCAATTTTGTATGGAAGTCCATTATCTGTAGATTCGGGATACCGCACTCAATCGTCTCGGATAATGGGAAGCAATACGATAACTAGAGGTTTCGAAATTTTTGCAAAAAATGTCACATCAAAAATCATTTTTCGACTCCATACCACCCTCAGTCCAATGGGCAAGTTGAGGCGGTTAACAAAATACTGAAATACACTTTGAAGGCAAGGTTGGAGGAGTCTAAAGGCAATTGGCCCGAAGAGCTACCCGGTGTGCTATGGTCGTATAGAACAACGCATAGATCGACCACGGGGGAAACGCCTTTCTCTTTGGCCTACGGTACTGAGGTTGTCATCCCTGTTGAAATCGGAGCCCCTACCTTTAGGGTTGCAAATTTTTCAGAGGAAAACAATAATGTCGTGCTCCGAGCTGAGCTGCATTTATTGGAGGAAAAGAGATGCAGTGCCGAGATGAGGAATGTCGTATATAAGCAAAGAAGCGAGAGGTACTACAACTCAAAGGTGAAGGAAAGAAAGTTTCGGTCGCTGACCTCGCCCACGAAAAAACAAGAACGGGTCGAGCCCGGCCAAAAACCGACCTGGGAAGGTCAGTTTTGGGTCAGTAAGGTCTTGTCGAATGGGGCGTACGGGTTGGAATACTTAAGTGGAAGGAAGTTTGAACACCCATGGAATGTAATATACCTTAAAAGGTACTATCAATAAAAACTCAATTTGTGATTCAGACAACTCTGAAAATTTATCCTTTAATCTGATATTCTGTGAGCTCTCTTAAAGGGGGAACAATTTTTTGGGCCTCGGCTAAGATCCGAGCGCCGGATAAATCGCCTCGGCCAAAGGCCGAGCGCCAACTGCTCATCTCGGGTACGTCCCTTGCACGTCAAATAAGGAAGGCTTAAGCTCGGCCCTACCCTAAAAACAAAGACTCGGCTTAAGCTCCGAGCATAAAACTTAGCAAACGAAGTTAGGCAGTTGAAGCCCATTATCTGAGCTATTCAGGCACAAAAAGCCGAGCCCCATACTTTGAAAAATAAAAAAGGCGAATAGGACAAAAGCCGTACAACAAAAAGAAAAACAAGCACAATACTTAACAGGAATTTTAATACGTACACGAGTAACTGAAAAAGTGATTATATTCCACCAAAAGTATTTACATTGAGGGGCCGGAGCCCATTACATTCAGAGTCCCATGGCCAACTAGCAAAATATAAACAAACTTTAACAAGAAAGGGAAACATCAAACTCCGGCAGAAGGAGGATTTTCGTTAGGCCTACTGGAAGCCACTTCTTCCTCTGGAGGAGGTGGGCTTTGGTTTCCGACAACATCAACAAATTGTGGGTGAAGGGCGTCGAGGTCAGCCTCCAACAGGGCGAGGTCCCCCTCGAGCTGCTCAATGGTCCGACTGGCTCTGAGATCCCCAAGAATTTTCCTAATACTGGTTGCGTGTCCGCAAGTCAGCATAAAGGCACATTCCTCTGAGTTCTTATACGTCCGGACGACACTTACCTGAGCTTCCTCGACCTATTTGAGATAGGCTTCCTCGGCTTCCTAGCGCACATCGGCCACACGCCTTTCCATCTCTTCAACTTGAGCGGCAGCTGCACGCTCCAATTCCGCGACCTTCGCACGGAGCTCTTCCTCAGCCTTACGGGCCTAATCCCGCTCGGCTCGGCCTTCACAGCTTCTTCTCTTTCAACATTGGCTCTGGCCGCAGCTTCCTATGCCTAGGACTTCAAAGACTCGTGCACCCCCTGACAATGAGCATGAGCCTCCTGTTAGTCCTGATGGCGTTTTTCTAGCCCCTCCATCCCGCCGATCATGTGCCACAAAATCCCCGTAATACGCCCAGACAACCCCATAACGTATTGGGCCTTCTCTTTCCAAATACCTGAAAGCGACTGCTTCAATCCCGGTGGTCCACGCCAATGCAGCTACATCTCTGGCTGCTCGCCCAACTGCATGCAAGTGCTTCACTTGCTTGTCCGTAGGCGTGGAACACCTTGCAAATTCGATGAACCATTGGGGCCGCAACCCAGTCATCCCCTCGCAGGCCTCATCCCTTACTTGGCTCGGGGGAATGAAATAGCCCTCCCGGCCGAAGTCATCTGAGAATGTCCTTGGAATCCCACCTACGGTAGTCTGCGCTGGAGGCGCCAGTAGAGTTGGCTCAGCCCTTTCGGTCTGCCCGAGCTCTTCAATCACAAGCCCCCCTCTTCTTCTTCGGCGTGGGGGCCCTTCAGCTTCAGGAACTCCGTCAACAGGGCGCTTCCCTGCTCTGATGTCCGCCCTTTGGGCTGCCTCGGCGACAACCGCCTCATCCGCAGCCGCCCCGCCTCGACGAGTAGTTGTGCTCCTTTCGCGGTTAAGGCGTGCGAAAAGGTCCAGATCGCGCCCTACAAACAATACTAGTCAAATAGGGAAGGAAAAAATTGAAAGGCGAAAAGTGGAGCAAAAGGGATAAAAAGCGCATACCTTGAGTCCCAGTTACTCTCGGCGGCTCAGGTGTCCGCATCTTCACCTGCTCGAGGGCCTGCCCCCTTTCGGCCCTTGGAGGGCTCCTCTCGGCCAACTCTCTGGCCTCTTCTCCCAGGGCCACCATCTCTCCCCTGGCCGCCTCTTCGGCCTCAGAATCAGAAGGCAAAGCAGCCCGCAGGCCCTCCGCGGCCAACCGAGCCTCGGTGGCCAGCCTCTCGATTCGTCTCTCCCTTGCCCCTATGGCCAGAAAGTTCTCCAACCGCCGTACGAAAGCGGCCGAGAGTGAGCCGGCGGAAGTTTGGTTCCCTAAACACAAAAAGAAAGAAAATCCAGGTCGAAAACAGAAAAATGAGAAAAGCAAAAGAAAGAAAGAGTAAGTGTACGTACTAAAAGTTAAAGTAAAGTCAAAAGGGGGTAGGAGTATGTTATCCTCTTCCCCAACGCGAGTCTGCCACTCACCAGCAACTCAGAGCCATTTGTCCTTCCACTCCTTTAAGGATTGTGGAAGGCCCTCGACCAGCCCTCAAGGTACCCGGGTCTGGTGTGTACATAATACCATCTAGAGGGCTGCCCCCGGCCCAACGTTGAGGGGGTTGCCTTCCAGACGAAGAGCTCATTCATCTCAGTAAACTTAGGGCGCAGATACCCTTCCAAGTGGAACAGTACCAGGAGCCCGATGATACAACCCCATGATAGGGGATGAACCTGTGTTATGGGGAGGCCTCATTTGCGAAACCACCATGTGAGCACCAGTGGTAGTGGGAAGCGTAGTCCAAATAAAAAACTGGGGATGTGAAAGGCCACACACCCCTCCGGCGGGTGCTCCGGGCACTCTGTGCCGTCCGGTAGCCAAAAATATACATTTCCCGGTAGCTTATACTTCTGATGAAAAAACCTTAGCTCTGGAACCGTCAGCATACTAGGGTAGATGTTCAAGTCGCAGGGCCTCCAGCCGGCCTCCACGCGCAGTAAGGGACCCCCTCCTCGTCGGACATCCCCGTGACGGTGACCAATGGGCCCTACAGGCCTCTCTGCCCTCGCACCGTCGGAAGGTTCATCTATCTGTTCCCCATGATCATGTTCTTGAGGGTTCATCTCCTCTTCTACTTCAGTACGTGGTGGACTTGGCGGCGAATCGTCTTCGCTTGAATCTCCACGGTTTGGCCCAAGAGCGTGAGAAGGGAAACGGCGGGGGAAACGAAAGTACGATGCGCCTGTTCCGATGGAGTATGACTCGAACTTGAGATAGGAATCACGCTAGGATCGGAGAATGTGATTCGTCGAACTGGAGAAAAGGAGACAGAAGGTTCAGAGGGAGGATCCTCGATTTCTGCCTCAACGTTGTAACTGCGATTTTGGCTATGTTCAGAAGACATGTATTTGAAGCAAAGAAGAAATAGAGGGTTTTCTGGGAAATTACCTAAACTTTGAAGTCTCTGAAATTCTAAGGACCGACTCGGAAATTCTGCTCGCTTACAAGGGATTCTGCTCGGAAGGATGTGGATGCGAAAGTATGGAATGAGTGATGCAAGGGGTATTTATAGGTTTAAATCCCTCGAAACAAGAGATACCCATTCAAAAATATGTCCTTTCAAATTGAAAAGTGTCAGAAAAAACATTACGTCCCCACGAACTGAGACTGAAGTCCCACCTCTTCGGTTCCTGCGCGAGGATGGTCCAACCCGAAACTGCCATGTGTCCGCCATCATAATGCCGCAATTAATGCGCCGTTTCAAATATTAATTGATGGATGACATGTGTTAGCGAAAGATAACTTTTGAGATTTCCTTTTCCCCAATAAAGGCTCATGATTAAACATTAAAGTTCAAATCCGATTTCAGAAGTACTTCTCTCGGAATTAAACTTGGGGGCCATTGATGACGCCCGAGCTGAGCTGGCAATAAATTCGTCCACGTGGCCGATCGGCACGTGAAAGCATGGGACCCACGGGGCCAGCATGGACCGAGCTGGCGATGCCGATAACCGATCTCGATGATGTCATGAATCTGGCTCGGCAGGGTGCCAAAAGGATAAATATCCAGTTAAGGTTAAGTGCTCCATTAGCACCTTAAGCCACCACCTGTCAACCTGTCAATAAAACGAATCGACAAGTGGCAGGATACTTGGCAACCATGCGTGCTTAAGGGAAGACAAGTGTGCCATTATCTTGATTTTAGTGGTTAATTGTAATAGTGGTTATTAAATACCCACTAATGAGGAAAGTATAAATAGGCCTCATTTATTAGGAAAAAGACAAGGAAAAATAGGAGAGAAAGTAACACTTGTACACAAAACGCTGTAAAAAGAGACTCACTTAAAGCTCCAAATCAATATATAAAAAAGGCAGATTTAGCCCTTGAATTAGCACTTTTACATTTCCATGTATTTATCTTTTACATATCTTGCTTGTTGGCCGAAAAACTCGTCAACACTAAGAATTGGTTTGCCTTTGAGATCCACAGTACCATCTTCTGTGTACCCATTATTTCCCTTTTCTTCTTCCATTTCCATATATGTATATATTTCTACGGTGGGAATTTATTTCTACTACTATATATATATCTCTTTTTTTTCTATTTTCCTTGTGGATTGTGCCTAAAAGCTTATTCTCACCCCTTTTATAAAATCTTGGCCAATGTCGCCAATAATTTTTGGCAGCTTTAATTAAAGACTTAATTAACAAAAAAACGTAGAAATTGGAATTATTTATATGACACGCAAAATGAAACAATTTATATTAAATTGCACTGTGCACATTAATTCAAATCGTGCCATGAACCACAGAGTACTGACCCACAAATATATGTAGTTTTCCTTATAGACTTGGTATCTCATGTAGTTTATTTGAAAATACTTCAATAACATATTCTCACTGTCCCTTTCAATCTGATTTGGTACGAAATTTTAGGTGAAATAGGAGATTTTTTTTCCATGTATATCTTCATTGCATTTTTCAGAAGTAAGAGATTTGATCATATTATTATTTTAGGTGAGACAATATTTCAAAAAATAATTAAACATTAAAATCTGATTTTGGATCCCACGCTACTAATAAAATAAAAATGCAAAAAATTGAAAGGAAATAGTTTGAGTGTCACTCCTTTCATCACAAGAAAAACCTAGTGGAATTCTATGCATTATAAACGTGGGAAAATTATAGGTAGGACTAGAGTCTAGGAGTGTCAGAATTACGAAATTGGTTCTTTTTTTTTTAAGGAAAACATAAATTTTATAACTAGGACATCATCTCCAAATTTGCCAAGTCTACCAAATGATCGGGAATATCCCCAACCACCGGCTCATTACAATCGAAATCAAAAGCAAAGCGAGCAAGAGTGTGAGCTAAAGTGTTGCCCGTCCTTCTAACAAAGCTAGGAATAACTGAATCAAAAAACTGAAAAAGATTAAATATATCATCTACGATATTTCCCAGGTACGAGAGGCCGTCTCTTCTATTTTTCAGCCTATAAAATAGTGTGATGTTGTCCGTTTCGAGATATACACGGCACAAACTCATCTCCCATGCAAGGCAGAGTCCTTCACGACATGCCAAAGCCTCAGCCACCTCCACAGACCCCTCCATGCTGACCCTTTTCATCAGTGTTCGCAAGACCCTCCCTCTATTATCCCGAATCGCAACGCCCAGGCCGCTGCCTTCGTTCTCGATAATCGACGCGTCGGAGATGATTTTGTAAACACCAGCTTCCGGGGGCTCCCATTTGTCCTTCAACCGCTGATTATTTGCAATATCATACCCGTCAAGACCCTGTTGGTGCTCCTCAAGTCGTGCAGCAGCCTTCCTGAAGCAAAACTTTTGGGTGACTTCTTTTTTCTTGAAAACTAGCTTATTCCTTGCATCCCATATACTCCACATCAGCATTGCAAGCACTGGATGGCCATCTGCATCACCATTATTCATCAAATCCATCAACCAATCCCCAATAGTACCATTACCAACCAACCCCTGTGTGCAAATGCGAAGAGGAGAGGTAGCCCAGAAAAAACGCGCCCAGTCGCAATCGCGTAGGACGTGCTCCGTAGTCTCCGGACTTCCTCCACACCTCGCATAAATTGGATCAATTTTCACACCTTTTCTCGAGAGTTCATGCTTAGAGGGGAGAATGCCTTGAATACATTGCCACAAAAACACCTGGATTTTAGGTGGGATCAGGAGACGCCATACCCATTGCCAAAATATTTTATTCGCCCCCGAACTTGAGGATGAATTACCGTGTTCGTCCGAGACTGCCATAGCCACCTTATATCCAGTTCGAACCGTGTAATTGCCATCTTTTGAAAAATGCCATACTAGCTTGTCAATGGGTCGATATTGTTTTACTGGGATTGCCAAAATAGCTTTGATGTCCGCCGGAGTAAACGTGTTGCGTAGCTTCTCAACATCCCACTCATCCTTCTCTTCATGCATCAGTGCAAAGACCATAAGATCTTCATGATGAGGCTGTCGAACAGTAAGAGGCCTATAATTTGGGTTGTCCATGATCCACGGGTCCGTCCACACATGAACTTGCCGTCCACTACCTATGTTCCAGCGGATACCCCGACTCAATACTTTTCTACCAGTCACTATGGTTCTCCATACGAAAGAACTTCGTGGGAAGTATTTCGCCTTTAGGACCTTGGATAGAAGGGAGCTCTCATCTTTTATAATTCGCCATCCTTGCTTCACAATCATCGCTTCATTAAAATATTGAAAGTCCCAGAAACCTAATCTTCCCTCATCCTTGGAACGACAGAGAGACTTCGAGGCCCTCCAATGTATCTTTCGTTCATCCCTCCGTTGTCCCCACCAGAAATTGCTCAATATGGAATCGATTTGTTGGCAAATGTTGTCCGGTAACATGAAACAACTCATTAGATAAGTTGGGATCACTTGAGCCACGTTTTTAATTAATACCATTTTTCCGGCGGCTGCAAATCTTGACTTTTCCAATTCTTTAGTTTTTTCCGCACCCTATCAACAAGAATCTGGAAAATTTCTTTCTTCGACTTCCCAATCACAGCCGGAATACCCAAGTACTTCACATGTTTTTGCACCAGCCCCACTCCCAACTGATTTGCTAGGGCCATTCTTCACTCATGTGGCAGGCCCGAACTGAAGGAAATTTTAGATTTCTCGAGGCTAATTTGCTGTCCCGAGGCCTTCTCATACTCATCAATGATCGCTCGGGTAGTTTGAATCTCCAGTTACGTCACCCTTCCGAATATAATATTATCGTCAGCAAAGAAAAGGTGTGAAATTTTTGGCGCATGTCTACTCACCCTTATCCCATGCAACCATCCGCCCATTTCCGCTCTCCGAATCAACCCTGAAAAAGCCTCTGCCCAAAACAGAAATAGATACGAGAAAAGCGGGTCTCCTTGTCGGAGCCCACGGGATGGTGAAAAAACCGGACCAGGTTGTCCGTTAAGAAGCACAGAAAAACTCACGGAACTAACACACTTCATTATAAGCTCGACAAAATAATCATTAATCCCAAGTTTAAGCATTACACGACGAAGGAATAACCATTCTACCCGATCATATGCTTTAGACATATCTATTTTGAAGGCAAAAGTGCCCCTTTTAGAGGCCTTATTGTTTTTCATACCATGAAAGATCTCAAAGGCAAGTAAAGCATTATCGGTAATTAAACGGCCCAGGACAAACGCTGATTGTGTGTGGTGTATAAGGAGGGGGAGAACCAATTTCAGCCTATTAGCAGTGGTTTTCGTAATAATTTTGAAAATGACGTTACACAGACTAATAGGCCTGAAATCAGTTACACATTCTGCTTTTTCCTTCTTCGGAATCAAGACGATAAAAGTCTCATTAAGAATTTTAGGACTAGCCCCGTCATTCAATGTAAACAGAATGGTTTAGAGAATATCCGATTTTAACAAAGGCGAGAATTTAGGATAAAAGAGAGTGGGCATACCATCCGGGCCAGGGGCTTTTGTTGGATGCATTTGAGAAAGGGCTGCCACCACCTCTTCCTCATCAAAGCGGCGATCTAGCAGGTCATTCATTTATGTTGTCATTTTCGAGTCTATAGCATCCAAGGCCATATCCATATTCAAATGAGTTTCAGTCTTGAAAAGATTATGAAAATAATCAGCAAAAATAGTCTCAATGTCTTTTTGCTCATCCGCCCAAACTCCATTCGGCCGCTTCACTCTATCAATCGAATTTCTGGCTCGTCTACCGTTTGCGAGTCTATGGAAAAATCCTGTATTTTTATCCCCGTTGTAGATCCCAAGGGGTGTAAGTGTAAGGTTTAGAAGGGGGGGTTGAATAAATCTTACCAAATTTTCGATTTAGTCCTTTTAAATATACAGAGTTGATACTACACAGTTGTGTCCTTGATGGACATCAATTTAGCCACTCAGTAGAGTTAATCTCTCAACAGACTCAACTGAGCAGTTGATGGAATAACTCAGTTGTTGGCTCTAAATTAACTCAACAAGAGTTAAATTTGATTCAGCAAGAGTTTAGTGCTTGGTTTAGTACTTATAAATTATCAAGTGGATAGCAAATTTATCAGCAGATATGAGCAGTTAAAGTGATGAAATGTAAATGACACAATGAAATTTTTATAGAGGTTCAAGATGGGGTAATTCTTCTACTCCTCTCTTCTCCAACTCCCGGAGGAATCCACTAGGTAATGATCGAAGATACAAAGTGGTAACAATCCATATACAAGTATTGATCACACAAATGACTTGATCCTTTGGGACTCGGTCCGAGACGCCTTGATCACTCACCGGCTTCTCGTGACGACTCGGCTTCTTCACAGGGCTTGCCTTGCTACTACTACACTCACTTGCTCAAGCTCTTTGGATTTGATCACGAAGCCCTCCAAAAGCTTAAGACTTGGTTCGATCTTGAACCTTCCTACAATCCTTCGTGGAATGTAGACCCCTTGTTTTCGATATTTTCCTCTTCAACCGATTGAAGTTATCTTTCCTTCACAAAGTGAGTGTTGGATTGATGTTCTTCGTAGTGTAGGCTTGAGGATTGAGAATATTTCGATTTTCTAATAATTGCTTGAACGTTTTTGGTTCAGTCTATCTCTTGTGTAACTTGTGTCTCCCTTATTCTCAATTAAACTCCTCACCCTTTTATAGTGATCTTTCAAAAATTTGCCCGTTGAAGATATAGGCTTATTTTTTAAAGTCACTTGCAATGCGTTGGCTTGTCTTGTTGCGATCCTTGGAATTGACATTTCCTCGTATGCATTGTTCTTTCACCTTTTCGAGTTCGACACGGTGTAGTGCTTCCCATTGGTTCATTCCATTTGCACGCTTCGGGACCGAGCACTCCGAGAAAGGTGGTATGGAGATATTACTTGTTTAAGTAATTCTCTTGATTTACTCGCAACGGATCTTTTACGATTATCTCGACTTGACTGCATTTCTTTGCTTTCCCCAGGTGACTTAGAGTCAACTTCCAATCATTGGATGACTCTTCTCACTTCAACTTGAGACTTGGCTTTTCTCGAGTTGACTTGACTAATACTCCACTCACCGCATCTCACCGCTTCTTCAAGATAGTTCCCGTCTACTCTTCTTTGCCATACTCGGTTGTCTCACGGAGTCTTCCTTCTAGTCTTGATTGTCTTCTTGCATGTTAGGTCGTAGGCGACTTAACTCGACTTGGCCTCTAATTTTTACAATGCATTTTACAACAAGAATCAAAAGCCAACTTCCTATTCTAAGTTTTACATGGCATTCATCAAAATCTAAACAATAAATTTCCTAACAATTTCCCCCTTTTTGATGATGTCAAAACTTAAATCATTCAAAAATGCAAACAGCAAAGATACATACAGATAGTGTATTGACATAGAATGTATGCGCAGAATCAATCCTTTTATTGATCATAACATTCTTGTTCTTTTACACAACTGTTTACAAGGTGTATCAGAGCACATATTTGTCTACACAGAAAATAAAGAGTTTACAGCTTTATTTCAGAAGACTTACATTATATACACGAAGGGGTGGACAGCAACACTTCATCTCCTTCGCTGTCTCCTTCTTTCATCTTGTTCAGCATCTTCTTCTCTTCTTCTCTTTTTCTCATCGTCAGCTGCCTTCTTTTTCTTTTCATATGCCTTCCTGGCAGCTTCATCTCTTCTTATTCTTTCTTGTCTTTCCTCCCATAGCTGAGTTTGTCTCTTGTTTTCCTCTTCTATTCTTTGTGCATACTCAGCGTTACTTTTAGCCACTTGCAAATTTGCTACTTGGTCAAGCCCCACCCGAAGAGATCCCTCCTTTCTTTCCCGGATCTACGTATTCAATATATTTGGGCGGAGGCCTGGTCCAAACCTCTTCCTCCACCATTACTTTTTCCTCTACTACCTGGGGCGTGTATTGTATTGGGGTCTTCTTCTTTCCACTGAGTGACCCGGCGGAGTGACCAGCAGAGCGATCGCCGGTAGTCTGCCGCTGTCGTCCTTCTTCACATAACGTGAGACCCTTTTCCCAAGACAAGTCCCAAGCTTGAGCCATAGACATTTTTGCAAAGTATCCTTCATATGCGAGCGTTTTAAATTCATCAACCGATCGTGGCTCTGTCCCGACATCGAAATGGCATAAGTGTCTCTCGCTCTCTTTGGAATGCCTCCATGTTCTTTCAAGATGTTCATAACCCGGCATCCATTCTTCCTTCCACTTCCTTCATCCCCGCTTCAATTGTTTTTCTCTTTTTCACCATAGATATAGCAGAGTGTTAGAGTGGCAGAGTCACGGGGAGTTTGGCTTTGATAATGTCACCGTGACAAGACCTTGTTGGGGGTTTGTGCAATCATCAAGGTCACATCCGCCGATCCTTCCCCCTCAACAAGCTTTCCTTTCTTTTGTTTCAACACTTCCTCACCGACTTTCCTTCGCAAATGCTTCCTCCTTCTCGCCCCTTTAGGTATTCCTCTTCCCCCTTTTTGGCATCATCAAAGGAGAGAGGAACGCCTGAAACAGACTTGCAAGCGGGAAGTCTAGACTGGCGATGGTAGAGTTCTGTTTGAGTATCTTTGCAGAGTATGCAAGACGAAATTCGGATCGAGTAGCGTTGGACTCTCACGAAATCACTTTATCTCACCATGAGAAGGCTGAATTTTGTATTCATGGTCTCTTCCAAACGCTCGTAGATCACCCTTGTTTTGCTCACGCAGCAAATTGACTTAAGCTCGGCAATGTGAGCTTCATGCATGTGCTCAATATGTTCTCTCGACTTCATTTTTGCATCGCATTTTCACTCTCCATACCAGGCAGTTTGTTGAACAATGTCCTGAAGTATCTAACTTGTTCCACACGCATTATTTGTTTGTTGTTGACACCATTCCCCGATCCGGATCAAGTTATGCATCTTAAATCGCAGTGAGATTGGCATCTCTGTTGTCTAGTCGCATGTCCATAGAGCCCTCGATGCCTCTCCATCCGTTCAATCTCGCCGAATAATGCCTTGAACACTTCGTGGACTTCACCGATTCTTCCGTTGCGGTGATGGCCATGCAACGTCAAAATCATAATCACCGGAACAATGGTGCCTGATGGAAAACGGGAGCTGGTTTGTGGTAGCGTGCGCGTTCGATTCGACTCTTCATGGAGGCTCGGTACCTCCCGGGAAAAAGGAAAAGATTCTATAAAGGATTCATCACCGCCAACCGGGATTTGTTCGATGATGAGCGGTGCGCGTGAAGTTCTTCTTGGAATCAAACCTGCTGCAGCCTTGAGGAGCTCGCGCAGCTGACTCGGTTCACCGGGTCTTTGTGAAGTGGACCCGACTTTTGCGAGCCTCACCTCAACAGCCTTCGTTGGTCTCACCGATTTCTCCAAATGAGTAGACGGTCCTCGGCCTTATCGGAGCGTCATCGACGATGATGAGATTTCCATTGGTGGCTCATCATCAAAATTAAATGTTTGACGAGTAGTCTTGGGATCGACTTGCTCGTGCTTGGAACATCCGCACTGAGTCTTTTAGATCTGTCACGGGAGATGACTCGCTTCTTCTTCGCCTTCCGATCCCGGAAAGGTTACATCGATTATCCTGGGAATCATGAAGTGCGCTTATCTCCTTCTCGGATGGGTCGATGATAGCAGGAGGGATGTTCTCTACTTGACTTCTTTACCCCAAGAAGTCTCAACCTCTCGTGGGCCTTCATTACCTCCCGCAGTCTTAACTACAGCGAGGCCTTGGTCCTCCCTTCCGACAGTGTCAGTTGTCTTAGGGTCTTATGCGGTGGCATCCATTGGAGTCTCAACCCCATGGATTGCACTTTCATCGCCAGTGTTAACTCCCGTGGCTATTCCTACTGTGCCTCGATCGCATCGCGGCGTCATTAGCCTTCGTAGGCGGTTGACACCTCACCGAGACAGTCTCAATCGCCTGAGCTTCGTTGATGGCAACTTGTCATTTTTCTTGTGTTTGTATTTTCTCTACTTCGCCTCCTTGATTCGTTGTGGAGTCATCTGCGCAGCACCCTCCGACCTTGCTGCAGTGGAGGAGTTTCCCCACCGGCGCACCAACCGAGTGACTTGGAATGGGGTCACTCGTCTCCAAGCTCCCTACTGTTTTTCGATTGAATGTTCAAAGTTGTTGGGGCGGTGGTAAAATACCTTCAATAGGGGTTGGCTCGACCGGGGTCCCCACTATCCCGTTTCATCGCCAAGTCCCTTATCGCTTCTTCCGAGTGAGTGGGAAGTGGTGGCAACAACAACAACGATGGCGATTTGTTTGACCACTCCCATTGGATCAATTTCACCGTGTTCGAGGACTCTCCTGGTCCCTCCATCAGTCTTTGCTCGTGAAGGATTCTGATTCATGTAATGCTTGCTTTGTTTGCAACTCTTCTGGCGGGCGAAGATTCTCCTGGATCCTCATCACTAACAGAGAAGACATCAAGGAGAGGATGTGTGTGTTACGTGGTGCCGAGATAGGACAGATGCTTGCCTTCTCACGTGCCTCAACCTTCCTCTCGCTTGCTTTTCTTTCTCCTTGTCCTTGAAGATCTGCAGGATGTCCGTGCGATTGTCTTCATCCAAAGATCTTTGGGAGCACAGTGGTTAGTCCAAGGAAGTTTAACGCTTCCTCTTCTTCTTCTATAAACTCAGGCGTTGGAACTGCTCCCTTGATTTACTCAACTTCCATTTCTCCACTCACGCAGACGATTTTGGATGTCCGGGTAAGGTGGAGATAGGATCATCACATCACTATCCGCTTTATCGCCTTCTTCTTGTGTTTCACCGTGTGTGGACTACAAATTGTGTCTTCCGGTTGCCTCTGTTGATCGCCTTCAGCAGACTTAGTCAAGTTTCATCAATTACATCCGAGACTCTACTTCTCCGGCAAGCCTCTCCAGATATCTGCTCCACTGAGTGGGTGACTCACTGGTTTCTCCAAATGGAGAGCTTGATGATTCTTCTTCGTCTCCTAGTTTGTACCAAAGGGATTTCTAGTTCGAGACGGTTTCCTCGAGTCTTGGGCGGCGAGAGCCGTGCTGGTGTCTTTTTCTCGAGGAGCGGGCCATCTTGGCTTCTCGTTCTCCTCTTTTTGACGATCGGAGAAGGTATTTGTGAGTCCTTCTCGACCGCTGCTGCGGGCGAGAGACACGGTTGCGGGGGCGGGAGACACTACGGCCGCAGTGGGCGGGTGACTCTTCTGCAGGGGCGAAAGCATGTTTGACTTTCTTTCTTTGCAGGGGCAACAGCTCTTCTTAGCAAATTGCGGGCAGACTTACTTCTTGGGTGGAGAGGAAACAACAGATCTTCGGGTCACCGATTCCCCCTCACTCTGTCGCCTCTCTTGGCATAGGCTCTCTTCTCGCGCTAGAGAGGTTTGCTCTAAACATCCTCTTCTTAACATGGAATGCCTTCCCATGTCTAAGAGGGACTCCTTTCACCTCCATCACCGGCCAATCACTGTGCCATATCCTAGGATCCTCCAAATGTGCCATCTTCCTTGAAGGATTTGTTCCTATGTTCTCGGTAGAGTCTGCATTTGTAGACAAACTCGGCCAGTTTATTTTCTTTTCTACGATGATTGCAGCCATTACAATCGGCTTTGCTTTTGACAGATTGGTCAAAGCCGCCAAATTTGATGTCAATACATTTGGCAACTATGTCCAACACTTGTGATAATCCTCCTTCAGCTAGCTCTTGTTTGCTTTGTGTACACTATTTTATCAAGATAGTCGGGCTTGGCTATTTCTTTCCAAGCATCGCCAAGTCTACATCAACTTCGTTGATTTCTCGAGGCTCCTTCATTGGTAGTGAGCGAAAGGGTCACCAAATCCTTGGCGCAGATAGTCACCGCTTCCGTGAATGATGACTTTATTCCTTCATCGTGAATCTCAGCATTCACGTAGAATTGTGCGACCTCCTCCACATAGGTCATCGGATATTCTAACGTCAGATATGGTTTCAGCCCGGTCGTTTCCAATTTTTCAGCGATTTTCTTCACTAGGGTGTCGTCGGACCCCTGTTTCACCATTCCGTCAAAATCCACAGTAGACCCGGTGTGGATTTGCTTCCCTAATTTGACAAAGTCGTAGGTTGGTGCCATTTTTCAGGATTTTATCAAAGAAAAACTAAGAGAATGATTTGAAGATAGATAGGGTTTCGAGAGAACTTTTGCCTTTGCTTTTGAGAGAAAGAGATGAACAGTTTTGGTAGTGTGAGAGAGAAACGGACGGAAATGGTTTAAGTATGGTTTATGAAAGGGCGTGCGGGTGGTTTTTGAAATGTGATCGAAATCAACGGCTTAGATTTTGCACGCCTATTTAGCATTTAATGTCTCGTATTTAATGCGGCCACATTTATATCCAATCATAAGCTTGGTGTGCAGCTTTATGTCTGTACACATCATCATTATGCTGACGTATTCCTTAAAACATTCCCGCTTTGTCAAAACGACTGCATTTTTGTCACTTTGCTCATAAGTGACTCAGCTTATCCTTTAGCTGATTTAACTCTACTTCTCACAGTTCTCTTAGTGACTCAAAGAACCAGGTGACTGACTTGTAATCGTCTTTTCCGATCTGGTGATTCTTGAGTGATTTGTGTGTTCACTCTTTTTTTCACCCTTTTTGTGTTTCATTTCTTTTCTTTGATTCTTATGAGTGTCACTCACCAATTAACCCTAACTCTTGTTTGAGTTCTTCAAATCTTGACTCACATAATGGTTTTGTGAAGATGTCACCATTTGTTTATCGTTGAGATATATTCCAAGATGATGTCCTTCTTTTCAACGTGATCTCTTATGAAGTGATATCTCGACATCGATATGCTTTGTTCTTGAGTGCAAACACAGATTTTGAGTAATGGCAATTGCACTTGTGTTATTACACATGATTGGAATTTCTTTTTCTTCAACTTCATAGTCTCTCACTTCTTTGTCTCATCCATAGGACTTGGGCACAACAATGCCCGCAGCCTATGTATTCTCGCCTCACCAGTAGAGGTGGCTATTGAATTTTGCTTGCTAATCCAGAAATCACTGTTTCCTAGCATTTGACATGTGCCTGAAGTGCTCTTCCTGTCCACTCTGCATCCAAAGATAGTCGAGAATCAATAGCCAATTAGCTTGAATCCACCTTCCTTTGGATACCATAAGCCAACTTCTTGGCTTCCTTTCAAGTATCTCAATATTCTCTTAGCCGTTATATGGCTCTCTTTTGGAGCAGATTGAAATCTTGCACATACACCTACAAAGAAAGGTGATGGTTGGCACTGCTTCTTTGTGAGATAGAGCAATGATCCAATAAGTGCTCAGTATCTTGTTTGATCTACAGAGCTTGCCATCCGCATCCATGTCCATTTTGATTGATGTATTCATTGGTATTTTTACGTAAAACTTCTCCTCCATACCAAACTTCTTCATTAAATCTCTGTGTATTTTGTTTGACTTATGAAGGTTCCATCCTTCACTGTTTCACTTGGAGTCCAAGGAAGAATGTCGCTCTCCCATCATGCTCATTTCAAATTTACTTTGCATGAGGTTTGAAAACTTTTCACACAACTCTTTGTTTGTGGATCCAAAAATGATGTCATCCACATATATTTGAACAAGCAAGATACTCTTTTTGTCTTGAATTCTGAAAAGTGTTCTATCTACTTTTCCTTTTGTGAATCCATTTTCGGTTAGGAATTGTGACAAAGTATCATACCATGCTCTAGGTGCCTGTTTCAATCCATATAGAGCTTTATTGAGTTTGTATACCTTATCTCCAAGAGTCTTCTGCTCAAATCCTGGAGGTTGTTCAACATACACTTCTTCTTCCAATAAACCATTTAGGAATGCACTTTTTACATCCATCTGATACACAATGAAATTCTTGTGAGTTGCATAGGCAAGAAACATCCTTATAGCTTCCAATCTTGCTACAGGGGCAAATGTTTCATCAGAATCTATCCCTTCTTCTTGGCAATATCCTTTGGCTACTAGTCTTGCTTTGTTTCTTACCACAGAACCTTCCTCGTTCATCTTATTTCTGAACACCCATTTAGTACCAATAACATTTTGATGTGTGGGTCTTTGAACTAATTCCCATACTTTATTTCTTTCAAACTGATTCAGCTATTCTTGCATAGCTTGAATCCAATGTGTGTCATCCAATGCTTGTGACACGTCTTTGGGCTCTATTTGCGAGATGAAGCATGTGAACATTGCTTCTTGTTGAGTTCTGGATCTTGTTTTGACACCTTCTCTTATATCTCCAATGACAAGTTAAATGGATGGTCTCTCGGCCATCTTACATCAGGTTGGAGTAAGTTAGCCGGATTCAATCGACTTGTAGTCGTGTTCTTTGGTCGCTCTCTCGTAATCACTTAGCCGCACATTTTCCGGATGTTTTTGAGATTCACTATCTCATCTTCTTCTCAATTGATAATTCCAGCTTCCGACTTGAAGATAGGGACTCTTCTCGTATGGTTGGATGATTCACTTTATCACCGACTCTTCAATGTCTTCTCCATTTACATTTGGCTCATCGAATACCACATGAATGGATTCTTCGCAACCATAGTTCTTTTGTTGAGTACTCAGAGGCTTTGCTTTCACCGAGTATCCTAAGAAGATACCTTCATCACTTTAGCATCAAAAGCCTTTAGATTGTCTTTGCCATTGTTGTGGATGAAGCATTTACATCCAAATATTCTCAAATATACAACATTTGGTTTTCTTCCAATCCGATCTCATAGGAGTCTTTGTCACCGTCTGTTTATCATACATCCGTTTTGAGTGTAGCAAGTTGTGTTGATTGCTACAGCCCAAAATCTTTTTGGTAACCCCGCTTGACCTAACATGGTCCTCAGCTTCTTTGAGGGTTCTGTTCTTCTTTCTCGCAACTCCATTCTCACTGTGGAGTCCTTGTCTGCGATAGTTCATGACCAATACCATTCTCAATACAATACGAGTTATTATTCCATTGACAAACTCGGTTCCTCTCGATTTTATTTTGATAATGGTTTGACTCTTCTCGTTTTGAATCCTCTTCATCACCGTGGTAGTTTTTGTAGAGTTTCTTTCTTCTTACACATGAATATTGTCCATGTATATCTTGAGTAGTCATCTACTACCATCAAGGTGTATTTCTTTCCACTTATGTTGGCTGGTTTCACTGGGCCAAATAGATCCATATGAAGCAGATGCAATATTCTTGTTGAAGATTGGCATGTCTTTTCTTTGAATGATGACTTGATTTGTTTTCCCTTCTGACATGCGTCACATATACTCTCCTTCTTGTATACTGAGTCTGGAAGTCCGTCCACAAGACTACTTCTTGCAAGTTTGTTAATCGTTTTGAAATTTAGGTGACTCGACTTTTTGTGCCACACGTAAACTTGATTCGGATGTGCTCTTTGCTAGTAGAGGCGAGTCTTTGGGTGTTGCGATTGACCAATCCACAACATACATATTCTTCTCTCTCTACATCCTTGTAGCACAACTTCATTCGATTCAAGATCCTTGATTTAGCATACACCCATGTTGAATCCAACATTGTAGCCCTTGTCACAGAGTTGGTCGATGCTCGATAAGTTGAAGTTGAGTCCTTCAACATATGCAACATCCGTGATTTCTAATCCATTCCTTTTGATGGATCCAATGCCTCTTATTTCACCAGGAGCTTCATTTCCTCCAAATATGACTTTTGCTCCTTTAACTTCCTTGAATTTTGACAGATTTTTCTTATTTCTGTCATATGTCTTGAATGACCACTATCCATGTACCAGGTTCCTTGGCACTCACTGCTTCCTCGAACCCGCAATCAAGGAAATTAAGTTTTAGGTACCCATTCTTGTCCGGGTCCCGGGGTTAGAATTGTAAGATGATCCAACCAACTTATAGCCAAATGATTTGACTCTAATGGGTTGCCATCTATCGCTGCCATAATCATAATTAATCCTGCAAATTGCTTGGGGATTCTGGTTCATACAAAATTGTCTCTTTTGTCTCGTATGCCTGTGTATAATTTTTAGCAATCGCCTTCTTTGGGTAATTGTGGTGTCTCTGAGTGTAGTGTCTAGGTGCATGTGTGTGCTGATGAAAGATCTTATACTTTTGGAATGGCCTTTGCTGAGTTGTAGGCCTTTGCCATTTGGGCTTGTATTCCATAAGTTTATGCTGATAGTTTACATTATTCCAATCAGCTTGGCTTGGATATTTTCTACCATTCCCATCATATGTATTTCTTTTATGGATTTTACGGGGTTTTTGGTAGCTCGCTTCTTCTTTGCGAGTATTTTCTCGCTTGGAGTTTGGCCGAGGAACTCGGCCAATCTCTTCTCACCGCCCTTTCAAAGACACTCAAAAGTTGTTTTCCTTTTCCTTTATAACCAATGCTAGTTTGCTTGTTATTGTGTTTTGGAGTGAATGTGTGTGCAGCATTTAGAGTTTTGGATTTTTCAGACTCTTCATGGCTTGAAGATCCTTTTTCCAAAATTACTTTTGAGGTTTGGCATAGCACAAAGGAATTAAATCCTAAGCCTGTCCTGTCTCCACATTCTCTTTGACTCAAAATAAGATCATCCAATGACTTAGATGCCTTAGTGAATGAGGTACTAACATTTTTGAGATCATTCTCCCTCTTCTCTATAGCAGCAATTTCTGCTATTAATTTAGCATTTTCAGCCTTTAAACTTTCATTCTCATCACTATTTGACTTAGAGTACTCGGCTCCTTAGTCACTTTGAGTTTTGACTCTTGAGTAGTTTGTTTTCCTCATTTAATAGTGTGTGTGAGGATTTAATGTGTTCAAAATCTTTCATCATTTTTCCTAATGAATCATAAAGATCAGTGGGTGATGATGTGTGTGTCACATCACTATCACTAGAGTCCGAGTTTGATGAGTTAGAGTGTACCTCATCTTCTTGGTCGAGGTTGATCCTGTTCCTTGGCCATCAAGCGGATCGGGCTTCTTCTTCGAGTCACTTGAGTAGTCGGCTTCACCGCTCTGCGAATCGATTGTCTCTCTTGACTTGGTTTGTTTCGATGTAGTCTCTGCACCATCATTTCCTTTTTCTTTTCTTGTCTTCTTTCTCTCAAGACCTTTCTTTCTTCTTCATTCATGTATTTGTTAACTACAGGATATGAGCAATCAATGGCATAGTGACCTGGTTGTCTATAGTTCCAAAGATAGATATTCAGCCTTTTGATCGACTCTTTCCATTCTTGGATTGTCACCCTTTGATACTCAACTTTTTGATGATCTTTCTCTTGGTTGGCCTATCTTCCCTTGATTTGGAGGGAGCCGAGTGTCTTCCGGAAGATTCACCCTTTCCTCTCTTGTAGTTCTTATTGAAGAACTTGTTGAACCTCTTAACCATCGGGGCTATTTCTTCCGGATCAATGACTTCTTTGACCTCGGCTCTCTTCCCATCTTTAACAATTAGAGCAAATTGTTTTGGGTACAAATGTCTCTTTCCTGGTCTTTTCTTCTTCAAACTCGTAGGCTTTGAGGTCCGAGAATAATTCATGGTTGGATGTCTTTGATAGGTCCATGGAATGTCTCAGTGCCATGACCTTCATTTCCCATTCAGTGAAGACTTTTTAGGATCTTCATACACATTTTCTTCTCGTGTATATTCCTTTCCAAGTGCATAACTCATTTGTGATTTCTCGCGAACCGAGCATCCAGTTGATCCAGGTTTTCTCCCGAGATCATTTTGAAGTTCTCAAATTTCATGCCGCCACCGATAATTTGTTTTCTTTGATTTGCTCCGAGCCTTCACAAATTAATGTTAGCTTGTCCCAGATTTCTTTAGTCGTTTTGCATGATTTGACTTTATTGAACATGGCTTTGTCCAAGGTTTTGTAAAGGATGTCCTTGGCTACATTGTCCAGGTTGTATCTTTTTCTGTCATCATTTGTCCATTCAGTTCTTGGTTTTTCAACCATGACTGTCCGGGAGCAACATCCTCTTCTCCTTCACCGCAGCTCTTCTTACAAATTGTGTTCACCTTTAAGATTTACAAAGGCCCATCTTCTATTACTATCCACATCTCATCATTTAATGCTTTGATAGATGAGCCTCGCATACGAATTTTCCAATCATCAAATTCTTCAATTGTGAACATAGGGATGCGTGTCAAATTTGCTTCCATGATAATAACTTTTAATGATAAAAAGAGTTTTGAAAGTTTAAGTACTAAAGCGGACTTTGAAAAGTTTGGAGATCTAGTTCAAGAACTGCGGTGCGGAGGATTCAATGAACCAACCGCTCGATACCACTTGTAGGTCCCAAGGGGTGTAAGTGTAAGGTTTAGAAGGGGGGTTGAATAAACCTTACCAAATTTTCGATTTAGTCCTTTTAAATATACAGAGTTGATACTACGCAATTGTTTGTGTCCTTGATGGACAGATCAATTTAGCCACTCAAGAGTTAATCTCTCAACAGACTCAACTCGAGCCGTTGATGGAATAACTCACCGTTGGCTCTAAATTAACTCAACTGTGGTTTTGTTTTCAGGGGAAGACTTAACACCCTTAAATTTGATTCACAAGAGTTTAGTGCTTGGTTTAGTACTTATAAATTATCAAGTGGATAGCAAATTTATCGGAGATATGAGCAAGATTAAAAATGCAGGAATTAAAGTCTTTGAAATGTAAATGACACAATGAAATTTTTATAGAGGTTCGAAGATGGGGTAATTCTTCTACTCCTCTCTTCTCCAACTCCTGGAGGAATCCACTAGGTAATGATCGGTATACAAAGTGGTAATGCAGTCCGGATACAAGTCTTGATCACACAAATGACTTGATCCTTTGGGACTCGATCGGAGACACCTTGATCACTCAAATTGGCTTCTCGTGCGACTCGACTTCTTCACAGGCGTTTGCCTTGCTACTCTGACTCACTTGCTCAAGCTCTTTGGATTTGATCACGAAGCCCTCCAAAAGCTTAAGACTTGGTTCGATCTTGAACCTTCCTACAATCCTTCGTGGAATGTAGACCCCTTGTTTTCAGTATTTTCCTCTTCAACTGATTAAAGTTATCTTTCCTTAACAGGTGAGTGTTGGATTGATGTTCTTCGTAGTGTAGGCTTGAGGATTGAGAATATTTCAGATTTTCTAATAATTGCTTGAACGTTTTTGGTTCAGGTCTATCTCTTGTGTCACTTGTGTCTCCCTTATTCTCAATTAAACTCCTCAGCCTTTTATAGTGATCTTTCAAAAATTTGCCCGTTGAAGAGATAGGCTTATTTTTTAAAGTCACTTGCAGTCGTTGGCTAGTCTTGTTGCAGTCCTTGGAATTGCCATTTCCTCGTATGAATTGTTCTTTCACCTTTTCGAGTTCTGACACGGTGTAGTGCTTCCCATTGGTTCATTCCATTTGCACGCTTCGGGGTGAGCACTCCGAGAAAGGTGGTATGGAGATATTACTTGTTTAAGTAATTCTCTTGATTTACTCGTGCAACGAATCTTTTCTGATTATCTCGACTTGACCGCATTTCTTTGCTTTCCCCAGGTGACTTAGAGTCGACTTCCAATCATTGGATGACTCTTCATCACTTCAACTTGAGACTTGGCTTTTATCGAGTTGACTTGACCGATACTCCACTCAATGCATCTCACCGCTTCTTCATAGAGTTCCGTCTACTCTTCTTTGCCATACTCAAATTGTCTCGCAATGGAGTCTTCCTTCTAGTCTTCAGTTGTCTTCTTGCATGTTAGGTCGTAGCTGACTTAACTCAGCTTGGCCAACTCTAATTTTTACAATGCATTTTACAACAAGAATTGGGGTGCCAACTTCCTATTCTAAGTTTTACATGGCATTCATCAAAATCTAAACAATAAATTTCCTAACACCCGTCCTTAATCCAATTGGCTTGCTACCTTTGGTGCCACATTTTCTCCTGTTTGGAAAGCAGATCACGAAGGTGGGCTTCCAGTTGTTCCCGTTCGCGGATAACGCCCCCCAATGAAGGATTGATCACCGCCTTCGACAATTTTTTCTCACATTCCATAATTTGTGTACCAATATTTCCAAAGTGCTCCTTCTCCCACGTTTGAAGGCTCATTCCACAAGTTGAATTTTTTCTTTCAGTATATGCATTCTAGACCCGCTGCTCTCTCTATTCCATTCCTCTCGAATAACCCTTTGGCACGATTCATCTAATAACCACATCGATTCAAACCGGAATATTTTCTTCTTTTTTCTTCCGTCCTCGGCAGTTCCACTTTGTCGTTTTCTCCACTGTAAAAGAATCGGACAATGGTCCGATGAGATTCTCGGGAGATGTAGAACCGAGTAAGACGGGTAGTAGGAAATCCATTCTAAATTTCCCAGACATCTATCTAAACGCTCCTAGATGTTGTTTTCTCATTTCTGGCCATTTGTCCACGTGAACCTAAACCCCTCATATCCAAGATCGTCCATCTAGGTTGTCTGTAACACTTCATGAAACTCCGCCATTTTTGAAGTGTCCTTACTCCGACCTCCAATTTTCTCGAAAGAGTACAGAATCTCGTTGAAGTATCTAAAGCAAACCCATGCGACATTATCATTCAGGCTCAGAGATTTCATAAGCTGCCATGTATGGTATTTATGTTCCTCTTCTGGCCATCCATAAACACCAGTGAATTTCCACTCTTTATCACCGTCTATCACAGTTCCATCAATATGGTGTAGCGAATCTGAGGTTATTTGAACATCAAAAATTCCTTTCCAAAATAGGCACAACCCTCCTCGACGACCTCTGTTCTTCGTATCACAGTCAACTATATGCAAACCATCAAAATCCAAATTTTTGAAAATATCATCAACTTCATTTTGGTGTAGTTTGGTTTCCATAAGGAAAACAAATCCGAGATCTTTCTGTCGGATATAACATTTCAGAGCATTAACTGCCCGTGGGTTCCCAAGCCCACGGCAGTTCCAGCTGAGGCAACTCATTGTGTTCGGCGGGACTGCTCTTTTGCAGTCTCCGTTGTTAGCTTAAAGTCATAGGGGATGTCAAATAAACCAAACTCATGCGTTCTTTTGGCTCTGTCAGCTTCCGGATCGAGATTGGAACTGGGTTCAATTTCCAGGGTTCGTTTGGAGGGGGTGAATTGTGTGGGGTGTGTAGTATGAGAGGGGGACAACCTTTTTGTTGGTGTTCGTTGTTTTAGTCTATGCCAACCCCATTTGGGTTGGGGTTTTGAGGTTTTGAGGTTGGACTTGGTATTGGTCTGGTTGCTTGGTTTTTTAGAAGTGGGTTGGGGGATGTTGTTCTGGGTTTGAGACATGGTTGGGGTTCTCTCAGGTTCAGGGTGGGGTGTTTGTATGGTTTGGGCGGGTTTTTGTGGGATATCGGTTCTGGTGGGGGGAGCACTGGTTGAGTGTGGCGGTTTTGGGTTTGTAGGGATAGGTTGCTCGGCTCAATTTGGGGGGTGTGTATTGTGTATGGCTAATATCAATTGGTCGTAGTTAAGGGGTATGATTTCATGCTCAGTTCTGCTTTGCTCTTTTTTGTGTTTTGGGGAGGAGGTTAAGGATAGAGATTCCAAGGAGTGGTGTAGATGGTTTTGGGCTTGTTCTTTATGGGCAAGGCAGGCGGCTTTGGAGGTGTTCTCAGGTTGGTTGCATGGGAGCGGGTGATGATTTTGTGGGAAGAGGTTGTGGACAATGATGGGGATGTATGGTGGAAAAGGTTTCGGGCAATAGGGTTACGGATATGGGGTGTGTTATCGTGCATGGTATTGTTCCTTTTTAGCGGTGAAGCTTTTAGCCACGACCCGTATTTCATACTCGAGAGGTCCTGGCATTCATTGCGGTCATAAGAATCACAGTTTCAGAATGAGTGGCTTATCATACCGCAACAGAAATAATAAACGGAGAGTGATTCATACTTGAGGGGTAGAGTTAATTGTTTCCCTTGGATTTTGATTGAAAGGACACTGGTTAGTGGTTTCGAAATATCAATGGATGATTTGACTCTGATGAATTTTCCAAACATCCCTTATGTCGATGTATCCAATGTTTCTAACTCTCCGACTTGATGAGCCAATATCGTTGCGGTATTAGGGTTCATGCATGCCACCGGTACGTCGTAAAGCCTTGTCCAGAATGTTGCGTGAGTGATATACGTCATGGACGGCTGTTCATCCTCGTTGATTGCTCGTATCGCAAACAGACCACCATCATAATGCCACGGCTGATTGGCGAGAACCCAACCTCTATCTTCTTCTGTTTCAAACTTGAACAGAATGAGATTTGCACCCCATTCTCTTGCTACAATCGGATTTTTGGTTTTCCACGATTTCTTCATCACTTCAATGAGGTAAAAGGGTTTCCAGGATTTGTCAGAAAATAATTTTCCAACGAGGCAATAAGAGGTAGGTGCTGGTATGTTCTCGTAATCGTGTCCCACCTCATCCAGATCCACAATCGTACATTCTTTTTTTGTAAGTTCTTCCATCTGATCAAACTCCTTACGACACTGAACCTGGTTCGAATATGGATATAGCCCTGATGTCGTCGACCTGAAAGAAAAACAACAAAAATAAATAAACAACGTTAGCACACCAGTTCGATTTGGCCGATGGGGACCGACCGATCTTGAACGCACTGACAACAAAAACCCTAGGACAAAAGCGAAAGAAACAAAAATGGGGAGACACAAACTAGATCAACACAGGGGCCGGATGGTGGAAAGAGTAAAAGGGTGAGAAGAGGACACAGAAGGGCGTGAAAGTGACTCTACGACACAACGGGAAACGACAGGGCCGTCGTACGATGACTGTGGACAAAAGCAAGTAACGACAGGGATAAACCCTAACTAGGAAACCCTAAGGCGATAGACTTCTATCATGAATTACGAAATTGGTTCTAACTATGGGTTAATTAGGGAGGATGGAATATTATAACGTTTCAGTACTTATCAATATGGTATCGCAGCCTACATAAAGATTTCATCTAACCACTTATATTAATATATTTTATTTATAACTAATTTTAGATAATGTTCTTATAAGAATTAACAAATAACTTTTTAAACACAATTTTCAATTGAAAGAAAAAAAAATAGCCGGATTCAGATCTAAGAGCATTTTATTTAAGAGCAGATCTCTTGTGAGACCGTCTTATATATCCAAATTCGTGAGACAGAGTCTCATTACCCTAAACTCACATGCTCCTTTATCTCTCTATATACTGATACGGTCTCCCTCTCTATCTTCACATCACACTTCTCTCGTGTTCCCCCCTCTCTCTTTCCCTCCTCACGTCACTCATCTATATCTCTATACGCATGAAATAAAGATAAAAGATGAAGAATATAAAGAAAAAAATATAACTTCTTATGAAAAGTATCTTATTAGACTTGAAAAGTATCATTTTTTATTAAATAAGTATTAATTCCTATGAAAAATATCATTTCTTATTAAAAATGTATCACGTTATTAAAGAAATATATAAATAACTATCGCTTCTTATGGAAAAAAAGTATCACGGTGTATTAAAAAACTATCACTTTTTATGAAAAAGTATCACTTCTTATTAAAAAGGCATCATTTCTTAAAACATACTCCCTCTAATTCAAAATAAAGTTTTTTTGGAAAAAACCTACATATTGAGGATTATGTTAAAATACCAAATATACCCTTAATTAATCATAAATGCTACTTTGGAACAAACAAATTTAAGCATTAGTGTTCATTGGAAAATGATATATTTAAGGGTAATTTGGAAAAACCTTTTTCTCACCAGTCTTGAAAATATGAAAGGATATTCTTTTTGAAGAATTTCTCATGTGCCAAAAGGACAATTATTTTGAATAGGAGGGAGTATCATTTTACTAAAAAAAAGTATCTCTTTGTATTAAAAAATATCATTTCTTATTAACACAAATATTACTTCTTTTTAAAAAAATTACTTTTTATTTCAAAAGTATCAATTCTACTCTGAAAAATATACATTTTAAAAGTAACAAAATTGATATTATTTACATGAAAAGTATTACATTTATAAGTAAAAAGCTCTGTTGTAAAAATCCCCGCCTAGCCACGATTAATCCCCGCCTAGGCGCTAGGCCCCCCTTGTCCGCCTACGATTTGTTTCCCGATTAGGCCCGCCTAATACCGCCCAGGTACCGCCTAGGCTCCGCCTAGGCGCTAGGCCCCGCCTAGCGTGCTCCTAGCGCTTTTTACAACATTGGTAAAAAGTATTATATATCGAACTTTTCTTCTCCATCCCCTAAATTGACCCACACTTTCTTTGAGTGTTTTTTTTCTTGAAGAATTTTGGTTTTATGAGATTTTTGTATGTAAAATCCTTCATGTAGAGAGAGAGAGAAGGGACTTGAGGAGAGAGAGGGAGGACACGAGATGAGTGGGACGTGAGGGGGGAGAGAGAGATAGAGAGAGAGAGAGAGAGAGAGAGAGAGAGAGAGAGAGATAGAGGGAGATCACATGAGTGTATATATATATATATATAGAGAGAGAGAGAGAGAGAGAGGGGGAGGAGTGGGACATGAAGAGAGATGGGGATCACGTGAGTATATATAGAGAGAAGAGGCACGTCGGTTTTGGGTTTGGGTAATAAGGCTCCGTCTCATTGATTTAGATCAATGAGATGATTGATTTAGATCAATGGGAAGGTCTCACACAAGTTTTTGTGTTTATCTAATATTGTTAGTGATGCTATTAAATTATACAGATCACTCTAGTCAAGATAATTAATCCAATAGCGAAGGTAACTCTAATAGTGAAGGTATATACATGGAGGGAATTGGCCTGCAACACAAACAGACAATGTTAAAACTATTGTGGGTTATCCCATGCAAGCTTCTCCAATGCTTAAGTTAATATAGGATCTGAAGGTAATCCAAAGCGTAAAGGAACTTAAGCAGTAAAAGTGTGATTCACCTACAAAGAATGGAGAGGTACTATTTATACTTGGAACTTTGGGCCTTAGGGGCTTTGAGTAATGATTTGGGTCTTGTGGGCTAGTTGATAATAGTTTGACTTAATAATTATTTATGGGTAGATCAATAAATAATTAATTTTGAATTAAATAAGAAAGTAATTACCCAGCATCATAAGCCCCTCAGCTTACTAGTAGTGATATATTGAAGTAGATGGGATGCTTTGTAATATTGTGCTATTTGGGCTCGTCTTTATAGTAATAAAGTTAGAGGAGGCTTATCCATTAAAGTCACAATATCAAGCTTGAAACGGGGATTATTTTATTATATCTTCAAGACGTAAGTCTCTCTTACAATTATTTATCTTTCACTTTCTTTCACCAAATATTTCTAAGTAGTGAATAAAAGGTAGCCTTAGGGAGCATATCCATCTCATATGAGTAGATGAAGTAGAGGAGACATGAGAGAGTACATTGAGGAGGGGAGTGGTGGAAGAGCACCATGGCGCAGAGGAAGCTCGGCTGCACAAGGGAAGGGCAGCCGAAGGTGCACCCCAGTGCGTGGGAGAGGATGTGTGCGCCTACCGTCGCCCATCTGAGGGCGTGGCCACCGCATGGTTCTCACATATTTGGGATTCATCCGGCCAAACATTTTTAGCTCGGCTCTTTTCATCTTTGACTTCTATATTTTTTGCACGGGTCGTATGGCAAATCCCGAGGTCAACCAACTCTATTCTCCTTCAAAGTTATGTATTTTCTCGTCTTTGAGTTTGGAGGTCCCGAATGTCCAAGAATAAGCGCATAGAGTAAAGTATTATTATAAGTGTCAGTAGTACTTAAATCAACTCGCATCGGATAAATAAAAACACTAGAGATAAATTTTATATGTAAGCAAAAATGCTTGTATACGTGTCAACAGAGCGAAAACTTTGCTAGTTGATGAATCGTTTATAGAACAAAGTGTATACCACTCAATTAGTACGAAAAGAATATGAAGACTCATATCTCTGAGTAGATCTATGATGTGTAAATTATCTTATCCAAAATATGATCAATACAGACTCTTTCGATCACAAATAAAACATACGATAAACGGAAATAAAAACAAAGACATAATCTTCAACAGATATTGTTTTGCAGGTGCAGCACCATTTCGAACAACACTCAAGATAGTGTATAACTCGATCTTTATTTCTCCTCATAAAACTTGAACTCTCTGAATCTCTCTTGTGTATTTTTCTCTGAATTCCTGTAATTCTATGTATATAATAATGATGCACGGTCATCCTTTATAGAAAAAGATATCTACAATTAAAAGGATTCATATCTCATCTAAGTTAGGAATATTGAGTCATTCCTTATTGATATGATATCAACCAATAAAGAATAAGATTTTTTCATATCAAAAATATTACTTGAGATTCAAGATACAACAAAATCTTTCTATACACAATTTTTCGTAATATAAAGAATCATATCACATGCAAATAATCTAGAAACGCAAATAAAAAAATACATCAAATATTCCAAAGAGAAAAACGTGGAAAAATACTTTCCAGCAATCTCCTCCTTTTTGTCTTTTTGGACAAAACCATTAAAATCATCAAGGATCAAGAAAACAAATATAATTCCCATAAACTAAATTTCCCCTGAATTAAATATCACACTGCTTAGAGTGTTGTTACAAAAGTCATCAAACACTTATGATATGCAGACAATAATTACTACACATATAGCAATTAAAGTCCAACATCCATAAATTTTCCGAGCATAATCAAATAAGCAGTTCAAAAGTATCAGAATATAGACAAAATATCATAGCAAACAACCAACTAAGTATCAAAGCCAAAAAACATTAGAGCCAAAAACATCAAACATATGTCCAACAAAGCACTAGATACAAATCACTTCTCAAAGTGATATTCCATCTTTGGTTCCAATCAAACTACCCCCCCCCCCTTTGTGCTAGGACCAGCTGCATTAGTTGCAATTACAACTCCAACTCCAGTACCTTCGCCTACTCCCTTTTTTTTTCTAGAAAGAGGTAAAAGCATGCCTTGAATGCAAATTCTATACTGCTCATGGTACAGGATATGTTTCTTGGTAGAGCAATCTATTGGTTAGTAGAAATAAGTTGTCCCTGCATAAAATTCATAGCAATAGAGATAACACTGGAAGTATCAAAAATAGGAAAAGTGGTGTCAGGAGTGTTAGTAGCACTCGACAGAACACTTTTTGGAGCCATAATATTAGCATAAACAAGGGGAACATCTTCAACCACTAGTACAAAAAATACTATGAAAATCATCAAATATGCATCAACTTCCACAAACATTGATGCCTAAAAAGATGCGATGGCAAATTTGAAAATAAAACGAAGTCTTTAGGTATCGGTTGTGGATAAAAACTTGATGCCTATCAACTCTTTTATTTTTTAAATTAAATTAAAAACTTTAATTCAACTTTAGGCCTCAGCTTCTTAGAAACAACCTGTGTGTATTAACTTTCTTCTTTTTTTAAACAATTGAGTATTAACACAGCCACATCCGTCTTCATCTCCCACTTTCTATCGTCGTACACCCTCGCCACCAGCCGCCGCGTCAGCCATTGTCAAGGCCTTGTAATCAACTTCCACCACCTATGAGTCACGCAAGCAACCGCAGCCATCGTCGGGTCTCGCGACTCCATATGCCACATCTCGACTGGCCACATTTCCTTGGCGTCCATTAACCCAGCCTCTATCGCTGCCTCCTTCTAGCCGTACAAGCAATTGCACCAATCACCCTCTTAATCAGACACTTTATTCTCTATGTGCTATTTTAGTGTTTCACAATGTACATTGGATATTCCATTTCTCCTAGCTTTCCAGATACTACATTAGATTTGTTCAACATTGGATCAGCTTGTTATAAAATCGGTAATACGATTCTTTTGCCAGATACTATGTTTTTGTGCTATGAAACAGAATATATCAAAACCCTGCGATTTTCGAATTGGAGAAGAATTTTTGAAAAAAAATGGAGTTGAAATACCTTCTTTTGGTTCTCTTTCTGGAGGTATTTATTCATACTAATGTCTATAGGTTAGTAGAATATTAGGTCACTAAATTCTTAGAATAAATAAAATCATTGTTGCCTTCTATATCAATATATTTAGGAAACGGAAATGGAGGGTCATTATTTATTTATACTTAGCCACAAATTTGTTATCTTTAATTTTAAACATAAAGAAATTTTATGCAATATTTCATGAATCTATCAACACAGTAAACATTAAAGTTGAAAATTAAGTCATTAGAATCTTTTTCTGTATATTTATGCACTCACGAAAATCCGCAGTCCTCGTGTAGGTAAATTGTATGATAATATTCCTATTATCTTGTAAATTTATCGGGCATTAAATAGCAGGCATGAAAATGTCAATGGTTAAATCTGAGAACCCGTCGCCTATGGAAAATGGGGCTAGTTTTAGCTCATTTTCATTCTCACCATTGATATTGCCAAGACCCTTTTCAAAGAGAATTGATATAAAGTATCAATATTTAGGTAACTTGTCATTATCTTACTATAATATGCCAAATCACACATTTGTTGTCCCTGTAATTGGGTAGTAATTTTTCATTTTAATGTTGTGTTTTAACATGAGTATACCCCCATAAAAAAAATTCTATTGTTTTAGTGTGGATAATATTGATTCTTCTTGATTACTAGTTGTTTCGAATTAAGTTGAAGTGTTGAGCATCCACACTACGATTTATTTATATTTCACGTAATTGAAGACATACATGTTATCACGAATTGGATTAATTTTGATTGAAAAACTGCACATACCTTATATTACAATGAAAGACATATATATTTTGTTGTCCTTATGTGCCTGAGATTTTGATAATCGTGGTAATTGTGACATATTATTTTAATATTTACTCCACATTGCTGACCACCAGTTAAATTACTCGATTTTTTGCCTTACTCTTACTAAATTTTGCGAAAATAAACTTCATGGGCTTAAGAATGGATCGCATGAGGCAGTTGCACATACTTAAGCGCATGTCCTAATGTAATTCACCGTTCTCTATAATTATGGCTTATTTTGGCAAATGTTATCACACACTCTTCCATTTAGCACAAGAGCTTATTGCTTGCGTTCTCATTATAACCTGAAGTACATAATGCACTATTATGAGCCGTATCCATTACAGAGTACATGGATGTTTTTTACTGGAAAATGTTCCTTGTGATTTGATAGAAAACAAACTAGAAATGTATGCTACTATACATAATTTTAAAGAATTAAAATTTATGCTACATAAATTGATGCACGAATCTTGACTTGAAATTTAATATGGCAAAATAAAGATTTTATTTATTGATGCTAGTATAAATTGATGGTGTATGCTTCATTTGTTCTTTCTGTATATTGTTTTAATGTGAACTTTCAGAATTAGTCATGTTTTGTTTTTCCTTAGCTTATGTATGATATATGTTACCCATAGATGGAACATGGGCATGTAGATGAGATATCTTTAAGTTCTTCTATCACTCCATGGAAATGAACCCGGTTTCATGCTGCTACAAATGCCAGGCGCTCCAATCAGCGTGCTCTGCACTTGGCCCCTTGGCTAGCTAATTTGTATGCGGACGTTACTATAACATCGAATCTTTGTTTGTCTTTTAAGGAGTCTCCTAAAGAGGACTTAAATGTTTGGTAATATTTATTTCCATGAAATTAGTTCATGTTTATGTTAATCGTCAGTGTCTTACTCTACCATAAAATGATCAGTGCGTAGGGTCAAAAGATGTGCTTGGGTGGTATACTACTCAAGGGATACAACGATGAATTTTGGGTGGCACTGGGATGTTTATCAGATCATATTGCATTAAAGCAACATGCTTTAATACGTGGATTGCTATTGGATGTATTCTAGTTGTTGCATGGGCATACCTCCGCAAGGTAATTACTTATCCACGATAAGAAGATTTCAGTTGAATGATTGTGATAATAATGTATCATAAACAGGATGAATAAGTGATACATCGCTGAAATTGATTAAGTTAAACCACAAGTGTACAACGTAGTTAATAGATAGTGGCAAACAAGGTCCACATGGATGAGTAAAACATAAATTAAGACAATTATAATAGTTTCAATTTTATTGAAACATTCGAAATAATGTGATGATTGAAGTAACTAACAATTAAAACTAAGTCAATTAGCAAAACAAATAAACTAACAAACACATGCGCAAGGTTTAATTAACAAAAAAAGATGATCCTAAGACAATGATTTCGACATGCTTCCTCAATTTATCCAATTTATGTTTCGCAAGAACCAATTACACATTATCTATGGACTTAATTCCTATCCTAGTTATTCCTCATCTCGAGACCAACAAACTATAGATCAATATTAGATTGCTAGCATTTCTACTCAGTAATTAATATCAACTACCAAAAGCATATTAAATCAAGTATCGAACCCCACAAACATCATAAGCCTTCCAACTCTACAATTATTTATGTTGTGAAATTTTAATTTATGGTTAGAACTCGTTTCTCGAATTATGACCTAATTATGAAACATGTGAATCATTGATCAAGTAATCCACAAGAATTAAGCACACGAATTCACAAATAGACAGGTGAAACCAATTCATATGAAACAAACAAAATCAAATCCACAGCCTACATCAAACCCTAGAATGAAGATGAATTTAGCTCGACATAATCGCTTACAAATTCATAGACAAAATAATTAAAGGAAATATGCGATATGGAAGAGATGAAAAAGAAGTTATGGATTGTGATGATGAATTCCCCTTGTGTGTATGAATCAATTTTCACGTTCTTGACCCTTTTGTGCTTCTTCGTTGTTATTTCTCTCACGTGGTTCCTCTTGAAATCTCTCTTTTCTATCTCCAAATCGTCCTCTTCTCTCCCTAGATGTGTGGTGTCAGCTGTTAGGTCTTTCTCTTCCTTTTATAAGTGTTTATTCACATCCGCTTTTCAATCCTCGCGCAATTAGAAAACAAAAAATTAGCAAAATGTGCCATTTCGCACGGGTTGTGCACTTGCATAGTACCGTGTGAAACCTTCTCTAGATGAACTACGTTTCTCATATACATGTGTGCATGCACACGAACTGGTAGTGTGCTTGCGCATAGGCATGTTCTTGTGCACGACCTGGTTGTGTGAGGTACCTTTTTCTGTTTTCTTCGCATCTTCCTTTGTCTTTTGGCTCTTGACATACCCTCTGGGACGTGTTATCGCTTTTCTTCAAAATTAGCTCTATTTCCTATAAAAATACCGAGTCAAATGCAATATCACACCCAATAAGGAAAACCAACCTAAACACGCTCGATATATATATATATGTAATTGTGTCAATTATATACCAAAATATAGCCTAAAATGCATGCATATTCACCACTTATCAAAACCCCCAAACTTAGATGGTTGCTAGTCATCGAGCAACAAGAAAAAGAAAATAACCATGTATTGGGGTGGATTTTTAAAACAACAAGGATTCTCAATGGCATAACATATATGAAAATTTTATCAAATCTCAAGCACTTTTCAATAATACGATAATCAATCTGTAAAGCTCATGATCACCTAATATGGAACAACCAATTCAAAGTAAAGTGTTTGACATTGCAATCCTTCACCGGATAAGTATATCACTCGAGTACTCAAAGTGTATTAATATAACAAATGACTCTCAAGTCAATTCAATGCAAACGACCTACCATAATCTTGCAAAAATTATAAACTCGCCACAATTAAATATATGTGCCAAATATGAATCAAATGGATTTTTTTTTTTTTGGTTGTAATGTAGGCTTTTGGTTAAGGTATGATAAATATAAGAAAATGACTCAACATCCAAGACTAATGGAGTAATGGTGAGAGCGCAAAAAAAACGTACATAAACACTCTCATCCCTTCCTTCACTCCATCCCAAATATTTATGCCACAAATCCAGAACTAAGCATAAAATGGGGAAATTAAATTCCACACCAATTTTTTATTTCTTTTCGAAAATATGCAAGTTTCAACCAAACAACCACCAAAGTCAATTACATAGAGCAAAGATAACAAGACTTCTTAAACAAAGTTCTCACAAGTCCTCATGTATTTCTTTTTTTTTCGTTCTTTTTTTCTTTATTTTTTTCATTTTTTCTTCCGAGGACTTGTAAACTCTTTTGTGACATCTCCCAATTTTCACCCAATTGATAATATTTTGGTGCAATTTTTTACCACATCACCTACCAATCCCAAGTAAACAATATGAACCAAATCAATCCCTTAAACTAACATCCTCCATTAGTCTAGGCTAAGGTAAGATATATTCAAAGGTTAAAAGGGCTCATATTTAAATGGCTAGTAATAAAGAAAATAGGCTCAAACGGGCTAGCAAATGAATTTTTTTGTATTTTTGGTAGGCTTATTGGCTAAAGTGGGTTAAAAATCAAAGATGGCATAAATCATTTTCATATTTTGCACACACAATGTAGTCTTGAGATAGACAAAGAGCAAGTTCTAGAAACCATAAAAATTAATGACATTCACACTAAGAGATAAGACTGTACAATATAAACAGTCAAGACTCAAAACTCTCACAAGCTTATTTTGGCAACATGTCAATCACCACACTTCTCCTTAGTCATTGCAAAATCAAGTAATTAAGAAAACTCCAAGAATTTCATATCACACATAGTCAAAGCTCTTTACTCCATAACACCCGATGATTTACAACCTAGACTTTCTCCACAATCTCACACATAGTTACAATCCTGAGCAATTCATTTGTATTTATGGCCTACATCCGAGGACTTACAACCTAGACCTTCTCAGATAAAAAACATTTGTAAAAACAAAAATCCTATAAATATTAGCCACCTTGTCTCTGATATATAATGTCCTAAGATCTGAAAGCAAAATCTTATAAACACTAGCCACCGTGTCTCTGATATATAATGTCCTAAGAATTTGATTTTGGTTTGGAATTAAGTCATTGTAGATTCGGAGACTACTAAAATGTTTTGTTTTATAATATAAAGAAAGGTTTTTAAATGTTTAAAATATTATTAGCATATTATCGATATAAACAATACGTAATTTAGAATATATATACATATATATGGATTGATTTCAATGAGACAGTAGTTCTAGGATAAGATCGTAGGGACTAATTTTAGCCATTGATTGAATCATTTAGTGATTGGATTAGATGGACAAAAAATATAATTAAACAATTAATATAATTAAAGAAATGGTAATAAAGTAAAATTAGCATTAATCGACAACTAAACCAATAAAATACGGAAACACAATTGGAAAGAGAATATGTCATTATCTTCCACAATCCCATAAAAAATAGATACAAAATTAGAAAGAGAATATGCCATTAAAGCTTTCCAACAAAAATCAACTAACTATGCTTTGTCTAAAAGCTATCAGTGCATCAAAAATCAACTAACTATGCATTGTCTAGAAACTATCTATGTAATGTAGAAAAAACTAAATATGTAGTAAATTATACCCCAACTATGCAATAAGTGTCATAAACTATGCAACAAAAATCAACTAACTATGCCTAATCTATAAGTTATCTATGTAATATGTAAAAACTAAACGTGCAACACATTATATCCAACTATGCAAAATAAGTGTCATAAACAATGCAACGAAAAATAAATAAATGTGCATTGTCTAAAGAACGTCAAAAGAAAACAAATTATGCTTACTCTCCAATGTTGAAAACATTGCAATAAAATATAACTAACTATACATTATCTAAGAGTTATCTAAGTAGCAAAAATACTAAATATGATGGATTCCAAAAAAAAAATGCTCTAAAATTGCACCATAAAATAAGGTATTAAATAAGACAATTATAATCACGCCCCATTAAAAGAAATATTGAAACAAAAAATTACTATATTATCTTAATGAAAGGAAGTTACAAACTAGTTACCAAAAAAGATGAAAATATCTCATCCATCCAATATTTTTAATCAATGACTAAAATTAGTCACTGCGGTCTTACCATAGAACATCTGTGGCATTTGATCCAATCCTTATATATATATATATATATATATATATATATATATATATGGGGAGGATCCAATGAGACCACAATTTATGGTGAGGCAGTGTGGACTAATCTCAACCCTCCCTTATTTACATCAAAGGCTAGGAATAATTTGGGATAATAATACATTAACCATTTAATTAAATCCTAGAAAGGGTAAAATTGTCAAACAAACATGTGGGGACCGTCCAAATATGGAATCAGGTATGGGGGGAGAGAGAATCACGCTGGGAAGAGAGAAAATCATGCATGTGCTCTGCGATGCATTATATTGTATATTTAACATATCAATCCTATATACTAAAAGAAAAAACAAGTTGTCACATATCTTCACCTCTGCAAATTGGTACACGTGTCAACACCTTATTCTTCCAATTATAAATTGATTTACTATATCAATTTACCATCAATTTATCATCAACTTAATAATTAAATTTGCTATTTCCGTATATAACTATTAAAATCCAATCAAACATTTAATCAACAAAGTTATCAATTTGACAAAATTAATGTTACGGCAAAATCGTATATTTAATATATTTATATATGTATATGTGTGTATATCCAACACGTTTTTTGATGATTTTTTCTTATAATGTATTAATTAATTTAAGATATTTAATATATTTATATATGTATATTTAATATATTTATGTAAAAACAAGTCGCCACATGTCTTCACCTCTGCAATTGTCAACACCTTATTCTTCTAAATCCATGTGTCATCTTCATATTCAAAGTGAACAATGTTTCCGATATCACTCCTCAGGAAGAAACATGGGAAAGTTATGGTATTGATGGGGGCCTATTTAGACTGACCTGTCTCTATGGGCTTGATGAAAGACCTGAGCCAATGGTGGGCATGGATGGGTCTTATCTCTAAGATCAATGACCTCCAAGATCGAGCCGACCTATTGGAAGCATGGGTTTCAGCTTGGGCCTAGAAGAGAGTTAGTGGAGAAGTGGGCAAGACTCGAGCTCTAAGCTTAATAGGCTGGCCTATTGGGCTGGACCCTCGGATGGGCCAACCTGGGGCCTCTCGACCGGTTGGGTTAGGTGGACCTCGAATGGGCCAACCTAAGGGCCTACCGACCTTTTGGGCTGGACCCTCGAATGGGCCAACCTAAGGGCCTACCAACCTGTTGGGTTGGGCCTCCAATGGGCTAAGCTTAAGGGCTTATCGATCTAATGGGCCGGATGCTAAAATGGATCAACTTAAGGGCCTGTCGATCTCTTGGGCCTGATATGCTTATGGCCCAATACGGGTGATTAACCTAGGTCTGTGTGTTAATTAGGGTTTTTATACGGCTTGATGCCTACGCAACCCTAATTCCAAAACCTATAAAAGGGGCACAAGTAAGGTACGCCGTTAGTTAGACTCTGAATACACTTTTCAATATATTGCTATTTCATACATTCTCTCTCTAAGAACGATACTGACTTGAGCGTCAGAGTGGGTACGCCGGAAAACCCTTCCGGCCCCCCTTCTAATGGTGTTTTTGCAGGTTCTCAGTTCATTGTATAGCAATGCATGATTTTATTGGGCGGCAGATATTCTAG
Source organism: Rehmannia glutinosa (assembly GCA_016081115.2). Classification (NCBI taxonomy): domain Eukaryota; kingdom Viridiplantae; phylum Streptophyta; class Magnoliopsida; order Lamiales; family Orobanchaceae; genus Rehmannia; species Rehmannia glutinosa. The sequence goes on from CM071935.1 coordinate 9,290,069, forward strand.
TGCCGACCAATTGGCACCATCTATGGGAATCGAACCCACGACCACATCTATGGACCGGGGCATGATATGAGACCTCCTTCGGCTAGAGGAGAGCGGGGTGAAGAGCACCAGTGTTGGAGGAGGAAACCGCCTCCGCGGCCTTTATTCAAACGGCCACGGAGACGCATCTGGACTGGAGTGAGAGGATGGATGATCTGCATAGGGAGATGAGGGAGCTGAAGAAGAAGGTTTTTGGAGGTAGCTCAGGCCGATCGAGGAGGGGTACCCTTTTCTCGGAGGAGATTATGGCTGATGAACTCCCCTCATCGTATCGTGCACTGAGTTTTGAGTATGATGGCACCACTGACCCGTGGGATCATCTGTGCCGCTTTGAGAATGTTGTAGTGCTCCATAGGTTCTCCGATGGGGTAATGTGCCGAGTGTTTCCGACCACGCTGACTAAATCAGCACAGCAATGGTTTAGTCAGTTGTTGCCGAATTAGATCAAGAGTTTTGATGAATTTAGCTCTATGTTCTTGCACCAGTTTACCAGCTGTAAGAGGTAGCAGAAAACACCACTGACCTTATTCAGCATCAAGCAACGAGATAATGAAGGGTAGAGGAATTACATCCAGAGGTTTACGGAGGCGAAGTTGGAGGTGCCCTCAGCAACTCAGGATATATTGGCTAATGTTTTGGCCCAAGGTTTGAAGGATGGGGATTTCTTCGATTCCCTGGTGATAGAGCCTGCGCGCACATTCGACGAGCTTTTGGCAAGGGCTGAAAAGTACATCAATCTGGAGAAGGCCAGGAAGATGAAACGTGAAGAGGGGGATAAAAGAAAGGAGAGAAAGGAGGATTGGCATTAAAGAGCTCCAAGTAAGAAGCCTAACCTCCCCAAATCTGACCTGATGGGAGGAAGGCCTAGATATGAAAAATACACGCCCCTAGTGGCTCCCAGGGGGATATTTTCATCGCAATTGAACGCCATCTGGATTTGAGGTGGCCAAAAACTTATGCTGAGAAGCCCAAGAAGGAGAAATGCAAAGAATTTTACAGGTTCCATAACGAGTATGGGCACACTACGGATCAGTGTACCCATGTTAGGGATTTTTCTAACCGCAAGTATACGGTGTCAAGTTTTAATATAGTGAAATGAGTAGGGTTGTCGTATCCACGGGGAATGCGTGTATAAGTACCAAGTATAAATTACCTATGTTATATTTGGCAAATCAATAATAGGTGGATATCTCAATTTATAAATAAAAACAACTAGTTGTAACTAATCAAAATATAAACATCTAAATCTATGGGAGAATGAATTCTAGAGGTGTGATGAATCTAGTTATCCCTTATGTTATTAATATGGTTTATCAATCATCAATTATCAATTTATAAGTCAAGATTTCTACAATAATCATTTCCTCTCTTGAGTGCCAAATGATTTTAGATCACAATTGGGAAATCAATATCTCTATAAAAATCACCAAATGCAATCTCAATAAAAACTATGAATCTTAATAAATGACTTCAAAGGATTCACAAATCTCTCAATTCTATGAAATCCTAGGTTATGCTATTTCAAGGTAATGTATTCAATTAACTCTTTCAAGTGTCAAATCAAATACACCAAACAATCTAAATTATTGATCAAGTAATTTAGAAGCAATAGATCCAAATAGCACAAATAAATTGAGAAATCTAGATTGACAAACCACAATCTCAAAACATAAGTTCAAACATAGATTACATCATCCCTCTAGAATTATAGAATTTAGCTCATGATTGAAGAAAATGAATCCATAGGAATACAACAATACATCTTACAAGATATGAAGAAAGCAACAAAATAAGAACAAGAGTTGAGGGATCTTCTCTATTTCTAGATGATAGAAGCATTCAATCTTCTTCTCCAAGCCTTTTCCAAGATGTTCCAAGCCTTCTTCCTTGTCTTGTAGCTGAAATGTTGTCTTCCAAAGGGTCCAAGATCCCTAATTTCACGCCCCCAAGGTCTCCATTTATAGACCCCTGTTTTTAGATTTAAAAATCGGTGTTTTATTGTTTTGTCCTCCCACGGGCGCTGCAGCGCCATCCAAACGTCCGAATGTGCTTTGGGTGTCTTCATACGAGTTATAGCCCTATCTCTTATCTTTCCATAGCCACTTGAATCAGCTCAATATCAATTTTGTAGTGAGAGTTATGGCCAAAATACTAAACCATGCTAGTGCTGGAAATTCCAGACGCGTTTGGACGTTTCTTCAAATTAATCTTTCGTTGTTTGATCATCCTTGCTTCTTTTGACACACGACTCATTACAATGACTCTAGACTTAATATAATTGGCCCTCAACATGGCTTGTCCACTCAAATGACTCGAAACAATGGAAATTAATGCTTAACCTATGAGATATAACAAAAACGACTCAAAATACTCAAAAACAACACAAAACTCTAGTCTCGGAAGCCCAAATCATTGGTATAAAACCAACTGAACAACCCACCTGAAAGATGAGATAGATAGGTTGATCCAAGCGGGTCATCTGAAGGAGTTTGTATATGTGGATAAGAGGAAGTCTAAGGGTAATTATCGGAAGGGTCATAATAATTACAAGCAGAGACAGGAGCCTGAGAAGAGGGCAGAAGAGGAGCGAGATCTCCCCTCACCGCCGCCGCGAAAGGGGGTGATTCAGATGGTGATAGGGGATCCGTCTTGTGGAGACTCACAACGGGCCAGGAAGAGCTATGTGAGAGCTTCTACTGCCGAGCGTGATCAAGAGCGGATAAGGGTAGAGCAGGTGTCTGTGGGACCAAACATTCATTTTGGGCTGAAGGATAACTGGGGCATTGCAACCCCCCATAGTGATGCCCTTGTTATCACGGCAACCATAGAAAATTACGATGTTCAGAGAGTTTTTGTGGATACAGGTAGCTCTACTGACATAGTATTTTTTGAATGCTATAGGCAGATGGATTTGCAGGTGGAATTGGAGATCGTGGATACGTCTCTGGTTGGTTTTGCTGGAGGTTCGATTTAGCCATTGGGTATGGTTACTTTGCCCATTTACTTAGGCAAGGAGCCATATAGGAAGACTAGGATGGTGCGATTCCTAGTGGTGGATGCACCATCGTCGTACTATGTGATGATTGGGAGGCCCTCCCTTAATCTATTTCAAGCTGTTGTATTAGTGTATCATTTGAAGATCAAATTCCTGGTGGATGACCAGGTTGGAGAAGTTGATGGAGATGAGTACATGGAGAGGAAGTTGTACGTAGAGAGTCTCTAGATGGCGGAAAGGGGAGTAGCTCATGATGATGGTAAGGGCAAGGAGAAACTCATCAAGTTAGATGAGGATCCAGTGGAGCACGTGATGCCGAATGAGGAATTGCTAACCATAGAGCTGGTGCCAGGTGATTCTAGCAAAGTCGCCAAGATTGGGAGTCACCTCAGAGATGACCTGAGGGAGGAGTTGATTGAGTTTCTTAGGAAGAATGTGGATGTGTTTACGTGGTCGGCCAAGGAATTGGTTGGTATTGATCCTAGCATAGCTGAGCACAGGTTGAACATAAATCCTTCATATCGACCTGTGAAACAGAAGAAGAGAAATTTTGGCCCCAAGAAAGACGCGATCGTGCGTGCGGAGATGCAGAAATTGCTGGAGGCTGGGCATGTTCGTGAGATACAGTTCCCGGAATGGTTGTCCAATGCGGTCCTGGTGCCGAAGACTCAGGACGATTGGAGAATGTGCGTAAATTTTCGAGATTTGAATAAAGCATGCCCAAAGGATTACTACCCATTGCCATGAATAGATCAGTTGGTGGGCTCTACTTCAGGATGTGAGTTGCTCAGTATGATGGATGTCTCGCAGGGATACCATCATATCAGATTGGCGGAGGAGGACCAGAAGCTGGTAAGTTTCATTACTTATTTTGGTACCTTTTGTTATGTGGTCATGCCTTTTGGTTTGAAAAATGCGGGTGCAACCTATCAAAGGTTGGTGGATAAAATGTTCTAGAGTCAGTTAGGGCGGAATATGAAAGTATATGTTGATGACATGCTAGTGAAGAGTGTGAGGGCTGAGAGTCATACTAAAGATCTAGCAGAAACTTTCGATACATTAAATCGGATGAAGCTGAACCCAAAGAAGTGTGCATTTGGGGTCAGGTCGGGAAATTTTCTAGGCTACATGGTAACTGAGAAAGGAATTGAAGCTAATCCCGAGAAGGTGAGAGCAATTAGAGAAATAGCTCCACCTCAGGATGTGAATGATGTGCAGAGCTTGACAGGAAAGCTAGTTGCTTTGAAAAGGTTTATCTCCCGCTCGGCGAAGTGGAGTTTGCCATTTTTCAAAAGTATTGAGGAAGTCTAAGAAATTTTCTTGGGATGAGGAATGTCAAGCGGCGTTTGAAGAATATTTGGCTAAGCCAATTCCAGGGGAGCCCTTGTAATTATACATCTCGGTGGGAGAGAAATTAGTACGTTGTCGCTGATGGAAGAAAGATCAGCTCAGAAGCTGATATACTATGTTAGCAAGGTGCTGAGGAATGCGGAGCTCAGATATTCTGAGATCCAAAAGGCTGGATTAGCACTTGTAACCACGGCCAAAAGGCTGAGGCCTTATTTTCTTTTGCATAAGATTGTGGTAAGGACTAATTTTTCTTTGAAGTCGGTATTGAGTAAGCCAGAGTTTGCAGGAAGGCAAGTGAAGTGGGCCATTGAGCTAAGTGAATATGAGATAGAGTTCCAGAGCAGAACAGCAATTAAGGCACAAGCCCTGGCGGATTTTGTGCAAAAGCTGACAAAAGCCCCAAGTGAGGAAGGGGCTCTGTTGTAAAAATCCCCGCCTAGCCCCGATTAATCCCCTCCTAGGCGCTAGGCCCCCCTTGTCCGCATACAATTTTTTTTCGATTAGGCCCGCCTAATCCCGCCTAACCCCGCCTAGGCTACCAGCTGGCTGCTGGCGTAAACCGATCTGCCGCTAGCGGGCGCTAACGCTTTTACAACATTGGGAAGGGGCATGGATTTTGTTTGTAGATGGTTCAGTGGCTAGTTCGGGATGTGGAGCCGGCATCGTATTGATAAGTCCAGAAGGGGTGGAAAGTGACTTCGCAGTGAGATTAGATTATAAACTTTCCAATAACGAAGCTGAGTATGAGGCTTTTATCCGAGGGATTAGGATGGCCATAGAAATGGGTGCCATGAATGTGCTGGTCCATTTGGACTCGTAATTAGTCTATAAACAAATCATGGGAGAATTCAAGGTTCGGGAAGAACGAATGAAAAAATATGTGGATGCATACAAGGCCTTGGAGAAGATGATAGGAAAGGTACAGATCTGTCAGATACCTAGGGAGGAGAATGCGAGGGTTGACTTTTTGGCAAAAATAGCCAGCTCGGCCGAGTGTGCCTCACAGAGGCATATCACTTTACTTGAAGCAAAGGTTTCCGCTTTGAACCTTGAGGTCGGGGCGTTGGAAGAGGAAGATGATTGGAGAGTCCCTATCGTGGCATATCTGAAGAAGGGTGCACTCCCGAAGGACAAGAAGGAGGCTTCTCGAGTGAAAATTAGAGCAACTCGTTTTTTGTATGATTGGAGAAAGGTTGTATAAGAGAGGGTTTGGGATGCCATTGCTGAGGTGTCTCGGAAAAATAGAAGGAGAATATGTTATGAAGGAAATACACGATGGATGTTGTGGGAACCACATGGGGACCAAAATTTTGATCAGGAAGGTGTTGAGAGTGGGATATTTTTGTCCACGTCTGAAAAGTGAGGATCAGAAGTTAGTAAAAGCTTGTGAAAAATGTCAAGTACATGTGCCATTTATACATCAGCCTGCTGAAGAGCTGATGACCATGAGCTCGGCATGTCCTTTTGCCAGGTGGGGGATTGATATTGTGGGGTCGTTCCCTCTGGCATCGGGACAACGCAAATTCCTTGTGGTGGCAATAGATTATTTCATTAAGTGGGTCGAGGCTGAGGCTCTGGAAAAAATTACTAAGGATACAATGATGAAATTCATTTGGCAGAACATTGTGTGCCGATTTGGAGTGTCAAGGGTCCTTGTTTCGGATAATGGAACACAGTTTAGTGGGGCTAGCATCAAGCCTTGGTGCGAGGAGATGAAAATTAATCAGCATTTCACATCAGTAGCTCATCCGCAAGCTAATGGGCAAGTGGAAGTGACTAATAGAATTTTGGTACAAGGACTCAAGATGAGATTGGAGAGAGCTGGGGGAGCCTGGGTGCAAGAGTTAAGTTCGGTATTATGAGCTTACTGAACAAACCCAAAGGAAGCCACGGGAGAGAGCCCGTTCAGTTTGGTTTATGGGATGGATGCAGTGATACCAGCGGAGATCGGGATGGAAACTCATAGAATCCAAACATTTGAGGGGAAAGAGAATGAGACGTTGACACGCGAAGCTCTAGATTTGATCAACGAAAAAAGAGAGATTGCCTTTTTACAGATGGAGAGGACAAGAGAATGAATTTGGGTGGCATACAATAATAAGGTGATGAAAAGAAATTTCCAAGTGGGAGATCTGGTTTTGAGGAGGGCTGATGCGAGTACAAACAAAGGAAAGTTAGACCCAAATTGGGAAGGCCCGCTTCGGGTGATCAAATTTCTGGCTAAAGGAGCTTACGAGTTAGAAGAGCTGAATGGGAAGAAACAACCTCGGGCATGGAATGTTAGCAACCTGAAAAAATATTATCCGTAGAAATTCGAATGATGTAATGGTGCAATTTTCTCCTTTTTGAAATTCAATGAAAAGCGTTCACGTCTATAAATATTGTTGAAAATTGTTATGTTAAGTGTTTGGAGTTCGGCTCGAGCCAAACCTCCAAACACTTCGGGAACGATAAGCCCAGCGGCAAGTCAAGCTCGAGTTTGAAAAACTTGTCCTCCGAAAAATGAAAAAATTGAGCAAGTGTTTGGAGTTCGGCTCGAGCCATCCCTCCAAACACTTCGGGCACAATAAGCCCAGAGGCAAGTCAAGCTCGAACTTGAAAAACTTGTCCTCTGAAAAATGAGAAAAAATTAAGCAAGTGTTTGGAGTTCGGCTCGAGCCAACCCTCCAAACACTTCGGCACGATAAGCCCAGAGGCAAGTCAAGCTCGAGCTTGAAAAACTTGTCCTCCGAAAAATGAGAAAAAATTAAACAAGTGTTTGGAGTTTGGCTGGAGTCAACCCTCCAAACACTTCGGGCACGATAAGCCCAGAGGCAAGTCAAGCTCGAGCTTGAAAAACTTGTCCTCCAAAAAAAAGATAATAAAAAATTAATCAAATGTTTGGAGTTCGGCTCGAGCCAACCCTCCAAATACTTCGGGCACAATAGAAACTATACCATTAGTACTTGGTGCAATAAAAAATGCGATTAAAAATAAATTTACATTGATATGATTCAAAAATTACAAAAGAAATCCCAGATCGGGATAGTTACAAAATCTATTACAAGCAAAGTACTGAGCATTACAAAAGTTCCCAGATTGGGACGAGCATAAAAGTTCACAGAATAAGGTCTTCCGAAGCATAATCTTGAACGGTAAGCTTGGGCTCATTGCCAGCTTGCACATCGGCTCCGGCAGTAGAGGGGTCGGTCCCTTGAGTGGAAGGCGGCTCGGGAGTAAGGACAGGAGGAAGGTCTTCTGAAACCTTGGAAGCGGAAGCTCGGTCTGCAGCTTCCTGGTCAGCAGCAGCCTTGAGGTCAGTTATCCAAGTTGGGTCATCCAGAGTGTTGATGAAAACATCATCGGAAGAAAGGTTAACTTCATTAGCAACCTTAGAAAAGACGAAGCCCTCGGGATCTTGCATGAGAGCTCGGGGTCCCTCCCAATCTAGGGATTCAGATATCCCTTTCCCTCAAAGTTGGAGCTCGGTTTGATGAAAAGCGAACTCGTATTGTTGAATCACTCTTGTGGATAGGATATCAATGAATTCCTTTGAGCTCAGGAAGCACCTCTTGACTTTCTCCCGTATGTAGCTGACCAGAGCTCGGCCTTCATCAGACTTGATGAAACCGTTTCGACCGATCTCAATCCCTTCTTCTCGAGCCTGTACCAACCCATTTTTTAGCTCTGCTTTGAGGGTAGCATTTTCTTTGTCTAACTCTTTGATTTTTACCTCAGAGTTGGTGATAGAACGGTCAGCTCCAAGGAGCTTGTCTTTGAGCTCGCGAACCTCGGCCAGCAGCTTGGCCTCCTTTTACTTCAGCTTCTTATTGTCCTTTTTGAGGGTCTCGAGCTCCCTCACTAAGGCAGGATCAGCAAAGCCCACTCGAGCTCGGGCTATTAGAGCTGATAACTTGACGTGAGCTCGATTCTGGTCCTCACAGAACGAGTTCACCAGCTCGGGCCCCAAGAGCTTGTCTATGATAGCTCGGTCGGGATAAGGACAATGTCCATGGATATATTGATCCGCCAGCAGATCATCTTTATTTTTTAGGATGGAATTGCTTGCATTAAAGAAAGTCAGTTCGGAGTATCGATGGGGCTCCGAATCAGCTTGTGCTCGCCCGAGCTAGCTTATGCTCGAGCTCTCTTGGAAGAGGGGAGCTCAGTGTCAGAGGATCCCCGTCGAGAAGTGAGGGGAACAGGTCGACTGCCAGGGTCCTCCAGCTCAACCAAGTTGTCTTCGGTAGAAGAAGGCCGAGTGGTGTGAGGAGATCGGGACTGGGCCGCAGAGAGGCCCACGATTGCTTCGCCTGCTTGGAAGGAGGAAGCTCGGGCTAGGGAGCACACTTTCTTGCGAGCTTCGGCTTTCTGAGCAACAGCTTGGGACAACATTATTCATGCAGCAATAAAAAAGAAAAAAGAACAAGTTTAGAAGATCAAGTATAAGAAAATTAAGAGTTGAGGAGGAAGGGTGCATACCGATGTCCTGAGGTAAGGGAATGGCCTCGGAGCTAACTCCCGTATAGGAAAGGAGGGAGGGAGTGATGATTTGAGAGAGGTCGTATTTGACAGCAGTCAATTTCTGGATGAAGTTTTGCAGCTCGGGAGAGTGCTTTTTAGGGTCGTGTTTCTGTTGGGGAGGGAGAGACCAAATCCACTTATGAGAAAAAGACCAAGGCTCGGGAGGTGTTATGAAGAAATACGGATCTTTCCAAAACTTGTTAGAGGTCGGATACTTCCTTAAGAAATTGGTCTCATTGCGGGCAGTGATGTAAAACAAGCCCTTCGGGGAAGAGGACTTGACCTGAAAAAGGGCACATAAGAGCTCCGGAGAAGAACTTTGTGATTATTAAAAAACCCAAAATGATTCTAAAGAATTAGGGGTCAGTTGATTTAGTGGGATACTATACATGGAAGAGACATCGGAAAAAAAAGAATAAATAGGGAACCTAAGGCCACCATCTAATTAGCCTACGAAGAAGGAAAGACCCCTCGAAGGAGGTCGGTAGGGCCAATCTGTGTAGCTCGGTAGAATCAATTTGAAGCCAGGAGGGATCCTTGCATTTCTACGGATGTTATAGAGAGACTTGGCAGTGGCAACCGAGTAAGAAAACCAGTGGTCTACCTTGGGAGGTGCTAAAGGATTGGGTTTACTAACCTCTATAGGAGATTGGCTTCTCTCAAAAGATAAGTCCGATTCCATAGCCTCAGGGTCCGAAATCTCGGGAGGATCTTCCCTAACTTGGGTATCTACGTCTTCTGACCATCTCACTAGGTTAGTCAGATAGGGATCGAAGTGTGTGGAAGAGGAGGCCATTATTTGAAAGAAAAGTAATAAAAGAGGAAAGGGAAAGATACCTAAGAAATAAAAATGAAAAGAGGAGAGTGGAGGAGCACCGTCAGAGAAGCCGCCGAAAATCGCCTAGAGTACGTCAAATATTTCTTTGAGAGGATGGGGAGAGATTTTTCCTAAAAAGTGAAATGGTCCCCCCTTCTACTTTGCCTTTTATAAGAAGAGATGAAGTGGAAAGATGATTACCACCCTTGATTTGAATTTCATATAACGGTTTAGAAAGGACCTCGGTAAGATGAAGGGACGTCCTATCAAATGAAAGGACGTCCTTGTGACATAAATAGGTGGGAAATGAAGTAGGGTGGAAAATCCTAATCTAGATCGGGATGAATAAATCTCGAAGGAAGAAAACCCTAATCAAGATCGGGATGAATAAATCTCAAAGGAAGAAAACCCTAATCTAGATCGGGATGGGTAAATCTCGAAGGAAGAAAAAACGTAGTCAGTTGGGATGAATATATCTCTAAGGAAGAAAGCCTTAATTTAGATCGGTCTAGTCAAATTTTGAAGGGTATAAAACCCTAAATCAGATCGGTCTCGTCATATTTTGAAAACCCTAAATTAGATCAGGACTGGCAAAATACGGAGGCTTTGAAGCCTTAGTTTAGATCGGGACTGGCAAATTGCAGAGGCTTTGAGGCCCCAATTGGAGATCGGGAGAATAAACTCGTGAGGGAATTCGTCAAAGCATCTGAAAGGATCAGAGGTCAGTCAAATCTACAACGAAACAATTATGTCCGAAGTAGGCAAGTTACTTCAGGACATAATTGGGGGGACTGATAGATGGGGGCCTATTTAGACCGACCTATATCTATGGGCTTGATGAAAGACCTGAGCCAATGGTGGGCTTGAATGGGTCTGATCTCTAAGACTGGGCTAACCTCCAGCACTGAGCCGACCTGTTGGAAGCATGGGTTTCGGCTTGGGCCTAGAAGAGAGTTAGTGGAGAAGTGGAAAAGACTCGAGCTCTAAGCTTAATAGGCCGACCTGTTGGGCTGGACCCTCGAATGGGCCAACCTAAGGGCCTACCGACCTATTGGGCTGGCCCTCGAATAGGCCAACCTAAGGGCCTACCGACCTGTTGGGTTGGACCTTCGAATGGGCCAACCTAAGGGCCTACCGACCTGTTGGGCTGTACCCTCGAATGGGCCTACCGACCTGTTGGGCTGGACCCTCGAGTGGGCCAACCTAAGGGCCTACCGACCTGTTGGGTTGTACCCTCGAATGGGCCAACCTAAGGGCCTACCGACCTATTGGGTGGACCCTCGAATGGGCCAACCTAAGGGCCTACCAACCTGTTGGGTTAGGCTTCCAATGGGCTAAGCTTAAGGGCTTACCGATCTAATGGGACGGATGCTAAAATGGACCAACTCAAGGGTCTGCCGATCTCTTGGGCCTGATATGCTTATGACCCAATATGAGTGATTAACCTAGGCCTCTGTGTTAATTAGGGTTTTAGTATGGCTTGATGCCTACGCAATCCTAATTCCAAAACCTATAATAGGGGCACAAGTAAGGTACGTCATTAGTTAGACTCTGAATACACTTTTAATATATTGATATTTCATACATTCTCTCTCTAAGAACGATACTGACTTGAGCGTCGGAGTGGGTACGTCGGAAAACCCTTCCACCCCCCTTCTAACGGTGTTTTTGCACGTTCTCAGGTCAGTCATATAGTAGTGCATGGTTTTATTGGGAGGCGGATATTCTAGTGTCAACCAGGTATACTCACTCGCAATACAATCAGGAAGAGAAGAAAAACATGGAATTGATTCTCTTCGATGCCCAGGTAATGAGAATTTATTTATCTGTTGTTATGTTCTTTTTTATTTTGCAATTATTAGTGATATTATGCTTTAAGACTAATTGACAAAACATGCCATGAACTATAGTATATGACATAGCTTCTTTATAGAACATGGGGGACATTTTCATATATTCTTATACAAGATGTTAATGCTAATAATAAATCAGAATGTTGACTTTACTTAATATGAAAAACCAATATTTTGTTCCATCAATTGCAAATATTTTATGATAAATAGAAAGACAAAAATAAATTAGTGGCAAAGTTTTGTTGATGGATTGCGAGTTTTCGATTTCCGAATTTGATTGATATTAATGTCGATTGTATTAAATTTGGTCAAAATTCTGGGATTTTGTTGAATAATAAGTTAATTTAAGTTCGTTCGAATTTTATGATATTAGAAAATGATGGGTTCTTCTTTAATTTTCTGTCAATTTGTCAATCTTATTATTTGAACAATATATTTGTATTTTTATTTTTGGAGTTTAACGAATCAATTAATCAGTCTTCGGGAGTTAATAGCATAACGGGTTTGAAAATTCTTTGTTGTGAGAAATACGGCACACTGGAAAATAGAACAATAATGTAGTTTACAAAGAAGTTTTTCAGAATTTGTAGTGAACTATTTATATGACACTCTTCTAATTTTTAAATTTCTTTTTTTAATATTTTTAATTAGTATTTTGGATCTCCTATAATTATTACAAATAAATTTATGGCACGAATATTTTAATTTTGGACAAATCCCATGTAAAAATCGGGTGTTATTCTAGTATTTGATGTACACTTAACACTATTATACTGTATGTTTAACATAAATTTACTGCATATTAAAATTAGCAAACAAAAATATATGGAGACCGTGAATTAAGGAACCAGTTAACAAGATTATTCTGGGCAGACCAATAATTACGGTTTATTATGGTATACCAAATAATAATAATTAAAAAATCAACAACTAATAGACACAAATCAATTAACTAAATTATTGTACAGTAAACTATGTCTAACTATACAATAAAATCAGGCTATGTATACCGTCGCCCTCGACGCGCTGTTCACTTTTTCTACCTTTTTTGCCATAATTAACAAAACACCAGTCCTGGCACAAAAAACCAAAAATAAAGTGTCAGTACAAAATATATAAAAAAACATACGATAAACAATAACTAAATAAGCATCAAAACACATATAAATATACAACAAAAATCTCCTAATTTTTTCAAAAACCTTAAACCATCTTCTTCAACAAATATAAGTATACAACAAAACACATATATGTATACAGCAAAACACATAAGTATACAGTAACATAAATACATACATCAAAAATTAACTACTTATACAGCAAAACACATATTAATATACATTGAATAATATATATGTATACGGTAACCTATGCTAAACCATAATCCGTCTTCTTCGACTAGAAAAAAACCTAGAACCTTGTTCACCAAAAATATTTTGGGTCATACAACTGCAAGTGTACAATGTAGTTTATAAAATAATGGCAATCAAGGTCGTATTCCTCAAGGATTGAATCTTGAAACACTTAGGCTATAATAACATCGTATTCTAATTTTATTGAAGCGACCGAAAATCAAGTATTTTATTCTAAGGAAAAAATCAAAAATAAAGAAACAAATAAATAAAATAAATTTGTGAACCCCACAAGCATTTTCAATATCATTAGGAGCAACCTTAGGCACATAATATCAATATGGTTCTTCAATATTAAATGCGAACAAAATTTTAAAAATCAATTCATGCAGTTCTATGGGTTCAAATTCCTAAATTCATTTACTCCTCTGGTCAGGTGGTGCGTAAACAGTTCACTAATAACAATTGTAGTCTGGTCAGAATGTTACAATTCTTATTAACTCCAAAAATATTTGTGAATTGAATGAACTGAATTCGATTTCCGTCTTACTAGAACTCACTTGGTCAGATTATGGACTAGAAGTATGACATGCAAATTATTGATCAGATAAAAAATAATTATAAATAAGCACTCGAATTCATAAAATAGAACGCATGAATTAATTAAGAAAACAAATAATCAAATTTAATATAAATCCACAGTTTCGATTATGCCCCTAAGATCCGAAAAATATGCCAAACATTGATTACAAGCTCATAGACAAATTCGAATCAATAGTATGACATCATATAAACACAGACAAGAGTTCTTATACATAGAAAGAAAATCCCTTCTTGGCAGGATGGATTCTCCCTCCAAGACTTTGAAGCTCTAGATGCGAAAGCCTTGTGGTGTTCTTCGCGACCTAGCCTTTTTCTCTCAGAAGCTCTTCGATTCCTTCGTTCCTGTGTTATTTGATGTGTTTTCTATGTATCAAGTTGTATATTTTCGTGCAAGACTTGGTCCCTTTTTATAGATGCTTGGAGAGATCACTTGTAGAGTTGGAACGGGAAGCAAACAGACTCCCACACAGTCAGGCCATGTGGGACCACATGGGCGTGTGGCTATGGGCTCAGCCTTTTGTCGCACGGATAGGTTGTTCGCACGGGCAGGTTGTGCGGCTGTTTCCTTGTCCACACGGCCGTGTGACTTCACACGGTCTGACCGTGTGGACCAGCTCCGTCCTCTGTTTTCTTCTCTTTTTCACACAACCGTGTGATTTTCACACCACAATTTCACACGGCCGTGTGAGGCTACATGGTCCGGCTGTGTGAGTTGCTTTTGTTCCCTTTTTCCGTCGTTTTGATCTTCTCTTTGCATTCGACAATCTTATTCGGGCATCCCAACTGACATTTCTTCATTTTAAGCTTCGTTTCCTGCAAGAATTACAAGAATGCGTAGTATCATGCCCTTTAAAGGAAACCAAGTAGAAACATAGTAAATATGCGTGCAAATGCATCAATTATATATCATTTTAAGCCTCAAAATGTGCATATATTTTACACACATCAAAATCCCTCAAACTTAAAATATTGCTAGCCCTCGAGCAATTAAGAAAAACACTATAAGGGGTAAAAATGAAAGAACAACCAAGAACACTATAAACATTAAATGACATTAGACTTCATACTTAAAGAAACCATGTAATTCATCATCAATAAGTCATTATTCATAAACTCGGCATAATCAATACTCTCTCGGGTACTTGACATCCCGACTCACGAGTAAATTGTGTATCACTCTACTCTCAGAAGTGTATGGTGATAAGTGTATTTTTATGCATGTTTTATGTGTGTATTTGAGTAGAAATTGAGTTATTTTGTTGTTAGTTTCATTAGTTTTTGATTGTACATTGTTTATACTACTGTGGGGTGCTTTTATTGGTGTAGGTTGACCATTCGGGGCTAATTTTGGTGAATTTCGGACCATGGATTCATGTCAAAACATACCGGGGAGTTTAAGGATGCAACAACGCTCGAAATTCCAAGCCAAACGCGTCATTTCGGGGCCTTTTTGGTCCAACACGGGCAGGGGGTGTCGGGCAACACGGCCATGTTGAAGGGGATCAAAAGAGGAGGAAAAAATCGCACAAAACAGACCGAACACGGCCTGGCCGTGTCGCATAACACGGCCAGAAATCGCACAACACGGCCTGGCGTGTTTGCTGACACGGCCGTGTCAGGCGTATCTCCAGCAAATTTTGTGCAGCACGGCCTGGCCGTGCTGCCCGACACGGGCGTGTCCGGGACCCCTTTTTGCAACTTTTCCATGTGAAAATTATGGAAAACTCACCTACCAAGCCTTTTGACCACTTTTATACACCTTTAACACCCAATTTTGCTGCAACATGTCCCCATATTCCCTCAATCATCATGTGTATACAATGATTCAACCAACTCAACCATGAATGTGCACACAATGATTCAACTAACAAGCATGGAAATGGGGCATTTGTTAATATGGTATTTCACAAGATGGTGCTTATAAAAGCCAAGAGTTTGAGTTGGAAAATTATTCATGTAATATTCATTCATTGATATACATAGAAATCAGATTATAGGGATGAAAGTTCATATTTTGGAGAGGAGAAACATATATTATAGTGAGGAAGAGAGTTAGAAGGCTTGGATCACCATGGAGAGGCGCTAAGGCACAAGGATTGAAGATCGCTCGGAGAAGAAGATGAACTCCACCACTTCATCATCATACTTCCAACAGGGGAGTCTTATGTTGGTTTTGGAAGTTTCAACTTCAAGTATTCATGTTGATTTCAAAAGAAACTTCTTGTTTAATTGTTGTTTTCATTCTCAAATCCATCATGAGTTAAATCGCTAGTGTTTGAATGTGATGAACCCTAGAACTTATTTGTGATCATTGGTTTGAATGTTTTAATATATTTTCTTATGTTTTTATGCGAGTCACTTATGTTATGCTTGTTTATTCGAATTGGTATATGCGCAATATTGATTTGAAGTTTATTTTTCACCGGAAATCGAGAGATTCATGGTGAAATAGAACCAACATAAGTGAAAGGAGTTGCATGCAATCCTAGATATAGGGCGACATAAATCTTCCTGATTAGGGTCAAACCTAATATGGGAATTCACAAATCGTTAATGCAATCTTGGGGTTTTAACTAGAAAGAGATTTCATTAATCAACTTGAGGTTAGGAGTTTTTCGCCTTGAGAAAGGGTTTAACTTAATTTAGGAATGCCTACGGTCCATGAAGCATGAAAATATGTTAAGGGATGGTTAAAACTTAAGGGTTATGGTTGTATTTATTTTGGTAAAATCACAAAGACGTTCTAGAGGGATTCACATTCAAGCACATTTATATCCAACATCTTCCAATCCGAGTGTATCTGATATCTTTCGTGTTCTTAGTTGCCTCTTCCACTTTTATTTGATTTTGTTTTATTTTATTTTGCAACAAACTATTTGACGAATTTGTAGGCTAGATAATAAAAAGACGGTAATTACTAGTAATCATAGTCCTCGTGGGATTGACACTCGATACTCGCTTAGCTTTGCTATAAACGATAGGTGCACTTGCCTAGGCCGTTTTTAGGAGTAGCTTTCGAGCCATCATATGGTAAGTGTTTACGCTCAAATTCAATTCAATGAAAGTAGAACTACCATAGACTTGCAAATCCTCTAACATATCGACCACTTTTGTGCGCACAATCTAAGAATCAAAAAGGACTTTTTATTAGGTTGTAATGTAGGCTCTTTGGTAAGGGTAGGGAAATTTGGATTAAGTGGCTTGACTTGAGCAAATAGAATTTAAGCATACAGACTTTCAATTCACCAACCCAATTTTAACATAATAACACTTTTCTTTTTCAACTCAATTCCACCCTTATTTCTCCTTTTTCATACTTATGCCTTTTGCCTTCTTTTCTTTTTCTTTAGCCTTAAGCTCTTTTTTTTATATTTTTTTGTTCATAATTTTCATAAATTTTCTTTTTTTGCTTTGCTCGATTTTTCTCTTCTTTTTCAGAGATATATATTTTTTTCTTTTTCGAGCTTCATGTACATTTACCCAGATACTGATCATTCCTCTTTTTTTTGCCAACTTCTTCTCTTTTTTCATAAATTTTCACCACATCTCCCCTAAACTTATTCATTTTCAATAAGCTCAAGAATTTGTAGAGATTAAAAACATGTAAATTTTAAAGATCAATGTGGTTTAGAATAAAAGTTTTGGCTCAAACTTGGCTAACTAGGGAATCATGAGTTCATAGATAGGTTTTTAGGCTAAGTAGCCTAAACAAAGATGGCCTTAGATTATTTTCAAAAATTGCACACACACATGGCTTCAATGAAGATACCAGAGCAAGTTCTAGAGTTCTATTAATCATGAATGACACACTCAAAAATAAAATAAGTCTGCATAATGTAAAGCAGTTTAAGGCACAAAAGCTCGCAGACTTATTTTTCGCAACATGCTCAAATACCCAATTTTCTTAACACATGCCAAGCAAATAAATAACTTTTCTCCCAAGAATTTATCACATTATTCCCCCAAGTATGTTATCCCATGCCATAAAATATTCATAGTAAAATCATAGGGAGCTGGACATAAAAATTGGATTAAAACCACACTCAAAAGCAATTAAACGTGCTAAAGTGGTAAACGTGCTAAAACAGAAATAACTAAAAATCGAAAAATTAAAACAAAAAATTGGTATATTTTTTTTTCAAAAATTTAAAAAAAAAAAAACAAGTGCTTCTACATGTAGTCATAAATGCAATGCAATATGCAACAGTACAAGATTACGCATTCTTGACAACCCCCCAAACTTAAAATATGCTCCGTCCCGACATATGAGAAAATTATCAAAAGAAAAAAAAGAATGTGTAATAAGTACATACAGAGATCACTGAGGTAATGGAGACAGATAGTAGTGGCCTTGTGAGAAGTGCCACCGGTCCATACGAGACATCATCTTGTACATCTACTGATGTTGCTGGGTGATGGCATCAAAACGTTGTAAGTACTCCTGGTGATACCCTTCAACGTTGGTTGTTAACTGATATGTGTCATCTATCAGTTTCCCCGCATCAGTTTCTATCCTTTCGAGCCTCTCACTCATAGTCAGTGGCCGATTACCCCCTTGGCGAGAGGTTTCTGGCATCTCCCTCGTTTGCTCATCCTGCTCTTCTTGAGCAGCAGCTCCTTCTACCCCCATATCTCTAAGTAGCCAGTTTTCCCTATTTCTGGTTGAAGTTGCCTCGGGGTTCAGAAGCCTAACTGTTGTTCTATCTGCCCGAATGAGCCAGTAATCCAGCCCATCGAATTTTATCATTTTCATCGTAGTTAGAATATTCAAATCAATCAACTTAGGCCTAGCTGCCTCTGCATACCCCTCCAAATTTATGTTAAAATATTCAGCAATAGGGGTAATCATTCACCGTATGCAAATTCTACCCCTCTCACTCTTTCGAATTCTATCAAACTGTCGGGCTATCATAGCCCCGGCGTTTGGCACCACTTCAGTCCCCGATGCCATACACCAAATTATAAATAATTCATCAACCCTCAAAGCCAATTTACTATCCTCCATTGCAAATATGGTTTCAGCCAAGACTTGCTAAACATATCGAAATACTGGGTTGTGAACACTAGACGCCTTAGAAGTGCCTGGCGTATAAATTTGCTCCCCGGTTATCTTTTTCCAAAACATATCCTCATCGAATTCCTCATGCTCCTCCACCCCATACGCCGCGTTCTATAAATTTTATTTAAATCCTCAATTGATAGTTCCATTTGCTCATTCCCCAACCGAAATCTAACCCCCATCAAATTTTTTTTCCGCACAACCAGTTCAAAGCTACTTAAGAATTCAAGAGTAATAATAGAGTAAGTAGCACAATTCCCATTTAGAAAATCATGCCAATCAATTCTCCCACATAGAGATCTAAAATCTTCCAATAAACCTAAATTCGTAAGAGTAGGTTCATCGGGATACCTTGTATTAATCCATGGACGGAAGTAGAGTATCATCCATCTAGCTCGGTGGATTTCATTTGGCAAATTGATGTTAGAAGCTTCGGGCTCCTCGGGGTCAAAAATTGGTTGAGGCTCGGGTTCGAGCTCCGGGGTCAGCTCCCTCCTTCTTCTCGTATTCCTCCTAGCTCCTCTTTCATCCCTAGAAGCCATGAATTCAAGGTTTGAAGAGTAAAAATCTGAAATTTGGCTTCTTGAAGTACCCCCAAACTTGGTGTAGAACTTGGAGAAGTTGGAAATTTGAAGGTATTTGGTGGTGGGTTTCTTGAGAAAGTGTAAGATTTGTGATTTTGGTTTGAGATTATAGGTGTCTTTGTAGAGATTTGGAGAGTGGTTTAAGTATTTGGGGAGAGAATTTTCGTGGATTAGGGTTTGTGTAGGAGAAAGTGTGAGAAAAATGAGATTTTGGGGTTAAAATAGGGGTAGTTCAAAGTCTGCCCGGTTTCTATTTCTGGGACCACACGGTCGTGTGTCCCTGCATGTGCTGCCTGCTGCGCGTGATTTCTATCCCTCGACCACACGGCCGTGTGATGGTCACACGGTTCGGCCGTGTGGTGCTGGGCAATTTGCCCTCTGCACGACCAGGTTGTGTGATATCACACGCGCGTGTTGAGTTGGTTCCGATTTTTTTTTTTTACCGGCGTCAAACGCCTCCTACACAAAGAACTCAAGAAAACTAAACAAAACTAAAAAAATTAAGTTAATAAATAAACATTAAAATTAAAATTGAAGGCGATAAAAAATGTACGGAAAATATGAAATAAATTGGGTTGCCTCCCATATAGCTAAGTTTAACGTCTTCAGCCAGACTTTAAATTTTTAATCACTATTGCTAAACTATGTCATTTGAAACCTGTGGACCCTCAATGTCATCCATCAGACGAATGAAGTTGCATTGCTCCCGTGGATTCAGCTCAGTATCACTTGGGAAATTGCTTTATGGTGTTGCCCTCCCACAGCAGTTGCGACCTAGGCTACTTATGTTTCCAGAGATTTCAGTCTTACGTTTACGTTCGTGTTTAGCTGAGTGACATGTTCTTCTATGTTGTCTATCTTAGCTTCATCTTTGTTCAGTCTTGCCCTTATTTCTCCGATAAATGAGGATAGCATTTCTTCAACAGATGTTGTCTTTTCATTGGACTCCGCTCTGCCTTGATTACCCATGTTATATCCCTGTGGTGGGTGCAAAACATTTTTATTGTTAGCATAAGAGAAATTTTCATGGTTTCGCAACCCTGGATGATAGTAGTTGGCTATCTGATTATTTCTGTAATGATTATTGAAGTTTCTTTGTTGGCCCACAAGGTTTGCTTCCTCTTCGACAACAGCAGGATCTCTTGGAGTCACTTGTTGCATCGCTTCCACTTTCATATTCAGCACAGATACATGTTCTGTGAGCATGGCGACTTTCTCATCCTGAACTTTTGCTACTCGTCGGACAATCGGATGGCCATTGTTCTTGTGTTGCCACTCAAACCATTAGAAGTACTGAACCTGTTGGTAATCGAGATATCCATGTTGGGGACACTTCTTTAGCAATTCTTGGAATCTATCACATGCTTCATATAGCGACTCAACATCTAATTGCCTAAACTGGGCGATTTCAGATTTCAATTGCAGCGTCTTACTAGGGGGAAAGTATTTGGCTAGAAACCGCTGACTTAGTTCTGCCCAATTTGCGGCTGGTGGTGTTAAAGAGCATAACCATCCCTTAGCCTTATCGCGCAGAGAGAATACAAAAAGGCGGCATCGAATGATACCTCAGAAACACCATTCATCTTAACAGTATCACAAATTTCTAGAAAGTGCGCCAGATTCGCGTTTGGATCCTCAATGGCTCTACCCCCAAACTGGTTTTGTGACACCATCTGGATCAATGCCGGTTTTAGTTCAAACTTGTTTGCATTGATCGGCAGACGGGCCACTCCCTCATAAGTTTGGCTTACCTCCGGCTGGAATTAGTCCCTAATTGCCCTTCTCGTGGGCCTTTCCACAATTCTGTCCTGGATGCCGGCCCCTGGTGGGCGCTCCTCATTGTTTCTATTTTCCACTGCATTCGGATTAGTCCCATCCGCCATTGTTTTGGCTCTTTTCTTTAGTTTCTTAGCTGTCTTTTCGATTTCCAAATCAATGAGAATTGGCTGGGTTGATCTGGAACGCGTGATCATACACTATATGTACTAAACAAAAACAATGTTAAAATCGAACCAAAAGAAAAATAAAAAAAAATCAGGAAAGAAAAAAAAGTTTTACAGAAATGCTTCAATTAAGATTGAACTACTTATTACTATATATAAGTAGAATCTAATCAATACCCGGCAACGGCGCCAAAAACTTGTTCGCCAAAAATATTTTGGTTCATACAACTGCAAATGTACAGTGTAGTTTATAGAATAATGGCAAGCAAGGTCGTATTTCTCAGGGATTGAATCTTGAAACACTTAGGCTATAATAACATCGTATTCGAATTTTATTGAAGCGGTCGATAATCAAATATTTTATTCTAAGGAAAAATCAAAAATAAAGAAACAAATAAATAAAATAAATTTATGAACCCCACAAGTATTTTCGACATCATTAGAAGTAACCTTAGGCACATAATCTCAACATGCTTCTTCAATATTAAATGCGAATAAAGTTTTAAAAACCAATTAATGCAATTCTATGGGTTCAAATTCCTAAATTCATTTACTCCCCTGGTGATCAGGTGGTGCGTAAACAGTTGATTAATAACAATTGTGTCAGAACGTTACAATTCTTATTAACTCTAAAAAGATTTGTTAATTGAATGACTCCCCACAAACACGCCCCTCATCACACATGTTTCATGTCTAAATTCGATTTTCATTTTACTAGAACTCACTTGGTCAGATTATGGACTAGAAGTATGACATGCAAATTATTGATCAGATAAAAAGCAATTATAAATAAGCACTCGAATTCATAAAATAGAACACATGAATTAATTAAGAAAACAAATAATCAAATTTAATATAAATCCACAGTTTCGATTATGCCCCTAAGATCCAAAAAATATGTTAAACATTGATTACAAACTCATAGACAAATTCGAATCAATATTATGACATCATATAAGCACAGACAAGAGTTCTTAGATATAGAACGAAAAGCCGTCTTGTCAGGATGGATTCTCCCTCCAAGTCTTCGAAGATCTTGTGCTCCCTAGATGCGAAAGCCTTGTGGTGTTCTTCGCGACCTAGCCTTTTGCTCTCAGAAGCTCTTCGATTTCTTCATTCATGTGTTATTTGATGTGTTTTCTACGTATCAAATTGTATAATTTCGTGCAAGACTTGGTTCATTTTTATAGATGCTTGGAGAGATCACTTGTAGAGTTGGAACGGGAAGCAAACTCTAAAAAACACGCTGAAACAGACTCCCACACGGTCAGGCCGTGTTGGACCACACGGACGTGTGGCTTTGGGCTCAGCCCTTTGTCGCACGGATAGAATGTTCGCACGGGCAGGTTGTGCGGCTATTTCCTTGTCCACACGGCCGTGTGACTTCACACGGTCCGGCCATGTGGACCTGCTCCGTCCTCTGTTTTCTTCCCTTCTTCACATAACCGTGTGATTTTCACACCACCATTCCACACAGCCGTGTGACTTGTTTTTGTTCCCTTTTTCCGTCATTTTGATCTTCTCTTTGCATTCGGCAATCTTATCCGGGCATCAATTATATTTCATTTTAATCCCCAAAATGCACGTATATTTTACACACATCCAACCTCCATTAACAAAAGCTTGACCATCATCAATGAAAAAATACATGACAGAAACAAACTAAACCCTATATAACAATTTCTACTACAAACGCATTCTCCCAAAACATAACAAATCGCAATAAAAAAATAATATTAAATAAACCGTAGAGTTTCACAATTAAAATCGAAAATACTGGAAAAAAAATCCTTACCGAGTTTCAGAGATGAAGAAGATGACTGATCTAAAAATTCAAAAAGAAACTGACGAGCGATTTGGGGAGAGATGAATCGATCTGGAGCAGTTACCAAACGGGAATGAAACTGCTAATAATAAAATTATATCTTACCCTTTATTGATTTAAAATAAAATAAGAAATGTCATTAAATCAGGTAAATCACAACCATCTAAAATTTCAAATTTATGGAAAAGATTAGTCCACACTATCTTACCTATGGAATGTGGTCTCATTTGATCCAATCTATATATATATAAGGACTAAGTTATATGAGACCAAATTTATAAGATGAATCCGTATAAAACAAATCCAAACTATTTAGGGAGTGATTGTTTGACCTTTCATTTCGCTTTTTCTACTTTTGGAGAGAATAATGTGAAAAAATATTTTGAAAAGTAAAAATAATATTTGAAAGTGTGATTGAATATAAGATAAAAATGTGATGATAATAGTTGATGTGATAGTTGTTTTTAGTGTAATAATGATAAGATGTGATCTGTGATTTAAAAAATAAGATAGAGTGAATAGTATATTTGTGATATGATTGTGTAATGATGATAATAAATGTGATATTTTTTTAATTAAAATTATAAATTGATGTTACTGATGATTGGAAAAGTGAGAATGAGCTAATAGTAAAATTTTTAAATATTTCCATAGGCAATCGCACTTCTAATAAGAAATTCTTCCAAAAAATAAAAGGAATAAAACAATTCTCATAATAAGCAAGCACTCCCTTAAGATTTGTCTATACAGACTCATTCAATATCCTATATATATGGCAACGGAAAGAAATCCAAACGGGCTCATAAAATAGAATGGGGCCCAATATGAGTCCAGAATCCAGATATTGTAGATATGTAGGCTGTAGCTGGCTTGTACGTGTGTCACAATAGAAACGATATGAAACTGATGGTAATTTTTGTCCCATATAGGGCCTTTGATTGAGATGGATAACATAAAAACATTATAATTATTGTTCATTGATTTTATACTTTTCTTTTTTTATTAATTCTAAATTGATTAAGTTACAGATTAGGTTGTTAGTTTAAAAATCAATTAACATAAAATTTCGACTTACAAGAAATTTGACATAAATTTGCCAATAGAGTACAATTACGTGATTTAGAGCAGTAGTGCAAAAAATAATAATAATAATAATAAATAACAATAAATAAACTGTTGGAAAAATGAAGGAAATTGCATCTTTGGGTACCATTTTCTTAGGACCTCGATGGTCTAGCGACAAAAGTAAAAGTGGATTTTTATTCTACTTGGTGAGAACATTAAAATCAAATATTTGTTTGTCCAAAATGGTGTTTGGATGAAGGAGAAATTAAAACTTAAAGTAGAGTATTGTAATTAATTTAAAAAAAGAAATTATTTGGGTTTGTCTTCTTTGAAAGTTGTGTTTGTCTCACTGTAACACAAATTTTTATTGTCTGCAAATATCAAACAAGAAAAAGTGTACAAATTAAATATATATGAATCAAATTATTAAAAGGGTTACAATCTCTAAACTAAATCCTCTGATTCTTTTATTCAAAAATAAAATATCCGAGATTTGAGAGCTTGGAGTTGAACTCTTCAATTTGATCTTCTCCAAACTTGAATTTGAACTTCAATAACGTTAATTCGAGGGCTTGGCAGCTTGATCTCGAATCAAACGTAATATATATGATGATATTTGAGTTGAATATATGAACTTATTGGTGAAATTGACCTTTTGATCTTCCTCCAAGATGGTTCTGACTTCAATAGCGTTAATTCGAGGGCTTGGAAGCTTATTCCCGAATCAAACGTCGTATTTGAATGGACTCCGCGATGAACGCCTTGACTTTCGCCTTGAACACGGTGGATCTCCTTGAATATATTCTTCTTGCCTAGAGAGAATTTCCTCCACCGCCTTCTTGCTTGGATTTCTTCTCTTTGAATTGTGATTTAATTCCTTGAGAATGACCCCTATTTATAGTTGTAGGAGAGGGGTTCTTGGATAACTCACATGGCGAGGACTCTAATTTGATTTATCCTTCAAGATTTAATATTATTTCTTTAATCACAAATTGTGATAATTATCAAAAGAAATAATTAATTAATCAAGATAATCTTGATCAATAAGAATTTGAAATTTGGCATTCTTTAATTGGCCAATAAATATATATTAAAAATATCAATAAATTAACTATTTAAATTAGGAATCAAATTTGATTAAATCCCCAAATATAAATAGAAATTATAAAATTGATATTTAATATAGAATTTCACATGTGTCACCATTTGATTGGTGTAAATTTAATTTGTCTACAAATGCCCCCTCGAGACTTGTTCACGGACGACGCGTCTTGGAGTGTATAAGTCTCGATGTCAATTTAAATGGGTTTATATTGACTAAGGACTTTCTTTTAAAAAAACGCAGCCCGTATATTTCCAAGTCCGGCCCACATACATAAATCTTGAAAACTCTTGAAGCCCATACATCTAACAAAATGTATGGCTGATCTGCAAGAATTTATTTTCAAAAATTATTATTATTTTTTTTTTCAAGCAGGCCCATATGAATTCTATTCCATGTGTAAAAGCACACAAAAATTCTTGAAGAAGCCCAAACTAAACTTCACACTTCATGGCCCATTTATCCTTATGAAATGGAGATACTAGTACTCTTCCCCCAGACGTCCTTCTGCAAACTAATTCATCAACCAAGCTCAAAGTTTACTTTTTTTTTTTTCTTTGTAATTCTGACAGGGCCCATGTAATTTTTAAAGCCCTTTCCTAAAGAAACCATAGCAATATATATTTTGGGTTTATTAACATGTATTCAGCCCAAATTGGATTTTAAACTTTACAACTCACAGTCCAAGTAGAAATCAGAATGCAATCATATTAGAACTGTTCTTCCAGAACTTTTGCCAATCAACTGCTCGTGGAATTCGCTCGGCTCAGGCCGCTTATTTGTTTGAATACAATCTGAAAATCCTACTCCTATTAGGACTTGGGTCTTCTCAGCAATTATAAAAAGGGACCCCAGCGTTCTATTTTTTGCACATCAAACAAGAGAAAACATCAAAAATCTCGTTGCATCACTCATCGGTTGGGGTAGCTTGTTTTATTTTCTTCTTTTCGGCGTTTGAGTTCGTACTTATTGTTTCATCTGCTTGGTTTGTTGTTTCGGATTTGGTAATTGGGTGAGCTTTATATGCAAGAAGTCTTCAATTGTTTTTGGTTTGCAATTTTCGCCTGCCGCGTGTTCGACGAATTGTCTGTGAGATTTTTAAATGCATCGAGTACTTTCGGATATTTTTCTCGAGTCTCTGAATTCGTTACGTAGCCATCTTCAGAGAATGATTTTGCAATAACTCATATTCATAAATCAACATGACATTGGCAGAGGAAAATTATATACGTATTTGTACATGAAGTTGAATGATTTGCTTGCATTCATTCTTCCAAAAGCTGTTTCTCACAATTTCCTTGCATGCATTCTTCCAAAAGCTGTTTCTCACAATTTCCTTTTGGTTGCAGGTTTCAAGGCTTCAATTGTATATCATCAATTTTTTTCACGGTTTGTGTTACATGCCAGAGTCACATGTGTATATACATGCATGTTAATACTTTGGAACGAACATCTTTCTCGCAACTTCTTTTCTATTTCTGATCGTTAGAATTTCAATTTGCTTCGAATTTATACATTGAATTCTGTTAGAGTAGTTTAATATTTGTTATTATTATGATTTATTTGTAATGTTAAGGGTAGTATAGTCTTTTTATCTTCCTTGTAGCCCTAGCTCTATTTAAGAGGTTTCATCCTCATTTGTAATTGTAGTCTTGCTTCTCCCAAATTGCAAGAACACATTTTCTCTCTTCATTTTGCAATGTATAACCATTTTGTTCTATTATGGCATCAGAGCCAAATTTAATCCCATATACAACGTTCGCGGATCCAACTGGCAGCTTCATAGTTTTTTGATGTTTGGGTAATCTTCCTTACTACTGTTTTCTGTCAAATATTTCGGGTTTGAATCTGTTTTGTTTGTTTGGGTTTGGCCTCTTTTGTTGGTTTTGGTTGTGCTTGTTTGTTGGTAGTGCAATATGGCTTCTGAAAAGCATGATTCGTTGCAATCTATTGGTGTTCGGTTGGATGGGAAAAATTACACGTATTGGAGTTATGTGATAAAAAATTTTTTGAGGGAAAAACGGATGTGGAGTATCGTAAATGGTACTCAATCTGAACCTAAGAGTGAGAATAATGACAAATATACTGAACAACTTGAGGCTTGGAAGGTTAATAATTCAAGATTATTACTTGGATTAATAATTCATTGAGAGTTCGATTGATATGCAATTGGCAAAATATGACACGGCCAGGGGAAGTTTGGCAACACTTAGAACGATTGTACACACAATCCAATTTTGCTAAACAATATCGATTAAAAATGGACATTCGAACTCGCAATGAAAAAGATGAGTATTCGGAATTCTATTCGGCAATGACAAATCTGCGGGACCAATTAGCTCACAGAAATCGTGAGCTTAGTGCATTTGCTCCTTATATTGCCCGACGTAATGAACAACGGTTGGTTCGATTTCTTATGGCTCTTCGTGATGATTTTGAGTCTTTGCGTGGGAATATTTTGCATCGTAGTCCTCTTCTTGTTGATTCTGTGGTCAATGAATTAATTCGATGAAACACGTCATAAGTCCGCATCGATAAAGGGGATCCTTCCAACACCCGGTCCCATCTGTCTTATTAGTTCCCAAACCGCCCATTCGAAGTATCCGAATAAGCGAAATCCCAGGTTGTTGCTCCGGATGAATGTAGCTTTTGTAGAACTCCGGGTCATTGGAAGGCTCGATGTCCGAAGTTGATGAATCGATCGGCCTCGCGTGCCCCTCATCCTCAATTTCCTCAACGTGGTCTAGACCACCTCCATCGAATAATCTGCTTTGCTGCGGTACTGTACCACCATCACCGCTTTACTCTCATTGCGATAATCTCTACGGCGATTCGAAAATTCCTTAGTCTTCAACCACATGCTATGTCTCTGCTGCAGGTTCATCGGCTCCGAGCTCCTCGGTATATCTTCCTCTATTTGGTTATTAGACTCGGAGCTTCTCATCATATGTCCCCAAATGCGAGAATCTTTTGTTTGTATTTCTCCTTCGAACTACGTATCCGCATTATGATTCTGATGGCACGCCTATGCATTTAGTAGGTGTTGGTTACGTCATCTCACCACATGTGTCTTTACCTAGTGTTTATCACATTCCTCAACTTACTTTAAATCTTGTTTCGATTGGTCAATTATGCGATTACGTTATTCGTGACTTTCTCTTGATTCTTGTCGTGTGCGGGATCCTCACTCCCCAGTGATTGGGACGGGCCGTAGGAGTGGAGGATTATATATTTTGGATGAACTTGAGTACCGGATGTTGCGGATCTACTATTGATTTGTCTTCTTTTCGTTTGGGTCCATCTTCGTCGATTTTTATTTATGGCATTCTCGTTTGGGTCATGTATCTTTTTCTCGTTTGAAGTACTTAGCCTCTCTTGAATCATAGGGAACTTGAAAACTCATGATATTTCTAGTTGTAGTGGTTGTAAACTTGCTAAGTTTTCAAAGACGCCTTTTAGTAAAAGCATGTCCATTTCTACTTCACCATTCGATTTGATTCATTCGATGTTTGGGGACCTTCTCCAATTGCCACAAAATGAGGGTCTCGATATTATGTTTCTTTTATTGATGATCACACACGCTATTGTTGGGTTTATCTAATGAAACGTCGTTCGATTTCTTAGGCATTTATACCTCTTTTCGAGCTCTTGTCAAAACACAACATTCTCGCGGTTATCAAGTGTTTTCGATGGGATTTGGGTGGGGAGTATACCTCTAATAATTTTTCGTGAAATGCTTGCTTTAGATGAAACCATATATCAAACTTCATGTCTTGACACTCTGAACAAAATGGTGTTCTTTGAAAGAAAACATAGACATATCATGGAAACTCGCTCGTTCTCTTTTATTATCTCCTCTGTTCTGGCGAATTAAGGGAAGGTTTGTTCTTCTGCACTGTTTATTCAATCAATAGAATCCCAATCGCCCATACCTTGGGTGTGTCACCATTTGAGAAATTATTTGGTTGCACTCCCGATTACTCTTTCTTACGAGTTTTTGGTTCTACATGCTTTGTTCTTCGTCCTCACGTAGAACGTAGTAAATTGTCATCTCGTTACGCCATGTGTGTTTTCTTAGGCTATGGGGATGGTCAAAAGGGGTATCGTTGTTATGATCCTGTTGCACAAAAATTATATGTGTCACGTCATGTTTTCTTTCTTGAGCATATTCCTCTTTTCTCCATTCCATCTAGCTCTCACAATGTGTCTAAATCAGATCTTTTCCATATTGATCCTTTTGCTTGTGATATAGATGATACTTCTGCGAATCTTTGGTACCGATGCTTCTACGATACTATTGTTCCTTCTCCTCCTGCGACTATCTCTTCACCTCCTGCGATTTGTGGATCCCCGCTCCCCGTTATCCTTCACGTGTCCGTAAGTCTACTCAATTACCTGATTTTGTCTATTCTGCTTATTCACCATCTTTTACATCATTTTTGTCATCTATTCACAATCTCTCTGGAGCCAACTTCTTACAAAGAGGCAACTCTTGACCCTCTTTGGCAACAAGCTATGGCTGAAGAATTGTCTGCTTTGTCAAAAACTGAAACTTGGGATTTGGTACCTCTACCACAAGGTAAAAATGCAATTGGTTCTCGTTGGGTGTATAAAATCAAAACTAAATCTGATGGTTCAATTGAGCGAAGATAAGGCACGATTGGTTGCTAAAGGTTTTTCTCAAAGAAGATGGTTTAGATAATGAGGAACTTTTGCTCTGTTGCA
Source organism: Rehmannia glutinosa (assembly GCA_016081115.2). Classification (NCBI taxonomy): domain Eukaryota; kingdom Viridiplantae; phylum Streptophyta; class Magnoliopsida; order Lamiales; family Orobanchaceae; genus Rehmannia; species Rehmannia glutinosa. The sequence goes on from CM071935.1 coordinate 9,319,884, forward strand.
AAGATGACTACGATTCGTACACTTATTGCGATTGCATCTCTCGTAGATGGCATATATCCCAAATGGATGTCGAAATGCCTTCTTGAATGGAAATCTTCAAGAAGAGGTTTATATGGTTCCTCCTCCTCCGTGTGATCCATAATCGAGGAGAGGTCTGTAAACTAAAGAAAGCTTTGTATGGTCTCAAACAAGCACCTCGTGCTTGGTTTGAGAAGTTCTCAGTTTCTATTCTTTCTCTTGGTTTTCGTCGTAGTGATCATGATTCTGCTCTTTTTATCAAGAATCTGCAATTTGGTATTATTGTGCTCTCCTTATATGTTGATGATATGATTATTACGGGTAATGATGTTGATGGGATTGCACTGCTCAAATCAGAATTGTCCTCTCTTTTTGAAATGAAAGACTTGGGTTCTCTATGATATTTTCTCGGTATTGAAGTCAGTTGGTCACCTAAAAGTTATCTCCTTTCACAGTCCAAGTATGCAACTGGTATTCTTGATCGTGCTCGCCTAACCGACACTAAGACTGCTGATTCTCCCATTGAAGTTAATGTTCGATATTCTTCTTTAGATGGCACACCTTTGGATGATCCTACTCTGTATCGTGCCATTGTTGGCAGTTTGGTTTATCTCACTATTACACGCCCAGATATTGCTTATGATGTTCACATTGTTAGTCAGTTCGTTACTTCTCCTACCACTGTTCATTGGGGAGTTGTTCTTCGTATCTTACGCTACCTTAGAGGTACCATCTTTCAAAGTCTCTTATTTTCGTCTACTTCATCTTTGGAGTTACGTGCCTTCTCGATCTTTGATTGGGCGGTGATCCAGGTAGATCGTAAATCTACTCTTTTGGATTTTGCATTTTTCTTGGAGATTCTCTTATCTCGTGGAAGAGCAAGAAGCAAAGTGTTATCTCTCGTTCTTCTCTGAGGGCGAGTACCGAGCTATGGCTTCTACTACCACCGAGATCGTTTGGTTACGATGGCTTCTTCTGGCGATATGGGCGTTTTTCTTCATCATCCCACTCCTATGTACTGCGATAATAAGAGTGCCATCCAAATTTCCCACAATGCGGTGTTTCACGAAAGGACAAAGCATATTGAAATTGATTGTCATCTTACTCGTCACCATCTTTAACACGGCATTATTACTTTGCCGTTCATTACTTCCTCATCACAAATTGCAGACTTCTTCACTAAAGCACACCCGCTTCCTCGTTTTCGTTTTTTGGTTGGCAAACTCTCGATGCTACTTGCAGCCGCATCTTGAGTTTGTGGGGGGATGTTAGAGTAGTTTAATATTTGTTATTATTGTGATTTATTTGTAATGTTAAGGGTAGTATAGTCTTTTTATCTTCCTTGTAGCCCTAGCTCTATTTAAGAGGTTTCATCCTCATTTGTAATTGTAGTCTTGCTTCTCCCAAATTGCAAGAACACATTTTCTCTCTTCATTTTGCAATGTATAACCATTTTGTTCTATCAAATTCCAAATTGCAGCAGTAGGATCCAGTTCTAGCAATATAACCCTTTTTTTTTTTTTACAGATTTTATGATGGTATACTTCAAAGATATTTCTTCTTTGCCCAGCATACACCACTTGATTATTCTTGATGATGAGAGTCACGACATAGAACGAGGTACCACTTTGGCGGTTTATGATCCACTTGTTGGTCGATACGCAAAGCAATGGCCAAAGTTGACAAATCGACTTCATATAAGGGAATGGTCTCGTGAGATTCCACCACTCAATGACTCCAAATCCAAGATGTGGGCCCTAGAAGCAACCCATCACCAACAGTCTGATGAGCCAATTTCACTACTAACTTTGGGACGGCGCATCATTGAAGGTGAAGCCAAATGGAGAGATCCAATCCGGTTTGGCGGTGAATTCCATTATGTCAAAGGCTATTGGGAGTGGACCGAAGACATCCTTAGTCGATGCAAGAACAAACTCCAGGCGGCTCGTATATATGATTCGGTGTATGCTTCTCTCTTCACATATGATTGCAATTCCAATATCGTCAAGGCGTTTTGCGAGGCGTGGTGTCCATCTACCAACACATTGTTGACTTCCCATGGTGAATTATCTATATCATTGTGGGATCTGCATACTCTAGCCGGCTTGCCTATGACTGGGTTTTTGTATGATGAAGTCGTTCCGAGTGCCAAAGAGCTTACTGGTGTTGACGAAGCGGGACTTAGATTCCTCCCTCGTTCATGCAACCGCTTACTTCATGTGTATCATCTACTTCAAGGGAGCGCTCATGGGGATCACTACTCGCAAGTTTCTATTGATGACTGGATCAACTTTTGGTTCAAGAAGGCTACGAAGTATGATCCACCTCCCATGCGCAAGGAGAGGAAGGCCCCCCCACGTAAGGAGAAGCAAACTGAACATCCCGAGTCGACTCATAATCCACTTGGTGACATCGGCGTACATGGTGAATGGTCCCCTGCTGAGAAAGCTTTATTTTCCAAACTCGGTGTCAAGGAGAGCTCGATGGAGGAAACATACTTGGCGGCATATCTGGCTTGTTGGTTGTGCTTATTTATTCTTCCAAACGATGATCTCAACTCAATACGCCCTGGCACTTTTAAGATGGCGAGTCTCATGGCGTATGGGCAAACGGCGGGCCTTGCTGTTCCGGTTTTAGCGAGTATCTTTGGAGGTCTGAATAAGATTGCAAATTCTCCGAGGCCATCTAAGGTGTATTCAACGTTTCCCGTCCACTTTGTCTATGGGTGGTTGCCTTATTACTTCAAAACTCATAATCAAGTTTGGCAAGGGACAAATGGCCCTAAGATGGCGATCATTTCGGGCGAGGGACACGCGAAATACTATGAACCCAAAGAAGCTCGCAGACGAATCCACAAAGGAGATTGGATTTCTTGGACTTGTACTATGATTACGAAGAACAAGGATTTTCACTATGTTGATAATGGCAATGCACAAAAGTTTGAGCAAGAATACTTCATCGCCATTCGTTCAAGTTATCTTTCCCTGCGACAAGGTGGGCGTTTTATGATTGAGCCTTACAGTCCTCATAGATTCAGCCGCCAGTTCGGGTTTTATCAAATGGTGCCAGGAGTTCTCAAAGATGACGTGCGTGGAGATTCATTAGAAGAAGGGGTTTACCATTGGCGTGTGTGCACTTCATCTAAGACTTTTTCTAAAGCTTGGCTTCCTTGCATGCCCCCAAGTGCGAAGACGTTTTCTTCAGAGGAATATAAACAATGGTGGGCCTGGGTTCATGGAAACTACTTTGAAGAAAACATAGAGAACTTGATTAACTCGAAGCCAAAGAAAGTTTTGCCGAAGGACAAAAAGCCTAAACGTGGTCCGCTTGGTGAGACTATCCGAATGTCTCTACTTGTGCGTTTTTTTTTCTAACAGGTGCGATGTCTTAGGTATTGAAGTTTGCGAATCAAATAAGAGAAAAGTTGCCATCCCTTCTTTCGAAGAAAGTAGCAGCAGTGATGCGGATCATCATTGGAAGAGACTTAAAAAGACTGACAAATCTCTAGAGCAACAAGAAGCCAATGGTGTTGCGAGTAATCAACCGCTTACGGAGAATTTTGTTGAAGAGGTCAATAACTTTTTTTCTTCTTTTTTTTCATTTTTTTTCATTTTTTTCGCTTTTTTTTTCTTTTTTTTACGTTGTTTTTTTTCTTTTTTTTTCTTTTTTTTCCTTCATTTTTTTTTGTAATCCGTTTCCTTGATGATGTGATGTTTCAGCTGGAGAAACAACTACTCGATAATGAGTGCGAGCATGGATCGCAAGATAGCCAGAGGTCAATTATGGGGCCCAACTTGCCAACCGTGAATCATCAAAAAGTTACATCTAACTCCATTGAGGCCAAGACATCTCCTTGTGCGGTATTTTCAGTATTTCAAGGTGAGAAATTTATTCGTAACCACCAGCAAGAATATCTTCAAAAGTTATGGGGCGATCTCCGTGAGAAGATATCCAACATTCCAATTGACTCCCTTTCCTCTATTCAAGATGAAGTGATGATTGTGCTCGAATCTATGAAGAGTTTTAATATTATTGACATCTCTTTTGTGGAGGGATCTTTGAAAGATCTTTTTGCCAAAGCTGTTGCATATGATGAGGCAAGGTCGTCATCTTCGGAGATTGTGTCTAAAGAACTTCTTGCAAAACAATTGAGCGAAGTCGAAGATCGTTTGCATGATGCCAAGACTAAAGAAGCTAAAGAGTCTGCCCGGATTTCATCCACTAAGGAAGAGTTAGAGTCCATTAACAGAGAGCTTCACAATTTGAGGAAACGAAAGAAGAATTTGACCGCCTCATTAAAGCGACAAGAAGAACTTCTTCACATTGCTCATACCGAAGTTCAGCAGTTGAAGACGAGATTGCCGCCATCCGGACTACTTCGCCTTGAATGATAAAGTCTTTGGAAAAGTTGGAGCTTTCGATGGTGCATCTAGAGGCTGCCAAGGAAGAATTGAAGAGCTTGCGTCCTTTTGATTAGATATATATATAAATATTTTTTTTTGTTTCTTTCTTTCTTTTTTTTGATATATATATATATTTTTTTTTGCTTCATGTATGAGTACTTTTTTTTGAAGATTACGTAATAGAAATTGATCATTTTCTATCTTGCAATCTATTAAGTACTTTTTTTTTTAATGAAGTCTCTTCTCTCTTTTTTTTTTTTAATAACTATAATTCATCAACCAAACCATGACTATCACAAACTCATGACTGAACTTAGAAAATTCTAAGTTGCCTACGTACCCAGAAAAGGGATCAAGTCATAACGTAGTTCAAGGGACATTTTTAAAGGGGGGGTGCCGTACACAGTTTATACTCGTGCGGGCCAGGAGTATCTATTGCTTAACCACCCTAGACTAGGTGGGGAAGTTAGCAGTTTAACCACGTACTTTGCCTTTGGTGGTTACCGTTCACATTTTATACTCATGCGGGTCAGGAGTAACATGCAGTTTAGGCTCATGCGTCATGGAGCTTTATTCCGTCTCTAAGGATAATATCGTTTTAAGAACTTGCCATTTATGGGGCCAATTCTTAAGCCGTCTTCAGCAACCAATTTGTAAGCGCCATTGGTGTAGACTTCTTTAATAACATAAGGACCATCCCATTTTGATGTGAATTTATTTCCAGTTCGGTGAGTAGTAATTATGGGTCTTCTGACAGCAAGCACCCAATCACCAACTTGAAAAGAGCGTGATCGCACCTTTTTATTAAAAGCCCTAGAAAGACGAGCTTGATAACATTCAAGTCTTTGTTGTGCTTCCAATCGTTTCTCGTCAAGAGCCTCTAATTCCTCAAGGCGTAATCGTGCATTTTCTTCTTCGGTTAGTCCTTCTTGCAAGGCTATCCTTAGTGACGGAATTTGTTGTTCAAGGGGAACAACCGCTTCAACACCATATACAAGCGCATACGGAGTTGCTTGAGTGGGTGTTCTATATGTGGTTTGGTATGCCCATAAGGCTTCTCCGATCCTTTCGTGCCAGTCTCGCTTTGACTTTGAGACCACTTTCTTCAACAAGTTACACAAAGTTTTGTTAAAAGCTTGACAAGTCCATTAGCCGCAAAGATTATACATAGAGGACTTTCTTTGTTTGAATCGAACTTTTGACAAAGTTTATCTATGAGGCTATTTGAGAAAGGCTTCCCGTTATCCGTTATTATATATCGAGGGATCCCATAGCGATAAATAATGTTTATGCGGATAAAGTCAGCAACATTTTCTTTCTTCACTTCTTTGAGGGGTACAACCTCAGCCCATTTAGAAAAGTAGTCTGTTGCAGCCAAGATATACAAGTGTCCTCCGGATGACTTTGTCATAGGTCCGACCACATCCAACCCCCAAGCATCAAATGGCCATGAAGCAACAAAGAGGGTGCAATGGCTCGGTGGTTGATGAATAAAATTTGCATGAAATTGACAGGCTTGGCATCTTTGCGCGTAATCCATGCGATCTCACCATTGTCGGCCAATAATAGCCCATTCTTTTAATTCGAAAGTGTAACTTTGGGCACGATTGATGGGCGCCACAAATCCCCGAGTGAGCTTCTTCCATGGCTTGAATAGCTTCATCATCGCTTAGACATCGCAAGAAGATTCCATCAAATGATCGTCTATAAAGTGTGCCTTTGTAGTAAATGAAGCGAGCCGCACGGCGTCGAACATCTACCCTTTGTCGTGGATCGTCAGGTAACTTCTCATACTTCAAATAATCCACAAGTGGCTGACGCCAATCTTCTTTCTCAATTTCAAAGACCTCTACAACATGATTTTCTTCTTCTTCATTGCAGTCTCATCATCAAAGATTGGAGGTACTACCCAACTTCTGCAAATTGGCACACGAGCTTCACTTTCGGGCATGGCGAGTGTAGAAGCAAGTTTTGCTAAAGCATCGGCTTGTTTATTATCCTTCCTTGGAATATGCTCAATTGTTACATCTCCAAGCCATCCAATAAGCCTCTTCGCATAATTGACGTATGGGAGTAGCTCAGGCTTCTTCACTTCATATACTCCAAGTAGTTGATTAACCACCAATTTAGAGTCTCCATAAACTTCAAGACGCAATTGCTTTATGTCAACCGCCATCTCCAACCCAAGGATGACAGCTTGGTATTCAGCAACGTTATTTGAACAATTTTGAGTTAGAGTAAATGAGTAAGGCAACACTTCTCTATCAGACGTCACGAAGATAACTCCAGCTCCTTCTCTATGAGAAGCTCCATCAAAGTACATTTTCCATGGAGGGGAAATCTCGATTACAAGCACATCTTCATCAGGTAATTCGTCAGATAACTCCCACTCAGCAGGGATAGGATGATCCGCCAAGAAGTCCGCCAAGACTTGCCCTTTTACTTGCCTTTTGAGGACATATGTGATTTCAAATCATTGCAATTGAAGGTACCACCTCGCAAGTCTATCGAAAAAAGAATCGGCTTTGTCATAACATACTTTAGTGGATTTGCTTTTGAGACAAGACGAATAGTGTGAGCTTGAAAGCAGTGCTTCAACTTTTGGATCGCGAAGATTAATGCCAAGCATATATTTTCGATCGGTGAATAATTCAACTCATTTGGTGTCATCATCCGGCTCAAGTAGTATAAAGCGCTCTCTTTTCCACTATCGTTTTCTTGTGCTAGTAGAGCTCCCACAGAACGTTCTTGAGCAGCAATATAAAGGATCAACGGGCGCCCAGGCACTGGTGCAACCAACACAGGAGACTTCATCAAATATGCTTTGATACTTTTGAAAGCATTTTGGCAAGATTCGTCCCACTCAAATGGAACACCTTTCTTCATAAGACGACTAAATGGCTGGCATCGACCGCTAGATTTGAAATGAACCTTCAAGATAGGCGATTTTCCTTGCAAACTTTTGAGTTCGTGAATATCACGAGGTTCGGGCATCCTTGCTATCGCATCGATCTTTGCTTGCTCAATCTCAATACCTCGATGACGAACTACAAACCCCAAGAACTTTCCAGACCGGACACCGAATGCACATTTCAGTGGGTTCATCTTAAGTTGATATCTCCTTAATCGTTCAAAAACTTTTCTCAGATCAATGAGGTGGTCTTCTCGCTTCTTAGACTTTACAACCACATCATCGACATAGCACTCAATATTCTTATGAAGCATGTCATCAAAGATTTTCTGCATGGCTCTTTGATATGTAGCTCCAGCATTCTTCAAACCGAATGGCATCACTTTGTAACAATATATACCTTTTGGCGTACGAAAGGCCATCAACTCTTCATCCTCTGGAACCATATGTATTTGATTATATCCAGACGATCCATCCATGAAAGATAATGCTTCATGGCCCGTAGTGGCATCAATCATGAGTTCAGTTATAGGTAATGGAAAATCGTCTTTAGGACACGCCTCATTTAAATCTCTAAAGTCAACACAAACTCTGATTTGATCATTCTTCTTTCTTACAGGGACAATGCTCGAGATCCATGTAGGGTACTTGACTTCGCGAATAAACCCGGCTTCGATGAGCTTGTTTACTTCAGCTTCAATCAATGGAACCAAGTCGGGCCGAAATCGTCGTTGAGCTTGCTTAATTGGACGAGTTCCTTTCTTAACGGACAAGTGATGTACTGCTATTTTTGGGTCTAATCCAGGCATCTCTTTGTAGGACCAAGCGAACACATCTTTATACTCCCGAAGCAGTTCAATATACGATTTTTCTTCATCAGTTGTTAACAATGCACTAATGTAGATTGGTCGTGGATTATCACTATCGCCCAAATTAATTTCTTTAAGCTCATCGACTGTGGCTTTGATCTCTTCTTCGAGTTCGGGAGGAGCATCTTCGGCATCTTCTTCTTCCCCTTCTTCGCTTAAGGTGATATGATATGTCGACGCCACACTTTCTCTATCATCTTCATCATCTTGAGGTTGCGTGAAAACAACAGTTTGAAATTTGGCTTTCAACACCCTTTCACATGATATGAGCAAAGTAGTTTGTCACTTCATACGAGATGGAACAAGACTTGAAGCTTTTGATGGCAGTGGATGTCTAGATCTTTTCCAATATTTTGATGATGTAGAGATGCCCAATCTCGATGGATGGTTCCTTTGCTCTTCAATTTTTGAATGGGTCCGAGTCTATCAAAGACTGATATTCGTCGGACCTTCTTTCCATTTTTGTCAAAGGCATCATCCGTCGATGAAAGTTCTCCCTCAGACACATTATTGACATTGGCTCTTCTAATGGCGATACGAATGGGAGTTGGTGCCACAAACCCAAGACCTATCCGAGTATTTTTAGCCACATGTCCCCTTTCTTTCGACATCTTTTCTGTATTCGTAGCTTCAGAAGGGAGCTTCCCCAAGGTAGAATTTTCTTGCGGATCATATCCAGCTTTGACAAGAAGATCATAAGCTTTTGGATCAAAACATTTCGCATTTTTGGAGCCCTTCTCCGTGTTCAGTCTTAGGTCCCTCAGCTGGGCGGACAAACTTTTCGAGTGGTTGCGGAGATGGTTTCTTATCATCGAGTTTTGTTAAAGGCAATACCAATCCTTCCAAAGGTCCATTGTCATCGTGACTTACGGAAGTACTCTCAATTTTGCCCTCTTTAGCTTCATCATCTTGTGGCTTAGATGGATTTTCTTTAGCCTTCATTGCCTTAATGTCTCACAGTAGTACTTGGCATCGGCAAAATGTGACTCCTTTCGGTGAAAGGTTTATCATCTCCAAGAACTTTCTTTACCACACCGTCTCTACAATACTTGAAGCATTGATGCCAAGTAGAAGGAACCACCCCATTTTCATGTAGCCAAGGGCGTCCCGGAAAGCATATTGTAAGAAGTTTTAGCGTCATGACATGAAACAATGCGATTGAGGCCATTTCGCCCATCAACAATTTCAATCTTATGATGTCGAGAGCCCTTTGCCCCCCCTCGGTTGAAGCCTTGGATCATCAAACGACTATTTGCGAGTTCATCCATGGGGATTTCTAACTCTTTCAATGTGCGTGATGATAAGATATTTCTTCTTTGAGCCTCCGTCAATCAAAATCCTATTCACCTTTTGCTCGCGAGTATAGCCGGTCACGAACAATGGCCATTTATGGGGTTTGGAACCAAGCGGCAAGTCTTCGTCGATGAAAGTCATTGTTGAAACACAATCTTGATAATATTGTCAACTTCTTTTAAACAAACACATTTCACTAGGTGAAATATGTTGCTCATTAAATCACGTTGCATGCAACATTGCCATCATCCATGGATCCGGATGTGATGGTAATAACATTGCTAGTTCTTATTATCTTCCTCGGCGATATCTTTCCTTGGCGAGCTAATTGCATGACTTTGTCTTTAAATACAAAACAATCGTGAATTGGATGTCCTACCAAACGATGGTACTTGCAGTACTTCGAGTCATCAACTCTGCCAGCTTCGGGACGCTTCATTTCGGGCAACTCAATGAGGTTTGCTTTAAGTAGATCATCAAATATTCCAGAGACATCAGAGTCGAGGAATGGGTATTGTTTTGCTTGCATTTCCCTCATAGTCAACTTTCTTTGCTCTCTCTCTTGAGGAGTGTCTTTCTTCTCATTAGTCTTCACATTTGGACTGCCCTTGAACTTGATAGGTGTTGTGTTAACTGCCATGGATTCTTTGCTTGGAGATTTAGAAGAGAACTTTCCCCCTTTCTTGGCTTCATATCGTTCTTTGGGTTTTTAAGGCTCTTGGGTGGGTGGTCCTTCAACTCCACTTGCGGCCATGCTCAACTCCATATCATGAGCCCGAGTAGCCAACTCTTCAAATGTCCTTGGTTGGATCCCCTGAAGGATGTATCGGAGGCCCCAATGCATTCCTTGGATGCACATCTCAATAGCCGAAGCTTCTGACAACCGGTCTTTACAATTGAGGCTCAAATTCCTCCATCGGTTGATGTAGTCAATGACAGGTTCTTCCTTCCACTGACGAGTATTTGTAAGCTCGATCATGCTAACCGTCCGCCGAGTGCTGTAAAATCGGTTGAGAAACTCCTGTTCTAATTGCTCCCAACTATCAATCGAGTTTGATTCCAAGTCAATATACCAATCGAATGCGTTGCCCTTCAAGGATCGGACAAACTGTTTTACGAGGCGATCTCCATAAGTCCCAGCATCATTGCACGTTTCGACAAAGTGAGCCACATGCTGTTTTTGGTTGCCCTTGCCAAAATTGTTGGAACTTCGAGGTTGGTAACCAGCGGGCATCTTCAAGTTGTCAATCCTTTGCGTATATGGCTTGGCATAAGTCATAGACGACTTGGAACTTCCATCGAACTTGTCCTTAATAGTCCCCATAATGAACTCCTTAAGTTGGTCGATTGGAATCAGCCCATCAGACGAGACTTGCAACTCATTTTCTGGAGATTTCTCTTTTTCATTTGGTCGTTGCTTCATGGATGTCTCGACCTCCTCATGTGTTTCAACTTGCTTGCCCATCGCACGGCTTGTATCAACACCATCTATTTTGTTCATCAGCTTTGCAATTTGCGAGTCTTGTTCTTTGACATGATTGACGAGTCCATCAATGGCCCTCGCCAAACTTGCGATTTGTTCTTCAAGTGATGTGGCATTCGTCATCATAGCGGGTGCTATGTTTGAGCAACTTGATGTCGAGCGGGAGATTGGGGATGAAGCATCATCTCTTAAGTCTCCATCATCTTCGAGATGAGTTAGATTTGCTTTAGCTCGCACTGGAGTCTTCTCAAAGGATGTGCTCAGATCTTGGACATACTCCTTGTAGTGATACCAATACTTTTACTTGTGTCACCTGAAGAGTTTGAAGAAGCAACTTTTGTTGATGTGGTTTTGCGAGTAGCCATCGCGGTACTTCAAGATTTGTCAATGAAAAGAGATGAGAGGTAGAGATTGTCCCACTGGGCGTGCCAAAAATTTGTAACACAAATTTTTATTGTCTGCAAATATCAAACAAGAAAAAGTGTACAAATTAAATATATATGAATCAAATTATTAAAAGGGTTACAATTTCTAAACTAAATCCTCTGATTCTTTTCTTCAAAAATAAAATATACGAGATTTGAGAGCTTGGAGTTGAACTCTTCAATTTGATCTTCTCCAAACTTGAATTTAAACTTCAATAACGTTAATTCGAGGGCTTGGCAGCTTGATCTCGAATCAAACGTAATATATATGATGATATTTGAGTTGAATATATGAACTTCTTGGTGAAATTGACCTTTTGATCTTCCTCCAAGATGGTTCTGACTTCAATAACGTTAATTCGAGGGCTTGGAAGCTTATTCCCGAATCAAACGCCGTATTTGAATGGACTCCGCGATGAACGCCTTGACTTTCGCCTTGAACACCGTGGATCTCCTTGAATATATTCTTCTTGCCTAGAGAGAATTTCCTCCACCGCCTTCTTGCTTGGATTTCTTCTCTTTGAATTGTGATTTAATTCCTTGAGAATGACCCCTATTTATAGTTGTAGGAGAGGGGTTCTTGGATAACTCACATGGCGAGGACTCTAATTTGATTGGTCCTTCAAGATTTAATATTATTTCTTTAATCACAAATTGTGATAATTATCAAAAGAAATAATTAATTAATCAAGATAATCTTGATCAATAAGAATTTGACATTTGACATTCTTTAATTGGCCAATAAATATATATTAAAAATATCAATAAATTAACTATTTAAATTAGGAATCAAATTTGATTAAATCCCCAAATATAAATAGAAATTATAAAATTGATATTTAATATAGAATTTCACATGTGTCACCATTTGATTGGTGCAAATTTAATTTGTCTACACTCACATAGAAAAACAAAGGCTTTTTAAACTAGTTTATATCATGTCACCTTACTCTGAAGGTGTAAGACTATATTGCATAGTGGATCTCTCTACACGCGCCCTCATAAGGGGCTGCAAATCACGGTTTGGTTCAGGCTCTGAACCACTGACTTGTGTGCGGACACGAATATCGCACCGAAATCGAGCCACATAGTATATCCTATGTTTTGCAGACTGATGTATTAATTCATATAACCGGGGTCTGGCCGATTAATTTTGTAACTGCAATATTTAAATTGTTGTGTAAACAGCAGGTCGCAATTGTTGCGTAACAGCAACATGTTTAATTTTTCAACTCTATAAACAGATGCGTTTCCAGTGCGCACTCCTGCAATTCTCTGCATATTATTCCAAAATTCCTCTTGGCCTTCTGCATTTTGGTGATACTTTCCAGGCACTTTTTAAGTTCGCCGGGTATAAGGTAATTCGGTTTTTCCATCTTATCCTGGGAAACAAACGTCCAGAATAGGAGACAAATCTATTTTAAGGATAGTGTGTTCAACACACGATTCGGGCTATTTCTATTTATTGGTATTCTGTAATTTTATTTCAATTCAATTTTGGGTTTTCCGGATTATATAAATTGTACTGCAAATTTTTTGCTAATACAAACATACATACACGACTGTAGAAAAAAGGTATATATATACAGGTAATTGCTTTCTAAAATATGTTTTTAAAAAGAAATGAACAAAACAAAAATATATATTTTTAGGATTGAGAGGAAAACTAATTTGATAATGAGCCCATAGACTAAAGGATCGATCGTTTGGTTTTCTTTTCAAGACCATTTTCAGTTTTCAGTATTTTCAATGTAGAAGAGAGAATATATTTGGATGCAGAAATTTGATTGTGTTTGATTTTATGTGTACAATATATTATATTATATATATTCATATTTGTTAATGGTGGTCCATGTTGATGTATTTAAATATGAGAAGGTGATATGTAATGATATGAATAGTACCGGATCTACATATTTTGAATTAAGTGTAATGATTATTTATGTTCTGGGGCATCTCAACTAATAAAAGACTTGAGTTATGTATTGCCTGTTTGTTGGCGCCCACGGCGTGAAGGTTCGAATTCCCGTGGTAACAGGGTGGAGGAGAATTTCTTGTGTGGTGACTCAGTCTATGACAGTTTATGCCCTTGACTTGTAGAGGCACGTCCCGCGATTCATCTTCTCCACGAAGCTCTAGTGCGAGTGCAGTGGGGGCTCTCAGGGATGATGTTCATTCCTTTTTTTAGTGTAATGATTACTTATTGGTTTTTGAGCCTTTTTTTTAGGGGATTGGTTTTAGAGTTTAGATGTAATGATTATATATTGAATTTCTAAATTTTGGAAATTGTTGACTAAATGTTTTTTAGTGACATTTACAGTAAGAAATATATTTTTCAAAATAAAATCAAATATAAATTGTATTCCCAGTTTTTCCCCCAAAATACCCAAAAATAAACAAACACACTTTCGGACTGAAAACTTCCGAAATTTGTAACTTTAAATTTAAAATGAAATCACAGATTTAAAAAGATTAGTAGGTAACTTTACCCCGGAGAGAAAAAAGAAATTGGTGATGCACTAATTGGTACAAGTCTTGATAAATAAATAAATATGGTATTCCTCTTTCCATAGGGAGAAAATAACCTATAGCTGAAGAAAAAATTATTAGTTAGTTTTTTTTTTTAAATTACAATGGAAATCCTACAACTCTTTCATATTATTTTAACTAGATGAAGGCCCCTTACGATGCATATATTATCTTAATAGTAAATAAAGTTGTCAAATGGGTCGATCGATGCTCCAGTTGGATCAAAAAGAAAAATTGGGTTGGGTTCGGGCAGAAATTCTTTCGCCCATATTTTAGAGACCGGCCCAGCCCACCCCACAAAAGTACTCATTAAATGATCAGGTTGATCGGGTCGGCCTGATTTTTTTTGCCTAATGTGTCGGGTCAAATAAAATGAAAAGCCAATATCTAATAATTTTTAATGAAATGCAGACGACTGTATTTCACAATCTTGGTTGGAATCTTATCTAAATATTTCCAATTATATCGAATACAATGTTTAATTATCAAATTGCAATTCCTAAGTTAGACTGATAATCATACCAAATTGAAAGAGGGAGACTTACTAATTTATGTTAAGACAAAAACTCCTGTTAGACCGTCTAACGGGTCAGATTTCGTTAGACGGATCTAAATCTAAATTCAAGTTAGCCACGTGCAAGCACACCGCATGGGCCGCTGGTAGCTTGGTGCTTATGACTTGGGGTGGGCCCCACACTACATAATCCAATGCAATTTTCTCTTGGAAAATATAGTGTTTGTATTTGGGTTTTATGCATAATTCTGACCCATTCTCGTGGGCCGTTTTGAGTAATTAATTAGTTAGTTGCCACTTATGATTTAATTAAAATAATTTAGTTTAGGGATATCTCATTGCACTTTTAATTAAAATAATATTAGCAATAGTGTTTGAGTAAATTTCAGGGACCACCGGTATTAACAATCCTTCTGAAAAGTATTAGTCGTCCTTCTAAAAAGTATTAGCAGTTCTTCTGAAATGTATTAGTAGTTCACTGAAGAGTATTTTTGTATTTCTCCTGAATATTCTCCCGAAATGTATTAGCAGTCCCTAAAAAAAGTATTAGTAGTTCCTCGAAAAAGTATTATTAGTTCCCTAGAGAATATTTTAGAGTTTTCCTGAATATAATTTAATTTTTCTCCTAAAATGTATTAACAGTCCTTCTGAAAAGTATTAGCCGTCCTTCTAAAAAGTATTAGCATTCTTCTAAAATGTATTATCGGTTCACACAAAGAGTATTTTATTATTTCTCTTGAATATACTCCAGAAATGTATTAGCAGTCCCTCAAAAAAGTATTAGTAGTTCCTCGAAAAAGTATTAGTAGTTCCCTGAAGAGTATTTTAGTAGTTCTCCTGAATATAATTAATTTTTTCTCCCGAAAAGTATTAGCAGTCATTTGGAAAAGTATTAGCAGTCCCTCGGAAAAGTATTAGTAGTTCCTTGAACAGTATTTTATTAGTCCTTCTAACAGTATTAGTTTTTCCTGTCAAAGTATTAGTAGTCCTAGTGAAACGTATTAGTAGTTCCTCTGAAAAATATTAGTTTTTTCCCTTGAAATGCTTTTAGTAATTTCCCTGAATAGTATTAGTTTCTCCAATTAAATGTATTAGCAGCCCCACTAAAAAGTATTAGTTGTTACCCTAAAAAGTATTAGTATTCCCCTAAAACGTATTAGCAGTTAACCTGAAAAGTATTAGTTTCCCTATAAATTTATTATGTATTCATAGCCATATATTGAGAGGGAATTCATTATTTTTTGTAGAAGAAGCAAAGATTCCGTGAGTATTAGCGATTAACAACGACGCTTTGCGGGTTGATTTTTTTAACCAAACGATAGGAAGACTTTATAAATCAAATAGCAAATGTTACAAACAAGCCCATTTGGCTATGAGTCTTAATCAACTACACATTTGAGGATTGAAAAAGAAAAACCCCAAACAGAGAGGGGTGGTAGCATACAAACCACATACACAAAACAAGACAAAAATAGTGTTCAAAATCAAAATAAATAAGCACTAGGTGATGTCCTCTGATATTGACAAAAAGACACAAAAATTACAAAATCATGAGCATCATTGGTGCAAACTTCAACAGATCTTACGATGAATCGATCGTATTGCGTGTTTTTTTTTTCTCTCGAAGAAATGGAGAAGGGAGAGAGGATTATTCAGAGAATAATGAAAGCGGCACAGGCGGAATCAGAGTTTTGTTGCAGTGGGAAAGCAGCAGAATTGAAAAAAAAAGTAAGGGGATTATCTTACGATGAGAGATACGTGTCTGGAGCATTTCTTTTAAAGACTCGGGTCGAGTTTGACGGATCCGTCTAACGGATTTAGATCCGTTAGACCGTCTGACAGGAGACTAGCTCTTATGTTATTTATTACAATTAAAAATATATTGCACCAAACATCTTGCAAATCTTCTTTTTTTTTTCTTAATTAAAAAACATCGAAATTCATTTTTAGCAGTATGAATATATGAATTTCTTCAATTATAAATTTTGCCATTAATTTTGTAATACACGAATATTAATAAAGTTATTGAATGGAATTAAATTAAAAGATTTATTTTCCGATATGTCGCAATATATATTGATTTTCTGTTTAGGAATTATTTGCAAAATTAATGTCAATTACATATACACACACACACATGTTGCTCGGCCAGTAATTCACTGATTTACCTTTTTGAAAAATTATCTAAATAAGGAAGATAATATATATTGATTAAAATTAAAATAGAAAGTCAATATCTAATAACTAAAATTATATGATTACAATTGATTTTAGGATCTTACTGAAATTTGTTATAAATTGTATGATTCATATAGATACAATATATTTAATACGAAATAGAATTTCCTAAATTCGATTAATAATCTTACCAAAATGAATGGAAATAAAAAGTTAATGATATATTATAGGTACTACTATTTTTAGTATATTGCCATCTAATTATTTTTATCAGAAACAACAAAAATATTTTTTAACAAGTGCATTTAGACGGAAAAACAAAATCGGAAACAAGTTTGTTGTTATTATTGTTGTTGTTATTATTATTATTATTATTATTATTATTATATATATATATATATATATATATATGGAGAAGGTTATATGAGACCATCTTATAGGGTGAGTCCATAGGGACCAATCCTAGCCATATATCTAATTTTTTTCAAGGGTTGCATTTTAAGAGGCAAAATTACAAATTACAAGCTAGTTAATTAAACACAGGGGTAAATTAGTCATCCTCCATAATAGCTCAATATTCACGGTATTCAACAATATTCATGGGATTCACGCAATCCTTCCAAATTTCAAAGCAAAATCAACGTAACAATCCTCCTCATTCTTCTTCAACGCACTACTGTGAGAAATCCTCCATCTTTCTTCTTCAACGCACTACTGTGAGAAATCATTCATCTTTCTTCTTCAACGCATTACCAGGGGCTGAAAAAAGTTTCAAACAATTTGCCATAATTGCTAGAACTCGACTATAGTTCGAAGGTTACTTATGAAGATGTAACTTGTTGCTTGTATTGATGTGTCATTATATTTTTAGATATATTAACTACATAAGTAAGTAATGAGCAACAAACCCATACTAAATAAGCAACAAGCCTATACTACATAAGCAACGAATATACACTACGTATGCACCACAATTACATTAACTTCATAAGTCATAAGCAATAAACACATACTACATAAACAACAAGCCTATACTACATAAGCAACGAATATACACTACGTATGCACCACAATTACATTAACTTTATAAGCAACAAACCCATACTACATAAGCAACAAGCATATACTACATAAGCAACGGATATACACTACGTATGAACCACAGATGCATTAACTACATAAGCAAGTCATAAGCAACAAACTCATATATATTTACATAAGCAACGAATATATACTACATATGCAACACAAATACATTAGGGTTATTGATTTTTAGTACCTGACCTATAGGCACTTTGCTAGTTTGGTACCTGACACTTGGGAGTTACCAATTTAGTACTCATACTTCACATTTTTTTATAAATTGGTAACTATTCATTTTTAATGACAAAAATACCCCCAAGAAACATAAGTATACTCAAAATAAACTTTTGAGTATACTTATTTAAATTATAAAATCAATTAAAATTTTAATGAATTTAATTAAAAAAATAAAAATAAGTTTCTACAAATATTAATAATTTTTAGAAAAAATAATATTATTTACATTAAATTAGTAATTAATAAACATAAATTAAAATTTAATTAATTGAAAAGAAAAATTAGTTTAGTTAACTAATTTTAAAAATTAAAATGAAAATTAAATAATTTAAAAATTAAAATTAAGATAGTAAATAATCAAATCATTAGCAATTTGTTTTATTAAATATATTAATTTTAGTTAATTTTTTAATCATTTTAAAAATAATTAATTTAATTTATTTTATTTTTTACAATTAGGAATTTAATAATCTAATTAAAATAATAATAAGTTATTTCTTAATTAAATTTATTTTTAAAATTTAATAATTCTAATTAAAACTTAACTTTTTAACAAAAATTAAAAAATCTTGGGGGCATTTTCGTCCTTAAAAGTGAATAAGTACCAATTTATAAAGAATGTGAAGTATGGGTACTAAATTGGTAACTCCCAAATGTCAGGTACCAAACCAGCAAAGTGCATATAGGTCAGGTACTGAAAAATTAATAACCCAATACATTAACTACATAAGCAAGTAATAAGCAACAATCATATATTACATAAGCAATAAATATACGCTATATATGCAACACAGATATGATTAAATTACACATGCAATATGGTTATACTACATATGCAATATGATTATATTACATAAGCAGTTAACAACATAATACGCTGGAGAAAAAAAACGTGAATATGAGGGATATGGGTTACTCAAAAACTGAAAGCACGTGTCGCGTGAAAGGGGCAAGCAAATTGAACATGATTGAGATCTCATCAAATCTCAATAACTGATTCTATATTGTAAAATGACCACCCTACCCTTCTAAATTGTTGAAATAAAAAAAAACAAATATATAACCCCCTAAAAATCTGGACCACCCAAAAAATTAATTTATGATTAGGATTGGGTCCTATAGACTCACCCCAAATGGGAGGTCCTATTTGATCCATATGAGACCACCTCATAGGGTAAGTCCATAGGGACCAATTCTAGCCACATATCTAAATTTTTCAATGGTTGTGATTTTAGAGCTTTAAATTCAAATTAAATGTTGGTAATTAGAGAAAGGGGTAAATTAGTCATCCTACAAAATTACCCAATATTCATGGAATTCTGTTCACATTATGATCACAATCTATCCAAGTCTCACATCAAATTCAACGTGATCAAATCTCATCTTCCTTAATCATCCTCCTTCTTCTTCAACTCACTGCTGTGAGAAATCATTCATCCTTCTTCTTCAACGCACTATTGTGTGAAAAAAGTTGCAGATAATTTGCCATAGTTGCTAGATCTTGACTTCAGTTCGAAGTTTGCTTATGAAGATGTAATTTGTTGCTTGTGTAGATGTGTCATTGTGTTTTTATATACTATTAACTACATAAGCAAGTCATAAGCAACAAATCCATACTACATAATCAACAATCCTATACTACATAAGCAACAAATATACACTATGTATGCACCACGAATATATTAGTTACATAAGCAAGTCATAGCAACAAACCCATACTACATAAGCAACAAGCCTATACTACATAAGCAACGAATATACACTACGTATGCACCACGGATACATTAACTACATAAGCAAGTCATAAACTAAAAACTCATACTACATAAGCAACAAGTCTATATTAGATAAGCAACAAATATACACTATGTATGCACCATGAATACATTAACTAAATAAGCAACAAACTCATACTACATAAGCGATAAATGTATACTACATAAGCAACGAATATACACTACACATGCATCACAGATACATTAACTACATAAGCAAGTCATAAGCAACAACCCTATACTACATAAGCAACAGAGAATTTTTTTTGAAACTAAAACGCTGGAGAGAGAGTATGCGTGAAGAGTGGGTAAAATCGCGTGAAAGAGGGAATGAAATCTTAGTAACTGATTCTAAAGTGCCAAATTACCACCATGCCCTTTTAATTGCTGAAACAAAAAAAAAATAAACATAAAAAAGCCTAAAAATCTGGACCACCCAAAATTGTTGATCTATGGTTAGGATGTGTACTCATGGACTCACCCCAAGTAGGAGGACCTATTTGATCCATATCCTATATATATATGTAATATATATATATATATATATAGATTACTAGATACATTGGAGTGCTTGCTTATAAGAATTTTGTATAAATTTTTGTCAATAAGATTATTTTACATAAGATACACAATTCAATCCCTCTCATTTTTCTAAATTAATATACAATCATAGCCAATTATCATTTTACCGGAAAAACATCAAATTGTTTACATTATAGTTTTTATTACATAATACACTAATCACCCCCTTCACTTTTAATCACATTCTTTGGTCATTACATTAAATAAATATAATGTCAGCTATCATCGACGTAACATTTTATGTTACATCCAATCACATCTCAACAATATATTCTTCTTCTTTTTTCTTTTTTTTAAAAAAAGTAATTATCACTATCCTTTAATAAAAATTCAAAATAAAGAACCAATCAATCATTCCCAAGGGATTATGAACAATGTATATATAGTCCCACCCACCAAATTTGAACGATTTAAATATTTAAGTCCTCGCCAAACTGATATTATATTTTTGTTCTCATAAGACGACAATAAAAGAAAACTCACATTAATTTTTTTTATATGAAATATATCCCTTAAAAAATTAAATGGGGAACTTTATATGTAGAAATAATAAAAGGTTTGAGTCCAAGCAAACACAATGAAATTGGAAATGAAAGAGAGAAGCAAGGAGAATCTGAATTTCCAACGTGACTAGGGCGACAAATGAACCAAGCTATTCGTGAGCTATTCGGAACTCGATTCGATAAAAGCTCGTTCGAGTTTGTTTAATGAGGCTCGTTAAAATAAACGAACCAAACTCAAACTTAGAGATATTCGATTCGTTAGCTCGTGAACATGCTTGTTAGTAAGCTCGTGAATAGGCTCGATAGTAACCTCGTATAAATTAAACTAATAATTTGATTATAATTTAATTTTTCATATTTTTACTTATGATAATATAAAAATATTTCAATAAACTTATTTGTTTGAATAAAATTATAAATTTTAGTAAATATATTATGCGTTTTAGATATATATATAATTTTATTTTTGTAATAAATTGAAGGATAATTTAATTTTATAATTAATATTTACTAAGCTCGTTTAGGCTCGATTAAGTTCAAAAACGTTTGTGAGCTATGTTCGATAAATTCAAGCTCGAGTTCAACTCGATAATAAACGAGTCAAACTCAAACACTCAAAAGCTCAACTAGGTTCGGTTCAATTGCAGCCCCAATGTGACTAGATGGGCCCAATAAATAAAATATTTCTCGAATAGATTATTTTCAAGATTATTGAGCGGGAGTGACTTATAAATGTGATGATCAATCATATGATCATTGATCACATCTCTCATAACTCTATAGACATGAAATTCCATATATATTTACATTTTAGTGGGTGGAATTAATCAATATGACTTTCATTCATTTCTTAAAAAATAAAGAAATTGACTATAACATCGACTGAAAAACAATTTTAGCTTTACAAGATCATAAATCTATGAAGATCTAAAATAAGAATTTTAAATGTAAACATGTCTAACTCCATACAATCTGGACATCGCAACGAACGTGTTGGACAAAACAAAGTCCAAATAAATTGATCTTTACTTCTATCATATATGGTGTGATAATGGCTCATCTGAAACTTCTAAACAAACTCTTATATATGGAACAAATTTATTTACTAGAAAAAAATCACTTATGAAGAACAAATAAAAATCACATATTGGGACAAATATATTGAGACAATAAATATTCGAGCTGGCATTTGCTTCATCATTTCATCCAATAAATTTTTCTTTGTTGTATTTGAGTTGCGAGTGAATCGTGTATACATATATAAAAAGTAATATTATAAAATAACACATTGACATAACTTTACAACTCTCACCAAATCATAATTTTTATTTTCTAATATGGAGCAAAACACATGTCATCCTTTACCCATGCGATGCATGTAGTGTATATTTGTGAGATATTTATTTTGTATTGTTACATGTACATTTTTCTAATAGTTCTATGGATTTTATCATCTGCATCTAGGGATGGAAACATCTTCCTAGAAAACCATCCATATTGGTAACCGAATAGCACTTGATGGGAATCCAATCCTCGGTTAATAAGGGGATAGGAGTGGGAATAGGATTCTCCGCTTTTTTAGAATTGGGGATAGTACAGGGAAGGTATTTATATTCCATCCCCCTTTCCATTCCGATTAGATTAAATGGGGATTTTTCATTCTCATCATCATTCCCCGAATATATATTATATTTATCTATTATCAATAGTGATTCTATTTATATTTTTCTATTTTATTAATTCTAAAAATTAAACCCAAGAATCTTTACAATTTTACTTGTTCTCATTCTTTATTTTACAAATTATAGATTTATGTTATTTATGTTTAAAATATAATAGCGATTTCTTTAAGTTTTAAATTTTAAAAAATAATTAACATATAAAGATAATTAATTTGATTATAAATAATACGATTAAACAATAAAAATAAATTATTATAAACTATAAAAAAATCTCTTTAAATACGAAAAATTTGATTACGTTGTGTGAATATGAATTGTATCTACTTATAGAACATGTTTATCTATAAGAAAGTAAAAAATTTGAAAAAGGTTTTTAACTACCCAATGTTGATTTTGTTTAACTACTCCAATGCTGAATATTTAATAAATTGTATTTACAATCAATAATGAAATATCATTTCAAATTCCAATATCGTTTGGAGTTTAGAAAGCTAAACACTTGTCATTATTAAAGGAATTAAACAAAAAGCATGGGTTATATCTAGCAACACATTTAAAGAAAAAATGAAACATTTCAAAAGAACAAAAACTATTTTATTTTTATATATGCATATATATTTAAAAATTATCAAACATATAAATTCATATCTAATTCCAATGTACAAATCTGAAACTTGAATATCAAATACGTTGATAAATATAAAAAATATTTTCTATTAACATGAAAAGTATGATAATATATAAAAAATAATTATATATATAATATTATTATGAACATAATTTCACATTAAATAAATCATAATTTCTTCTTACATAAATATATAGAGTGGTATGTATGGATATATGTGATATATAAAAATTGGATACATTTTTTAAATATTTTTCAATTAAAATAAGTATTTTTTAATTGAATTTAATAAATTTAAATATAATTTTATATAATTATTAATAAATAAGGTATGCCCAAATAACTATACATATATCATAAATAGTCAAAACATGAATATACAAATTGATGTCTAATAGCCCCAATGCATAACTTTTAAAGCCCATTACAAATTACAAAATAAATAGTAAGTATTTCTTATATTTTCTATTTATTAATTTTTATTTTATATATGCAATATGGGTGTCAAACTAAAGTTCGTAAAAGAATAATTAATTTGATATATTATACATAAAAATGGATCAAAAATATAAAAGTTATTAGCTTTTTTTAAAATAAGAAAAAGATAAATACAATAAATAATGCAGAACACACATAAATTTGGAAAGTTAGTTTTAGATAATTGTATTTTTTATATCATTTTAAAAAGTGATTATTCAAAGAAAGTTGACTACCAAAAATAATAAAATATCAAATATTTATTACTTCTTATTTTTACATATTTTTATTACTTTTTATAGTAATTGCAAATGCGCGGAAAAATTTTCATACTACTATTTATAAGTGACTCTCTCTCTCTTTATATATATATATAGAGAGAGAGAGAGATAATCATCACTGCGCGAAGCATGTGAGAATATCGAAACGCTGCCTCTGGGAAATGACAAAAACCACAGTCAGGCCAACAATAAAATTTATTAATTACCAAAACCCCCATATTCAGATTCATATCTTCTTAAAACCCCATCCGTTATTTTTCTACTTCATAAGTGGTGTTTTGTCCCACGTGAAAATCTCGTTAAGACAATTTTGTTGTTGTAGAAGATTCAGATGACCATTACCGAAAGATTGGCGACAAATGAGTTCGTGACTTATCCAACGCTTATGCGATTTTCTGATTC
This sequence comes from Rehmannia glutinosa, assembly GCA_016081115.2. Lineage (NCBI taxonomy): Eukaryota > Viridiplantae > Streptophyta > Magnoliopsida > Lamiales > Orobanchaceae > Rehmannia > Rehmannia glutinosa. The sequence goes on from CM071935.1 coordinate 9,344,157, forward strand.
CACTGAATAATCAGATCTGTATAGGTCTAAATATGTATATGTTCTAGATCTGTATAGGCTTATGAATTTGTAGGCTTTACGATATTGATTTTGTTACTGTAAACCTCTTCTACGAACAATGGCGGATTTAGGGTTGGGCCAACCTACGCCCTGGCCTACTCCTATTTTCTAAAAAAAAAAAACATTTACTGAGAATCTTTTTTAAAACAAATTTAGTTATAATTTATATATTTTTTTTGATTTTCGATCTGGTCTATTCCATTTTCGTGTATCGATCCACCCCGCTAAAGTGTGGACGAATTAAATTGATTGTTTCTAAAAGGAAAAAAAAAATACCCTTCGGTTTTACTCACGCACGAGTACTTCCAGATTCTATTCCATTCCATTCCACGTGTGCATGATCAAGGGAGGGGTATTATAGTCATTGCACAACCTACATCAGTGAACAGGTGGAGGAAAAGTGGAAAACATTATCCAGTGGCACTTCCGTAATAATATCACAAAGTCAAGGGCAATCACCGGCCAATTTCTATAAAAAAAAATCCAGAACGCTCTCTTCTATAAAATCTCCCCTCTTCAGCCTCTCCTCTCTGTTTCTCTCCGTTCTCTCTCTCTCTCTCTTCGCTCTATCTTGCTCGCCACCGCTCGCGGCGGAGACACCCCTCCGTCCGCTCTACACTCCAGATCCGCCATCCCTGGCCCCATTTGTGATTTCGCAATAATCCTGTCTTGAAATCCCTAATTCTGCTCATTTAACACACTGTCGAATTTTTAAAGGATCCTTTATTTCTTATAATAATAAAACCCAACTCTTATCAATTTTTTTTTGTGGGGGTCAAAAATCAAAATGCACAAATTTTTAGCTCTCGTGTTTAATTTTAACTGTACTTGTGATTCCTGAAGTTTAACCTTTTTCACTTTTTCTTTTTCTTTTTCTTTGAAAACCGTTTCGGCCGTTTTATTCCTTTTATTATTTTTCTTTGTCGAACTGACACTTTTGCCCTTTAAGAATCTCGCTGACGTGGCAATCGCTGATTGAAATTATACGTCAGGATGAGTCACCACTCTCGCAGGATATTGACACCTGGAGCCTCACGGAAGCGGAAAGAGATGGACGCCTTTCATTCAAAACCGTTAGTTCCAGCAACGGCCGTTACTCGTGCCGTTAGTGCGATAAGCCAGGCAACGACGTCGTCCAAGGGAGCCGAGCAGCAGCCGTTGTCGTCTAATCGGCTCTTAGCTGGTTATATGGCTTACGAGTTTTTGACAAAGGGAACACTGTTTGGGCAGAAGTTTGACCCGGCTCGGGCCGAGGCTTTCCCTGTGAATGCAGCTGAGGTGAACAAGAGGAATAGACAGGGGCAGCTGAATAAGGAAGCCGAGCCGAATGGGAAGTCGAAGCCGCAGAGCTATGCTGAGGTGGCAAATTTACTGAAGAGCGATGGGGTCCACATTCCCGGAGTCGTCAATCCCACTCAATTAGCCAGGTGGATTCAGATGTAGACTTTTGTTTACACGTGGAAGAATCCCATTCGCAGGTATTTGTTGGTTTGTTGTCCACGTGAGGTCATGTAGCTGGTATTCTCCTTGCGATCGATAAACGTACGTGGAATGTTTTGTGTGAAATATGAAACAGCTTGGAATTTTGATTCTGTGTGTTTCTCGTGACTCTTAATCCTTCGCTCCAATGATGCAAAATTAGTTCTGTTGTTGATTTTTCATCTTTTATGTCATACTTCATTTTGCAAGCATTTGGTTAATATTCTATTAACTAATTATATGCACGTATACAATTTTACTTTTTCGAAATATGAGTTTTAGAGTGAATGATATATACAAAGTGCAATACTGCAATACTAAATGCAAGAAAGTTGAGATAGAAGATCAACATTTGATGTGAAAGTGTTTTGGCCGGTGTAATGCTATTTGGCATGAAGGGATCAGAAATATAGAGATATGTAGGATTATTCATTAACTGTGCATGTGCATGGATTTGCATGTAAAAAAGGAGCGCGAAAAAATAAACCAAAAAAAAAAGAGAGTTGCATGTAACTTTTGTGATTTGGGTGAATAAAACAGATATAATTTGTATCGCGTTGCTTCGCCGCAAGCCTAGACACTTAGTTCAAGGGACCTGCAAAAGAACAAACGTTAAGCTAGTCGGGTGGACCTCCAACTAAGACCCTCAGATACTAAAGTCAGAAACATGTGGTAAGGTCGTTAGAATTAAAGAGCGAGGTCAATAATTAATTATGAGATATCTGTTACCAGTTTGATCAATGCCAGTTTGAGAGTTCAGGTCGGGTCAGTACCCGCGTCGAAAACACGCGGATCTTACGGCACATTTGTCATTTAGCTAAGTAACGAGGATAAAATGGTGATTTGGACCTGGTACATATCACGTTGTATGCTTCCTTATTGATAATCAGTGCAAACTGTGTGACTGTTCTACTAATGGGTTTTTGTTTGCAATGCAGTTTTGATGGGTAATTCTTGTGTGATATTTTCCTTTTCTTTAAACTTGTATCTTTATCAGTTTATTGGTTGAATGATGAAGGCTTACTTTTTTTTCCTTTACATCTCTTATTTAATTGAATTATTGGGTAAATGTGGGACTTAACAATTAATAACTCAAATCAGCAATTAAGTCCACTTTCAAGCATTACATTTAATTCAACTTGCTAAGTGCTAGTGCTGGGTGCCCGACAAAGACTCTCAACGTTGTCTAACGGGAGAGTCTTCGTTTGGCACCCACAACAACACTTGGTGGTTAAATAAAAGCTACGAAATACACATTGAATATGAACAGTTTCAACACATTAGACTTGCTAAAAAAAGGATAAACCCTATTCCTGGGGTCCCTACTGTCCTTGCACTAGAGCTTTGTGCAGGAGGTAAATCGCGGGATGTGCTCAACAAGTCAGGGTCCTGAGCTGCTATAGACTGAGTCACACACAAGAAATACTCCTCCACTGATACGACTTTGATTGAATATATAAAAAAACAGAGAACTACAACAATACAAGACACTCTTTGAGCAAGTGTAAGCTCCAAGAACAAGAAGGAATTACAGAAAAGTTTTCAGAAAAAATATCATAAAATAACAAAAAATCATAGTGGTGCCCCAGTCCCCACTTTTATGATCCTAACAACCCCCACGCCAAAGATTCCCTTCCTAAGCACGTGTAAGTATATAATCGTCAAGCCTTTTGGGTGGGTACCTGGATCGCCCTGGGCCACGACGTATTTGGGCCTGCTCATTAGTAGTAGACTGTATCTCCTTGTCAGTTTGAGGGTCTTCATATTGGGCTATATCATTGCACCCCTCTTCGAAAAACACCTTGTCCTCAAGGTCTAAATTAGGATATAGATGTTGAATTTCACAGCAGTCTTCCCGTGTTGTATCTTCAGGAGTACAACCTTCCCATTGAACCAGAACCTGCTTTACTTGCTCTCCTATGCGAAGAATTATTCGTTGTCCACAAATAACCACTGGTTTAAGTAAGGGGATGGTTATCAATAGTTCCAGCGGGTAACGGAGTAGCAACAATTCCAGACTGACTCTTAAATGGTTTTAGCATGGAAACATGAAATACATGGTGAATTTTTCTACCCTCGGGTAACTCTAGCCGGTAAGCAACTTGCCCATTTTTTCCCTTGAAGGGCCCGTAATATCGTCTTGCCAACTTTTGGAAGGGCCTGTGTGCCACCGTCGTTTGGCGATAAGACTGCAGAAGCACCCACACCTTGTCACCAATTTCAAGCTGCATGTCGCGGCGGTGTGCATTCGCTTTCTAAACCATTCGATGTTGCGCTTGACTAAGATTTTCACGTAGTTGCTATAGTAATTTGTCGCGATCTATAAGCAACTCATCGACTGCTTGTACCTTGGAAGTGCCCGAAGGATAAAGAGGAATAGAAGGGGGACATTGCCCGTACAGAGCTTCGTAGGGGGATATCTTTAGACCTTCGTGTACACTGGAGTTATAGCTAAATTCAGCCCAGGGCAGACTCTTAACCCATTCTTCCGGGCGATCCTGAGTGAAAGATCACAAATACTGTTCAAGTCCCTTATTAACCACTTCGGTTTGCTCGTCCATTTGTGGGTAATATGCAGTACTATGAAATAAGGTTGTACCACTCATCTCGAATAAATGTTTCCAAAAGGCACTCATCTCGAATATGTAAGTTAGTTTGATTATTGAATTTAAAATATTAACTACTTAATCTAAATGAATTTTAAGCTCTCTCCATAAATATTAAAGTATAAATAATAGTTAATATTGTTCCTTTTGTACTGCCAATATAAAGATGCATGTTTTAGTAGAATGATTCTTTTCGGAAAAAAATAGTAAGAATGAAAATACATTACAATTCTTTTAGGTAATGTTTAAAAAAAATTCAAATTTTTTCACACAATACGAGATTCAGTGCATAGATTAAAATCGAACAAACTGAATATTGTTTAATTTTTTTTTCTTTTTTATGAAAGAAATATTGAGTATTACTAAAGGATGTGATCTACTAATACTAGCAATACGTTCTGTACCATGAATCTGCCAAAAGATAACGTAAAAATCCAATCATAATATTAATATCATATATATAACTCTAAATTAATGTTTATAAAAACATGTTTATTAATGTCGTCTAAAATAACAAAATTTATTTAAATTAAATAGTTAGTACATTAGTTGAATTTAAACAATGAAATAATATCTTTTTGTTGATTATAAAACTAACTTACCATTATAGTTTTGTAAGATTACAAATTTACAATTACTAAGGCTACACGTTAAGTTTTACTAAGTAAACATAAGTTAAAATATTTTCTTATTAAGAAAAAAATCTAAAAATTTCGAAATTTAAAATCTAATTAAACATTAAATCAAATTTAGGTGGAGGATAAATGTTACTTTGATAAACTAGAGAGGGCAACGGGTAACCTCAAGTTAGGGATGTCAACGGGGCGGGGCGGGGGCGGGGGCGGGAGCGATCCCCATCCCCGTCCCCGCGAGACAAACGGGAAAAATTTGCCCCCCCCCGTCCCCATCCCCGCGGGGATTCCCCACTCCCCTTTTAATTTTTTTTTTGCAAAAATTTAATTTTTTTTATAAAAATATTCATTTTTAATATTAATAAATTATATAAAAAAACTAATAAACCACTCATTAATAAAATAAATTAAATATTTTTCATTTTTCATATTTAATATTGATATATTTATAATATATTATATATATTTAAATATTATATTATATATTTAATATGCGGTTTCCCGCGGGGAATGGGACGGGGAGTATGATCCCCGTACCCACAGAGGAAAATTTCGGGGAATCCCCGCCCCGTCCGGAGCGGATCCCCGCGGGGAACGGAGATTCCCCGCCCCACTGCCATCTCTACCTCAAGTTCTAGAAGTGTTAATAATATTTGAATTTATGGTACCCAAAGTTTGCACAATTTTTATTTTGGTACCATATACAAAAAAAATGATATAAAAACGTCATTCAAAAATTTTAAACTCGCCTAATTATATTTTTACTGATGATACCCGAGTTGAGATGGACAAACATTATTCCACGTGACCATTCAGCTGATGACGTAAATTCTCCCCAATGACGTGGACCGACCAGGGTGATGTCAGCAGCCGACCTGATGACATGGCATTAGGCAGGCTCGGTCCACTACAGACAAACGAGCAAATGAATGTTCCATTCAAGACGGTTATCTCACTAAGTAAATCCAACATGCTAATGACATGTCAATGTGCCACTTGTCAACTGGCTAATGTGACGAGTCAATAAGGTTCGACACTTGGCCAACATATGTTCCATGCACATCAAGAAGAAGACACGTGTCGCCTCATAATCCCACTATTATACTAGATATAATGATGATTAAACCGACCAAATAGTGTTGGTATAAATAGATCTCATTTATTAGTAAGAAGACAAGAGAGATAATCGAGATATAAAAGAGCTTGTAATATTCAAACTGTACGCAAGAACCAACCAGACCTATCCTGCTCGGCTTTTAATATAGAAAGGCAGAATTAGTCATTTTCCAGCATATTTTCTAATTGTTATTATAATTTCCACATCATCATATTAATAAATTTTGCTTATTGATCCAAGACGTACATCAACAAATTGGCGCTAGAGGAGGGGGGCACCGTTTGATCCAGTCTACTTTCTTAGATATCCCAGCTGTTCCAGTTTAGGTAGTTTAAAAATCCGTTTCCCTGCAAAAATGAGTGATACTTCTAGAAATCCGCGTGGAGCCAGGGACCCACCCTGGGATAATCAGAATGGCCAAAATATACCCCCGACTATTCAAACCACATCTCCAGTTGGGGTCGGTGGCGTGACCTTGCTCCCATTTACTAAACTCTTCATGAACCCAAGCTTTGTCCAACAGATGAATCAACTTATCTTCCAAACTCTTGCGGATCCTCCACCACAGATACAGTTTCCTCCACCAATAAACCCCCCACAAACTAATCCACCATTAAACGCTAATCCACAAGTCCCAACACCCCTGAATAACGAAAATCAAGAAGCTAACTCTCATAACAGACAACTAGACGAGAGGTGCGATAGATGAATACCGCGAGATGATGCCGGTGAATGTAGTTGGGTGGCTGAGTCATCTCCAGTACTTCACCGCTCGGGATGAGCCCGTTTGGTATTTGTAGGACGTCTGTGGCCGGATCCACTCCGGGACCATCCTGCACCCTCTATCAACTCTAGGCTTCGCTTTCCAGGTGAAAGGGAGCCTCCTAGAGCCAATCGGGCTCAAGGCCCTGGTCTGATTGATGAGCTAGAGGTGGAGATATTACGCCTCTGCTGCCGTTTGAATGAACTGGAAGAGGCACCTGATGATGCTTAATATCAACAACCGAGCCCTGCTACAGGCCGGCCGAACATAGTGTCACCCTTCACCCACTACATCTTGTCGACCCCTCTTCCGGAAAAATTTAAAGTACCCCAAGTTGGACTATACGATGGAGAGACCTACCCAACTACTCACATCCACAAGTACCTGGCGTGGATGGAATTGTATAATCCAAGCGATACTATATTATATAGAGCATTTCCATTAACTTTGGGCGACCGAGCCCATCGATGGTTTCGGACCCTACCTAAAGGTTCCATTTGATCTTGGAATAACTTGATGCACACTTTCACAACCCATTTTCTCACATCTAAAGTCCAAGCCGTGCCGAATGACTTCCTTATTAACATCAAACAAGGCAAAAATGAGCCATTGAAGAGTTATATTGCCAAGTTCAACAAACAGATCCGAGAAATGGAACTGGTTTCGGACAATGTGATGCTTATTGCAGCCATGGATGGGCTCACTCCCGAGACTCGTTTTAATTATGACATCCACGAGTCGGGGGCAGCCTCGTTCCAAGAGTTCCTTATTCGCGCAGAGCAACATTTATGCATTGAGGAAGCCATGGCCAGTCAGCGACCTGAACAGAAGACCCAAGGGATCAAGAAAGACAGTAAGAGGGAAACCGCTTATGGCTCCGGGTCGGGATTCAAATCTTTTTCATAGAATCCGACTACCGGGTATAAGTCATACCAAGAAGTTCGTGCTGAGGTGGCCACGATGAGGAGTACTTTGACTTATTCCCCGTCAACCATCTGGAATGATATCAAAAATTTGAATCTGTTGCCGCCAGCTCGCCCTTTGAGGCTGGATCCTTCCAAGCTAGACGACAATAGGTACTGTTGTTATCACAAGTCCATTGGACATGAGACAGATGAATGCAGAGACCTCATCCGGGAAATCCCGCGAATAGTATAAATGGGAGGCCTGAAAAGATATGTCCATGCATTTCCACCACCGCCGGCTCTCGCTCCCGGAACAAAATCCAAAGCGAGTAGCGAATCCATCTCGCATACCACCACATCTTAATGAAAACCAAGGACGGGAAATCCTAACTCTGATCAACACCAACAGTGCTGAAGACAGCCGGTCTAACCGTAAATGAAAGGCCGAAATCAGAGAAGCTGCTAATGCAGAAAAACTGGTCCAGATTGCAGAGATCTGGGAGGGCCGACCAACGGGATACTTTGCCTTCTCCGACCAGGATGCTGATCAATTGGTGCACCATAATTCTGACCCTTTGGTCGTTACGACACCAATCCTGGGCATCCCGATGCACAGAATTTTGGTCGACTCAGGCAGTTATTCCTTAGTCATATACATCCGAGCCTTCAGAAGATTGAATGTGGATGATAGCTACATTCGACCATGTAATGACAACATTCTAGGCTTCGGGGAAGGGAGAATTATCCCATTTGGGGAGGTGGACTTACCAATACAAATGGGCCACGGGCGTACAAGAGAATCGTGATCACAACATTCAAAATCATGAACTCAGACTCCGAATATAATGCTATAATCGGGAGACCGCTCATCTACCATCTAAAAGCAGTTGTCTCTGTGTATCATTTTTGCATCAAGTTCCTGACCCCGGACGGAGAAGGAGTACATATGGGAAATCATAGGGAATCTCATGAGTGTTCGTTGAAGATTAGGCCGGCCGAGATAAATATTATTGAAAAAAGGGAATCTAGCGAGCTGGCAGAGGATGAAAATCTCGGGTCGGTCGATGAGACCGAGCCGAGAACTGCATCAGGCGACCAAGCCCAAGTTCCAACAGAAGCTAACCCCGGCAGGCGGCCTGAGAAAGAGCTGATAATTGAAGAAGAGTTGTTCTTCCAGAAAAAGGAAGACAAAGTAAAAAGCGAAAGCATGCAGAGCTGGTGGAAGAAATCGACATAGTAGATGTTTATAAGCAATAAGGAGGACGCCAACTTAGAATTGGCCACAACCTGCAAGAGCCACTCAGGTCAGAATTGATCTAGTTTTTAAGCAATAACTTGGACGTCTTTGCCTGGAGGCACTCAAACATGTCAGGTATTGACCCCAAGTATGCATGCCACCACCTAAACATCGACCTCACCTTCCGACCAGTGGTACAGAAATGATGGAAGTTGGACCCGGATAGACAAGCAACACTAGAGACCAAGGTCAGTAAGCTATTGGATAACCAATTCATCAGGGAGGCACTTTATCCCCGATGGGTGGCCAACCCCGTTCTGGAGAAGAAAAGCAATGGACAGTGGCGTCTATGCGTAGATTTCACTGATCTAAACAAAGCGTGCCCAAAGGAGAACTACCCCTACCAAATATAGACTACATGATTGATGCCACAACAGGCCACGAATTGATGAGCTTTATGGACACATATTCAGGCTATAATCAGATTCAAATGCATCCGGACGATGAAGAAAATACCTTGTTCTTCTTGGCCCCAGGAGTTTTTTGCTATAAAATGATGATGTTCGGCCTAAAGAATACTGGGGCGACCAATCAGAGGTTAGTCAACAAGATGTTTGAAAAGTTGATAGGTCACACTATGGAAGTCTATGTAGACGATATGTTAGTAAAATCTTTGTACGCTGCCGATCATCTTACCGATCTTAATAAAATGTTCCAAAATGTTTGCGAGCACAAGATGATGTTAAACCCGAGGAAATACATGTTCGGGGTCAGCTCGGGCAAACTTCTGGGATATATGGTCAGCCAATGAGGAATAGAGGCTAATCCAGACAAAATAAAAGCCATAATCGACCTGGAACCTCCTAACTCAATTAAGAAAGTGCAAAGTTTAACGGGGCGCCTAGCCGCTCTAAGTTGTTTTGTCTCAAGATCAACAGATAAATATAGACAGTTCTTCGAAGTAATAAAGAGAAATAAGGGCTTCAAATGGACCGAGCAGACTCAGATAGCATTCGAATCGCTAAAGCAACACTTAACGTTGATCCCCGTCCTAGCAAAAGCCGAGCCGGAGAAGACTTGAACTTATATCTTGCAATTTTTGAGTACGCTATCAGCTCGGTGCTTATCAGATTGGATAATTCAGTCCAACATACAGTGTATTATATCAGCCAGGCTCTGCACGATGCCTAACTCAGGTATCCTCCTATGGAAAAACTAGCATATGCACTAGTGATTTCAGCGTGAAAACTGCGATCGTATTTTATGGGGCACAAAATCATTGTGCTAAACAATTATCCGCTAAAACAAGTCTTGCACTGACCAGACACTTCGGGTTGGATGATCAAATGGGCAGCTCAGTCAATTTGAAATTTTATATGAGCCGAAAACGGCAATCAAAGGGCAAGCACTAGCGGACTTCATTGTAAAATTCACTCCATTTATTCAACTGGATATCATCGAAGACCAAGAATGGAAATTATTTGTCGACGACTCTTCCACCGCAGGCCGAGCAGGGGGCGGGATTGTGATAGTCGATCCAAAACTCAAGTGCTACTGCTCGGCCGTACGGTTTCAATTCCCGACGACCAATAATGAGGCAGAATATGAAACACTCCTAGCTGGTCTGGAGATGGCAACGTCAATGGGTCTCAAGAAGCTGCTCGTTCATAGCGAATCCCAGTTGGTGGTCCACCAAATTGACGGAGGATATGAGGCGAAAGAACATAAGATCGCTCGATATTTGGAGCTCGTAAAGGGTAAACTCTCCCGATTCACAGCAGAGGTAGTGCATATCCCCAGAACTGAGAACGTACAAGCAGATGCTTTGGCACGACTAGCCTCCAGCTCGGGAATCGACTCAATTGAAGCCACCACGGTAACCCGTTTAGCTTCTCATTCATTGAATACACAGAAGATACATGCCAATGAGGTCGTCGAGCTAACATGGATGACACCAATTATTCAATACCTAGAACATGGGGTTCAACTAGAAAATAAAGCCGAGGCCAGAGCTTTGAGAACCTAAGCTGCTCGGTATACTATAGTAGATGGAATCCTGTACAAGCACGGGTATTCAGTCCCGATGCTTATCAGAAACAAAGACCAACTATGCTCTTTGCGAGGTACATGAGGGAATCTGTGGAAATCACTCTGGGGGCCAAACGCTTGCCTAAAAACTAATCCGACAAAGATATTATTGGCTGTCCTTAAATACAGATGCGATCTCATTAGTCAAAAATACGAAAGGTGCCAACGGTTCGCACCACAAGTCAGGTATCATCCCAAACAGCTCACCTCTATTTTCAGTCCTTGGCCATTTGCCAAGTGGGGATTAGACCTTGTCGGACCACTCCCCACTGGCAAAGGGGGCGTGAAGTATGCCATCGTAGCAGTTGACTATTTCACAAAATGGGCTGAAGCCGAGGCCTTAGCAAAGATAGATGAAGAAAAGATTGTCAATTTTGTATGGAAGTCGATAATATATAGGTTCGGGATACCATACTCGATCATAACGGATAATGGAAAACAGTTCAGTAATCGAAGATTTCAAAATTTTTGTGAAAGTTTTCACATCAGGAATCATTTCTCCATTCCTTATCATCTGTAGTTGAATGGCCAAGTTGAGGCGGTGAACAAAATACTTAAATATACACTAAAGACGAGGTTAGAAGAATCTAAGGGAAATTGGCCTGAGGAGCTACCTTGTGTACTATGGGCTTACAGAACAACACATCGGTTGGCTACGGGCGAAACCCGCTTTTCTTTGGCATACGGGACCGAGGCCATCATTCCTGTGGAAATAGGGGCCCAACATTCAGAGTTGCAATTTTTTCCGAAGAAAAGAATGAAGACGCCCTCCGAGCTGAACTAGATCTCTTGGAAGAAAAGAGATGTAGTGCCAAAGTGAAAAATGCTATATACAAACAAAGAAGTGAAAGGTACTACAATTCACAAATGAAGGAAAGGAAATTTCAAGTCGGCGACCTAGTCCTAAAAAGGGTCACTTAGACCGAGCCCAACTCACTAAAGCCGACCTGGGAAGGCCCATACAGAATTAACAAAGTCTTGTTGAACGGGGCATATGAACTCGAGTATTTAAGTGGGGAAAAATTCAATCACCCGTGGAATATATCTTACTTGAAGAGATATTATCAATAAAATCTGGGTTTTCCGAGCAGAAGACCAATTGTCTGAAGGTTCTATTCACCTCGGCCAAGTTCTAAGCGCAGTTCTATTCGCCTTGGCTAAGTTCCAAGCGTAGTTCTATTCGCCTCAACCAAGTTTCGAGCGCAGCACTATTCGCCTCAGCCTAGATCCGAGCGCAACACTATTCGTCGGCCTCAGCAAAGTTTCGAGTGTAGCACTATTCGTCTCAAATAAAAAACTCAGCCTAGTTCTGAGCACAAAAATTGGTATAAAATTCATTCAAGTATTCAATTCATCATATATCGACTATACAAAGAAGGCCAAGCCCAACACTTGACGAAATTCAAGAAAGTACAGCAAGACAGTGAAGAAATAACTGGAAACAACATTTCATTGATAACAAAATATGTACAATGGGGGCCTGAGGTCAATTACATTAAAGGGCCGAGGTCAACTACATTAAAAGCAAAAAAGAAAAAACAAGTACAAAAAACACGTCTATGGAGCAGGAGGTTGGTTTCCGCCAGGGGTAGGAACTTCGATCGGATCACTGGAGACTACTTCTTCTTCATAAGCTGGAGGGACATCTTGCTCGCCAGCAACATCAGCAAAATTGAGGACGGAGAGCGGCAAAGTCCGTGTTCAGTTGGTCAAGCTCTTTCTCTAGTTCGGCCATAGACTTTCCCTTTTTGAGATCCCCGATGATCTCCTCAATGTTAGTCGCATGCCCACAAGTCAACGTGTAGGCATACTCTTCTGACTGTTTGTAGGCCCGAACGGCCTTCGCCCGAGCTTCCTCTATCTGTTTTCGGAAGGCTTCCTCCATTTCCCTCCGGACATCGGCCTCGCGCCTTTCCAGCTCTCCTGCATGAGCAGCGGCTGCCTTTCTCAGCTTGACAAACTTTGTGCTGAGCTGTCTTTAGCCTTTCACGCCCGGTCTCGTTCAACCCTAGCCTTCTCGGCAGATTCTTTTTCAGCATTAGCCGCAACTACAACTTCCATGGATTGAGTCTCCAAAGATTCATGGATCCCGCGCAAGGTGGCGTGAGCATCCTGGAGACCGACATGGCGCTTTTCCACGTCGCGTGCCTCATCGATCATGTGCCACAAGATACCAATAATTCTGCCAGACAATCCCATGGCATATTAGGCATTTTCCTCCCATCCAGTCTCCATGCAGAACTATTCAATGCCGGTCGTCCAAGCATGGGCCAGTACATTCCGTGCTGCCCGTCCAGCCATAGGCAATGCTACCACCTGCTCGTCAGTCGGCGTGGAACACTTGGCAAATTCCATGAACCATCTTGGTCGTAGATCGGCCATACCTTCGCATGCCTCCTCCTTATCTCGGTTCGGAAGAATGAAATAAGCTTCTCGCCCCAGGTCATCAGAAAAGACCCGCCGACATGCTTCACCCGAGGGGACATTTATTAGCGGCACCCGTGGAGTAGGCCCAGTCCGCTCAGTCTGCTTGGGCTCATTTATTTCAACCCCCTTCCCCTCCTCCTCCGCCTAAGGGGCTCCTCCTCTTCCTGATCATTTGCGGCAAGGCGCTTGCCGCGGTGGATCTCGGCCCATATTTCCGCTTATGTCTTGGCGGTTTGGCCAACAGTTACTCTGACCCTTTGACAGCAGTCTGCCTAACCCGGTGGAGGCGAGCAAAGAAGTTCACTCCTGCTGGACCTATAAACAAACAAAACAAGTAAGAAAATGGAAATGACAGATTAAAGGCAGAAGAATTTCAAACTCATATTATGAGTATGCACTCACCTCAGGTCTCGGTCTGCCCCGGCTCCTCGGTTTGCTCAGCCCGCTCAGACATCGAGGGCACCTATCACTGGGGGTCGGGATTTTTTGGGGACCCCCTGGCTTATTCCGTCCTAGCCGGTTGCTGCTCCGGCTTTGGAGTCCTTCCCTGTCCAGCCTGCGGCGGACTCCTCCTGCCCTCTTCTTCCTCGGCCTCCTCCTCCTCGCCCTCTGATTCGATCGGCAGCCTCTCTCGCAAACCAGCACGCGATAATCCAACCTCGATGGCCAATACCTTGATTTTCCTGTCCGATCTGGCCAAGGCCTGGATATTTTCCAGCCGGTTAATAAAGGCGTCTGAGAGATGACCTGAAGAGGGGCAGTTCCCTGTACCAAAGCAAAAAAAGAATTAATGATCAAGAAGAACTCAAAAAGTTTAAGAAAAAGAAAGAAGTTACTTACAAAAATCGAATCGGAATTCAATCGGGGGGAGAAAGACCGACTTCTCTTCTTCCTGACGAGTTTGCTACTCGTCACCAACCCAGAACCATTTTTCCTTCCACTCCTTTAAGGACCGTGGAAGGCCGAGAACTAATCCATCTGAATACCCCGGGCGGGTCTGTACATAATACCAAACATAATACCACCCCGACGGCCACTTCCAGCCCGTGGTTGATGGGGTTGCCTTCCAAACAAAGAGTTCGTCCAGGTCGACGAAATGGGGGCACTCATACTCCATCCGGTGAAAATGTACCTGCAACCCGATAATCTAGCCCCAAGTCACTGGATGTACCTGGGATATTGGAAGGCCCCACTTCCGGAACCATTGCGTGTTCAGCCTTGGCAGTGGGAATCCCAATCCATATAGGAGATTATGAGCATACACTGCGATGCACCCCTCCGGCGGGTACTCAGGCACCTCGGCATGGTCCGGCAGCCAAAAATTTACGGTCGGCGAGATCATGTATGTCTCGTGGAGGGAATCGAACTCCCACCGCATCAGCATACTAACCTGATCATTCTGATCAGATTGCATCCACCCATCTACCATACGCAAAGGGGGCCCTACACCTGGCCTTGGATCCCCGTTCCTATGTCTGACTTGTTATCCGCCACCTTGATCTCCCCCAGCCGGTCTCGCAACCCCCCGCCCTCGGGTGCTATGACTTCCTCTTGCTCAGGCCTGTCAGGCTCCATATTGAACTCTTCTCGATGGCCTTCTGAATGGTCCGAGTTTCTGGTTTCTTCACCTGGCTCCTCTTGGGGTAATCCTGGCTTGTATACAACACCCTCGCGATATATAGTGACAAGGGTAGGATTAAAAATTACGTGTGTCTCCTCAACGTGATCTTCGCTTCAGGGCTATCCTCTGAACTGGAGAGGTCAACAATACTTAGACCTGCTGGGGATGTTTCTTTTTCTCATGAAGAATGTATAGAATGATTATCAGATGGGGGGTCCTCAATTTCAAACTCACAACTTGGAAAGACTCGTTTAAAATCATCCCTTCAAACACTAAGTCGTGAAGTATAATTTGAATCTCATGGACTTGCTTGATCACCGTCTTGGTGCCAACCATTTAGTACTCCAAAAATTTGCTGACAACAAATTTCTTTGTGCCGGCATCTTCTATTTTGTATTTCTTCTCCAAAGAGTCTCAATACTCTTTGGATGTTTTGAACGAACTATAGACATTATAGAGGGTGTCGTCTAGCCCGTTCAAAACATAGTTCCGATAGAGAAAATCACTGTTATACCAAGCATCCATAACGATTCTCCGTTGATTGTCAGATTCTTCATCGCCAATGGTAGGGGGTCCTCCTTTAGAAAAGGGAAAATCCCAGTGTAGTGAGGTAGAAAAGCATCTTTTGTTGCTAACGTTTGAAGTCAACGCTGGAGAACTTGGCCGACTTTTTGCCATGAGCAGGTACAACAACCATCGGAGTGAACGAAACTGAAGCCATCGTCTTGAAGAAGAAAACGTAAATTTTCATCTTGCGATTATCTGTAGGAAGGTTTACTGTTTTCAGAAAATGGCTAAGTGTTTAGGATGTTTTAGGCTTAGTCGAGGACTGTATTTGATACAGTCTCCGCAAGACGAAAATGCCCCGTATCTGAAGTGCTTACGGTTCCGACGTTCGTCCCTAAGATACAACGACTTTAATCTATTTTGACTTCTCAGCACTTGGAAAGTCGAAACTACAGCAAACAGAAAGTGTTTGAAGCTTTCAAGCATTGAATTATGTTCACTGTACTCGCAGTGCGCGCGCACGCCGGCCTCAGAGCGCATGTGCACCACCACAGATGGATAATTAATTATTTAATTATAAATAATTAATTAATTTTAAATGGTTTTTTTAGATAAATTTGGTCCAACAAATATAAGGGTCTTGAAGTCCAAGCCCTTGTCCCACGACCCTAACCGAGCTGGGCCGACAAGCGGCGGCGCGCGCACGTATTTTGAACGAAATTCACAAGCATGTATGTTCTCATCCCTTTAAAAACTTGGGTGCCCCCAAGGGCCCAAACCCATATGTCCAACTTGGAATTTATAAAGTGAGCAAACTTTAGCTATCTACTCTATATGGGATGGAACATTTCTCCTTCCCCACATTTTTCATTTTCCATACCATTTTCTAGTTTTAAGTGGCTAACTTCTAGCATTAATTTCTCATTCATACGAAATTGGTTTTGAGAAATTCCAAATGCTATTCTCATCTACTCACTTAGTAAATTTTTTTTTTTGAGAAGCACTTAGTAAAATTTTTACATATAATTTAATTCTATTTTTCACTAATGGAAACCACTTAAATATTTGGTCAAAATCGGGTCAATACCCATTTTGTAAACAAAATTCCAACAAATTGGCCTTAACAAACTAAGTTTTTTTTTTTGATTACTTATAATTTTGATTTTAAATTATTTTTCAATTACGATGCTCTTATTCCTACTATCTTTATATTCCTTTGGCGCCTCCTTCGTAATCATCTTCCTGTGGATATCAAGCTTCAGGCACGTGGCACTTCCCTTGCCTCACGTTGTTTCTTTGTTGAAATAATCCACATTCATCTCCTCAGGTCGAATCTATCCCTCACCTCTTTTTGATGAATGATATTGTTCAGTCCGTGTGGAATCACTTTCTTCCTTGGTTTGACACTACACTTCCACACACCACTGATTTGATATTGTTCCTTTCATTTTGGAGGAATCGCACACACGAATCACACACGAGGCACTTTAGTTTCTTGGTTCCCTGCTTGACTTTATGGTTTGTTTGGACGGAAAGGAATTGTGTCAAGCATGGACACCTTCCTTTCTTGGCATCTCACATTATTTGGCAGGTGGAGCGGTATCTATGGATTCTTGTTTCAGGTCGGCGTCTGAACCCATCAGATTGGTCTGGATGTTTCCCTATTGTTGGCTTTTTGCAGGGGAGTGTTCCACCACAGGTTCCACGCAGGTCGAGGATTGTGATTTGGCGAGCCCCTCAGTCTCCTCAGATCAAGCTGAACACGGATGGTTCGTTTAATCGGGACACTTTGATTGCTGGCGGAGGGGGTTTAATTCGAGATCATTCGGGCAGACTTATGTTGGCTTTTCATTGTTCTCTCCAGGCGGTGTCTAGCTTTCATGCCGAGCTTCTAGCGCTAGAGATGGGACCGGCGTGGCATGCTCGTCTTTTTCTCTTGATTTGGATCGAGTTGGGCCGACGCAGCGGCGGTGGTCACCACGATCACTTCCGGTGGCCTTGGCTCTTGCGCGTTCAAGACACCCCGATTCGCATTCGAACATGCCGAGGACCTTCACTATTCGATTTCCTACATACACAGAGAGGGGGAATCGACCAAACAGATCACCTTGCGAGTTGGGAGTCTGCGCCCTTGCGATCACATTGTTGATGAGGGCACGACTTTTCACCACCTCCTAGCGCTCATTCGATGGACCAGCGTTGGGATATACGAGCTTGATTTTCATAGATCATTGGTTCTCCTTTTATTTTTAGATATCTCATTATGATAGTCTTTCTAGATATCGTAGTGATAGGTTATTTGCTCTTTGATTTTCTCCCGCCTTGACGGGCATGACATTGTATGACATTTTGATTATTTGATATACAGGTAGGGGATCACGCCTCAATCCCCAACCCCCGGGGTGTTATTTTGCTTAAAAAAAATTCTTTTTCAATTAGAAACAATATTATTTTTCTTTTTACAAAACATAAGTTTTACGGGAGAATACGCAATTAGTAACTTAAGTAATTCTGATTTGAAAAAAAAATAGTAGTAACTAGAGTTAGTATAACAAATACACAAAAAAAGAAATAATTGAATATGTAAGTTAGTTTGATTATTGAATTTAAAATATTAACTACTTAATCTAAATGAATTTTAAACTCTTTCCATAAATATTAATAAGTATAAATAGTTAAACTGTTCCATTTTTACTGTCAATATAAAGTTGCATGTTTTAGTAGAATGATTCTTTCGGAAAAAAATATTAAGAATGAAAATACATTACAATTCTTTTAGGTAATGTTTATAAAAAATTTAAATTTTTTCACACAATACGAGATTCAGTGCATCGATTAAAGTCAAACAAACTGAATATTGTTAATTTTTTTTTCTTTTTTATGAAAGAAATATTGAGTATTACTAAAGGATGTGATCTACTAATACTAGCAATACGTTTGAGTAGGTCTTCTATAGGACCATTTTACGGATCCTATTCCGTAAAAACGGATCCCTCAGCCCAATCCGCGCCCGACTCCAAATTTCCCGCCGACCAACCCAACCGCGCCAACCCAAATGACCCAACGCGCGCCTCGCCCACGCCCAGTCCACTAGCCCGCATCTCTTACTTAAAAAGAAAAAAAAAACTGCTCCACAGCAAAATTGAACCCACAACCTTAATAAACTTAAGGTAGTGTTCTACCACTACACCAATAGTACTTATTGTGAAATTTTAGTATAACAATTTATATAAACCCATTCATAAATATGCCTGGTAATTAAAAAATTAAAAACGCCTATAAATGTAAAGGCTAAGAATCGAACCCAAGTCTATTAAAAAAACATGATACATTATCTCAATAAATGGATACTTATAAAAGTGTTACTTTAACTACATCATATTTATTTTTTACTTTTCCTCTTTTTTTGTTCCTAGTTTGTAACTGTATTAAGAAATCTGATACTTTATCTCAACAAACGGATACTTTTACTTATAAAAGTGTTACTTTAACTATATCATATTTATTTTTTATTTTTCCTTCTTTCCTTCATTTCTAATTTGCGACTATATTAAAAAACATGATACTTTAAATCACGAAGAAAAAATAAATAAGACAGAGCTAAAGTAACACTTTTATGAGTAAAAGTATCCATTTTTTGAGATAAAGTATCATGTTTTTGTAAATAAATCACGAAGTATGAATTCAATACAGTGAAAAAAGAAAAACAAATATGACAGATTTAAAAGTACCACTTTTATGAGTAAAAGTATCCATTTTTTGAGATAAAGTATCATGTTTTTTTAATACAGTCGCATATTAGAAAATCATTAGATTGAAGTATAACAAATGTATCATATTTAACATCAAAAGTATCACTATTTCCGGCACAAGTTTTAGTTTTTCAATGGTAAAAAAATATTTGCTATGAGACTAGAATGAGTACATCAAAAAAATTTATTTTTTGAATAATGTTCACCTTAAAAGTATCATATTTCTTACTCAAAAGTATCACTCTTTTCGGATAAAGTATTACTTTTTATTCAGAGAAGTTAAAATTTTAAAATGTCATTGTCCATCATAAAAGTATCATATTTAATATCAAATGTATCACTATTTCTAGCACAAGTATCAGTTTTTCAATGTAAAAAACATTAGCTATGAGACTAGAATGAGTATATCAAAAAATCTTATTTTTTGAATAAGTAAAAATTAAAGTATTAATGTTCACCTTAAAAGTATCATATTTATTACTCAAAAGTACCACTATTTTCGGATAAAGTATCACTTCCGATTCAGAGAATTTAAAATTTTAAAATGAAGGGATGATAATGAAGCTTTATATTCATATTTATACTAATGGTTATACTAAATATACACAACAAACACTAGTGGTCTAGCGGTAGGATAACATAATGCCTTGGTACAGACCCAGGTTCAATTCCTAGCTGGTGCAAATTTGTTAATTCTTGGGCGGGCGGGCGCGTGCGACTTGGGCTGGGTCTGTTGGGCCCAGCGTGTTTAGGGGTGGGCATCGGGTCGGGTTTTCGTTTTTTCGGGTTTTCGGGTCGGGTACCCGATGTGGTCGGGTAGCAAATATAACTACCCGGCACCGATCCGAAAAAATCGGGTACCCGAAAAAGTCGGGTACCCGCTAGTCGGGTTTCGGGTATTTTTTATTTTTTTTTAGATTTTTTTTGGGTGGTAAAATCATTTTGGGCTTGTAAATATATAAATCTTGTTGGACTTTTAGAGGAAACATACAAAATTTCAAATAAATATTTTATTTAATTAAGATTACAATACTAGAAATTACAAGGCCAAAAATTAAAATTTCAAACAAATAATATTCAAACAAACATTTCATTTAATTAAAAAAACATTAAAATATGAGATTTACACGGTTGCGATTCCACAAACATTAAAATGATACATTTTTTTTAACTAAACAAACATTAAACATACACAGTTATAATTCAACAAATATTAAAATTACACATTTTTTTAACTAACCAACATTAAAAATTACACTGTTGCAAACTTACAATTTACAAACATTGCACAATTAACACTTAACATTACACAATCAAATTGGTCTTCAGTCAACAGTTGTGGGTGGGTTTCTAATTTTCACTTTTTTTTTAATAATCGGGTACCCGGACGGGTATTCGGGTTTTTCTAAAATACCCGAACCCCGACCCGTATTTTGAAAATCGGGTTTTGGGTAACCCGATGCCCGATATTTTCTAAAAATACCCGACCCGATCGGGTATTTTCCGATCGGGTCGGTCGGGTATCCGAATACCCGACCCCGAATGCCCACCCCTAAGCGTGTTAGGGGTCTTAGGTGCAGTTTTCTATTTTTTTCTATATCCAGGCGGGTCGCGGGTCGGACGGTCTGGGGATCCGTCTTACAGAATAGGATCCGTAAGACGGTCCTATACAAGTTTTTGCCGATACGTTTTGTACCATGAATCTGCCAAAAGATAACGTAAAAATGCAATCATAATATTAATATCATATATATAACTCTAAATTAATATTTATAAAAACATGTTTATTAATGTCGTCTAAAATAACAAAATATATTTAATTTAAATAGTTAGTACATTAGTTGAATTTAAACAATGAAATAATATCTTTTTGTTGATTATAAAACTAAATTACCACTGTAGTTTTGTAAGATTACAAATTTACAATTACTAAAGCAACACGTTAAGTTTTACTAAGTAAACATAAGTTAAAATATTGTCTTATTAAGAAAAAAATCTAAAAAATTGGAAATTTAAAATTTAATTAAACATTAAATCAAATTTAGGTGGAGGATAAATGTTACTTTGATGAACTAGAGAGGGCAACGGGTAACCTCAAGTTCCAGAAGTGTTAATAATATTTGAATTTATGGTACCCAAAGTTTGCACAATTTTTTATTTTGGTACCATATACAAAAAATTGATATAAAAAAGTCATTCAAAAATTTTAAACTCGCCTAATTATATTTTTACTGATGATACCCGAGTCGAGCTGGACAAACATTATTCCACGTGGCCATTCAACTGATGACGTAAATTCTCCCCAATGATGTGGACCAACCAGGGTGACGTCAGCAACCGACCTGATGATGCGTGGCATTAGACGGGCTCGGTCCACTACAGATAAACGAGCAAATGAATGTTCCATTCAGGACAATTATCTCACTAAGTAAATCCAACATGCTAATGACAGGTCAAGGTGCCACTTGTCAACAGGCTAATGTGACGAGTCAATAAGGTTCGACACTTGGCCAACATACATTCCCTGCACATCAAGAAGAAGACACGTGTCTCCTCATAATCCTACTATTATACTAGATGTAATGATGATTAAACCGACCAAATAGTGTTGGTATAAGTAGATCTCATTTATTAATAAGAAGACAAGAGAGATAATCGAGATATAAAAGAGCTTGTATTATTCAAACTGTACGCAAAAACCGACCAGACTTATCTTGCTCGGCTTTTAATATATAAAGGCAGAATTAGCCATTTTCCAGCATATTTTCTAAGTGTTATTATAATTTCCATATCATCATATTAATATATTTTGCTTGTTGATCCAAGCCACACATCAGCAAATTGGCGCTAGAGGAAGAGGGCACCGTTTGGTTCGATCTACTTTCTTAGATATCCCAAATTGCTCTAGTTAAGGTAGTTTAAAAATCTGTTTTCCTGCAAGAATGAGTGATACTTCTAGAAATCCGCGAGGAGCCGGGGACCCACCATGGGATAATCAAAATGGCCAAAATACTGTTAGCCAAAATATACCCCCGGCTATTCAAACCACACTTCCAGCTGACCCGGTTGCGCAACCTTGCTCCCCTTTACTCAACTCTTCATGAACCCAAACTTTGTCCTACAGATGAACCAACTTATCTCCTAAACTCTTGCGGATCCTCCGCCACAAATATATTTTTCTTCACCAATAAACCTCCCACAAACCAATCCACTATTAAATGCTAATCCACAAGTCCCGACACCCCTGAATAACGAAAATCAAGAAGCTAGCTCTCGTAACAGACAACTAGACGAGAGGTGCGATAGAAGAATACCGTGAGATTATGCCGGTGAACGTAGCCGGGTGGCTGAGTCATCTCCAGTACTTCACTGCCCGGGACTAGCTCGTTCAGTATTTGCAGGATGTCTACAACCGGATCCACTCCGGGACCATCCTGCACCCTCTATCAACTTTAGGCTTTGCTTCCAGGCGAAAGGGAGCCACCTAGAGCCAACCAGGCTCAAGGACCCAGTTCGATCGATGAGCTAGAGGCACCTGATGATGCTCAATATCAATAGCTGAGCACCGCGACAGGCCGGCCAGACGTAGTGTGACCCTTCGCCCACTATATTTTGTCGAAGAGTCTAGAACAATGTAGAAGAGTTAGGAATATTCTAGAAGAGTCTAGAATATGGTAGAATAATGTAGAACATTCTAGAATAGTCTAGAATGTTATAAAGTAGTATGGAAATATGTAGAAGGTTGTAGACTATAGTAGAGAATTATAGAATAGTTGTAAAATATGTAGGAATTATTTGGAGAGTTCTAGAGAATATTTCCAACCGTTGAATTAAATCAATCACCGTCGTCCATAAAGGAGGTGGAGAAGTATAAATAGGAGTAGGACCTCATATGTAACCAACCAAGCATCTTGTAGGTAAGTTGAGTGAGCAATGTAAGTGTTCCTTTCCAAACTTTCTTGTGTGCTTACTACTTAGTTAATCACAATGGACGATTGAATGAGCTAAGGCCGCATGGTCGTTGTTGAGGGAACATGTAAATCTGTGACAAAGAGCTCCGATCTACAGTGAAACAAAACAATCATTAATTAGTTAAAAGAAGAGATAATTACCAAGAAAAACCTTAAGGTTTAAGATAATTAATGCAAAATTACAAATCTGGCCAGATCGGCGAATCTGGAGTGTAGAGACAGCGGAGTAAGGGTATGTAAGTCTGTGACAAAGAGCTCCGATCTACAGTGAAACAAAACAATCATTAATTAGTTAAAAGAAGGGATAATTACCAAAAAAAAAATAACCTTAAGGTTTAAGCTAATTACTGCAAAATTATAAATCTGGGCCAGATCGGCGAATCTGGAGTGTAGAGACGGCGGAGTAAGGGTTGTCTCATCCGCGGGCGGTGGCGAGCAAGAGAGAGAAGAGAGAGAACAAAAATAAATAGAGAGGAGAGGTTGAGGAGAGATTTTACAACAGAAAGGAGGTGCGGGGTAATGGGCAGAGTGCGTTCTGGAAATTTTTATAGCAATTGGCCGGTACTTATTACCCTTGAGTTTGTGAGATTATTACTGAAGTGCCACATGGAATGGAATTCGAAGGGCTCATGCTTGAGTAAAATCGATGGTTTTTTTTCCTTTTGCTTTCTTTTAGAAACAACCGATTTCATTTCGTAAAAAACTTAACAATAACAAATCGAAATCGTAAAGTCTACAAATCTATAAACTTATATAGATCTAAAATACAGACATATTTTACACCAATATATATCTAATTGATTCAAGGGAATCAAAAAATCGCATAACCGTTGGATAAATAATGAACTCATTTGTCATCAATTTTTCGGTACTGGGTCATCTGAATCTTCAACAACGACAAAATTATCTGAACGGAAAATTAACATGCAGGACAAAATATGAAATCCGAGTAAGGGTGTTTTGATATTGACGTAATTTTATTGTGGCTTTTGGCATTTTCCAGCGTCAGCCTCGATATTCTCACATGCTTCGAGCAGTGATTATTATATTATAAGGTCATGTTTTTTTTTCTCTCTATATTAGGTAAATAAAAATTATGATTTAGTGAAAATTATATAATAATGTTAATATATTATTTTATAATATTATTTTTATATATGTATACACCGTTCAATGCCAACTCAAATACAACAAAGAAAATTTTATTAGATGAAATGATGCAGCAAATGACAACTCGAAATGTTATCAGGATTAGCGATACCAATCCCTGACATGACATAATAACACGACACGAAATTATTGAGAAAAATCCGAACACGAACACAAAAAACCTGAACACGAACACAACTAATACGAATCTGAAACGATGTTCACAATTGTCTTAAGATAATATATCTTTTAATTTTTTTATTATTTTGAACATAACTCGAAACTAAATAGGAACACGACTCGATGACCCAAATTGTCATCCCTAATCATGATTCCCTTATCGAAAAAAATCTATTACAATTTTGAGAAAAAAAATCAATTGATATGATGTAGCAAGTAATATTGATGATTTGACACTTTTTTTTTGCTTAACGATTTGATTTATGCAAGAAGTATTTTCCTAATACTTTTTATAATTAAATCAATTTCGTTATTTATTATTGGTTAAATCATTTGCACATATTTAACAATTGGTCTCATCAATTCAATGAAAAATAGACTATACTTTCTTATTACATTATATAATATAACAGAGTCGTAGACTCTCTGTTGGGTTTTTTAACAGAAAAATATAGTTGAGGAAAATCATTACACAAATGTGGTGGATTTAAGGTGTTTTAAAAATATAAAGATTGTCGTTGTTTCAAGTAACGAATAAAGCTTAGTCGTTAATTGAATCAACAATCATTTATTTTCTATTAAAAACTCATCCGAGTCGTTACTAACAATAACAAATGGGGAATAAATTTATTTTTTTAAAAAAAACTTCCAGTCGTAAATTTGATAAACGATTAGAGAATCAAAAAGTTTTCCATTAATTCTCTAGTCGTTAATCAAATTAACGACTACAAACTATAATTACAAAAAAATAATATTCGTTGTGTTAATATTACAGGTAGATTTTTTATCCGTCAATAATAATCGTGAATTGAAAATAATCAATATTTTTTGTCTTGGCAATTCATATTAATATAAATGTGAAATCTAAATACCGAGAGAATACACAATAATAGGTGTTAGATAAATGATTTTATCAAGATTTTGATGATTTTGTCTAAAAGTGTTTTTACACCAAAACAATGTTTATAAATGGTGTCCAAATACTCCCAATTTATTTAAAATATTTTTACTAATTTTTTGGAGTATTTCTTAAAATTTATTTTGGACAAAAAATGGACAACACCTCTGTTTTGAGGTCAACCGGTCACCTTATATAGCAACCCGTGTCTGAAGTTGATTTTTGAAACAGAAACGAGATGTTTGAAAAACTCCAGGAGGTCGACCGGTCGAACAAGAGGTCGACCGTATCGAAAGAATGAAAAAAACAAACATAACACTCAAATGTAAAAATTGGGAGGCCAACCGGTCCACCCTGTGGCTGACCGATCAAACCCTATAGCGACCGGTCGGACCCCCTGGACCGGTCGCCCTTCCCGTCATCCTGTGTCTGAATTTTCTGATCTACTTTTTAACGTTCGAAATTTCTACATAGCGACTGGTCGCGCTATGTTATTTTTGACAGCAGATTCAAACCGTTGGACATCCATTACAGCAAGATTTACTTTATCGATTTTGTACATTATTTCTAGATCTTGTGATCTTCACTTTTTGTAGAAAAAAGTGAAGATGGAGGACCTTATGTTTGTGATCAAATCTTGAAGACTCTCCTATAAATAGAAAAAGACTTTGAAGACATAAAACAACAATACAAGCAAACAACACAACAAGAAAATCTGCAAATTTCTCTAAGATTTCACATCCAACATTCTTGTTGTGTTTATAGCCTAAGTATTTCACTTTCACATCTTGAGGTCTAGGCTTGATTCTTGATTACACTTGCACTTCAAAGTTGTATACTTCATTATCGAGTTGTAATCTTGATTTTGTGTTCGTCATTCAAACACAAGATATCCTTGTGAGTGCTCTTGTAGTAAGAGCACACTTGGGTGATCTTAGGTGTTAGGTGTAAGGAGATTGTCGTAATCTTATTGTGGAAGAGTTTGGTGCTCTTCAAGGTGGAAGATTGTGATAATCTTCACAAGGTGCCGTAGCTAGAATATTGTGGTAATCTTCTAGGAAGATTGTGGTAATCTTCAAAGAGGTGTTGTAAGAAGAGTGTGGTACTCTTCAAGGTGAAGTTGTAATAATTTTGGTAATTATTAATAAAATCTTTCTCTCTTTTTAAAATCCATCCCGAAGATACTGGGGTGGTAGAGGACTAGACCCTAGGTAGGTTGAACCTCTATAAATCGACGCGTGTTGTTCATTTTCCCGCACCTTCATTCTTGTCATTGCTTATTCATTCGAAAAAGAGGGCGAAGTTCGGAAATCGGCATAATTTATTCACCCCTTCTAGATTATCGTAGCCACTTGGACTAACAAGTGGTATCAGAGACAAATTCTTTGGCAAACTCGTTTCACATTGCGAGTAAAGAGGAAAGATCCATGGCTATGAATGAGATCTATCTACCAACCGGTGTTTCATTCAATAGATCGTCTCTCTTCGACTCAAACAATTATGCATTTTGGAAGGATCAAATGGAATGCTTCTTACAAGATTGCGGGTTCGATATTTGGAACACAGTTATAAAGGGAGTACCCATCCCGATGAAGAAAAAGGAAGACGGAACTCAAATCCCCAAATCCCTCAAGGAGTTTGATGATGAAGACAAGAAAATATTCTCCTTAAATGGTAAAGCTCGTAACATTCTTCATTGTTCTCTTACCGCTACGTAGTATAATCATATTAGAGGTATTTGATCCGCTCATAATGTTTGGAAAAAATTGGAAGTTATTTATGAAGACACAAAGAAAGTGAAACAAGCTCGAAAGACCATGTTGGTCAAAGAGTTCAAAAATTTCACTATGAATATTGGTGAAAATATTTCTAGAATGGTTGAAAGGCTTGACAATATTGTAAATCCTCTTGTTGCACTTGGAAAAATTATTTCCGAAGAGGATAAGGTTACAAAGGTTCTAAATGCTCTTCCCGCCTCTTGGTCCGAAAAGGTTACCGCTATTACGGAAGCTCAAAATTTGGAAACTCTAAATTTTGATGAGCTTTTTGGCAATCTTCTCATCTATGAAGTTTATATCAATGAAAGGAGTAACTCAAAGGCATCAACTTCTCAATCGGGTATGGGATCAACTCCAAAAGGTCTTGCCTCAAAATCGAAAAATTATTATTCTAGTGATGAGGAAGATGGAGATGAAGATGAAGATGAAAATGAGAAGCTTATTAGAAAATTTACAAAATTTGTAAATAAAAACAAGGAAAGAAAATAAGAGACAATTCTTGTTTTAGATGCGGAAAATCCTGACATCATATTGAAAATTGTCCAAAAGAGAAATAAGAACAAAGAGAAAAAGCACTTTCACAAAACCTTGAAGGCCAAAGCCGAACCAACAACATGGGACGAACTTCTTTCATCCGATGATGAGGAAGCCGAGCAATGTCTAATGGGCATCAAAGAAGATAACGAGGTACGCTCTAACTCTTTTATTTCTTTTAGTAATGAATTACATAATGATTATGATGAATTTCAAAATGATTTTGATGAGCTTCAAAATGAATTCCAAAGCTTGCTCCGTAAATACAAAAATTTGAAAAAGGAATTCAACACCATGAAAAATAAAAAAGGATAGTTTACATGTTTCTTATTAATCTCTTACTAGTGCTCATGATGGTACACTTGATAAGGTTAGGAACCTTGAAAAAAGAAAATAGTACTATTGTTAAGGATATTTATTGCATGAAAAATGATATGTTAAAGTTTAACTTGAGTACCGATAAAATGACCAAAATTCTTGATGTTCAACGTTGCGATAATTTGAAACTAGAACTTGGTTATAAGCCAAATGTTGTTAATGGTATGAAAAGGAACCAAGTCTCTATGCATGTTGGTCATTATGCTTCTAGAATTATTACATGTTTTTATTATGGTAAAAATGGTCACACGACAAATACTTGTCGGGCTAGAAATAGCTCAAATTACTATTGGAGACCTAAAAGTCTCAATGCTAATCCCAAAGGACCCAAACACTTGAGGGTACCACAAGAAAATTTTATGTTAGGTACTCGATGCAACAAAAATCAAAAGAATTTTAAATTGTCAAATAGACAACAATTGATCGCACCATATGATCGAACGAGGAGATATTATCAACAAAGTCATGTTTCACGAAGAAGGTATATTCGACAATGGGAAGGACACAGCCCTTGGCAATGGCAAAATTAGTAACTCGTATCCATTTCTTGAATTATGAATTTTATTATTCATGTCGTTTTTCTTTTCTTGATTGCCATAATTCTTTTTCAAAATATTTCTTAAAAATCAAGGTCTCAACTATATACTCTCGGTTTTTCAAAATTCAAAAAGAGACCTTGAATAATTTTTCAATAAGCACTTATTTTATCAAAAAAAGCACAGTATGTGCTACTTGTCCAAATTCTATGATGGTTTATATAAATATTGTGTATATTATTCGATATTACTATGCTCTTGTGCAAGATATTTTGTCAAGTTTTTGTAGGAAGTATTTTGGTATTAAGGAACAAATGATCGAAGACTTATCCATGACCATCTATGTCATTAGATGTCAAGATTGCGAAAGGCATAATACGTATTGAATAAGGTCTATGATTGCAATTTGTACGTTTTTAAAACTTAGGGGTGAAACATCGGATTTTGGGTACAAAACTCGAACAGAAACTAAAGAAGTGTTCAGATACCAATCTCCATAGAGGTCGACCAGTCGACTAGGTGCAGGGACCAATTTTCCTACCCGTCGACCGGTCGCCCTAAGTGTTTTCAGGGATAAAAATGCTTATGTCCTTCAAACTGTCATTTTTGATCATTTTCTTCCAAACTCGAACCCTTTTGCAAATTTCCCTCACAATTCACTCAAAATGATTTATTTCTTATAAATTCTATATTTTTGAGTTTATATTACTCGTATTTTATCATTATTATCCGACTTCTCCGAGTAATTGGTAAGTTTAATTCCTTTTAATCTCAATTGGGTTGAACCCTTAAGAGAGTGCTTATATCTTGATATTTTGATGAAATTCTTGTATTAGTATGATGAGCATGATAATTTTTGATGGATAATATTTGTATGATTGTATTTGTTTATGAAAAACTTTGGCTTGATTACAATTACAGAGGATATATACATCTTTTGTTTTATTCGACGCACGCAAAGTGTTCGACAAAATGCTTCTATGAAAAATTCATCACCTACATGATTCTCTCGATTTCCAAAGTCTTATAAATTTATAGAGATCATGTTTTGTCAATCAAATGAGCTTTTACAAGTTATATTAGTGATTTTTCCCTTAGCTTTTGGAATTCTAAAGCTTCTTGATCATAAGCTCGGTAAATCGATAATATTGCGTGCTTTGATATGATTATATGATGTTTTTATCGTGCTAACATTCTTTTTGATGATTCCAAAGGGAGAGAAACAGGAAATACGCTCATACGCTCAAAGAAGCAAAAACAAGCTCGCAAGAAAAGCTATAATCTACGGCTCTTGAAAGCCAAAAGCTGTGAATAATACTTAGTCCATTTGATGTATTATGGACTTTTATACTTGTCTAATGATGTCTCTTTGACAGGGGAAGCTTCTAAGCTTATGAAATTCAAGCTTAAATTGTAAAAGCTAAGTTTTTAGCTTTTAGTTGTTTGCTTCTATACTTACTCTTGTTATGCATGTTGATAGGGGTAGCTTATATAAATTGTTTTTGAAAAATCTTTGTTCTTATCCTTGTGTTTTTACTTATGATAAATGTTGCTTATAATGGATTGTTGATTTAGACTAGAAAAATGTGTTTTGTTTTTAAAATCGATCTCCTAAAATTATTTTGGTTTGTAATCGTCAAACAGGGGGAGTTTGTTAGATAAATGTTTTTATCAAGATTTTGATGATTTTGTTTAAAAGTGTTTTTACACCAAAATAATGTTTCTAAAAGTTGTCCAAATACTCCCAATTGATTTAAAATATTTTTACTAATTTTTTGGAGTATTTCTTGAAGTTTATTTTTGACAAAAATTGGATAACACCTCTGTTTTGAGGTCAACCGGTCGCCTTATAGGGTAACCCATGTCTGAAGTTGATTTTTAAAACAGAAACGAGATGTTTGAAAAACTGCAGGAGGTCGACCGGTCGAACAAGAGGTCGACAGGTATCTGAAAGAATGAAAAACTGAAACAAAACACTCTGAAGTGTAAAAATTGGGGAGGCCAATCGGTCCACCCTAGAGCCGACTGTTTGGACCCTATAGCGACCGGTCGGACCCCCCTGGACCGGTCGCCCTCCCCGTCATCCTGTGTCTGAATCTTTTGATCTACTTTTTAACGTTCGAAATTTCTACATAGCGACCGGTCGCGCTATGTTATTTTTGACAACAGATTCAAATCATTGGACATCCATTACAGCAAGATTTACTTTATCAATTTTGTACATTATTTCTACATCTTGTGATCTTCTTTTTGTAGACAACAGTGAAGATGGAGGAGCCTATGTTTGTGATCAAATCTTGAAGACTCTCTTATAAATAGAACAAGACTTTGAAGACATAAAACAACAATACAAGCAAACAATACAACAAGAAAATCTGCAAATTTCTCTAAGCTTTCACTTTCAACATTCTTGTTGTATTTATAGCCTAAGTATTTCACTTTCATATCTTAAGGTCTAGGCTTGATTCTTGATTACACTTTTACTTCAAAGTTGTATACTTCATTATCGAGTTGTAATTTTGATTTTGTGTTCGTCATTCAAACACAAGATATCCTTGTGAGTGCTCTTGTGGTAATAGCACACTTGGGTGATCTTAGGTGTTTTTTTTTTGAGAGATGATCTTAGGTGTTAGGTGTAAGAAGATTGTGGTAATCTTCTTGTGGAAGAGTTTGGTGCTCTTCAAGGTGGAAGATTGTGGTAATCTTCACAAGGTGCCGTAGCTAGAAGATTGTGGTAATCTTCTAGGAGGATTGTTGTAATCTTCAAAGAGGTGTTGTAAGAAAAGTGTGGTACTTTTCAAGGTGAAGTTGTAATCATTTTGGTAATTATTAATAAAATCTTTTTTTTCTTTTTAAAATCATCCCGGAGATACTGGGGTGGTAGAGGACTAGGCCCTAGGTGGGTTTGAACCTCTATAAATCGACGTGTGTTGTTTATTTTCCCGCACCTTCATTCTTGTCATTGCTTATTCATTCGAAAAAGAGGGCGAAGTTTGGAAAATCGGCATAATCTATTCACCCCCTATAGATTATCGTAGCC
This sequence comes from Rehmannia glutinosa, assembly GCA_016081115.2. Classification (NCBI taxonomy): domain Eukaryota; kingdom Viridiplantae; phylum Streptophyta; class Magnoliopsida; order Lamiales; family Orobanchaceae; genus Rehmannia; species Rehmannia glutinosa. The sequence continues at coordinate 9,375,815 of CM071935.1, forward strand.
ACTTGGGCTAACAATAGGATGATACAATATTTGTCTTCATACAATATTTGTCTTGACACAATAAAAATCCTAATACCTTTGCCCCCCAATGCCACATCTAGGATGGTGGATCTGACATGTACTTCTATGTCTAGTTGCATCTCATGCTCACTCGCTTGAACAGACTGCGTATCATCATCATCATCATGTATGGTAGTGGCACTGCTAACCGGGCAAAATGCAACAGGCAATGTACGAAATTCATGGCACCTAAATCCGGATTAATCAAAACCTGAGAAATGTTGGAGTGGCATGCCAATATCATACTGTAGAAGTGATGATTATGATGTCCATGATTGTCCATTAACTGGAGGCGTAAAAAAATATGGTATGTCTTTGAATACTGGGGAACGTAATTATCTCCACCATACCCATGAGATGGATCAGCCATATCTGAAAATAAGATCAAAATATCATGACACCTGAAACATATATCTATAAATGCATATGAATTAGTATTAATATTCATACAGTGTTGCATCTGAATTGTGGATCTCGAAGGACCAACCAAGTGTATATTGGGGGGTGTAAATGTGGTTGGCGTGTATTGAGTGGTCGTCGTGGAATCTTCAGCAGGTGCCTCCTGTCCAATAGGAGATGCAATATTTTGAGACACACGAATATGTTTCTCCATTTCATCACTGATATCCATAACACAATTCTCCGTAGATGTGGCCATGACTCTGAATCGTCATTTGTCGAATATGTTGCACCAAGCCTCAATCGTCTCATCCATTTACTCTGAAAGTAAATATAGTTTTGTATAAGTAATTTTGAATGTCATAATTAGATGCAAACATTCTATACAGATGACATCGTGAGCTGTAATATCTGATGGTTGGTATCCCGTCTCCATCTCAAGATATGATGGAGTAATGCGTAGTTGTGTAATGCGACGATACCACTCCATGTATCCGTCTTATGTACTACTACCACCATTAAGCTGGTAGCCCTGTTGATTTTCATCAAGAGCGACAACGATCAACATCTTGTTGCGTGCCACGCACATTCACGTCAGGGGTTGACGTGCGCGGTCGCGTACATGTGCGCGCGCGTTGAGCTTTTTCTTCTGCCTCTTGCGCACGATCACGTGCTCGTGCGCGCTGCACACCAGTGCGTGTTTTGTCTCCGTCCTATACAGTCGTCTAATCGTACTACCCGTTTTGCTCATTTTAGCCCGTTTTCACGACTCATTTTTACAAAAACCTACGAAAATGACAAAAATACCCTATGTAACACACGACACTATAAAACGGAATGTAAAGACACAAAACTACGCACAATCACACACAAGAAAAATAAAAATTGCACAAAAATCACACACAAAATATGCAAAACAACTCCCCATACTTAGCCTTTTGCTCGTTCTCAAGCATATAATAATGCCCATAAACTCAACAAGAAATATTATGTTTATTTTGAGAATCAATTACTCCATAACATCATATTCCATATATCTTGGATTATTCCTCATCGATCCCCAACCTTTGCAATAGACTCACTCGACTAAAGTTAAACATTAATCAAAGTGTTTGGCTTTCCTCACTAAATTTTAAATTCGTGTCGAAATTTTTAACCATTTTACTCACACAACAAATCACGCAATTACTAGCCATGAATATTTATTTTTTTCACAGTATAATTTCTTTTTTTTTTAATTTCGCATTTTTTTAATGCTTAGCTGGAACTCCCGAGATGTTCTTCCACTAGGTATAAACTTCGGGTTTTTTCCAAACGCTCCTAGGATGCTTTCCTATACTCATATTTGGGCCGTAAGCAGCTCAACCAGCGGATTATAATCTCGATTTTTCTATTTCTTTTATTGCTCTATATATTTTCTTTTTTTTTCCAAGGCTAGCAATTTTGTGTATACACACAAATCAAAATAGGATTTTAACTTAATTCACATCAATGAAATCTCGTAATTCAAGCCCCACAACCTGGACTATTATTTAACCATCACCTAATTCGTTCATCACAAAGATTAATTCACGATTTAGTAAAATCCTATGCATCAAGTTCACTATGTCCTTTTCTAATTGAGGCTCAAATTAATGCATTTATTTCAAGTCAACTAAACAACACTATTATTAAACTAGGGATCATCAGTAGGCAGAGTAACAATATAACCACATACAATCATCATATTTTATCAATGACTAATTTTTCCCCCCACACTTACATCACACAATGACCTCAATGCGTAAAAATAAAAGAGAAGGAAAGAAAAAAAGTATATCCCTGAAAAATACGAAGATTTATAAATGGCATCATAGTCACATCCGCGTACAATTCTGCATAAGCCATATGTAGAAGAAAACACAAAACCAAAATAGAAAAAACTAGAGTAATGAAAAAAAGAAAAATGAAAACATATTCGCTCGAACTCAACACACACAAAAAAGGAAGAAAAGAGAAACAAAAAAATAGACTTCACGGGGCAATGGCACTGATCATCCTCCGGCGGTGGCGGAGGCGGGAAGGGTGAGAAAGATATGTTGACCCATTTCTGTTCGATAATTTGCACCCGAGTGTCGATGGACTCAATCTGGCGTTCATGTTTCGCATAAGGTTGTGGAGGTCGGTCATTTGTTCTTACATGTTAGATATTTGATGTTGGAAATAGACAAAGTGGCCATGCATAGCATCTAAACGCGACATGACGACCTCCCATTTGGTGGCGGGGCCCTGGCTCGGGGCCGAAGAAGGACTGGGAGCTAAATGATCAATCCAGTGTGCCTCATGTGGGATGTCCAGCTCGGTATCATCCTCTCCATGATTACCGCCCCCAATGGCAATAGGCAGGGGTGGGGGAGCAGCGAACCGGTTCCAAATATGACTACGAAAATATTTTCTGGTGGTGCGTTCTCGAAAAACACCTTCCTTAGTTAAGAATTTTGTGTTGGTCAAATTAGCCTTATTGATGTACCCCTATCCATCTCTGTATAATTAACTCTGGCTATCCGAGCCCCAAACTATTTCGCTATGAGAGAGATAAAATATCCCACCCCAATTTGTACATATTTTTTCGCTGAATGTGATTATATGTATCAAAAATAAAAATAGTAGTACAAACTTTGTTACGAGAACGAGCGCGAAATAGGAAAAATAATTCCGGACTCATCAACTTATTGATCTCATCTTCTCCGAATATTTGATGGGCTAAACATTTGTGGAAAAGGTAAGTCGTAGGCTCCCGAATAAACCCACTTGGCGTCCCTTTGGTCGAGAAATGATTGAACCTCTTCAATTCTAACCAAAATTGTCCCGATCGAAAAGACTTCGGGATTGAACGCAACACGCGAGTAGATAACCCAAATATTGATTTCATCACACTGTAATCCACCTTACATTCTACCCCAACCAACCGACACGTAAACTCCATCAAATGAGCATCCAAAAAATGCAGAGTTGTGTAAAATTCGACTACGAGTTCAGAGCATACCTTACCCCCACACTTTATCAATTTCGTCCAACACAAAACATCCACAAATTCCACAAATTCATCATTTAAACCCAACTCTTCTATGGTTTGTAAAGAGAGAGGATAAGAGACGGGTTCCTCGCATGAAATTAAGCTCGTATACCGTTGTCCTTTCTCCTCGGAGTAAATCGGGAAGGATGCGTTGAAGTGCTCAGCCATATCAACCGGTGGCATCGGGACATCCTCTTGAGACCTAGATGGTTCTTCTTGTGCTTTTCTTCCTCGTGGGGGTGCCATTGATGGTGTAGAATCACTTAATCGGAGTGCAATTAGAGTTTAAGGATGAAATTTGGAGTTTGGGAGAAGTGGGTTTTGTATTTGGGGAGAATTGGATGGAGAAATTGTGATAAAATTAACCTAGGTCGCATCTAATATTGTCTCTACTGTAATGGTGCGCGACCGTGCACTTGTTGGGTGATGCGGTACGTGCACGGTAGGTTTTCTTTTCTGTCTGTTGTGCGCGATTGCGCACATAGTGTGCGTCCGTGCAGCCTGTTCCTGCATTTTTTTTTAAATTTAATAAGTTATATATATACAAAAAAAACTCAATCAAATCATTAGATACGGTTAGTTGAGAAAATAAAAAGAAAAAAAAATAAAAAGGGAATAACTTGGGCTGCCTCCCAAAAAGCGCATATTTAACGTCGTTAGCTTGACGATACATGAGCATGGTTTTTTTTTGAGAATGAGCATAGTTTTAAGTGACCTCTTCGAGCACCATGCTCTTGATTCCTTCATTTCGAGATACCCTTTCAGAGTATGGCTTAACCCATTGACCATTCACCTTGAAGGATTGATGAGTCCTTGGATTAAGTAATTTAACCGTGCCATAAGGGTACACCTCTTCAATCTCAAAAGCCCATTCCATCTTGATTTTAATTTCCCTAGGAATAAGCGCAAACTTGAATTAAATAAAAAGGACTTTCATACCTTGTGCGAGATTTTTATGAATAATTCTCTTATCATGCAGCTGTTTGACTTTATCCTTATATATCCACGTATTTTCATACGCTTCGTTGCGAAGCTCGTCAAGTTCAGACAATTGCGATTTCTTTTTGGCTCCTGCTTTATCCAGTTCGAAACTCGTCTCTTTGATGGCCCAATATGTCTTGTGCTCCACTTCAACTGGTAAATGACACGTTTTCCCGTAAACTAGTTTATGGGGTCTCATTCCCAAGACCGTCTTATAAGTTGTTCTATATGACCAGAGCGCATCATTTAACTTGGTAGCTTAGTCTTTCCTCGTAAGATTCACTGTCTTCTCCAAAATCCCTTTTATTTGCTTGTTGGTTGTGTCCACTTGTCCGGAAGTTTGAGGATGATAAGGCATAGCTACCTTATGTGTGATACCATTCTTTTCACTAGTTTCTCGAATACCTTATTGCAAAAATATTTTCCCCCATCGCTAATGATAGCTCTAGGGAATCCAAACCTACTTAAGATATTTTCTTGCACAAACTTGATGACAGTGTTAGCATCATAATTCCTCGTGAGGATTGCCTCAACCCATCGGGACACGTAATCAACAACAACAAGTATATATTCATAACCAAAAGACTTAGGGAAGAGGCCCATAAAATCAATACCCCATACATCGAATATTTCAACTACCAAGTTATTATTCAGAGGCATCTCATTCATCTTACTAATATTTCCAGTCCTTTGGCATCTATCGCTAGAACTGTCAATTCTGGCCCAGCCCAACCAGCCCGGTATTTTTACCGAGCTGGGCTTTAATATCCTAAGCCCAAAAAATGTCGGGCCTCAAAAGCCTGGCCTGGCGGGCTAGCCCGGCATTTTTAGGGTATTTTTCAATTTCTGGGTCGGCTGGGCTCCCAAATTTTGTGGCCCGGGGTGCTTTTGACAGCTATATCTATCGCATGTAAGCCCATAACTATGTGCGTCTTTGAATAATAATGACCAATAGAACTCTGATTGGAGAACCTAAAAGGCTATTTTACGGCCTCTAAACTGTCCACCACAGTGTATTTTGTGACAAAAGGCCAAGATATCATTCTGTTCGTCTTCAGGAATGCATCTCCGGATAATTTCATCCTTGCAGATTTTAAACAAGTATGGGTCATCCCAAAAGTAGAACCTACAAGTAGATAAAAATCTTTTCTTCTCCTGAAATGAAAGATTAGTTCTTACAATTCCACATGCAAGATAATTCACAATGTCGGCATACCAAGGATTGAAGTAACCTCAAATAACTGCTCGTGGGGAAAAGAATCAATTATGTGCTCATGTTTATCAGCTGCAAGAGTGTCATCAGTAAGAGTAAGTCGAGACAAGTGGTCCGCCACTACATTCTCGCACCCTTTTCTATCTTTTATTTCAACATTAAACTCTTGCAACATTAGAATCCACTGAATTAACCTAGGTTTAGCTTGTGGCTTACTCAACAAATATTGCAGGGCTGCGTGTTCACTGTGGATAATTACTTTGGACCCAATAATGTAGATTGAAATTTAACCAAAGCAAAAACAACGACCAACGCTTATTTTTCAAAGTGGTAGTGTAATTTACTTGTGCATCATTAAACTAGCATAATAAATTATATGGAGCAATTTATCAATTTTTTGGCTTAAAACAGCCCCTACAACATGATTAGACGCATCGCACGTAATTTCAAAAGGCAATGACCAATCAGGATCAACAATAATATGGGCAGTAATCAACTTCTCTTTCAATGTGTTAAAAGCATTTAAATATTTTTCCTCAAAATCAAACGGGGTATTTTGAGCAAGTAATTTACAAAAGAGTTGGCTAATTTTGAAAAAATCCTTAATAAACCTTCTATAAAAACCAACATGCCCAAAAAATCTCCTAATGCCATTAACATTAATAGGGCGAGGTAATTTTTCAATAACATCACACGGCATAAAATAATTTCACTTGCCACCATAAAATGACTTTTTTCTCAAACGTAAGGCTAAGTTGTATTCAATACATCATTCTAGAACCTTAGCCAATTTATTAAGACAATCAGAATAAGAGGACCCAAATACAGAAAAATCATCCATAAATACCTCAATGAAGTCCTCCACCATGTCAGAGAAAATAAAAAACATACACCTTTGAAAAGTCGCAGGTGCGTTGCAAAGTCCAAACGTGAAAATAGTTTTGGCTTGATCCTCTGGTGCGATGGCCACTTGATAATAACCTGACAAACCATCCAAAAAGCAATAGAAACTATGTCCTACAAGTTTTTCAAGCATTTGGTCAATAAAGGGGAGGGAGAAGAGATCTTTCTTAGTAGCAGCTTCAATTTCCTATAATCTATGCACATTCTCCACCCAGTCGTGGTCCTAGTGGGAATAATTTCACCCTTTTCATTTTCTATAACTGTTATCTCACTCTTCTTTGGTACAACATGCACCAGACTCACCCATTCACTATCCATAATTTGGTATATCACCCCTTCGACCAGGAGTTTCAATACCTCCTTTTTCACTACTTCCATCATAATGGGGTTCAGTCACCTTTGAGCTTCTCTACTAGGCTTAGCCCCCTCTTCTAAAATAATTCTATGCATGCACATAACAGGACTAATCCATTTGATATCACTCAACCCCCAACCTATCGCATTCTTAAAGTTTCTAAGTACCGCCAACAATTCTCCCTCTTCTTCTTTAGAAAGCACGACAGAAATAATCACCGGCTTCTGATCACCTTCTTCTAAAAACACATATTTCAAATGCTTAGGGAGTTCTTTCAACTCAAGTTTTTGTTGAGGTTTACTATCAACGTCTTCTAGCGAAAATATTTTTATCACCCCTCCTCATTTAAGGCTTGCCATACGTCTTCAATGAAGTCAAAAATATCATCTTGCTCAACAAATAAGATATCAAGACTATAGTCATGCAAAAATGTATTTTCGACCACTTCATCAATGAAATCAATGAAAGAGCAATTTTCAAGTGTCGCATGCGAAGAGATGGAATTAGTGTTAGAAATAGAAAAAGTCACAGTTTCACCAAGCACAGTCATAGTCATGCGTCCATTTTTAACATCAATAAGTGTATGCGTGGTGGCTTAAATGGGCGGACCAACGATGTGTGTGCTCATTACCTTGATTTTGCACTTCCCCTAACTCTAATACAAAAAAATCAACATGGACAATGAGACCACCCACGTTTACCAAAATATCTTCAACAATACCTTTAGAACACCTAATGGATCTATCAGCAAGTTGAAGACACATTCTAGTGGGCTTCAAGTCCCCTAAATCAAGTTGTTTAAAAATGGAATAAGGCATCCGATTAACTCCGGCCGCCAAATTGAGCATCCCAAATGTTTCTTTACCATTTGCCATTGTAATTTTAATAACAAAACTACCTGGATCTCATTATTTAGGAGGCAATTGGTGCTGAAAAATTGCACTTACTACTTTTGAAACTATTACCTTCTCACTGTCACCGAACTTCCTCTTGTTGGATGTGACTTCTTTAAAGAATTTGACATATGCTGGCATATTTCTAATAACATCTGACAAAGGTAAATTAATATTAACCTTAGACAACATGTTATAGAAATTCAAGGACTGCTTATCCTGTTTTTCGTTCCGAAGGCGACTTGGGAAAGAAATCGGATGTTTGTAAGGGTTGTCAGTTTTGTGCAAGAAAAATCATTTACTCCTCTCTTCCTCCTTTTGCTTGTCTTTCGAATTCGAGGCCTTTGTTATCTCTTCATCACCTACATGGTTAGTCAAAATAGTAGAAAATAGAATTTCAACTTTATTATCAATAACCTTACCACTTCGTAACACGGTGACGGCTTGGGCTTGTTCTGGTTGGCTAGGTAGTTTCCCTTTATTTACCACATGTTGAGAAATTTCACCAACTTGAGTGGGCGATTGACTCACTTGAGTCTAAAGATGCTTAAACGATGCTTCCATGAATTCAAACCGCTGAATGTTGGCCTATTGAGTTTTCTTACCAATCTGTCTGAATGAACTCAAGCTTTCTTCAATAGATGGAGGCCGAGATTCGTTTGACGTCTGACCTTGGGGTCGTGGTGGCCTTGCATAGATTTGATATGGATTTTGCCAATTGCCCCAACTAAAGTTTGGATGATTCTGCCAACCTGGGTTATAAGTATGAGCGAAAGGATCATTACGAGGCCTTTGTCGATAGCCCTGGATAGCGTTAACATCCTCAGCTTGTTGTTCAATCATAACATTACAAACATTAGCCCCATGACCAAATTCACCAAAAACCCCGCATGACTCGGCACAAGGAGGAGCAGATGATTGATGTCCCCTTGTAGCCAACAATTGCACTTGCTTAGTAAATCAACCAATTGTTTGGTCACATCGTAGCTCAGAGCTACTTCATTTACATCAGCCCATTTTCTTTTGGCACTCTTTTGTTGTGAATTAGTGTTTATCGTCTTTAGAGGATCATAAATTTCCTAAGCCGTGTGTTCACCCATGTCACCCCCAGTGGCATTGTCAACCATATATTGATAGCTATGTGATAACCCATCATAGAAGAATTGGTTTAACTATTCTATTGGGTAGTGATGATGTGGGCAATTAGTCTGTAAATCCTTAAAGTGATCCCAAGCCTCATGAAAAGGCTCGCCATCCATTTGACCAAAATTAGCTATTTTAGCTTGCATATCTGAAGTTTTTTGATGTGAATAGTGCCTACCCATGAACTTATTGTACACCACCCCCCAATTAGTAATAGAGTTGGGAGGTTAAGACATGAGCCAAGTTTTAACCCGGTCCTTCAGAGTATAAGGAAAATAGCGCATCCGGAGTTGATCCTCATTAAAATCTTGTAGAGGAAAATTTTGGATGACTGAGTAGAATTCCCAAATGAAGTTGAGAGGATCTTCACTGGGCATCCCATAGAACGATGGTAACTGATTGAAGTGTATGTTTTTGAGCTCATAGTTCCGTGTTGATTGTCCTAAAGTGAAGCAAGCAGTCGATGTCCCAATGACAGGCGTGTGAACTCATGCATTGAAGGCAGACGTGCCTCCACGATGTCTCCGTTTTGATCATCACCCATCGTTGGTTCGTCTGTTTGTTCGTTCTTTGGAACGTGATCGTGAGAATCCTTGCTACTATCCGTAGAATCATCCCCTCTTTTCTTGTGCGTCTCGCAACTCGATCATCCACGAAAGGCATAAGGTCCCGGTTGAAATGTCTACATCCTTGCATAAACAACACCGAAAAATGCATCAAAGGCACTGTGGAATAAAGTAAAAATCAAAAGGCAAACAAAAAGAATCATAATCTAGAAACACGAAAAATAACACAATGGTTATTACGCCTAAAGCCTTCCCGTGCAACATGCGCAAAATTTTATTCGACCGCTAAATATCTAAAATAAATCTAGCAACGCTCGCAAGAGCACGAGATCAATCATAGAGTAGCAAGTTGACCAAAGTCGTCCCTCGCGGAAGATTTAGACGGCAAATAATTATTATGCAACACAAATAACAGAAAATAAATCTTAAACATTCTAACAAGATTTGTAATAATAATTAACTAAAGAAAAAAATAAAAAGACCCAATTAAAACTAAATACAATTAAACTCGAAGAAAAACGATATGGATAAATGTCTACGATTTCGGAATTATCTTATCAAACTTGCAAGTAGAATATCAACTAATTGATCATGCGATTAACAATAATAACAAACAAGTAAAAACTAGGTCTAGATATGATAACTCACGTATTCATAGAATAGATCTATCCCTACATAATTTGCTATTTTCATTAACTAAGTTAGATAATATATTTTTTATTCAAATCTAACACCCTGAATAAATTTAGTCCAGGAATAATATCTTCTATCGATTTCAATTATTCCCTCAAAATAATCAAAAGTTGACCAGACAATCAATTAACAAATAAAGCAATTCATTCATAAAAGCAAATCGATTTGTCCATATTCATGCTTGTTCGTTTGAATCAAACCATTCTAATCCTAGAACAAGAAAGTTAGTTCATACTTGGGGATGAGATCATTTAACTGAAGGAAAGAAAACAATCATAAACATCATCATGCAACAATAATAATCACCCAACAATTGAAACCAGATAAAAAAGATGAAGAAATATTACGCTTTGATTAAGCAGCAAAATAACTTCAATGAGAAAAATCCAAGCAATCCCAATGTTGAATGGAAGAGAAAAATAACAAAAACTAAGGTTTAAAAGTGCTAAGTGATGAAAATGTACGAAATTATGGATTCCCCTAGTGCTATTTATAAGCCTAGAACCCTATACAAGGTGGGAAAATGCTAAAAGAACAAGAAAATCGAAAAAAGTCTAGAAACTTCCCCAGGTGCGCGCCTACGCAACGTTCCGCGCAAGCCTTCCGCGCGTATTTGCCCGACCAACTTGCCTGCGGTCGCGCACATGTGCGCGCACATTGAGTTTTTTCTTCTGTCTCTTGCGCGCTCATGCGCGCCGCGCATCAGTGTGTGTTCCGTCTCAGCCCTAGACCGTCGTCCGACCATTGTGTCTGTTTTGCTCGTTTTAGCCCATTTTCAAGACTCTTTTTTACCAAAATCTACGAAAATGACAAAAATACCCTACGTAATACACGACACTATAAAACTAAACGTAAAGACATAGAAATACGCACAATCACACAGAAGAAAAATAAAAAACGCACAAAAATCACATACAAAAATATACAAAACAATAATCAATTTAAAAAATATATTTAATAAAGTATAAAATTCAAATTAACCATGTATATACAATTAAATACAACATCTAAGCTTATCGAAAAAATACCAAATTTAGACATCAACCGACTTTTTGCTTGCCAAGATTGGTCGATTTATCAGTTCGCACCAAAAAACAATTCTTGAGTACAATGGGGGTTGGTAGGAGAGGGTACACAACACTCTTATGTGATCGAACTCAGGTCAATTGTTGTATTAATACAAGTCTCTATCACTTGAATACATGGATGATTCCGTTCTTTCTGATCGGAGCATGCTTGATAGATCCAATCAATCCAACGACCGACATGCTCCATGTTACATAATTTTCAGTAAGTTTTTTTATCGGCCGAAATCTTATTCTCCCAGAGAATTCTTCTCTTTGTCTCGAAAAGTTCCTCTGCAAATCATGTTATTGATCCTGTCATTGAATTCAGATGGAAAGATCCATTTGCTGAATTCTGGAAAAACTTGAATGGATACTTGACTTTGTCCATTTCAGTTAGACAAACCCAAAGTCCCCATGATCGCCTTGTAGAAGCTTTATCTTCTGAGATTGCTCCTACCAGTAATGGTACCTCTTCCGGTAAAGTTGCTTTAATGTATTTGAAAGCATTTTCATTTGGTCTTCTAAACTTGATGAAATGAAAAGCTTCATTAAAGTCTTTCTTTGTTGGTTCTGGAGCTGCACTGATGAAATATAGTTCCAAATTATCTCCTCTAGCCAAATGTGGATTATTGGCCCAAGTCTCGTAAATCGCTTCCCCAATCCATTTCTGGTAACTTTGAAATTTCGGGAATCCTGGTGACACAAAGATATATTGAAGATAAAGCTCCAAAAGTATACCATTCTTGTACTTCATTTGGATGACTTCCTGGTTTCATCCAACCCCTTGGGTATTTACCTGAAATATCCACCATTATTTTTTCTGGGTTAATACCTCTTCTTGTAATCAATTTATCCTATTGTCGTTGATAAACCTGCATTGGATAAATCTTAATCTCGTCAGTTTGAACCTAAGATTCAACTCTCCCCCTCTAACCCCAGAGGTGCTGGGTTGACTTGAAGACTCGGGTTGTGACACTGGAGCTTCAATATTCATTACTGTTTGTACATCCTCGGAGGATGCATCACCTGCAACACTTGTGATTATGGTATTGAAATTCATAACTTAGAGCTCTGTTCTCTAATCACCCCTTTCTGCATCATAGGAGATGTGGCCTAAAGGAGAGGCCCTTGCAGTGCTAAGAACAATTGTCCTTGAGAAAATTGGAATGCTCGTATTTGACTTAGAAATGGATTTCTGGTCAGCTGTTGGAGTCATCCAGTAACTTTCGCATTGAGACATAACGTCCCAAATTATCGTTCTAGACTCTCCAGGTTTTCCCTGAGATGTCTTACTTGTTTAAGGACTTCGTCAACAACGCATCCTTTCATCTCGTGTCAAGAAATCTGCAAGAACATTTTAATGAGATTTTATAATGACAATATCATAATACTAATATTGACATTCAACTTTCCATCTAAGTAATCTAGCCTTTTCTAGTTTTGACTAAATTTTATTTTTCAGAATAGTCTTGACACTTAAATTATCAATTTTTAAAGTAAACTTTTTAGCCAATAAAAATAGAGTCTATTTTTTAAAAGCCTTTCTGACTGCAAAGAATTCTTTCTCGTTCATATGTCATCAATTTGCTTCACTGCCTGTAAATAGACCGCTACAATATGTGCATGGCACTTCTCCATTTGTTGTGGCTTTCGTAAGAAGCGCTGCCCACCAATAATCACTGGCGTTTGTATATAGAACTTGTTCATCCTCGTCTTATGGAATTGCGAGTTTCGGAAGCTTTTTAAAAACTTTCTTGAGTTGCTTTATCCCTTCTTGATGTTCATCTTCCCATTTAAATATAACATCTTTTTTGAGTAATGGGCTAAACACCTTCCTGTAATGTATCAGATTGTTTATGAACATTCCAACAAAATTAACAACTCCAAAAAAACATTGAAGCTATTTCTTGTCTTTGAGAATAAATGAAAATCCTTGTATCTTCTCCACAATATGGCTCTGTAAAGTTGTTCCAGATTCGTCGATTTCAATTCCGAGGAATTCGATTTGTCTCATAGCAATCACCGCTTTCTTCTCTGAAAGTACTAATCCTTCTTTATGGAAAACATTAAAAATATCTCCAAATGTTTGAGATGTTCCTTCATGTTCTTTGATGCAATAAGAATAACATCTATGTATACGAACATGAAGCTGAAATAATCTTTGAAGAGATTATCCATATTCCTTTGATATATCTGAGGTGCGTTAGCCAATCCCATAGGCATCACGTTCCAAATATAGTGTTCTTGTGGTGTGGGAAAAGACGTGAACTTCTTGCTTTCCTTCTCCATCTTAACCTGGTAAAATTCAGACTTGCAATCAAACTTTGAGAATATTTTGGCACCTTTGATACAGTAAACCAAATGTTCTCTACTTGGGATATAATATCCGTCGAACTCCAGGATGTTATTAATCCCCTTGTAATTAATAACATCTCTTGGTTTTCTTTTTTTGATTTCTCCATGACGCCTTACTAAAGAATCCTATACTACTGTATGGAGAAACTCATGATGAAATCAAATTAAGGTCAAGATATTCCTTAAGTATTTTCTGCATACCCTCACGATCCTCCTGGTTCATAAGGATTGGTTTGAATCTCACGAACTCGTATTCCTTCTCCGTTTTAACCTTTAGGGATGCTTTGAGCTATTTCTTATCCCACTATGCTAAAGGATTTTCATTGTAATTCCTTTAGATTTTCTTATTAACATCCTCGAGTGATATTTGTTCTTCTATGGTAACATCACTCTGGGGATTCTCAATTAGGCTCATCATCAATTTCGCAATAGCCTGGAGGTACTCGTTCTTCTCCTTGTATTTTGAATGAATACAAGTTATTATACCATCGTTTTGTATCTTTCTGTGTTGAACCATATTGTCGAAAGGATAATAATACTGTTGGTGGCTTCACTTTGTACCATGGGGTACCGCCAGCACATCCAATCATAATTTCTGCTTGTTTAATTCCTCGATTAAGGATAAGAATCTTTTTAGAGAAATCCCTTCCTACAATAGCTGGTAAATCTTCTCCGATTTCTTTAAGAAAAACTTCTTGCTTTGCAGTACATATTCCTACACCTGAATTGATATAGGCAGCGAAATACTCAGCCTTGTATTCCACGTATAACATTCCATTAGAAATGGAGAATGGGCTAGTGGTCATCTCGATTCTCAGATCTTTTATCCCACGATGAACTCCATGCCATCTTGTAATCTTCCCCAAGGTTTATGATTCTCAAGAAATTTGATACCCGATTAATTGTTCTCGGGATTTTTCCTGTTGTCCCCGTGATTGTCGGCTCAATTTCACCCATTTTTAGCTTTTTTGATATCTTCTAACTATATGGACATTTCAAATATTACTTCAACTTCTCTCCGTCCTTTTGGACATTTCAGCTCTCCTTGTGTTTTGAAAATATATGGGATTCGCGAATCGTATTTTGTCTTTCTTTCCAACGACTAATGCTTATCATTGTGTCTTATTGGAAAGACATCAACCTTGCTCAACTCGAGACTTTGACTTTTGTTGAAGACTGGTTGATCTTGAATTTTCATATTTATCTTCTTTATAGTTGGAGACTCAATAAGTTCTAGTAGAACCACCCTGGCAAAGTCCTCAAAGATTCTTGGGACTTCAATAAATTACTTTCTCAAGAATACTTCTGAATGATATGTATTCGAGAAGGAATATGAATTCATGTATGTGATCGAGTAAGGCATATTTCCTTAATTCTCTCATCAAATCGACACTTTTGAAATCTTGATGAAGGGTTAGGATTTTGTTGAAATCTCGATATCCCAGTTCTATGTGATTCTAGGATAGACATTAAATGTCAATTTTCCTGCATACAAATTTCCTGTAACCGCTCCAAGGCATGAATCCTTGAGATTTGAGATTCACTTGTCAAACATAGCAAGATTAAGTGGTGAATCAATTTTGTCCTTGAATGTTGCCTTAATAATAGCTCTTATGGCTCCAATATGAATCCATGAGTGTGTGTTTGCAACTTCTCTCTTGAATCTACTTTTGATCTCCTGAACTTCTTTTTACTTTAACCAACGCATCTCGATCAAGTTACCAAGAAACTCCATTGGAATTGCAAATTCTCCGATAGTTACCCTGTGGATAATTTGATGTTTTCTATTATGAATCCCCATCTTATCCAAAGCTTTCTTCATTGATCCAATAGTAAAACCATCATATATCTTAAGCTTTGGATCTTCTTTCATAATCTTCATTAGAGTTTTATGAGAAACCGTAGTATGGGAAAGGAAACCTAACATATCCTCAATGACCGTCTGCTGAAGAATTTCTTCTTCACTCTGATTCTGAACTAGATTCACTTCCATCGTCAGAATAGATCTCTTCTTCATAGATGCATTCATCTGAGGGTAGATCCTCGAATTGATACACCTGGATCAAATCTTGATAATAAACAGCTTCTTCGAATTTTGGTGTAGCTTCGAATTTGATTCCTCGCATTGGATTTTCTGGGCAATCAGTTGAGATATGCCCTCTTGCTCCACACGTCCAGCAATTAGAATCTTTAAAACTTTCATTAGCATGAGCTCATCTGAAAGTTATTCTTCTCGGGGTCCTGCTGGTACTCCTTTGATTAGAACCTAATGAATAGGCTCTACTCCTATTTGGTGTTGGTCTTTACCCCAATTTGTAACTTCTGGCCTTTTGTTTTGACCAAAACCTTCTAGGTCTCCAAGAAGACCTACTCACTTTGCTGCTACTTTCATAGTTATATGGATGGCTTATGTGCTTCTTTTTCTTATGCCTTTGTGGTTGACCTCCCACAACTGTTGGAATGTCATCGTCTTCGCAATATAGAGGAACCATTTCATTAATTCCTCGTAGTCTTTTATAGTTCCTGTAAAGTGCTGCCTGGTGGCACCATTCGGATAGCTTGGCCTTCAGGAAAGACATTCTTCTTGTCACTATATCTAAATTAGTTTCACTCTTGTATTCCCTGATAAGCATTTCTCCCAGGGACTTCGTGTCTTCGCAAAAAATAATTGTGAAGCTTCTTTATCTTCCACCTTAGACTTCCATCGGTATTCGATAAACAACTTGATATAATCGTCAATATGACAAATATCATGTAACTCGAGGTAATAGAGGGTTGGTTTGTATCTATTTCTTTTTTCTTCTTCCAATCCCTCAAAATAGCATTTGCCGATAAAATGGATTTTAACTAATTTTTCCATATGATTGACTATTCCTTTGAATGATTCTCCAGTTGTGACACAAGCTTCTCATTTCTGGTGTAGTCATATCCCATGAAATCTTTATGGATCCTTCTCAAAGAGTAAGATGGATCCCTCCTTTGTAAGATCAGGGGTACCTGCTGCAACCCTCATAGCCGATGCCCAATCATCGATAAGGACTTCTCAATTCTTAAAATCTAGAATATTCAGATTTAACATCAATCCATATGAATGTATAAGATCGAGTTGGGATCTCCCATAAGGCGTATTGTATAAATTTGGCCTTTTGGAACGTTGTCGAGTTCCTAAAACAATAGGATATCCTCTTGTAGTAAAATCTCCAGCGTGTGGCATTGGTTCATCCCCATGATGTGAGCCTGAACTTTCTACTACGTTGGGATCAATAGGTGGTGGTGGAGATGGTCTTTGATGTTGGTCATGAGTAAGCAAAGCTGATCCATCTCCTGCATTCATCTTTAAATCCACAATTCTTAATCCTGCGAAGGATTTTGCAAGGTCATGTAGATCTTTAAGATTAATCTTCTCCATATCCTATGACGTATTTTCCTTTAATGATAGCAATGAGTTGTTCATCATATGTCATGCGTCACACAACTTCGGTTGGTTTTCTATTTTGGTGTAAATAGGATACTATTTCGAAGTCAATACGTTTCTTTCCTCTGGATGCACTTGGTCGGTCCTCTAGATTCTTGACTCATTTTTGAATATCATGAGGGATTTCAAGAGTTTACTTCTGATATTTTATCATCATCTCCATCTATTTTGGGATCTGATGAACTTGTGTTGGTATATGAGTATGGCGGTTGTCATAATTCTACACCGTCTTCTGGACTTCTCTAAGATCTTTCGAGGACTTAGATGTGTCTGTAAGTATCTCTTTCTATTCCAGTATTCCATTAGGACTCATGATTTTGATGGGCTGCTTCCTGGTGATTCGTCAGATCGACATATAATACATGATTTACCGTAAGGAAACTCATATAATATCCTGCTTGTCTATCACAGTATCTCAAGGTTTCCCTATCGGCTCATGCAAGTTCTTTTCCAACATATTGATTGTTCTAATATGTTATCTTGTCCTGGTGTTCTTGTTTATACATCGTCAAAATTTGACGATATCTCATGTAAAGTATACATCTTGGACATTCATCCAGATCTATTTTTGGAGAAAATTCTCCTCACCAATTGTTAATTACATAAATATAATAAATATAACATAAAGTTCTTAATAAACCTAGGCTCTGATACCAATTTCAAGGATCGCAGGACTTAGTGGGAGTAAATATTAAAGATGTAATGAATTTATAAATTACGAGGTAAAGCGCAACAACTTTAAAGTTCTAAGGGCAAATTGAAAACAAACTATCATATTTAGAGGGGTAAATTTGGAAATTGTAGCCTAAGTGTAACAATTTGCAAAGTTCAGGGGATAAAGTAGAATGATTCAAAGTTAAGTAGGCAAGGTGGAAAAACACGTATAGTTTGGGGAGAATATTAAATTTACCTCTTGAATTTATTTGAGAGAATACACATCCATATTTACTTTGAGAGTGTGAGTGATACACTTATCTGGTGAGTTGCGATGTCAAATATCCGAGTGTGTTACTGATTATGCCTAATTTGTAGTTGAGAACTTTTTGAGAATTAGTTACGTGTTTGCTAAGGAAATGGATCTTAACAGGATTTTGTATTTGTGGTGTTTCGTGTTGTGTAATCTACCCCATTGCATGCGATTATTTTTCTTATTTTGCTCGAGGAAGAGCAATGGTTTAAGTTTGGGGAGATTTGATAAATGTTAATATGCATGCATTTAGAGGTATATTTTGGTGCATAACTGATATATTTGTATGGATGTTATGTGTGGTTAGGTTAGATTCTCTTGTTGAGCATGATATTGTGTATTCTTGTGTACTTTTGTAAGAAACAGAGCTATATTTGAAAGATATCAGTATAACGACCCAGAACGGAATGTCCAAAGCCAAGGGACGATTAAAGAGCTAACAACAGGGGATTGCTTTCAAAAACATCCAAACACGTCAACAGTTTTCAACACTAGTAGGGTTTAGTATTTTAGCCATAACGTTCTCTGCAAAATTGAGATTGAACTGATTCAAGATGCTATGGAAAGCTAAAAAAAAGGGCTAACACTTTCATGAACACTCAAGGAGGTAATTCACATGTTTGGCCATTTACACGACCGTGTGACCATTTCCACGACCGTGTGAATTATATTCTACGATTTACAAAGTGTGAGGACCATTAACACGACATGGTCGTGTAATTTATTCTGCGATGCGGATTTTATTTCCTTATTTCGCGAGGACTCTAAGGGGGATCCCGAAAGGCAACTATAAAAGAGAAAATTAGATCTAGCAGCTGGGACAATTCATCTAGGAGAAAACAAACACGTCTAAGGAAGTGAAAATGAGATATTTCAAGACAAACCACGCGAGAGAATTAACAACGAATAAGCATGAAGAGTTTCAAGAACATGAAGATTGTTTCTTCCACACAAGGGGAATTCATCATCATATTCTAGAACTTCTTTTTCCATCTTTTACGTGTCGCATGTTTCGTTTACTTTTTTTAGGGGTGTTTCGTTTACTAATTAGTATATGATTTTGCAAATGAGTATGTTAGGCTAATTTCATCTTGATTTTATGATTTGATGTGGACTGTGGATTTGATTTATATTTGATTTGGTTTTTTCGTATGAATTGGCTTTACCTATTAATTTGTGGTTTCTTGTGCTTAATTCTTGTGGATTACCTAATCAATAATTCTCATGTTTGATATGTTGGTTCATAATTTGGGGGATGAGTTCCAACAACAGATTAGGGAAGTCACAACATAAACAATTGTAGAGTCAGGAGGTTTATGATGTTTATGGGTTTAAATAATAAATTCATTATGCTTTTGGGAGTTGATATTAATTGTTGAGTAGAGATGCTAGCAATATAATTTTGATCTACGATTTGCTCGTCTTGGGAGAGGGAATGAACTAGGATAGGAATTGAGCCCATAGATAATGTGTAATTGGTTCTTGGGAAACACAAATCGGGTATAAATTGATGAAGCATGTCGAAATCATAGTCCTAGGATCATCTTTCTTTGTTGATTAAACCTTGCGCTTGTGTTCATAGTTTATTTTGTTTTTGCAATTTTACTCAGTTTTAGTTGTTTGATAGATAAATCATCATCTTATTCGGACATTTCAATAAAATTGGAACTATATTAATTGATGTAGTTTATGTTTTAATCAATCCATATGGAATACGACCTTACTTACCACTATCTATTAACTATGCCATACATTTACGGTTTAGCTTAAAAGATTTTAGCGATCAATAGCAACGTCTTAAGTTTGGGGGGATTTGATAAGTGATTATTATGCATGCATTTCGGGTTATAACATGATATATAATCAAGATATTTGCATGTGTAACTAGCATGTTTTGGTTGGTTTTCTTTATTGGGCATGATACTAGGTTGTCGGGGTGTTTTTGCAGGAAATAGAGCTAAATTGGACAAAAAGCGATGGCACATTCCAAAGGATATATCAAGAGACAAAAAAAGAATGAATACGTGAAGGAAAGAAGCATGGACGATCGAACGATAGGGAATTGCTTTTGAAAATATCCAAAGGCGTCAACAGTTTTCAGCACTGGCATGATTTGGTATTTGGCCCATAACTTTCTCCACAAAATCGATATTGAGTTGGTTTAAGTTGTTATGGAAAGTTAAGAGATATGGCTAAAACTTTCTTGAGATCTCATGAGCTAATTCACACATTTGGAGATGCACACGATCGGGTCGTGTGAAAGCACACGACCTATGTGAAACATGACGTTTTGCAGGTTTTATTTCCTTAATATGCAAGAACTGAAAAAGGGGTCTAAAAAGGTATCTATAAAAAGGAGAATTAGACCTAGCAGTTGACACAATTCATTAGGGAGATCAAATAACCCATCTTGGAGAGAAACAACACATCTAGGGAGAGAAAATAACACATATTGGAGGAAGAGAGCCGTCTTGGGAGGAGAAAAGTGAGATCTTGGAGAGCCACACAAGGGGGATTATCAAGGAAGATACCAAGATTCCAGATTTTTTAAGACGGGTTCCTCTAAGCCAAGGAATTCATCATCATAGTCTAGAATTTCTATCTCATTCTTTCTTTCTTTTTATGTTAAACATGTCGTTTATGGATTTGTCTATGAGTTTACAAACGAATATATCTAACTAATTTTCTTTTATTTTTAGGACATGATGTAGATTGCGGATTGTAGGTCCCAAGGGGTGTAAGTGTAAGGTTTAGAAGGGGGGGGTTGAATAAACCTTACCAAATTTTCGATTTAGGCCTTTTAAATCTACAGAGTTCTACACAGCTGTATCCTTGATGGACAATCGAATTAGTCACTCAAGAGAGTTAATCTCTCAAAGACTCAAATTGAGTGTTATTAATAGAGTAACTCACCATGGCTATAATTTGACTCAATTTGTGGTTTTGTTTTTCAAATGGAAGACTTAACACCCTTAAGTTTGATTAAGCAAGTTTTTACAAACTTGATTTAGTACTTATCAATTATTAAATGGATAGCAAATTTATCAAGAGATATAAGCAATTAAAAGTGCGATATTTAAATGTTGTAAAGTAAATGACACAAAGAAAGTTTTTATAGAGGTTCGAAGATGGGGTAATTCTTCTACTCCTCTCTTCTCCAACTCCTGGAGGAATCCACTAAGTAATGATTAGTTTACAAAGTGGTAATCCGGATACAAGTCTTGATCACAACAAATGACTTGATCCTTTGGGACTCGATCCGAGACGCCTTGATCACTCACCAAGCTTCTCGTGCGACTCGGCTTCTTCACAGGCGTTTGCCTTGCTACTACTGACTCACTTGCTCAAGCACTTTGGATTTGATCACGAAGCCCTCCAAAAGCTTAAGACTTGGTTCAGCCTTGAACCTTTCTACAATCCTTCTTGGAATGTAGACCCCTTGTTTTCAGTATTTTCCTCTTCAACTGATTGAAGTTCTCTTTCCTTCACAAGTAAGTGTTGGATTGATGTACTTCGAAGTGTAGGCTTGAGGATTGAGAATGTTTCAGTTTTTGATAAGCTTGTATATCTCACGTGTGTCATTCATCTTTCTTCTCAAACAAACTCCTCAGCCTTTTATAGTGAACTTTCAAAAATTTGCCCGTTGAAGAGATAGGCTCATTTTTGAAAATCACTTTGCAGTCGTTGGTATGCGCTTCTTGGAATTGCCATTTCCTCGTATGAAATGTTTTATCACCTTTTCGCACTCGACACGGTGTAGTGCTTCCCATTGGTTCATTTCTTTTGCACGCTTAAGGGGACCGAGCACTCCAAGAAAGGTAGTATGGAGATATTACTTGTTTAAGTAAATCTCTTGATTTACGTAACGGTTCTTTTGCGCTTATCTCGACTTGACTGCATTTCCTTGCTTTCCCAGGTGACTTAGAGTCGACTTCCAATCATGGATGACTCTTCTCACTTCCCGACTTGAGACTTGGCTTCTCTTGAGTTGACTTGATGATGTTCCACTCAGTGCATCTCTCATCTCACTGTTTCTTGATCGAGTTCTGTCTGCTCTTCTTTGTTTTACTCAAATTGTCTCACGGCGAGTTTTCCTTCAAGCCTCCGGTTGTCTTCTTGCAAGTTGGAGCGTAGGCGACTTAACTCGGCTTGGCGGCTCTAATTGTTACAATACATTTCAAAGCAAGAATTGGGAGCCAACTTTCTATTCTAAGTTTTACATGGCATTCATCAAAATCTAAACAATAAAATTCCTAACAATTTCCCCCTTTTTGATGATGCCAAAACTTAAATCATACAAAGATGCAAATAACAAAGATACATACGAGATAGTGTATTGACATAGAATGTATGCGCATAATCAATCTTTTTATTGATCATATCATTCTTGTACTTAACACAATCATTGTTTACAAGGTGTATCGAGTATGTAATTGTCTCAAAAAAATTATAGCATTATTACGTAAGACTTACATTGTATGTATTTACATATAAGATACACGAAGGGTTGGACAAAGAACACTTCATCTCCTTCGCCGTCTCCTTCTTTCATCTTGATCAAGATCTTCTTCTCTTCTTCTCTTCTTCTCGTCATCATTTGCCTTCTTTTTCTTCTCATATGCCTTCCTGGCGCTTCATCTCTTCTTAATCTTTCCTGTCTCTCCTCCCATAGCCGAGTTTGTCTCTTGTTTTCTTCTTCTATCCTTTTTGCATACTCGGCGTTGGTTTTAGCCACCACCGCAAGTTCGCCACATGGTCAAGCCCACCCCAAGATCCCTCCTTTCTTTCCCGGATCTACGTATTCAATATTCTTGGGCGGAGGCCTGGTCCAAGCTTCTTCCTCCACTCGCCGCTTCTTCTTCCTCTACCTGCGGGGCGTATCTTTGTCTTTGGGGCCTTCTTCTTTCGGTGAGTGCCCGGTGGAGTGACCAGCAGAGTGATCCCGGTTGTCTGTCATGCAGCGTCGACTTCTTCACATAATGTGAGACCCTTTTCCCAAGACTGTCCCAAGCTTGAGCCAAGGACATATTTGCAAAATATCCTTGATTCGAGCGTTTTGAATTCGTCAACCCGATCTTGACTGCTGTCCCCGACATCCGAAATGGCATACGTGTGTCTGTCAACCGGAATGCCTCCGTGTTCTTTCAAGATGTTCATCACCCTGGCATCCATTCTTCCTTCCACCTCCTTCATCCCTCGCTTCAATTTCTTTTCTCTTCTCGGCCATAGATCCAAAGGAGTGTTGGAGTGGCGAGTCACGGGGAGTTTCTTTGCTTATAATGTCACCGTGTGTGAGGACCCTGTTGGGGGTTTGTGCAATCAACAAGGTCATATTTTTGATCCTTCCCCCTCGTGATTTTCCTTTCTTGATTTCAAAATTTCCTCGGTGATTTTCCCTTCTCGCTTGTTCCCTTGTCACCGCTTCTCTTTCTTTTCACTTGATTTTCTTTGCTTTAAGGTATTCCTCTTCCCCCTTTTTGGCATCATCAAAGGATAGAGGAACCCCGGGAACATCTTTGGCAAGCATGAAGTCGAGTCTCCCGATGGTTGAATTTTGCTTCAAGTCATTGCGTTGTATCTTTGCCGACGGAAGGCGCATCGAGTAGCGTTGGATTCTCTTGAAATCGCTTCATCTCGGCCATGAGAAGGCTGAATTTTCTTGTCATGTGTTCTTCCAAACGATATCATTTGCATTCTGCTCACGCAGCGCGACTTGATCTCGGCGGTGTGAGCTTCGTGCATATGTTCAATGTGTTCCCGCAGCCGTTTCGCATCAACATTTTCGACTCTCCACACCAAAGACTTGTTGAATAATTGTCTCAAGTATCTCACCTGTTCCACACGCATTGATTCTTCTTTGTTGCCACCATTCCCTTATCCTGACCGTGATGCCTCTCAAGTCACTGTAAGGTTGGCATCTCTGTTGTCCAGCGCATATCCAAGGAGGCCGATGCCTCTCCATCTTTTCAACTTCAAAGAAAGAGTGCCTTGAACACTTCTCGTCTTGGTGATTCTTCTTCAAGGCGGTGATGGCCATACAAACGTCGAAATCGAAGTCACTGGAACAATGGTGCCTGAGTGAAAAACAGAGCTGGTGCTGTGATAGCGTGCTTGCTCATTTTCGACTCTTCGTGGAGTTCTCGTATCTCCAAAGTGAGAAAGGGAAAGATTCCACAAAGGATTCATCACCGCCATCCGGGATTTGTTCGATGATAAGCGGTGGGCGTGAAGTTCTTTTGGGAATCGATCCAGTTGTAGCTTGAGGAGCCGGAGCGATGGTCTCGGTTCACCGGGTTTTGTGGTGCGATGGGACTCGGCTGGCGAGCCTCACCGCCTTTGTCTTAACACCGTTGGTCTCAAATTTGATTTCTCCTTTTGAGTAGACGGTCCTCGGCCTTATCGAAGTGTCATCGGACGATGATGAGATTTCCATTGGTGGCTCATCATCAAAATTAAAGGTCCGACGAGTAGTCTTGGGATCGACTTGCTCGTGCCTGGAACATCCGCAATGAGTCTTTTGGATTTGTCATGGGGTTGACTCGAAACTTCTTCTTCGCCTTCCGATCCCGAGAAAGGTGACATCGGGGTTGTCCTGGGAATCATGAAGTGCGCCGATCTCCTTCTCGGATGGGTCGATGATTGCGGAGTGATGTTCTCTACTTGACCTCTTTTACCCCGGGAAGTCTCAACCTCCCGTGGGCCTTCATTTCCTCCAAAGGTCTCTCTGCTGCGAGGGCTTAGTCCTCCCTTTCGACAAAGTCGTGTCTTAGGGTCTTCTACGATGGCATCCATTGGAGTCTCAACCCCATGGATTGCACTTTCATCGCCAGTGTTAACTCCTGTACATTCCTTCTCGTGCCTCGATCGCATCGCGCGTCATTAGCCTTCGTCAGCGCTTGGCACCTCACCGAGACGATCTCAATCGCCCGAGCTTCGTTGATGGCAACTTCTTCTTCTTCTTGTGTTTGAGTTTTCTTTTCTTCGCCTCCTACATTCTTTGTGGAGTCATCTGCAGATCCTCCGACCTTGC
This sequence comes from Rehmannia glutinosa, assembly GCA_016081115.2. Taxonomy (NCBI): domain Eukaryota; kingdom Viridiplantae; phylum Streptophyta; class Magnoliopsida; order Lamiales; family Orobanchaceae; genus Rehmannia; species Rehmannia glutinosa. Next base: position 9,400,970 of record CM071935.1, read on the forward strand.
TGCAGGTGGAGGGAGTTTCCCCGGGGGGCGCACCACCGAGTGACTTGATTGGGGTCACTCGTCTCGGACTCCCGGCTGTTGCAATTGATGGTTCAGTAGTTGGGGCGTGTGGTAGCACACCTTCAATAGGGGTTGGCTCGACCGGGGTCCCTACTAGCCCGGTTTCATCGCCACTCCTTATTGCCTTCTTCCGAGTGAGTGGGGAAGTGGTAGCGGCAACATCGGTGGCTATTTGTTGAACCACTCCCATTGGATCGATTTCAGTGTGTTACGAGGACTCTCCTGGTCCTCCATCGATCTTTGCTCGTGAAGGATTCTAGATTCATGCAATGCTTGCTGCATCTGCGCAATTCTTCCGTGGGCGGCAAAGACATTCTCCTGGTTCCTCGTCACTTTCGGAGAAGACATCAAGGAGAGGATGGAAGTGTTACGTGGTGCCGGGAGATAGGCGAATACTTGCCTTCTCGCGTGCTTCGCTTCTTCACTTGCTTTTCTCTCTCCTTGTCCTTGTAGATCTGCGAGAATATCCATGCGATTGTCTTCATCTAGAGCTGGAGCACAGAGAGATAATCCAGGAAATTTAGCAGATTCCTCTTCTTCTTCTATGAATTCGGGCCGTTGGAACTGTTCCCTTGACTTGCTCAACTTCCATTTTCTCCACTCACGCAGACGATTATGCGGATGTGCGGGTAAGGTGGAGATAGGATCATTACATCACTATCTCTGCTTGGGCTGGTTCTTCTTGAGTTTCAAACCGTGTGAGCTACTGTTGTGTCTTGAGTTGCCTCTGATCACCTTCAAAGAGACTTGGTCATTTCATCTACTACGTCCTGGAGACTCTACTTCTCCGAGTCTCTCGGTATTTGTGCTAGGCGAGTAGCCGACTCACCGGGTTTCTCTGTTCGGATTGCTTTACAAGTCTTCTTCGTCTCTTAGTTTGTACCGAGGGATTTACGGTTCGAGACGGTGTCCTCTCGAGTCTTGGGCGGCCGGGGCGTGTTTGTGTATGTTTCGAGGAGCTGGCCGTCTGGCTTGCTTGTCGTTCTCCTCCTTTTGACGATCGAGAGGGAATTTGTGAGTCCTTCTCGACCGCCGCTGCTGCGGGCGTGACACGGCCGCTTGGCGGGTGACTCTGGCTGCGGGGCGGCGTGACTCACTGCGGGGCGGGAGCATGTTTGGTTTTCTTTCTTTGCGCAGGGGCGTGACTTCTTAAGCATGCGGGGCGCTTTCTTCTTGTTGGAGAGGAAGCGGTGTGTCTTGGGGTCACCGTGATTCCCCTCACCGTGTCGCTCTCTTGGCGTACGCTCGCGAGCACCGGAGAGATTAGCTCAACATCCTCTTGTTAACATGGAATGCTTTCCCATGTCTAAGAGGTACTCCTTTTACCTCCAATAGCCGGCCAATCACCAGGCCATATCCCGAGATCCTCCAAATGACCCATCTTCTTTGAAGGACTTGTTCCCCACGTTCGGCGAGTCTGCTTTGTAGATAAACTCAGCCCGGTTTATCTTCTTTTCTTTGATTATTGCAGCCATCACAATCAATTTTGCCTTTGTGATTGGTCAAAGTCGCCAAATTTGATGTCGATACACTTGGCAACAATGTCCAACAATTTGTGATAATCCTCCTTGGCCAGTCTCTTGTTTGTTTGTGTATATTATTTTGTCAAACAACGCCGGACTTGGCTATTTCTTTCCATCGTCGTCCCAAGTTTACATCACCTCTTTGATCTCGGATGCTCCTCTGGGTAGTGAGCAATATTCACCAAATCCTTGGCGGTGATAGTCACCTTCCCGTGAGCAGATGACTTGATACCTTCATCGTGAATCTCGGCATTCACGTAGAATTGTGCGACCTCCTCCACGTAGGTCATAGGATATTCGGCGTTAAAAACGGTTTCGATCCCGCGTTTCTAACTTCTCCGCGATTTTCTTCACCAGGGTGTCGTCGGACCCCTTCTTCACCATTCCGTCGAAATCCACGGTCGAACCGGTGTGGATTTGTTTTCCCAACTTGGTAAAGTCATACGTTGGTGCCATTTCTCGAGAATAATTTCAAGGAAAAGTTCGTAAATTTGATTTGAAGGTTGATAGGGTTTCGAGAGTGTTTGCCTTTGCTTTTTGAGAGAAAGAGATTGAACAGTTTTTGAAGTGTGAGAGAAAGCGGGACGGAAATGGTTTAAATATGGTTTATGAAAGGGCGTGCGGGCGGTTTTGAATCGTGATCGAAATCAACGGCTTGGATTTCGCGCGCATATTGAGCGATTCATGTCTCGTATTTAATGCGGCAAAGCATTTATATCCAATCATAGGCTTGGTGTGCGGCTTTATGTCTGTACACATTATCATTATCTTTGGCGTGTCTCTTAAAACATTCCCGCTAAGTCAAAAACGCATTGCGTTTTTGTCACTTTGCTCATAAGTTAATCAACTTATCTCTTAGCCGATTTAACTCTTGCTTCTCACATTTCTCTTAGTGACTCAAATATCACCGACTTGATATAGTGACTTTCCGATCTGGTGATTCTTCGAGCTTATTTTTGTTTTTAGCTCTTTTTCACCTTCTTTCTGTTCCATTCCTTTTCTTTGATTCTTCCGTGTCTCGTTTAGCTCAATTAGCCCCAACTCATGTTTGAGTTCTTCAAATCTTGACTCACATAATGGTTTTGTGAAGATGTCGGCTAGTTGCTTGTCGGTTGAGATATATTCCAAGATAATGTCCTTCTTTTCAACATGATCTCTTATGAAGTGATATCGACATCTATATGTTTTGTTCTTGAGTGCAACACGATTTTGAGTGATTGCAATTGCGCTTGTGTTATCACACATGATTGGAATTTCTTTTTCTTCAACTTCATAATCTCTCATTTGTTGTCTCATCCATAGGACTTGGGCACAACAATGCCCCTCATGACTATGTATTCCGCCTCACCAGTAGAGGTGGCTATTGAGTTTTGCTTCTTGCTAAACCAGAAATTAGTCTGTTTCCTAGCATTTGACATGTGCCTCAAGTGCTCTTCCCCCATCCACTCTGCATCCAAAGCATAGTCGAGTCTCGAATAGCCAATTAGCTTGAATCCACCTTCCTTTGGATACCATAGGCCTACTTCCCCGCTTCCTTTTAAGTATCTCAATATTCTCTTAGCTGATCATATGGCTCTCTTTTGGAGCAGATTGAAATCTTGCACATACACCTGACAAAGAAAGGTGATGTCCGGCTCCGCTAGTTTGTGAGATAGAAGCGATGATCCAATAAGTGCTCTCGTATCTTGTTTGATCTGAGCTTGCCATCCGCATCCATGTCCATTTTGATGATGTGTTCATTGGTATTTTTACGAAGACTTCTCCTCCATACCAAATTTCTTCATTAAATCTCTGGTGTATTTTGTTTGACTTATAAAGGTTCCATCCTTCACTGTTTCACTTGAAGTCCAAGGAAGAATGTCGGCTCTCCCATCATGCTCATTTCAAATTTACTTTGCATGAGGTTTGAGAATTTTCACACGACTCTTTGTTAGTGGATCCAAAAATGATGTCATCCACATATATTTGAACAAGCAAAGATACTCTTCTTGTCTTGAATTACGAAAAGTGTTCTATCTACTTTTCCTTTTGTGAATCCATTTTGATCGGGAATTGTGACAGGTATCATACCATGCTCGGGTGCCTTTTCAACTGCACAGGGCTCTCTTGAGTTTGTATACTTTGTCTCCAAGAGTCTTCTGCTCAAACCCTGGAGGTTGTTCAACATACACTTCTTCTTCCAATAGACCATTTAGGAATGCACTTTTTACATCCATTTGATATACAAAGTGAAATTTTTGTGAGCGGATAGGCAAAAACATCCTTATAGCTTCCAATCTTGCTACGAGGAGCAAATGTTTCATCAAAATCTATTCCTTCTTCTTGGCAATATCCTTTGGCTACCATCTTGCTTTGTTTCTTACCACGCAGCCTTCCTCGTTCATCTTATTTACGAATACCCATTTGGTTCCAATAACATTTTGATGTATGGGTCTTTGTACTAATTCCCATACTTTATTTCTCTCAAACGATTGACTCTTCTTGCATAGCTTGAATCCAATGTGTGTCATCCAATGCTTGTGACACATCTTTGGGCTCTATCTGCGAGATGAAGCATGTGAACATTGCTTCTTGTTGGGTTGGATCTTGTCTTGACGCCTTCTCTCATGTCTCCAATGACAAGTTACGGTGGATGGTCTCTCGGCCATCTTACATCGAGTTGGATTGAGTTAGTAGGTTGATTGACTTGCGGTTGTGTTCTTTGTGGTCGGCTCTCTCGTGATCACTCACCGCAGATTTTCCAAATTTTTTTGAGATTCACTATCTCATCTTCTTCGAATTGATAATCCCCGAACTTGAGATAGGGACTCTTCAGTAAGATTAGATGTTTTACTTATCGGTGACTCTTCAATGTCTTCTCCATTTATGTTTGGCTCATCGAATACTACATGAATGGATTCTTCAAACCATAGTTCTTTTGTTGAGTATTCTCGTAGGCTTTGCTTTGCTGAGTATCTAAGAAGATACCTCATCGACTTTACCATCAAAAGCCTTTAGGTTGTCTTTGCCATTATTGTGGATGAAGCATTTACATCCAAATATCCTGAAATATGCAACATTTGGTTTTCTTCCGATCCAGGATCTCATAGGGAGTCTTTGTCACCGCCTATTTATCATACATCTGTTTTGGGTGTAGCGGTGTGTTGATTGCTTGACCAAAATCTTTTTAGTAACCCCGCTTGACTAACATGGTCCTTTCCGCTTCTTTGAGGGTTACATTCCTTCTTTCGCAACTCCATTCTCACGTGGAGTCCTTGCGGTGATAGTTCATGACCAATACAATTCTCAATACGATCTTGAGTTATTATTCCATTGACAAACTCGGTTCCTCTATCGATCTTATTTTGATAATGGTTTGACTCTTCTCATTTTGTATCCTCTTCATCACCGTTTGTGGTAGCTTTTGTAGAGTTTCTTTCTTCTTGCACATGAATATTGTCCATGTATATCTTGAGTAGTCATCTACTACCACCAAGGTGTATTTCTTTCCACTTATGCTTCTTTGGTTCCACTTGGGCCAAATAGATCCATATGAAGCGGATGAATATTCTTGTTGAGGATGGACATGTCTTTTCTTTGAACGACGACTTGATTTGTTTTCCTTCCGACATGCATCACATATACTCTCCTTCTTGTATACCGAGTCCTGGAAGTCCTTCCACAAGATGACTTCTTGCTAGTTTGTTGATCGTTTTGAAATTCGGATGACTCGGCTTTTTGTGTGCCCCAACTTGATTCAATTTGTGCTCTTTGCTAGTAGACGGTCTTTGGGTGTTGCGGTTGACCAATCCACTACATACATATTTTTCTGTCTACATCCTTGCAAAGACAACTTCATTAGATTCAACATTTTTGATTTGGCATATTCCCATGTTGAATCTAACATTGTAGCCCTTGTCACAGAGTTGGTGATGCTTAGTAAATTGAAGTTTAGTCCTTCAACATATGCAACATCTGTGATTTCTAAACCATTCCTCCGGATGGATCCAATGCCTCTTATTTCACCAGGAGCTTCATTTCCTCCAAATATGACTTTGGCTCATTTGACTTCCTTGAATTTTGACAGATTTCTCTTATTTCTGTCATATGTCCGGGGAATGACCACTATCCATGTACCAGGTTCCTTGGCACTTTCAATTTTCCTTGAACCCGCAATCAAGGAAATTAAGTTTTAGGTACCCATTCTTGTCCGGGTCCTGAGGGGTTAGAATTATAAGATGATCCAACCAACCTATAACCAAATGATTTGACTCTAAGAGGTTGCCATCTATCGATGCCATAATCGTAATTAATCCTGGCAAATTGCTTGGGATTCTGGTTCATACAAAATTGTCTCTTTTGTGTGTATGCTGCGTGTATGTTTTAGCAATTGCCTTTCTTGGGTAATTGTGGTGTCTTTGAGTGTAGTGCCTAGGTGCATATGTGTCTTTGATGAAAGCTCTTAAGCTTTTGGAATGGCCTTTGTTGAGTTCTAGGCCTTTGCCATTTGGGCTTGTATTCCATAAGTCTAGCCGGTAGTTCACATTATTCGATCGGCTTGGCTTGGATATTTTCTACCATTCCCATCATATGTATTTCTTTTATGAGTTTTAAGGGTTTTTGGTAGCTCGCTTTTCTTTCTGAGTATTTTCGTTTGGAGTCTGTTTGAGGACTCGGTGAATTTCTTCTCACCGCCCTTTCAAGACTCTCAATCGGTCATTATCCTTTTCCTTTGTAACCAAGGCCGCTTTGCTTAGTATTGTGCTTTGGATTGAAAGTGTGTGCAACATTTAGAGTTTTGGATTTTTCGGACTCTTCATGACTTGAAGATCCTTTTTCCAAAATTACTCTTGAGGTTTGACATGGCACGGAGGAATCAAATCCTAAGCTTTGTCTTGTCTCCACATTTTCTTTGACTCATAATAAGATCATCCAATGATTTAGATGCCTTAGTGAATGAGGCAATAACATTTTTGAGGTCATTCTCCTCTTTTCTATAGCGACAATTTACGCTATTAATTTAGCATTTTCACCTTTAAACTTTTATTCTCATCGGCTATTTGACTTAGAGTACTCGGCTCCTTAGTCGACTTTGAGTTTTGACTTTTGAGTAGGCTGTTTTCCTCATTCAATAGTGTGTGTGAGGTTTTAATGTGCTCAAAATCTTTCATCATTTTGCCTAATGAATCATAAAGATCGAGTGGGTGATGAAGTGTGTGTGTCACGATCACTATCACTAGTGTCCGAGCTTGTTGAGTTAGATCGTACCTCATCTTCTTGATCTTGTTCTTTGGCCATTAAGCGGATCAAGGCTTCTTCTTCGAGTCACTTGTGTAGTCGGCTTCACCGCTCTCTGAGTCACCTTGTCTCCTTGACTTAGCTGTCTCGGCGATCTCTGCGACCATCATTGCCTTTTTCTTCTCTTGTCTTCTTTCTCTCAAGACCTTTCTTTCTTCTTCGTTTACGTACTTGTTGACTACGGATATGAGCGATCAATAGCATAGTGACCTGTTGTCTACAATTCCAACATAGATATTCACCTTTTGATCGACTCTTTCTATTCTTGAGTTGTCGACCCTTTGATACTCAACTTGTTGATGATCTGTTCTCTTGGTTGGCCTATCATCCCTTGATTTGGAGGAGGTGAGTGTCTTCCGGAGGATTCACCCTTTCCTCTCTTGTAGTTCTTGTTAAAGAACTTGTTAAATCTTTTAACCATCGTTTATTTCTTCGGGTCAATTGCCTCTTTGACCTCGACTCTCCTTCCATCTTTGACAACTAGAAGCACTGTTTTGGGTACAATTTGTCTCTTCCTGGTCTTTCCTTCTCGGCTCAAACTCGTAGGCTTTGAGGTCCGAGAATAACTCATGATTGGATGTCTTTGATAGGTCCATGGAGTGTCTTAATGCCATGACCTTCATCTCCCATTCACCGGAAGACTTTTTAGGATCTTCATACACATTTCCTTCGTGTATATTCCTTTCCAAGTGTAGACAACTCATTTGTGATTTACGTAAACCGAGCATCCGGTTGATCCAGGTTTTCTCCGAGATCATTTTAAAGTTCTCAAATTTTTGTCGACGACCACCAAAAGTTTGTTTTCTTTGATTTGCTCACGAGCCTTCACAAATCAATGTCGGTTTGTCCCATTTCCTTAGCGATTTTGCATGATTTCACTTTATTGAACATGGCTTTGTCAAGGTTTTGTAAAGAATGTCCTTGGCTACATTGTCCGTGGTTGTATCTTTTTTGTCATCATTTGTCCACTCGGTTCTTGGTTTTCAACCATGGTAGTGGGAGCGACATCTTCTTCTCCTTCACCGCAACTCTTAAATGCAATTTGTGTTCACCTTTAATATTTGCGAGGCCCATCTTCTATCACTATCCACATCTCATCATGTAATCTTTGATAGATGAGCACTGCATACGAATTTTCCAATCATCAAATTCTTCAATAGTGAACATAGGAATGCGTGTTAGATTTGCTTCCATGATAATAACTTTTAATGATAGAAAAGAGTTTTGAAGGCTTAAGTACTAAAGCGGACTTTTGAAAAGTTTGGAGATCTAGTTCAAGAACCGGTGCGGAGGGTTCAATGAACCAACCGCTCGATACCACTTGTAGGTCCCAAGGGGTGTAAGTGTAAGGTTTAGAAGGGGGGTTGAATAAACCTTGCCAAATTTTCGATTTAGGCCTTTTAAATCTCTGAGTTCTACACACCAGTATCCTTGATGGACGATGATCGAATTAGTCACTCAAGAGAGTTAATCTCTCAACGAATGACTCACCGAAAGTTAATAGAGTAACTCAAATTTGTTGGCTATAATTTGACTCGAGATGTGGTTTTGTTTTCAAAAAGACTTAACACCCTTAAGTTTGATTAAGCAAGTTTTTGACTTGATTTAGTACTTATCAATTATTAAATGGATAGCAAATTTATCGTGAGATATAAGCAATTAAAAGTGCGGATATTTAAATGTCTTTGTAAAGTAAATGACACAAAAAGTTTTTATAGAGGTTCGAAGATGGGGTAATTCTTCTACTCCTCTCTTCTCCAACTCCTGGAGGAATCCACTAAGTAATGATCGGTTTACAAAGTGGTAGCAGTCCGGATACAAGTCTTGATCACAACAAATGACTTGATCCTTTGGGACTCGATCCGAGACGCCTTGATCACTCACCGGCTTCTCGTGCGACTCGGCTTCTTCACAGGCAAATGCTTTGCTACTACTGACTCACTTGCTCAAGCACTTTGGATTTGATCACGAAGCCCTCCAAAAGCTTAAGACTTGGTTCGACCTTGAACCTTTCTACAATCCTTCTTGGAATGTAGACCCCTTGTTTTCAGTATTTTCCTCTTCAACTGATTGAAGTTCTCTTTCCTTCACAAGTAAGTGTTGGATTGATGTACTTGAAGTGTAGGCTTGAGGATTGAGAATGTTTCATTTTGATAAGCTTGTATATCTCACGTGTGTCATTCATCTTTCTTCTCAAACAAACTCCTCGGCCTTTTATAGTGAACTTTCAAAAATTTGCCCGTTGAAGAGATAGGCTCATTTTTGAAAATCACTTTGCGATCGTTGGTATGCGCTTCTTGGAATTGCCATTTCCTCGTATGAAATGTTTTATCACCTTTTGAGTCGACACGGTGTAGTGCTTCCCATTGGTTCATTTCTTTTGCACGCTCGGGAGGTGAGCACTCCAAGAAAGGTAGTATGGAGATATTACTTGTTTAAGTAAATCTCTTGATTTACGTAACGGTTCTTTTGCGATTATCTCGACTTGACGCATTTCCTTGCTTTCCCAGGTGACTTAGAGTCGACTTCCAATCATGGATGACTCTTGTCACTTGACTTGAGACTTGGCTTCTCTTGAGTTGACTTGACGATGTTCCACTCACCGCATCTCACTGTTTCTTGATCGAGTTCTGTCTGCTCTTCTTTGTTTTACTCAAATTGTCTCACAAGAGTTTTCCTTCAAGCCTCCGGTTGTCTTCTTGCAAGTTGGAGCGTAGGTGACTTAACTCGGCTTGGCGGCTCTAATTGTTACAATACATTTCAAAGCAAGAATTGGGGAGCCAACTTTCTATTCTAAGTTTTACATGGCATTCATCAAAATCTAAACAATAAAATTCCTAACACGGATCTATTTTATATTCGATTTTTGTATTTCGTGTTAGTTGTTTTGCCTATCTATTTGTTGTTTCTTGTGATTAATTCTTGTGGATTACCTGATTAGTAATTTGCATGTTTAATATGTTGGTTCATAATTCAGGAAATAAAATCTAACATTAGATAACAGATTCATAACATAAACGGATGTAGAGTTGGAAGGCTTACTATTATTTGTGGGGGTTTACTTTAATTCTCTATGCTTTTGGGAGTTGATATTGGTTGTTGGGTAGGGAATTACTTGTAATTGAATATTGGTCTACGGTTTGTTTATTTCGGGAGATGAAATAAACTACGTTAGGAATTAAACCCATAGATGAAACTGGTTATTGTGAAACACTAATTGGAATTAATATTAATAAAGCATGTCAAGATCATAGTCCTTAGATTGCTTTTGTGATTGATTGAATTTCGTGATGTTTGACGATTTACAATACTTAGATATTTTAGTTTAATAATTTTAGGGTTAATTAGATACACTTTTCATTTTACAGTTGCTTCAATAAAATTGGACTATGGGATTTTCTATACTTTATGTGCTTCAGATCAATCCCTACGGAATACGACCTTATTTGCCACTATCAATAAACTACGCCGTACACTTGCGTTTAGCGAAAAGATTTTAGTGATGAAGTTTTTATCCTATGCAATGGTCTCATAACCACATATATATAGAGCGAGAAAAGTCTCTCAAAATAGTAGCTTGATTTTTTCCTGCCCATTTTCAATTACTATAAAATAGTAATTAAAATCTCTCCAATAAAGAAAATATTGATTATTATTAAAATAGTAGTTTTTGGTAGTCAACATTTAAGTTTTATTAATTAGAATTATATAAAAAATAGTTTTTCAAATTTGAGTGTGTACAACATTAACCATTAGATTAACGTGTTGGCAATCTTTATAATAACTTTTTTATTTTTGATCCATTTTTAATGTATACGATATTCTGTTTAACACCCATATTAAGTAGTAAGAGATAATAAAAAATAGATAAAGAATATTATAATTATATTTATACTAGAACCACACCGATGTATTGTACGGGATTTGTCCAACATTAAAATTTTAGTGTCATGAATTTTAAGTTATATTAATTAAAATTATATAAAAAATAGTTTTTCAAATTTGAGTGTGTACAACATTAACCATTAGATTAACGTGTTGGCAATCTTTATAATAACTTTTTCATTTTTGATCCATTTTTAATGTATACGATATTCTGTTTAACACTCATATTAACTAGTAAGAGATAATAAAAAATTGATAAAGAATATTATAATTATATTTATACTAGAACCACACTGATGTATTACACGGGATTTGTCCAAAATTAAAATTTTAGTGTCACGAATTCCTTTGTAATAATTATAGGATATCCAAAATACTAATTAGAAGTAATAAAAAAGAAATCCAAAAATTAGAAGAGTATCATACAAATAGTTCACTTCAAATTCTAAAAAATTTCTTTGTAAACTACATTATTTGTTCTATTTCTAAGCGTGCCTTTGTCACAACAAAGAATTTTCAAACTCCTTCCATTCTTAAGTCTCGATATGGACACATAAAGTTGAATGTGAGATTGTGATAAAATCTTGTATATTTGCGATTATAATTTATTTTTAGAGTTGAGATTTGAATCCCGTAGTAGCAAAACATCACAAACTAAAAGGTGCATATAAACTATTCTAAAGAAAAAGTGCATATAAACCAAATATATTTTTAAAAGATAATATTTTAAATGTATGTCAAACCCCAATTTCTATTGGTAGGTAGTTTCCTTGATTTGTTTCTCGAATTTGTTGAGAAAATTAAAGATAATTTGACAGGTTCCTGTAGTATAATCACTATCCAGTCTCGGATTGATAATTAAATAAATTGGTTTATTTTAATCTTAATTGTGGGATAGGATCAGCTATATCTATGATGAGCTTATTTAATTTGATTATAATTTGCTTTAAATTATTTATTTAATTGTGAATATAATTTGTTAGTGGGTAAAACCTGGATTTAAGAAGAGTAATATAAAATATATGTTGGAGTTAGCATAAATCCGAAATTAAAAGGTGCATATAAATCAAATATATTTTTGAAATATAATAGTTTTAAATGATATCGTAGATAAATCCTTGATATTTAGATTACTTCTTATCTCTTAAAATTGTTATTATATTTTAAATTTGTAATCTTTTAAATTCAAAAATATATTATCAATTCCCTTTAATTTGTAGATAGGAATGCCACATGGATAATTATAAAGTAGACATGTGGAATTGGGAGAGTGAGGAGTTTACACATGTCAAAATTAATGAGGTGATGACATGTGTCAACTTTATTTTCTCTTTTAGTATATAGGGTTGATATATATATGTATATATATATATATATGCATATGTATATTTAAAAATGGCAGGCTACCTAGCTAGTCCGCTTAACCTGCAGGCTAGTCCTAACGGGCTTCAAGCTAGACAGTCCGGGCAAAAAAAGGACATTGATTTAAACCGCCAAAAATAATTTAGCCTAAACTGTGAGGCCCCAAAATTTTCAACCGTAGACGATACAATCACGAATATTTTTTTTTCTCTTTTTTGTTTAAAAAAAACAAACAAACTATGCCTCAACTTTTGATATTTTGAAACAAGATATAAGTTTTGGAAGTATCCATTACGATAAACTCAATATCTTTACTCAAAGTCTATTATCTTAGTTTATCAAACTTGTATTATAAAATTTTAAAATTCTTAAAATATTATAATAGTGCTTAAAACTATTTCGAAGAAATATAATTTCGTCCCTTGAACAAACCTTTTCATCTTTATGATGTTTGAAAACTACCTACTACTAAAATCGTATTTTAATAAAAATACAATATCTTTTTCTTGAAAGTTCATTTAGTACAAAATTTATATTTTCAAAAGAATAGTACTTTAGATTTATTCTATTAAAAAAAATCCAATTCTTTTATTGAGAATAGCAAAGTCTCATTTTTTTCGATTATTTTGAGTTACATTCTAGTTGATATAACTAGTAGATGTATCATTTATAATAGTTTTATTTTTATTTTACGGCGTACATTAATAACACCTATTTTCACTTCTTTGACTATGGTCGATTTCTTTCAACTTTGAACGGATACATTAACCGGTTGGATTTTTTTCTTAACAACTAACTATTTTCTTGTAACATAAAATTTATTTAAATACTTTATTAAATTTGAAATTTTATTTATATATTACAAAATAATTTTATAATATAATTAATTATCTTGATTGATGTTATTAACTTGTACTATTAGTTCTAATTTTATTTAACTTGGATAATGAGTGATTATGGAATTTTTGAACTTAATTAACATCAATTTTGACAAAATAAAAAAAAAAGAATATAATAGGGTCTCTATAGGGTTGGACGGCCAAGCTTGGGAGGACAAAGGTAGACTTTGTCAAATTTCAATTATTCCACCTTTTTATTTTTTTTATAAACTTCTCTTTTCCTTAATTACACACATTATTCTTTATACACCTTATTATTTTACACACCCTAATATTTTATACACAACTTTAAAAAAACAAAAAGAAAAAGAAAAATGGTACCACTTGAGGAGTTGGTGGATGTCCATGATGGGTGGATGAATAAGAGGAATTTTAACAATTCAATCACTTCTTGTATAATATTCTCCTACTCCACTAGTTATTTAATTTTGCCAATTCTTCTCCTATTTTTCCACAACTTTTTTTTTATCCCATTCAATATTTTTGCAAGATAACACCACATGTCTTTGACCCCTTTTGTTCCCCATGCAACAAGAAGACAAACAACAAATTAAAATAAAAATGGGGAGAGAGGATAGGGATTGATCGGCCAAATTGGCCAAGGGGAAAGGAAAAAAGAAAGTTCTCTTAGTCATATTTCACTTACTCCACTCTCTCATTTACTCCCTCACTTAGTCATTTTTCCTCTCTCCAAAAAAACAAGACCAATCCTCCTATTCTAGGAGACTAAGGACCGAAAATATGGAATTGAAGAGTAGTAAGAATTTTTATTTTCAATCTTTCATTCTTATCTTCATCTTCCACCTTCAAGCCCTATTCTTCAAAACCCAACTTGATTATACCATTATTCTTGAAGGAGACTTTGGTGCCGTGTGATTTAAAGAGGATGAATTAGAGAAGAAAACTTAGTAATAAGTAGTATATAGAGATTTCAACTACCTCTAAGTTTAAGGTAAGATTGTTGGTTTTAGTACTCCTTTTCCTTCTCAAACTCTAACCAATTCTTGACTCAATAAATTTGGAAAATATGGATTTAGGGGCTGAACATGGAATGATTGGAGATCAAGTTAAGAAGGAGGAAGTATTCTCATTTTTAGAACCACTACATGAAGAGCTTTAAGGTGGGTGAAAAATATTTCTACAAAAATGCATCATTCTTTCTACTAGTGCACAAAAATACATGCTCATGCGATAATATGATATTTTATGAATTTTATCAATTATTTATGAGATTTATGTTTTAATGAAATTTTGAGAAAATAAAAAGATGAGTATGATATTTTTCTTGCATAAAATGTTGATAAAATTGTTCATCGTAATGCTTTTATGATTTATGATGCTATGAATGTTCAAATATATTTTAAAAATATTTAGAATGAGTTTTTATATATTATTGGAATTCTGGACTTGTAACTTGTGCAAGAAAAAACGAAGCTTGGGTTATTTTTTGTAATTATTGTGAAATATTGGGCCAAAAGTGTAAATATGAAAAACTGTGAAGGCCACCTCTGAAAATTCGAATATTAGACCCAATAATCTATAAATTTCATATATGAAGTGACTTGAAAGATTGGGACCCCTTCCGGGCAAGAAAATACAATAAGGAATAAGTTTGATATCAAAATATAAAATTGTAAAACTTAAAGGACCAAAATGGTAATTTTCGAAACTGGGGCAGTCAAGGTACCTTGAAATCTTGCAGATTTATTTAATATGGTATTTTGAACCTTTAGTTCAAATTTCATAACTATCCGACTTGAAACGAGCCTTTAACGATAAAAAATCACTTTTGGGCCAAAATTATAATTTTCGAAAATGAGGTACCTAACTTTCGAATTTTCAAAAACTGTTTTAATCACAACTTATTACTTTCCTAAGAAGTATTTTAAAATTTAAATCACCTCAAAACCCTTCCCGGTTTAAGAGTTACCTAATTTTAAAATATCAAGTCAAAAATTATAATTTTTGGAAAACTAGAGGGCGAATCAGCAAATTTTATAAAATCTGTCTCGAGCCTCTGGAAAATTTAAACCTCTGAGAATTTAGAAATTTTTGGAACTGACCTTACTCTTTTCCAACCGCATGTTTTGTTTTTTTGAAATAAATATCAGATATTGTGTGGCCAAGATCACTCCGGACTTGCTAACTGATTTTATCAAATTTTTCAAACGAGAAAAATAGTGACTGGAAGAGAAATTGTGAAGTGAAGATTTTAAATTAAACGTAAAGTGGAATTAAAAGTGAAGTGAAATGTGAAGTGAAGTGAAATGAGAAGTGAAGTGAAATGTGAAGTGAAATATGAAGTGAAATGATAAGTGGAAGTGAAATTGAGAATGAAAGTGAAAAGTAAAGTGAAATATTAAAGTGGGATAATTTGCTTCGGCTTTATCCGAGTGGGATAATTTGCTTCGGCTTATCCAAGTGATGTGGGATAATTTGCTTCTGTCACGCCCCAAACGGGACGCGACGACGATCCACAACTTAAATACAAATAACCAAACAGTCTAGACGAATATCATCGAGAACCCAATGAAACAGAGTCAAATAGCAGCAGAATAAAGAACAAGTACAAATTAAAACTTACAGTCCACAATATCCATAATCCAAATTACATCCCCGATATGATCTAAAGATAATAACTTAAAAGTCAAAGGTTCCTACGCCCTTCAGTTACAAACCGGAATGAAAAAAATACAAGAGTCCAACAACAAACACAAGAAAAGAGTCCAACAACAACAACAAGAAGTAGTAAGTCCAACAACAAATAATAGTAACAAGTCCAAATGACATCAACAACAAAAGATAGTAAATCCAACAAGCGGAGTACAAGGGCTCAATCCGTAGTCGGTTCAGCATCTTCAACGAAGTCCTCATCTAAAGGTTAGAAAACAGGTGGGGATGAGACAATAATTTCAGTGGATGGGGTGATCGTGTGCAAGTGTGGTGATATATAGTTAATGCGAGAAAACAGTTATATGAAAACGCGTGAGTATGATGCATTATTCGCACACAGTCAACAAGCGTCGTGATAAATATATTTAAGTAATATACTTATACAGTTCAAGAAAATAGTTCGTGGTCACACAGGCACTATGTGATTCAGGCTAGACAGGTAAAATTGCGTACGGAACGTAACGCCAATCCCATGCAAGACAAATAATTGTTGCGTACGGATTTGTAGCGCCAACCAATGGAAAACAAGTAGCGGTTGCGTACGGATTTGTAGCGCCAACTAAACGGGTCCGATAACTCCAGAATCGTGTGGATTAGACAGCGATTCCTTCATTCTTCCTTGTAACTCCCCGGACAAGATGGTCCAAGACCATCACCTTATCGCTCCGTAGGCAAAGACAAAATCCACAGTGGAGCTTGCAAGGCTCGGATTTGTCATAATCATGATTATACCTCAAGTACTATGACCCGCTTCCCTTGGACACTCCGTCCCTCAGTTGCGGGATTAGGATGATGGGGCCGAAAGAGTGGAATAGCAGCCGAGCTGCCCGGTTCCATCCCCGACATATCCATTCCGACTGTGAGCTCGACACACCAAGTTGACTCAGGCAGGAAAGTAAATATAAGTTCAGGTAGTCAACCAGGCAGTCGAGTATATTGATTCAGGGAAGCAGTTCAGGAAAGTTTTCGAAAAACGCGAGTGGCAATTATGGCGTTGGTGGAGTTGTTGGATGAAGATGATTATCGGAAGGATAAGTAATCTTCGATATCTTGAAAAAATAATGTGGAACATAAGTCCCGTTATGGATTCGAAATCGCAAGACAAGGAAGTCTCCCAACTCTTGTACACATACACCTTGTGTATTCATCTTGTGTATTAATACACCATTAATTCAAATCTTATACACAATACCTTATACACCAATTCTTTATTATAAACTTACCCAACATGTTGGAGGCTTCCCAACATTCCATGCCAACATCCTCCTCAATCCCTTCAATTTCATCCTCCCATGCAAGACCACACTTTGACCAAGGCCTTTGTCCCCATGCTAGAGACAAGTTGGAAGACATAGAATTTGATCCAAAAAAATTGTCTCCTCCCCCTCTCCACCTCAATTTTCGTCCATAACACCTTGAGGATCAAAAACATTTGATCAAAATATCATTTTCATCCAACACATTCATAATTCAAGCATTTTCTCCAACTTCTCTCTAAAATCTCCAACATCTCTCTAAGTATATCTTCATCCACTCCTTCATATCTTCAAGAACACTTCTTTATATCTTCAAATCTTCAAACACCATATCTTCAAATCTTCAAACACCATTCCTTCACATCTTCAAATCTTCAAACACCATATCTTCAAATCATCAAACACCATTCCTTCACATCTTCAAACCTTCAAACAATATATCTTCATATCTTCAAATCTTCAAACACAATTCCTTCACATCTTCAAACATCCTTCACAACTTCAAGAACATCTTCTTCATATCATAAAACACTTCTTCTTTCTTCAAACAACTAAACAAAAACAAACATTTTTCCTACTTAAATCATAAAATTCGAACCATCACTACCAAGGTAAGGAAAATGTCTTTTTCAATCCATTTTTGATATCACCTAACTCATCTCTTTCACCTTCTAATTTAAGTTTGATTTTTGATTTTGAGGTATACCTAGAAGACCTTTGAAGTTGTTAAGAGACTTGTCATCTTGAAGAAAATTGTGAAGAAGTTGGACAATAAGGTAAGAAATGGAATTTTTGTTACCTTTTCTTCTTCTCTTTTTATTTTCCAAACTTTGACACTCCATTTTCATTTTTGGAGTTTTAGGGGCTGACTTTGGAGGTTAACATTAATGGTGACCAAAATCTTGCACTTGGAAGGCATTACTAGTCACACTTTATTCACTACACAAGGTAAGTGTAGTAATTCCAATTTTCTCACTATCTTCTTCTTCCCCTTAAATTTTAACCACATTCTTCTAACTCCTATATTTTTTTGATATTCCTTGACTTAGGGGCTGACCTAAGTCACTCCTTTATCGAGAGAGATTTATTTCATTTTTCCCAACAAACCGAACTTTAAGGTGGGTGGAAAAATCCTTTCAACTCCTAGGTGTTTTAATTCATAAAAATGCATGTAGTATTTTTTTATTGAGCATTTGAGATATATATTATGTATTGTATGCTATTTTCTTGTATCAAGTTGAAAAATTCTCAAGTGTTGCTCAAAAATGCGATTTATCGAAAAATAGGACATACATGTACACTTTATTGTTGTACTTGATGAATGCTTGCACAAAATGGACATGTATGTTTATGACCTTTGAAACCTATGTTTTGAATGATTTATAACCTGGAAAAGTCGAGCATAATTGATTAAATTTCGATTTTTGGACTTAAAATGCAAAAATGGAAAGTTGGTGGACTTAATTGCAAGAAAATAAAACTTAAGGGACCTCTCTGTAATTTTCGATTTTTGGGACTGTACTCAGGTTCAAAAATGATGTTTTGACATTTTAATAAAGTTTTAAGAGTTTTTAGATAATTAAAATCAACCTTTAAAAGCCCAAGGACTAGATTGCAAAATTTGAGAAGTTTAAGGGCTATTTTGCAAATTTCGAAACTGTACCAGACCCAAATTTTAAAATTTGAAATTTTAACTCTTAAGGGACTGGAATTAACATATTTTAAGTGTATTCCAAAAATCCAAGTGTTTAGAGCTTGGAAAGTAATTTTATGAAACTTGAGTGACCAAATTGTAAAAGATTAAACTTGAGGACCCAAATGAAATTTCCAGGACTTATGCAGCCCATGCACCTGGAAATACTAATTTACCTATAATATAATTATATTTTGGACCCCAGGTTCAAATTTCATAACAATTGGACCCCTAAAAGTCTTAAAGGCAATTATTTCAAAATGGGACAAAAATGAGATTTTCAAAAGTTAAGGGACCTATACTTAAGACGTTTTAAAACTGTTTTGTCCCAATGTTCCACTAACCTTAGTGACATTTTCCAACTGGAATCACATTAAAAAGCCTTCCGGTTTGTGAGTTCCGATTATTTTAAACTTAGGGCCCGAAATGACAATTTTAACAATTTTGGGGCCAATGTGAGAATTTTATAAAAACTCGACCTCAAAACTTTAAAAACCTGAATCTCTGAACAATTTAGAGAATTTAGGAACTGACCTCATAATTTTTCAAGGTCGGGACATTTATTTATTTACCCAAAAGTATTGTTTTTTTTTCAAAACGGGGCTAATTGTAAATTTTATTTTTATAAGGACCTAACTCAAATTATTTCCTTTTAAATAAATAGCCCTGGACCCTCTTACTTTAATATTTAATTAAAATATTTTATTTTCTTAATAATCCCTTAGTTTATCGGATCGTCTTGATCGATTAATACCCGATCGCGGGGCGACTTTCTCGTCTTACGATTTCGAATCTATAACGGGACTTATGTTCTTCCTAATCCTTAAGATATCGAAGAATACTTATCCTCTCGATAATTATCTTCATCCCAATAACTCCACCAACGCCATAACTATCTTGTGCAAAATTTGAGAACTTTTCATGAATCGCTTCCCGAATCAATAATACTCATTTGCTGGTTGACTGACTACGAACATGTACTTAATTTCTGCTGAGTCAACTTGGTGTGTCGAGCTCACGATCGGAATGGATACGTCGGGGATGGAACCGGCAGCTCGGCTGCTATTCCACTCTCCTACCCCATCGTCCCTAATCCCGCAACCGAGGGACGGAGTTTGTCCAAGGGAAGCGGGTCATAGTACTTGAGGTATAATCATGATTATGATGAATCCGAGCCTTGCTAGCTCCAACGTGGATTTTGTCTTTGCCTACGGAGCGATAAGGTGACGAGTCTTTGACCATCATGAACGGGGAGTTACAAGGAAGAACAAAGGAATCGTCGATCCACACGATTCCGAGTTGAACGGAACGGTTTGCGCTACATATCGATCGCAACCACTAATTGTCTTGCATAGGAATGGCGCTACACATCAGTACGCAATCCCCATGTCTTGCTTGAACCATAATGCCTGCGTGACCACGAACTGTTTTCTTAAACTGTATAAGTATATTACTTAATATATTTATCACGACGCTTGTGGACTATGTGTGAACACATGCATCATACCTCACGCGCTTTCATACAACCGTTTTCTCGCATTAACTTTATATATCGCCACACTCACACACGATCACCCATCCACTGAGATTTCTGTCTCATTCCCTCCTGTTTTCTAACTTTTAGATGAAGAGTACGCTGAAGACATCGAACCTACTGCAGATTGAATCCCTACCAGTGATGTGGAGCGACATTTCCTTTTACTTTTATTTGTTGTTGGACTCCTTCATTTTATTTCTGTTTGGGCGGTAAGTTAACTCAGATAATCTTTTGGGTTGTTTTCGGATACCGCCAGACTTGAAGATGTAATTTGTACTCGTGTTTATTTTAATTCCGCTGCATTAGACTCTATTTCACTTGGAGTTTCGTATCTTTGGTTTAGACTGTTGATTTATTTCTGTTTAAGTGATTGATCGTTGTCGCGTCACGTTTGGGGCGTGACAGTTATGGTATCAGAGCTCGGCTAGTAAGATGGAAACTTACACCGAGCTGACCCAGGATAGGACCGTCGGACTGTGTTGGATAGTACCGCGACTTGACCAATTAAGTGTGAAATCGATTTCAATAATGGCATAGAACCGTATTATTGATGTTTATGTTAAGTCATAATTTATACTTGGAGAATCCATAGTCATACTTGATTTGACTAAGTTGACTCTTGACTGACTTTCCTTAGTCATTCTTTTCTTGTTCTTCCTTATCTTTTCCTTACATTCGTCTAATCCGCCTTAGTTTTGTTTGACCAGGATAGGTTCCTTTGCCTTGGATTGGGTACTACTACTAGATGACCTAAGTTGAATCTTGGATGAATATTTGAACTCTTTTGGGTTGTTATAGTGTTAAGATATCCGGATATTTCTCTATTTGGACGTTAGGTGATTTAGAAAATCCCTGATTTAGAGATGGAATTTTTGGTACCTTTTCTTCTTCTCTTTTTATTTTCCAAACTTTGACACTCCATTTTCATTTTTGGAGTTTTAGGGGCTGACTTTGGAGGTTAACATTAATGGTGACCAAAATCTTGCACTTGGAAGCCATTACTAGTCACACTTTATTCACTACACAAGGTAAGTGTAGTAATTCCAATTTTCTCACTATCTTCTTCTTCCCCTTAAATTTTAACCACATTCTTCTAACTCCTATACTGACCTAAGTCACTCCTTCATCGAGAGAGATTTATTTCATTTTTCCCAACAAACCGAACTTTAAGGTGGGTGGAAAAATCCTTTCAACTCCTAGGTGTTTTAATTCATAAAAATGCATGTAGTATTTTGTTATTGAGCATTTGAGATATATATTATGTATTTCATGCTATTTTCTTGTATCAAGTTGAAAAATTCTCAAGTGTTGCTCAAAAATGCGATTTATCGAAAAATAGGACATACATGTACATTTTATTGTTGTACTTGATGAATGCTTGCACGAAATGGACATGTATGTTTATGACCTTTGAAACCTATGTTTTGAAAGATTTATAACCTGGAAAAGTCGAGCATAATTGATTAAATTTCGATTTTTGGACTTAAAATGCAAAAATGGAAAGTTGGTGGACTTAATTGCAAAAAAATAAAACTTAAGGGACCTCTCTGTAATTTTCGATTTTTGGGACTGTACTCAGGTTCAAAAATGATGTTTTGACATTTTAATAAAGTTTTAAGAGTTTTTAGATAATTAAAATCAACCTTTAAAAGCCCAAGGACTAGATTGCAAAATTTGAGAAGTTTAAGGGCTATTTTGCAAATTTCGAAACTGTACCAGACCTAAATTTTAAAATTTGAAATTTTAACTCTTAGGGGACTGGAATTAATATATTTTAAGTTTATTCCAAAAATTCAAGTGTTTAGAGCTTGGAAAGTAATTTTATGAAACTTGAGTGACCAAATTGTAAAAGATTAAATTTGAGGACCCAAATGAAATTTCCAGGACTTATGCAGCCCATGCACCTGGAAATACTAATTTACCTATAACATAATTATATTTCGGACCCAAGGTTCAAATTTCATAACAATTGGACCCCTAAAAGCTTTAAAGGCAATTATTTCAAAATGGGACAAAAATGAGATTTTCAAAAGTTAAGGGACCTATACTTAAGACGTTTTAAAACTGTTTTGTCCCAATGTTCCACTAACCTTAGTGACATTTTCCAACCGGAATCACATTAAAAAGCCTTCCGGTTTGTGAGTTCCGATTATTTTAAACTTAGGGCCCGAAATGACAATTTTAACAATTTTGGGGCCAATGTGAGAATTTTATAAAAACTCGACCTCAAAACTTTAAAAACCTGAATCTCTAAAAAATTTAGAGAATTTAGGAACTGACCTCATAATTTTTCAAGGTCGGGACATTTATTTATTTAACTTTTAACCCCAAAAGTATTGTTTTTTTTCAAAACGGGACTAATTGTAAATTTTATTTTTATAAGGACCTAACTCAAATTATTTCCTTTTAAAGAAACAGCCCTGGACCCTCTTACTTTAATATTTAATTAAAATATTTTATTTTCTTAAAAATCCCTTAGCTTATCGGATCGTCTTGACCGATTAATACCCGATCGCGGGGCGACTTCCTCGTCTTACGATTTCGAATCTATAACGGGACTTATGTTCCTCCTAATCCTTAAGATATCAAAGAATACTTATCCTCCCGATAATTATCTTCATCCCAATAACTCCACCAACGCCATAACTATCTTGTGCAAAATTTGAGAACTTTTCATGAACTGTTTCCCGAATCAATAATACTTTTTGCCTGGTTGACTACCCGAACGTGTACTTAATTTCTGCTGAGTCAACTTGGTGTGTCGAGCTCACGGTCGAAATGGATACGTCGGGGATGGAACCGGCAGCTCGGCTGCTATTCCACTCTCCTACCCCATCGTCCTAATCCCACAACTGAGGGACGGAGTTTGTCCAAGGGAAGCGGGTCGTAGTACTTGAGGTATAATCATGATTATGACGAATCCGAGCTTTGCTAGCTCCAACGTGGATTTTGTCTTTGCCTATGGAGCGATAAGGTGACGGGTCTTTGACCATCATGAACGGGGAGTTACAAGGAAGAACAAAGGAATCGCTGTCTGATCCACACGATTCCGGAGTTGAACGCAGGCGGGTTGGCGCTACATATCGACGCAACCACTAATTGTCTTGCATAGGATTGGCGCTACACATCGATGCACGCAATCCCCATGTCTTGCTTGAACCATAGTGCTGCGTGACCACGAACTGTTTTCTTAAACTGTATAAGTATATTACTTAATATATTTATCACAACGCTTGTGGACTATGTGTGAACACATGCATCATACCTCACGCGCTTTCATACAACCGTTTTCTCGCATTAACTTTATATATCGCCACACTCACACACGATCACCCATCCACTGAGATTTCTGTCTCATTCTCTCCTGTTTTCTAACCTTTAGATGAAGAGTACGCTGAAGACATCGAACTCTCGCAGATTGAATCCCTACCAGTGATGTGGAGCGACATTTCCTTTTACTTTTATTTGTTGTTGGACTCCTTCATTTTATTTCTTTTTGGGCGTAAGTTAACTCGGATAATCTTTTGGGTTGTTTTCGGATACCGCCGAGACTTGAAGATGTAATTTGTACTCGTGTTTATTTTAATTCCGCTGCATTAGACTCTATTTCACTTGGAATTTCGTATCTTTGGTTTAGACTGTTGGTTTATTTCTGTTTAAGTGATTGATCGTTGTCGCGTCACGTTTGGGGCGTGACAGACAATCGAGTATTATTGATTCAGGGAAGCAGTTTAGGAAAGTTTTCGAAAAACGCGAGTGGCAATTATGGCGTTGGTGGAGTTGTTGGATGAAGATGATTATCGGAAGGATAAGTAATCTTCGATATCTTGAAAAAATAAGGTGGAACATAAGTCCCGTTATAGATTCGAAATCGCAAGACAAGGAAGTCGCCCCGCGATCGGGTATTAATCGGTCAAAACGATCCGATAAGTCAAGGGTTTTTGGGAAAATAAAACATTTTAATTAATAATTAAAATCAGAGGGTCCAGGGCTGTTTTAGAAAAAGAAAAATAATTTGAGTTAGGTCCTTGATAAAAAGAAAATTTACAATTAGCCCTGTTTGTGAAAACTAATACTTTTGGGGTTAAAAATTGAATAAATAAATATCCCAACCTTGAAAACTTATGAGGTCAGTTCCTAAATTCTCTAAATTGTTCATAGATTCAGGTTTCTAAAGTTTTGAGGTCGAGTTTTTATAAAATTCTCACATTTGGCCCAAATTTGTTAAAATTGTCATTTCGGGCCTTAAGTCAAAAATAATCGGAACTCACAAACCGGAAGGGCTTTTAATGTGATTCCAGTTGGAAAATATCACTAAGGTTAGTAGGATATTGGGACAAAATCATTTTTTAAAATAAATAAGTTTAGGTCCTTTAACTTTTGAAAATCTCATTTTTTGTCCCATTTTGAAATAATTGCCTTTAAGGCTTTTAGGGGTCCAATTGTTATGAAATTTGAACCTTGGGTCCAAAATATAATTATGTTATAGTTAAATTAGTATTTCCAGGTGCATGGGCTGCATAAGTCCTGGAAATTTCATTTGGGTCCTCAAGTTTAATCTTTTACACTTTAGTCCCTCAATTTTAGTAAAATTACTTTCCAAGCTCTAAACACTTGGATTTTTGGAATACACTTAAAATATGTTATTTCCAGTACCTTAAGAGTAAAAATTTCAAATTTTAAAATTAAGGTCTGGTACAGTTTCAAAATTTGCAAAGTAGCCCTTAAACTTTTAAAATTTTATAATCTAGTCCTTGGGCTTTTAAAGGTTGATTTTATTTATCTAGAAACTCTTAAAACTTTATTAAAATTTCCAAAAGTCATTTTTGAACCTGAGTACAGTCCCAAAATTCGAAATTTGCAGAGGGGTCCTTTAAATTTTATTTTCTTGCAATTTAGTCCACTAACTTTCCATTTTTGCATTTTTAATCAATTATGCTCGACTTGTCCAGGTTATAAGTCATCCAAAACATGGATTTCAAAGATCATACACATGCATGTCCAATTCATACAAGAATTCATCAAATAGAACATTAAATTGTACATGCATGCACCTAAAGTTCAATAAATAGCAATTTTGAGCAACTCTTGAGAATTTTCATGATTTGATACATAAAATTGACATGCAATACATATATTATATATCTCAAGGGCTCATGATCAAAATTCTACATGCATTTTAATAAAAACACCTAGAAGTTGGAAAGTATTTTTCCACCCACATTAAAATTGGAAAATTGTGAAATAAAAGGATAAATTTCACAACTTTGGATGAGGTCACTTAGGTCAGCCCCTAAGTCAAGAAATATCAAAAATTTGGAGTTAGAAAAATGAGAGAAAAATTAAGGAGAAAAAGAAGGAGATAAGAAAATTGGAAAGACTACACTTTACCTTGTATAGTTGTATGTTTCGAAAATTTTGAAGGAATGGGAAGGAGTTCTTGAATTTTTTCTAAGTGTTGGAAGAAAGGGAAGAAGGAATTTTAGAGGGAGGTAGGAGGCTTCTTAGAGAGAAGGAGAAAAATTGCAAGACTTGAATGTATTTGGTGTTGGTGAAATTGAAGTGCAATTTTGCACATTTTTTGGGGAGAAGGGGAGAGAATTTTTTGCAAGTCTTGTGTTGTGTCTCTTGCATGGAGACAAAAGGTGAGTCAAAGTATGGGCATAGTCAAGGCTTACATGGTTCTTGGTGAGGGAATATTTGAATGGTATAATTTAAATGTGAGTGAGAATAAGTTGGGGATTTTAATGATATAATATTATAGTATAAGGTGATGTGTATAATGTTTGAATTAATGGTATAATTATACACAAGATGACTAATATAAGGTGTAAGTGTACAAGAGTTGGATGATATTTCTACTCCAAAATCATCACCATGGCCGTCCACTATAGGGGTACTATGGTAATTCCATATATATTTTTTTGTCCCAAATTTGATGATAATAGATGAAATATATCAATCTCCAAAATAATTAGTGATTTTCTTGATCACTTATAAGTCTCATGATCACTTAATCTAAATCAAATTCTTAATTCTGTAAGGTAAAAGTCTCTAAAATAAATAGTCTCTTAAAAATTCTAATGTGACTAATAAATACAAAAATAGTAATAATGATCAATCAAGTGATCATAAATGCAAAATAGAACTAATAAATGATCATGATCACAAGTAATAATAAAATGAAATAAAATACAAAATATATATATTATTAATAATTACCCGTCAACGTGACGCGGTAAGATAGTCGATCAATTACATAGACGACAAAAGGATCAATCATAGCTCGGAAAAATCGGGGGCTTCACATCCTCCCCTCCTTAAAAGAATTTGGTCCCCAAAATTCTCTTCAGAATAGTTCTGAATATTGATTCCTCATGTCTTCTTCCATCTCCCACGTTGCGTCTTCGTCCCGATTGTGGTTCTGCCACACTACTTTAACCATCGGAATCTCTCTCTTACGCAACTGACGTATCTGCTGATCAATGATCCGGATCGGCCTCTCAGTGTGGGATAAATTTTCCATTAGAGGAGGAGTATCTCGAGTGATGATATGTTCGGGATCTGGTTGATACTTCTTCAATCTCGATACGTGGAATACATCGTGCATTCCCGCATATGGTGCTGGTAACTTGAGTCGGTAGGCTAACTTCCCGATCCTCTGTAAACTTTTGTAAGGTCCAACATATCTCGGACTCAACTTGCCTCCTTTCTTCGGATTGATCAATCCTTTCCGTGGTGAGAGTTTGAGGAATACTTCATCTCCGACTTCAAATTCCAAATCCTTTCTTCTCTTGTCCGCGTAACTCTTTTGGCGGCTCTGAGTTGTGCGAATCCGCTCCTTGATCAGCTTGACCTTCTCCATGGCCTCCTGAACTAAGTCGACCTTTGGAATTGAGGGCGACTTTCATTTCTCTTTCGGAGTCCATTGGTCATCAATCTCCCAGTGTAGTGGGGATCTACATTTTCGCCCATACAATGCCTCGTAGGGTGCTATCCCAATCGTGGCCTGATAGCTGTTATTGTAGGCGAACTCGGCTAATGGTAAGTGCGAATCCCAACTTCCTTGGAAATCTAACGTGCAGGATCGCAACATATCTTCCAGGGTTTGAATCGTTCGCTCAGACTGTCCATCAGTTTGTGGATGTGCTATTGTGCTGAAACTTAGTGAGGTACCCAATTCCTCGTGCAGGCACTTCCAGAATCTAGAGACAAACCTCGGGTCTCTGTCTGATACTATGTCGACTGGTACTCCATGCAGTCGAATGATCTCTCAATATAAATTTGCGCAAGTTTCGCAAGCTATCGGTTTTTGATGGGTAAGAAGTGTGCAGATTTCGTGAGTCGGTCTACAACTACCCAAATAGCATCATGGCCTCCTCTGGTCCTTGGTAGATCCGTCATGAAGTCCATCGTTATGTGTTCCCATTTCCACTCCAGAATTCTCAATGGTTGTAGTAAACCAGATGGTCGTTGGTGTTCTGCTTTTACTCGTTGACAAGTCAAACATCTCGCAACGAATTCCGCTACCTGGTTCTTCATGTTTACCTACCAATAACTCCGTTTCAAATCCTTATACATCTTGTTTCCTCCAGGATGTATAGTGTATTTCGAACGGTGTGCTTCATGAGAGATTATATTCCTAATCACTCATCACTCGGTACACAAACTCGATTCCGAAATCTGATAACTCCATCTTCATGTACCGAGAATTCTGATCTTTCTCCTTTAAGTATCTTCTATTTCAGTTTCTGAAGATGTGCATCTTTCTCTTGTGCTTCCTTGATTTCATTCAGCAGATCGGGTTTAATCGAAATATTAGCACATGAAATCTGAGTATTGGTTCTCGTCAGATTCCAATTGCTTAGCTCTTCTAATGATTCCCACTCTCGAATCATAAGTCTGGCTAAGCTCGTCTTTCTGCTTAGAGCGTCTGCTACGACGTTAGCTTTCCCGGGATGGTATTGAATATCAAAGTGATAGTCCTCGATCAATTCCATCCATCTTCGTTGCCTCAGATTGAGGTCTTTCTGGGAGAATAGATACTTCAAGCTCTTATGATCCGTGAAAACCGTGAATGTTGCTCCGTAGAGATAGTGCCTCCATTTCTTTAACGCGAACACTATTGCTGCTAATTCCAGGTTATGTGTTGGATAATTGGCTCCATACGGCTTGAGCTTTCATGATGCATAAGCGATGACCTTTCCTTCCTGCATGAGCATTGCTCCTAGTCCTTCCTTTGATGCATCACTGTAGAGGACAAAGTTTTCGGTTCCCTTTGGAAGGGCTAAGACTGGAGCTGTAGTAAGTCGTTTCTTCAGCTCTTGGAAACTCGCCTCGTATTTGTCATTCCACTCAAACTTGACTTGCTTCTGGGTTAGTCGAGTGAGTGGTCCGGCTATCTTGGAGAAATCCTGGATAAATCTTCGATAATATCCAGCTAGTCCTAGGAAACTCCTAATTTCTGTTACAGACTCGGGTTGTTTCCAATCAACCACTGTCTGTACCTTCGAAGGATCTACGGCGATCCCGGTGCCGGATACTATATGTCCCAAGAACGCGACTTCACTTAGCCAAAATTCGCACTTGCTGAATTTGGCATACAACTTATGCTCTCGTAGTGTCTCCAAAACGATTTTCAGATGGCGTTCATGCTCTTCTCTAGACTTAGAGTATACGAGTATGTCATCAATGAATATCATTACGAATTGATCCAACTAAGGTTGAAAGACTCGATGCATCAGATCCATAACTGCTGCTGGTGCATTCGTCAGACCGAAAGGCATCACTACAAACTCGTAGTGTCCATATCGGGTTTGAAATGCAGTTTTGGGAATGTCTTCTTCGCAGATCTTCAGTTGGTAATATCCTTGTTGTAAGTCAAACTTCAAGTACACTGTCACTCCTTGAAGTTGATCAAACAGTTCGTCTATTCTCGGGAGGGGATATTTGCTCTTGATGGTCACGTTGTTAAGACCACGATAATCTATACATAGTCTTAATGTGCCATCCTTGTTTTTGACAAATAGCACAGGTGCTCCCCACGGAGACGTACTCGGGCGGATAAATCCCACATCCATCAGTTTCTGTAATTGCGTCTTCAACTCTTGCAATTCAAGATGAGCCATTCTATATGGTGTCCTAGCAATCGGGGCAGTCCTCGGTAACACCTCGATGGTGAACTCGACTTCCCTATCTGCAGGGACAGTGGTGAGTTCTTGTGGAAATACATCCGTATATTCTGATACTATAGGTACTTGGTTGATTTGTGCCTCAACCTTGGGTTTGTTGATTACAAACGCCATGTACCTTTGTGCCCCTCTTATGATCGCCTTCCTCGCTTTCATTGCTGAAATGATTGGGGCAATCTTAACTCGTGCCCTTCCTGAAATTTCCACTTTGGGCTTTCCGAGTTCACATAGCTTAACGGACTTGTTATGGCAGTCCATTTGTGCATGGTGTGCAGACAACCAGTTTATTCCCAATATCACGTCGTATTCGGATATGGGTAATAAGATCAAATCGGCAGGAAAATTTATCTCATCAATCTTAACCTCGCATGCATTATAGATAATATATGTTATCTGACTTGCGCCCATAGGAGTTGACACTTCTAGACATATAGGCATATGTTCCATGCATGCATGCAGTTTGTGTACAAAATGCGGTGCAACAAATGAATGCATTGATCCAGGGTCGAACAATATTTTAGCGTAGTGGTTAGATACTAGAAGCGTACCTTCCACCACGTCTGTTGCCTCCGAAGCCTCATGTCCGGCTAGTGCAAATGCTCGAGCGAGCATCCTTGCCCGATTACCCTGGCCATTTCCCGGCTTCTGCGGATGTGTCTGTTTGGTTCGGTCATCGTACTTCGGGCAATCTTTCAACTGGTGCTGATTACTACCACAGCACAAACACCTTCCTTGTTTACGCCAACAGTCATTGGCAGTATGTCCCGGTTTCTGGCAATGTGCACACACTTGACCCGGCTTTCCTTGTACTGGTCCTTTCCCTTTATCTGTCTTATTAACTGGTCCCTTCTGAAACTTAGTAGGTTGCTTAGATGACTGTCCCACAGCTGTCCTCTTAAGACAGTTCGATGGTCTACTCTGCTTGAATCATCGAATATGGTTCGATCCCGACTCGATGCGGAGAGCTACGCTTTACCGGTGAGTAGGTTGTCGATTCAACGATCAACGATTGTTTAAAGTTCCGCTTCAATCCTCGAGTGAACTTGTAAAGTTTATCCTCTTGATCGATTGTCCCCGAGCATACTTGGACAATCGATGAAATCGGACTCATCTTGAGCTACGGACATGTTCCCGCCTCAATGCGGGAATTCATCCCGACGCCCTCTTTCACAACTTTGTGGAATGTCTTGTTCATTGAACTCGGCCAAGAAATTTCCCCATGTTCTGGCTACCCGGTCCTGTTCCCACCTTATTTCAACTGCCCTCCACCAATCTCTAGCAGCCAATTCCAGACGAAATACGGCGAGTGTGACTTTCTGCTCATCTGAATATTGGAGAGCATTGAAGATATTCTCCAATTTCTCTATCCATTCTTCTGCCTTTAAATCATCTGGCTCTCCTAAGAAAGCCGGTGGATCAAACCGTAGAAATCGCTCCAACGTACGATCGTTCGCCTCTCTGGCGGGTTTGGGGCACGGTGTTGACGCTCTTCTTGTTGCCTCATGAGAACCAGTATTTGTTGCAGGGCCTGTGCAGTCAAGTTGTCTCCTGCAGCAGGTAGAGGAGGCGGTGGTAATTCAGGGGAGGGTACCCGGTCCCTGGGTACATCGTCATTCCCTCGGGGAACGCGGCGAGGTCTCCCACGTCCACGATGTTCAGCCATTCTGTATCTTGAAGTGTTAGTTGCGATCCACGAGTAAATGAATACCATAATTATTCGCGTAAAGCAAGATATATCGTAGGGAAAGTAACAGCAAACACAAGACACAGAATAAATAGAAAAGGCATATCCATTAATGTAAAATTTGAATACACCCATAGTACAGCAATAGTAACACTGAGTCAAAGATACATCAGAACCAAAATACAACTGAATCTAATACAATAGAAAGTAAGGTACAACATAATGGAATAAGCGTCTACAACAACGAAAGTACAACAGACAATCAAGCTAACTAATCAGTGAGATCGCCATCATCGTCACTCGCAGCTCTGTCCATAATCGGGTCGGGCTGAGGTGGCACCTCGACCTCAAGCCAATCAACGAAATCAAACCACTGCTCGAATCCCTGTGCATCATCAAGTGGAGCAGCCTCAAGTGCCTCAGGCTCTCCAACCTCGACTGGATCCTCCTTAGGATCCTCTTCGGGGTCCTCCTCAGGGTCCTCCTCAGCATTGGGTACGGGCTCCACCTCGGGTGGTGGCAATGGCTGTGCATTAGCTGCCAGAGTAGCCTCCAGAGCGGCGTCTCTCTGAGCTAGGGCCTGTGTAAGGTCCTCTATCACTGTCATCTGCTTGATGAGGATCTCCTCCAAGCGCTCAACGGTGTCGCGAGATAGGCGGGCGTCAATCTCCCATTTCTGGCGGCCGTCACTTGCCCTCTTCATTTTCTCTCGCACATTATCCAGGCGCTCCTGGATATTATGTATTTGATCCTCCCACGCTCGTATGGTGTTGTCGCGGTCCTTAATGATAGCGGTCAACTCGCTCTTTTCATCTTGGCTCCTTGCCAAGCGCTGTGTCAGGTCCCTGTTACGTTGGCGCTCCTCGGATAGCTCTGAGGTCGCTCGATCACTCTCTTAGTGCCAGTGAATCATCAGTGCCCGGTAGTACTCCCGCTCAGCACGGGCATGAAAAACTTCCCACCAAGAAGGTGGCGCAGGCTCCATCCTGATCAAACAAAACTAAGGGGGATCAGTCAAAGGTAGAGGAAAGATAAGAAGAGAATAAGGAAAGAATGAATAAAGAAAGTCAGTCAAGAATCAACTAAGTCAAGACAAGTATGACTATGGAACCTCAAAATATGTGTTCTAACTTAGTTCAAACATCAGTAAGGCGGTTCTATGCCAATTTGAAATCGATTTCACCCTTAATGAGTCAAGTCGCGGTACTACCCAACACAAACCAAGGGTCCTATCCTGGGTTAGCTCGGTGTAAGTTTCCATCTTACTAGCCGAGCTCTGATACAACTCTAACTGTCACGCCCCAAAGGGGACGCAACGACGATCCACAACTTAAATACAAATAACCAAACAGTCTAGACGAATATCATCGAGAACCCAATGAAACAGAGTCAAATAACAGCGGAATAAAGAATAAGTACAAATTACAACTTACAGTCCACAATATCCATAATCCAAATTACATCCCCGATATGATCTAAAGATAATAA
Organism: Rehmannia glutinosa; assembly: GCA_016081115.2. NCBI lineage: Eukaryota > Viridiplantae > Streptophyta > Magnoliopsida > Lamiales > Orobanchaceae > Rehmannia > Rehmannia glutinosa. Next base: position 9,433,498 of record CM071935.1, read on the forward strand.
CTTAAAAGTCAAAGGGTCCTACGCCCTTCAGTTACAAACCGGAATGAAAAGAAATACAAGAGTCCAACAACAAACACAAGAAAAGAGTCCAACAACAACAACAAGAAGAAGTAGTAAGTCCAACAGCAAATAATAGTAACAAGTCCAGCGACATCAACAACAAAAGATAGTAAATCCAACAAGCGGAGTACAAGGGCTCAATCCGTAGTCGGTTCAGCATCTTCAACGAAGTCCTCATCTAAAGGTTAGAAAACAGGTGGGGATGAGACAGATTTCTCAGTGGATGGGGTGATCATGTGCAAGTGTGGCGATATATAGTTAATGCGAGAAAATAGTTATATGAAAATGTGTGAGTATGATGCATGAATTCACACACAGTCCACAAGCGTCGTGATAAATATATTTAAGTAATATACTTATACGATTCAAGAAAATAGTTCGTGGTCACACGAGCACTATGTGATTCGAGCAAGACAGAAGAATTTTAACGGGCGTAACGCCAATCCCATGCAAGACAAATAATTGTTGCGTACGGATTTGTAGCGCCAACCAAACGGGTCCGATAACTCCGGAATCGTGTGAATCAGACAGCGATTCCTTTGTTCTTCCTTGTAACTCCCCGGGCAAGATGGTCCAAGACCTGTCACCTTATCGCTCCGTAGGCAAAGACAAAATCCACAGTGGAGCTTGCAAGGCTCGGATTTGTCATAATCATGATTATACCTCAAGTACTACAACCCGCTTCCCTTGGACACTCCGTCCCTCAGTTGCGGGATTAGGATGATGGGGCCGGAAGAGTGGAATAGCAGCCGAGCTGTCCGGCTCCATCCCCGACATATCCATTCCGACTGTGAGCTCGACACACCAAGTTGACTCAGGCAGGAAAGTAAATATAAGTTCAGGTAGTCAACCAAGCAGTCGAGTATATTGATTCAGGGAAGCAGTTCAGGAAAGTTTTCGAAAAACGCGAGTGGCAATTATGGCGTTGGTGGAGTTGTTGGATGAAGATGATTATCGGAAGGATAAGTAATCTTCGATATCTTGAAAAAATAATGTGGAACATAAGTCCCGTTATGGATTCGAAATCGCAAGACAAGGAAGTCGCCCCGCGATCGGGTATTAATCGGTCAAAACGATTCGATAAGTCAAGAGATTTTTGGGAAAATAAAACATTTTAATTAATAATTAAAATCAGAGGGTCCAGGGCTGTTTTAGAAAAAGGAAAATAATTTGAGTTAGGTCCTTGATAAAAAGAAAATTTACAATTAGTCCCGTCTGTAAAAACTAATACTTTTGGGGGTTAAAAATTGAATAAATAAATATCCCGACCTTGAAACTTTATGAGGTCAGTTCCTAAATTCTCCAAATTGTTCAGAGATTCAGGTTTTTAAAGTTTTGAGGTCGAGTTTTTATAAAATTCTCACATTGGCTCCAAATTTGTTAAAATTGTCATTTCGGGCCTTAAGTCAAAAATAATCGGAACTCACAAACCGGAAGGGTTTTTAATGTGATTCCAGTTGGAAAATATCACTAAGGTTAGTAGGATATTGGGACAAAAGCAGTTTTTAAAATAAATAAGTTTAGGTCCTTTAACTTTTGAAAATCTCATTTTTTGTCCCATTTTGAAATAATTGCCTTTAAGGCTTTTAGGGGTCCAATTGTTATGAAATTTGAACCTTGGGTCCAAAATATAATTATGTTATAGTTAAATTAGTATTTCCAGGTGCATGGGCTGCATAAGTCCTGGAAATTTCATTTGGGTCCTCAAGTTTAATCTTTTACACTTTAGTCCCTCAATTTTAGTAAAATTACTTTCCAAGCTCTAAACACTTGGATTTTTGGAATACACTTAAAATATGTCATTTCCAGTACCTTAAGAGTAAAAATTTCAAATTTTAAAATTAAGGTCTGGTACAGTTTCAAAATTTGCAAAGTAGCCCTTAAACTTTTAAAATTTTACAATCTAGTCCTTGGGCTTTTAAAGGTTGATTTTATTTATCTAAAAACTCTTAAAACTTTATTAAAATGTCCAAAAGTCATTTTTGAACCTGAGTACAGTCCCAAAATTTAAAATTTGCAGAGGGGTCCTTTAAATTTTATTTTCTTGCAATTTAGTCCACCCACTTTCCATTTTTGCATTTTTAATCAATTATGCTCGACTTGTCCAGGTTATAAGTCATCCAAAACCTGGATTTCAAAGATCATACACATGCATGTCCAATTCATACAATAATTCATCAAATAGAACATTAAATTGTACATGCATGCACCTAAAGTTCAATAAATAGCAATTTTGAGCAACTCTTGAGAATTTTCATGATTTGATACATAAAATTGACATGCAATACATAGATTATATATCTCAAGGGCTCATGATCAAAATTCTACATGCATTTTAATAAAAACACCTAGAAGTTGGAAAGTATTTTTCCACCCACCTTAAAATTGGAAAATTGTGAAATAAAAGTATAAATTTCACAACTTTGGATGAGGTCACTTAGGTCAGCCCCTAAGTCAAGAAATATCAAAAATTTGGAGTTAGAAAAATGAGAGAAAAAATAAGGAGAAAAAGAAGGAGATAAGAAAATTGGAAAGACTACACTTTACCTTGTGTAGTAGGTGATTTGAAACTAGTTGAAGCTTCAAATTTGGAAATTTTGGTTCAACTCCAAAATCACCTAAGGTCAGCCCCTATTTCTCAAAAATGAAAAAGGGGTGTTAAAATTTGAAAAAAATAGAAAGAAGAAGAAAGAATGGCTCTAGTGTCCAATTCTTACCTTGTAGTCCAAATTACTCTACTAGTTATTCTTCAAGTCTTCAAATTTCACCACCATGCATGCATGTCTCCAAGTGGTCTTCTAAATGTACCTCCAAAATTAAATTTGAGCTTAAGTTAAGAAGTGAAAAGATGTAGCTAGAGGATATCAAGATGAATTTAAGAACAAAACTTCTTACCTTGTATAGTTGTATGTTTCGAAAATTTTGAAGGAATGGGAAGAAGTTCTTGGATTTTTTCTAAGTGTTGGAAGAAAGGGAAGAAGGAATTTTAGAGGGAGGTAGGAGGCTTCTTAGAGAGAAGAAGGAGAAAAATTGCAAGACTTGAATGTATTTGGTGTTGGTGAAATTGAAGTGCAATTTTGCACATTAAGGCCTAATGGCCGTGTATTTTGGGGGGAGAGGGAGAGAATTTTTTGCAAGTCTTGTGTTGTGTCTCTTGCATGGAGACAAAAGGTGAGTCAAAGTATGGGCATAGTCAAGGCTTACATGGTGCTTGGTGAGGGAATATTTGAATGGTATAATTTAAATGTGAGTGAGAATAAGTTGGGGATTTTAATGATATAATATTATAGTATAAGGTGATGTGTATAATGTTTGAATTAATGGTATAATTATACACAATATGACTAATGTAAGGTGTAAGTGTACAAGAGTTGGATGATATTTCTACTCCAAAATCATCACCATGTCCGTCCACTATAGGGGTACTATGGTAATTCCATATATTTTTTTTGTCCCAAATTTGATGATAATAGATGAAATATATCAATCTCCAAAATAATTAGTGATTTCCTTTATCACTTATAAGTCTCATGATCACTCAATCTAAATCAAATTCTTAATTCTATAAGGTAAAAGTCTCTAAAATAAATAGTCTTTTAAAAATTCTAAGGTGACTAATAAATACAAAAATAGTAATAATGATCAATCAAGTGATCATAAATGCAAAATAGAACTAATAAATGATCATGATCACAAGTAATAATAAAATAAAATAAAATACAAAATATTTATATTATTAATAATTACCCGTCAAAGTGACGCGGTAAGATAGTCGATCAATTACATAGACGACAAAAGGATCAATCATAGCTCGGAAAAATTGGGGGCTTCACAGCTTCGGTTTTATCCAAGTGATGTGGGATAATTTGCTTCGGCTTTATCCAAGTGATGTGGGATAATTTGCTTTGGCTTTATCCAAGTAGTTGGGATAATTTGCTTCGGCTTTATCCAAGGAAAGTGGGATAATTTGCTTCGGCTTTATCCAAGTGATGTGGGATAATTAGCTTCGGCTTTATCCAAGTGGCGTGGGATAATTTGCTTCGGCTTTATCCAAGGGAAGTGAGATAATTTGCTTCGGCTTTATCCAATTGAAAGTGGAAGTAAATTTAATAAGACAATAATAATGCTTGACTAATTCTGACCAATCTAACATAATGGTTAATGGAAATCTTTATACAAACAACGAGACAAAGTCATATGCACTTCATGCATTGATTTCCATGAAACTATTTTCCGTGCATAAAACAAGCCACACTCGCACACCGGCACCAACCCACTGAGAATTTTTGTTCTCACCCCACCTCTTTTATCAACCAGAGGATGAAGAGTTGTATCAGGACAATAGCGACGATGGATCTCAAGACATAGCTTAGTTCTGTATTGTATTATGGACTTTATTAAGACGATGAATTTTATTTGTGATGATTTAGACTTTGGACTTATTTAATGTAATAGTAGGGCGTAGGACCCTGAAGAATAATTATTATGTTGTATTTTATTTCTTTTAGATTCCGCTGCAATCATACTCTGACTTAGTTATTCCCTTAATTATAATTAGTTGGGATTTTATCGTTCTATTGACGTGTGTTGGAGGATAAATAAGCCGGCTTGGTAAACCGGCATAAGTTTGGTAAATTGTGTCACGGCTTCCATTTTGGGGCGTGACAGTTATGGTATCAGAGCTCAGTTTATAAGAAGGAAACTTACACCGAGCTGACCCAGGATAGGTTCCTCTGACCTTGGTTGGGTACCGCTACTATATGACCTAAGTTGAATCTTGGATGACTATTTGAACTCTTTTGGGTTGTCATAGTGTAAAAATATCTGGATATTCCTCGGTTTGGACATTAGGTGATTTAGAAATCCATGATTTGAAGTTTATAATGCCCGATATGATGAGACTTGAAGGATATAAGGTTATCTCTTGATAAATATATGATCGGGATTTGATAAATTATGGGATCTAGATACCTAATGATATTACTTTGGAAAAATGATAGTAGGGGACTCACTAAGTATGATTACCGACGATAGTGTCAATGCCTTGTACATTCTCAAATACTTGTACAAGCTTAAGTAAGGAAATGGACTTGTAGTTTGGGTATCACAGATAAGATACATTAAGGATGTGAATATTACAGGATATCGATTGGATGTTACCATTAAGTATTTTCTAAGTTATGAAGGTTGTTATTCACTAAGAATGGATAATGATTTTCTGAGATTATTGGGGCTACTATTGCGAATTTAGACATTTATCTGATATTTGAATTGGTTGATTAATTGATTTGGTTGATTGTGGCTTAGTTGTCGATTATTTAAGTATTGATTAACTAACGATGAGGTGGATACTAGAATTTTATACAAGGTAATTAAAAAGTGTGACTTTATCCGGAATGATAAAGGTCCTTATAGATATGGGGAATTGAGATCACTATCAAGATTTTAGTAGCAACGACTCTTATACAGTTTTGGAAATGATTGGTGAGGTCTCAACTATTATATATTGGTGCATAGAAAGTTTGGGATGGACTTATATGTTTAGCGGTGAAATCTACTATCAATCGATCAAGGAAAGATACGACGATATGAATAAGTGTTGACTACTTAATTAAATTGAGACTATTATTATGAGTACCACTTTCTTAAGTGAATGAAATATTGACTAGCTGCGACAACCAAGGATATATTCAAGATTTGGATTATAAGAAGGATATTTCGAGCTAATAATTATGGGAACAGTACATTAGAGCAATATCGTGGACTAAATATGACCACTGTGATCAAGTAATAATGCTCAATCAAATTTTATGGGTCATGAATAGGGTATTATGAATACTGTTTATACATGATAATGGGAAGAAAATTTTGAGCAACCCTAAGGGTTAATATTTTTCCAGAATGATTATTTGAAGCTGACTGATGTGAACTTGGATCGGAAATAAGTGCACCTCGGCCGCATAAGTTTGATATTGAGGTTATTATAGTAGATCCTACTTAATAGACACGATAAATGTGAACCTCATCTGGAATTCGAAAGAGTTTTCTCAAGATTTAGAAATGCTTACATGAGAAAATCGAAATCTCATTGAAGTTATTTCGACAATGCAATATTGGACAAATGAACAATCTAAGAAGATGATCCAAACTTTTGAGGGCATGTTAAGATCATGTGGTTTAAATTCATGGAAGTCGAGATTTCACTTATCAACGTGGCACGACAGAACCACGATCGACTCTAAGATGTGTGTGTGTGTAGTAGAAGAAGAGAAACATAAACATTTGGATTTCCCATCCCGCTTCCCATTCCGAATAAATAAAACAAGAATTCTCCATTTTCATCCCCATTCCCCGAATATGTATATTGTATTTATCTAATATTAATTCTATTTATAATTTTTTATTTTATTTATTCTAAAAATAAAACCCAAGAATCTTTACAATTTTACTTATTATCATTCTTTATTTTACAAATTATGAATTTATGTTATCTATGTTTCAAAAAAAAAATGATTGCTTTAAGTTTTAAATTCTAAAAAATAATTAAAACATAAAGATAATTAATTTAATTATAAATTATACAATTAAATAATACAAAATAATTATTATAAACTATTATATAATCTCTTTAAATATGATTTCTATCTATTTATAGAACATGTTTATCTATAAGAAAATAAAAAGTTTGAATTTTTTTAACTGTCCAATGTTTATATTTATTTTTAATGTTTAATATTTAATAAATTATATTTACAATAACAACAAATTATAAAGGAGTTAAATAAAAACCACTCTTATATTTAGCAACGGTATTTTATGGAAAAATAGAATATTAAAAAAATTATTTTTTTTATATATATACACATATCAAATAATTATCAAACAGACAAATTCATATCTAATTTTAAATACAACTTTGAAACTTGAATATCAAAATACGTTGATAAATATAAAAAATTATTTGCATTAATATGAAAAGTACGTTAATATATAAAAAAATATTTTTCTATATATAAAATACTATTATGAATATAATTTCATATTAAATAAATCTTAGTTTCTTCTTACATAATATATATAATGCTATATATGGACATATGTGATATACAAAATTTAGATACATATTTTGAGATATTTTCTTCAATTATAAGTATTGATTAATTGAATTTAACTAATTTAAATATAATTCTATATAATTATTAAGAAATAGGCTAAGCACAAATAACAATTATACATATATCATAAATAGCCAAAATACGTGAATACACAAATTGATTACCAATAGCTCGAATGCATAATTTTTAAAGCCAATTAAAAATTACAAAATAATGAGTAAATATTTTTTATATTTTTTTTATTTATTATGGTTTTTTTATTTTATATATGCAATATTGATGTCAAATTGAAGATCGTAAAAGAATAATTAATTTGATATATTATACGTCAAAAATGGTTCAAAAAAAGTTATTTTTTAAAAAAAAAATAAAAAAATAAATACAATAATTAATACAATATACACACAAATTTAGAAAGCTAATTTTACAGAATCCTATGTTTTATATCATTTTAAAAAGTAATTATTTAAATAAAGTTGACTACCAAAAATAATGAAATACAAAAAATACTTATAACATGTATATATATAAAGAAAATAGTTACTAAATATGTTTTCCCGCCTAAAAGGTATTGCCAAAAACGAATTATAATTTTTAATAGATTCTATTTAGAAAATGAAAAATAATTGTTGCTTACCATAACCAGCTGCATCAGGTAATTCAATCAATTAAATTGTTTCATTAATATTTTCTGCCTATGATTTGGAGTGAAATCAATTTAAATTTCTTAATCCGTAAATTAAGCTCGACATTAAAAAAATTTACACCGAGTTTTGTGTTTATTTTTGGATAGATAATCACAGGAATAATTTAAATAAGTAATGAATTTTTAATCCATAAATTGAGCTTGATTTTGATATTTTTATACCAATCTTTTTGTGATTATTTTTGGATAAATAAGCACAGAATCTGAATGATTTAAATTAGTAATGAATACTTAATCCGTAAATTTGACATTTTACCTTTCAAAATCGTGAAATAATTCTGTCAGCAAAATCTTAATTTAAATATTCGCTTTCCACTCGCTTCACATTTATTTTTGACATATTCACGATATACATCTCTACCAAAAAACAACTAAAGCATTTATTTTACTATGAATATTTCCAAGAATAATCAAATTATGCTTTAATGCTAAGTATTAAAAATATAAGATCAATTGTTATTGATTCTCGGATATATCATTCAAAATCCATGAAAAAGAATCACCAAAAATTTGGCATAAAAATCAAACAAAATATTGTATCCCAATTCATCATAACGTGTGTTAAAAAAAATCATTTCCAAAAAACATATAATCACAATTTAATGCTGACTACTATTCTAATATATAAATAGCAACTATATATAAAGTATCAAACTATTACCATGTATATAAATATCCAAAATTTTGGATATGTACAATTCAATATTCATAATTAGTTAGACAATAAAAACAATTATTCTGATCTGCTAATGATTTATTTCCTAAAATGTAACGCCTTAGATACTTATAAATATATGATTGCAGCTGCACTTTTTTGTGCATTGAAAACAGCAGTAGCAAACTTTTGCGAGTCCTCTTTCACTAATAATAGTCAAAAGAAAAAATAACAATAGCTCTATTTATAACACTCATACGCGATTTGAACATAAATAAGACACAGTGGGCTATCAAAACAAGGCCAACTATCATACAGTGACAAGAATCAAGTGGTAAGTTTGGGACGTGTTTTTCGTAATACCATGGTAATAATTTGCTTGTTTTGTTGTTGTAATTTTTTTCTACTAATTTTATGCTTTTTAACATACTAACTGTTTATCATTGTTTCTGGAAGGGAGACCAAATTCAATGCTACTATACATAAGTTCTGAATTACTAATTTCATAAAAACGTTAAAAGAGTGGCATGTATATGTTGTTAAAGATTTTACTGTAGCATTTTTCAACATGAATCGAATATTGACTGCAAACGTAGGTTAATACATTCATCCAATATAACTAATCCATACAAGTAACTTTATTTAATTCAAAAAATTCGGCATTTTGGAAATAAAAAATTTATTATGCGTACAATTTTTATTTTTCTTATTATAATTTCTTTAGTTGATTATATCTGGCCAAAAAGAATGTGATAGACCATACACAAAAAATATTATAAAAAGATCTGCATGTATGTATTGATAATAAATAAATACTAAAACAAATTATAGATTCCTGCAAAAACACTAATTTTTCAATCTCGAATATGCTAAACAGATATTTGGCAAATGAGTTAACATATCCCTTTCGATACAAGTCTGGGCAATTTAAATTAAACTCATTTGTGCAATGAGGTCAATTTCACCATTATTTGTTTCTTTCACAATGTATAGCATTCAAAGGCAACTGAAAAAGTTAAAAATAGAATAAAAAAATGAAATTAGTGGCTTAACAGACAATTTAAAGTTATACAAACTATATAGACATATGAATATTGTACCTGTTTTTAAAATTTTAGTGGAACACTTAGCTATAAATATTGTTTTCATACCAATAATAATTCTTTTCCACCAAGAATAGTTATTATGTAATCTGCATCATTAAAGTACAAAGTCATTAATTCCTAACAAGTATTTTTTATATCAGACAAGAATCATTGACTCCATGAGTTTCAGTTTCAGTCATAATGATGTAAAGATATAAGGTTTAGTTTTTTTTAAATAGATTAGGAAAAAGTGTTTTCCCAAAACCATATAATCCTATGTTTCTAGACAACCACCCTTACTTTTCTTTCTTATTCGCATCCATTGAATGAGCTCATTCCAAGATAGGTGATAATAAAATGTGTCTACACGCAAGGTTGCAGTGAAACTCACGGTGTCGGGTACGCAAGTGAATTTGATGGAATTTTTAGCTGAGTCAATTCTTGTGGATGAAAATGGAAAAATGGGATTCTTTCGCTCTGTTGATATTCTCCCCACAAAAAATTTCAAATTATTCTAGAGTTAGAAGGTGCCGTCCGAGAAACGATCTGTTGATAAAAATCCTAAATATTGCTTTTCAATTAATTTTTTTAATTTTATTTATTTGATCCATTGATTAGGGTCAGGTGTCATCATCCTCAATGATTTTATCATGCATTAAGGGATGATTACACGTGTGCCCATACTAGTATAAATGGGATTGGGCTCGATTTTTCTTTTTTGTTTTTGAGTTAATTGGCAAGCCTTAAGATAGGAAAGTATATCATGATCCAGATATGTATATATTATTAATGGACTGCAACACAATTTCATTTTATGGGCTTTTTTTTAACTTTTTTAGATTAACTCTATGTAATGGCCTTTTAGATTTGTATTTCGATTTTATTTAAATAAAAAACTATTCTTCAAAATGAAAATTCATAGATAAATAAAGTATATCATTTTTTACAAAAATTAATAAAAAAATATTTAAGTTATATTAATTATGCCTAGAAAATATCTATGTACATATTTCAATTTTACATGTATTCTATTAGTAAATTCTAATATTCTAATTATATAATATTTTTTAGTTTATATGTAAATAACATATGAAATTTATAATTTATATTAATTATTGTATTGGCATATTTTATATGTTTTAGTTTATCTTATTTAAATTATTAAAACATTAACTGAAAGCAACACCTGTAATTCAAATGTTAATGTTGACTTCTTGCATTATCTGTACACACCAGAATTTAAATGGGTAAGATGTTTTGGCATTCCTAATCATGAATTGTATTTAAAGATTGTGACTCCGGTTATGCTCTTGAGGAACATGGACCATTCGATTAGATTGTATAACGACACTAGATTGGTGCTTACGAAGCTTGCTAGACATTTACTTGAAGCTAAAATTCTCATTGAAACCAATGTAAGTAATAACGTGTTGATTCCTTAGCTCAAAAGAAAAATAAGGTGTTGATTCCGCGATGACACTGACCCCGTCGGACCTTATAATTTCCTCAAGTTTCAATGAAGGCGGTTTTCTCAATCATTTTGTATGCAATAACCATAAAAGAGTCAAGAACAATCTCTCCAATGTCGGGCTACATTTGAGGAATATGGTTTTCAGTCATGGCCAACTATACATTGTTGTTTCGAGAATCACCAATCGTAAGAGTTTGAAAATATTAGTTTGCGATGATGATGAATAAAAAAAATGATGTACAAAGAAATATTCCAAAATTTGTATTTATTAAAAAGTTGTTTTTATTTTGATTAATTTATTTGAAATTTGTTTTATAGTTTTATATTACATTAATTAATATTGTAATTTCATCCCATTTATATGGTTCAACACAACAAAAATCATATGGTCCGACACAATACATATCATATGATCCGATACAACATACTCCGTGCATCGCACGGGTAAAAGACTAGTTCTTAATTTTACACATATTTATAATAATTGCAAATGAGTGGGAAAAAATTCAACATACTATTTCCAATGACTTATATATATATATGTGTGTGTGTGTGTGTGTGTGTGTAGATTTGGTAATTTTGGTTTTATTGATGGGATCAGATTTTTTTTTTTTTGGAATTGGATAAAGAGAAGTCTCGCAAATGGTAACTTGAAATTTTCATGCCCATTTTCAGTTACTATAAAATCTCTCAAAATAGTAGTTTTTTGTAGTCAATTTTTAAGTTGCATTAATTAGAAATATATAAAAATTAGTTTCCAAATTTGAGTGTGTGTGACATTAATTGTTATATTTGTCTTTCTCTCTTTGTTTTTTGAAATTTATTAATTTTTATTCATTTTTTATCCTTTTTTAACGTATAATATATTAAATTAATTATTTTTATGAGCTTCAATTTGACACTCATACTGCATATATAAAATAAAAAAATAATAAATAATAAATAAAAACTATAAGATATTTGTTTACTCAAAGTTTTATTTTGCTGTGGGCTTTCAAATGCATCAAGGTTATTGGATATCAATTTGTATATTCATGTGTTGGCTATTTATGATATATGTACGTCTATTTCTTCATAAAAAAATAATAAATAATAAATAAAAACTATAAGATATTTGTTTACTCAAAGTTTTATTTTGTTGTGGGCTTTCAAATGCATCAAGGTTATTGGATATCAATTTGTATATTCATGTGTTGGCTATTTATGATATATGTACGTCTATTTCTTCATAAATATATAATTGTATTTAAATCGATTAAACTCAATTAAAAATACTTATTTTAATTGAAGATAATATCTCAAAATATGTATCAAAATATTATATATATTGCATATATCCATATATAGCATTGTTTATAGTATAATAAGAAGAAATTAATTTTTTATTTAATATAAAATTATATTCATAACAGTTTTTATATATAGAAAATTAATTTTACATTTACTCAAATACTTTTCATGTTAATAGAAAATACTTTTGTTATTTATCAATGTATTTTGATATATAACTTTCAAATTTATAATCTTCATACGTATTAATGATCTGAACATGACTAAAATGCAATGCAATAAAGTTCCGCCTTGAGCGGTTGAATGAAAAATCAGCTTTCCAAAATTAAACACAAATACAGTCTTGAGTGTATTTTTCATAATTATGAAGTATGACATTTTTTTATTTTTTGTCATCATCAATAAAAAAATATTAAATTGTATTTTTCGCCGATTGTTTGATTCTTTTTTTTTTTTTTTTTTTGAGATCGAGATCGGAGGGAGGGGGTGGTTAACCCAAAAGAGTACCATTTGTTACAAATAACAAATTTCCTCAAACGAGGAACACCAACACAATCTTCAAAGATGAACTTTTTAAAATTATTTTAATGGAGAGGGAGAAAAAATTCATAGAACTATTAGAAAAAATAAATATCACATTACGAAACAAAAAAATTACAAATACAGCCGGTGCATTGCACGATGGTCTCATCTATTATTAAGAGAATCAATTACACTTTTACATGCCAAATTATTGATCGAAGGGGTAGGTGTAGAGTTGTCGATTCTTGCCTTACCACAGCGTGTAGCCCAACCCCAAAGATGTTTACCTGGGATCAACAGAATTCTCCAACTTCCAAGCCCAAAAAAAGCCGGGTCTCAAAAGCTCAGCTCGACAGGGTCGACTCGATACTTTAGTATTTTCCATTGATTGGGCCGGACTGGGCTCCAAAATCAGCAGCCTGACTACTGTTTGGCCTGACCCGATTTTTTAAAGAAGCCGACCCGGTGATTTTGACGGCTCTAGGTAGGTGTGATTGTGAGTTATACTAATAAAGGGGTGGCAATTTGAAGTCGGATCGGGTATTTTTTAAAAAATTCGGGTTTTGGGTAACATGATAACCAAACTTAATAAAGCGGGTCGGGGGTTGAGTTGTGTAACTAGTACCCGACCGGGTACCCGTTAATTTAAGAGGAAAAACAGATCCGATCAAAAAAAAAAAAAAAAAAAGAGGAAAAACAGATAAACAGAAAATGGCCTCCACTTCAGACTTTTTTTTTTTAGAACAACACTTCAGACTTGAGTTGAGGGTTAGGGCTTAACTTCCCGACGCAGCAGCGGCAGCGACGAACTCGGCTCGGCAGAAGGTAAGTCCTTTTTTCTTTTATCTCTCAATTTCTTTCTCTCTCTCTCTAGGAATTTTTGGTTTTCTACAGTGACTAGTTTCTAGTTTAATTTTATGTTTTTCTTTTTGAGTTTCGGGAGTTGTTTTGGTGAGTTTTGAAAAATGATGTTTTGGTGAGTTATAATTTTTTATACTTATCTTGAATATTCACATAAATTTTGTAGCAATAGAAATTGAGTTGGACGAATTTGTAAGTTCCATACTCAGATTGATTTTATCGTTTGGCTCGAAGAGCTGTAATAACAGCTTACAAAAAAATGGTACTCGAAACCCGACTGGTCGGGTACCCGGGGTTTTCGAGTCGACAACAGCATTATGTTCGAAAATTGGTTTCTCTTTTTTGTGGGTCTTCTTGAATTCTTTTATCATCCACTTCTGTTCAGTTCTGTTTCTACGTTAACCAACACAGGCACTCACATACACATAGAGAGAGAAAAGAGAAAAAATTAGAAAAAAATGTAAAAATTAAAAGATTTCAGCCTAACAAAGTTAATTAAAATAAAATGATTTCTTTCATTCTGTGCAACCCAATTTCCAGTTCTCCCAGACCTAAATTACGCCTTAACACCAAAATATCAAACCCTAATGCTACATATACCAAGTAACAGTGCCGAATATTCAAACCCAAACAAGTAATTCAATATGAAAATGGCAGATTAGCTGAATGGGTACTTAACATAAGCTTGCATAATGGAGGGTTTATCAAAACAAGAAGAAAACGATCGAATGCATACATAACAAAGGGGTACCTAAAACCTTCGTCAACGAACGGATTCGAGGTTCAATTTTGGGGTCTAATGGAGAAATTTGGCTCGAGAGGATATTTATGAATTTCTGAATTTGCTAAGCATGCTACGCAGCGTTTCAGGTATAGGGTTTTGCTGTTAACCCTATACCTGAAACGCTATACCTGAAACGCTGCGTAGCATGCTTAGCAAATTCAGAAATTCATAAATATCCTCTCGAGCCAAATTTCTCCATTAGACCCCAAAATTGAACCTCGAATCCGTTCGTTGACGAAGGTTTCAGGTACCCCTTTGTTATGTATGCATTCAATCGTTTTCTTCATGTTTTGATAAACCCTCCATTATGCAAGCTTATGTTAAGTACACATTCAACTAATCTGCCATTTTCATATTGAATTACTTGTTTGGGTTTGAATATTTGGCACTGTTACTTGGTACATGTAGCAATAGGGTTTGATATTTTGGTGTTAAGGCGTAATTTAGGTCTGGGAGAACTGGAAATTGGGTTGCACAGAATGAAAGAATTCATTTTATTTTAATTAACTTTGTTAGGCTGAAATCTTTTAATTTTTACATTTTTTCTAATTTTTTCTCTTCTCTCTCTGTGTATGTGAGTGCCTGTGTTGGTTAACGTAGAAACCGAACTGAAAAGAAGTGGATGATAAAAGAATTCAAGAAGACCCACAAAAAAGAGAAACCAATTTTCGAACATAATGCTATTGTCGGCATTTTATTTTCGGGTTTTAGGGTGTACATCTTTTGTCAGAAAAAAATGGAAGCTTTTGGGAGAAATACTAGTTGTCCGCTATAAGATAGCCAGTTTTGGGGCGAGATGTGTTATTTCATTTTGTTACGCATGAGATTAGAGATTATTACAGCCAACATCTAGCAGAAATTTAGAGCAATGAAAAACGAATTCACAATTTACTATGACCAAGGGAAAAAATTGTTTCTTGAATGGTGTTGCAATTGACTGAAAGCCGAATTTGATCATCACGAGGTCGGTAAAAGTTAAAACTGTATGTTATGTACGTGGAAGCTTTTGTTTATTTATTTGTTCTTGTTACATATTCTTAATTGATTTCCTTGTGTAATTTTATCTCTGTACTCTGCATGCGGTAGGCCGTTGATAGTTGTGGAATTCGTTGAAAAGCACTGCCTATGGCAGAGGCCATCAATTCTGCACCCAACAATGAACGAATTAGCAGGTATGTGATTCAATTGTCCTCCGTGCAATTTTGTTTTTTGTTCTTATCAGAAAAACATTAATTCGTTATAAATGGAATGGTCCAGGGAATCTCCACAGTTGGTTGCTCTGTTGAAGGAAATGAATGGCGGTTTGGATACTGTGAGGAATAAAATCCAGGCTTTAACAGCTAAAGTATGGCTCAGTCTTTGAATTTTTGGCCTGCAAAATCTGTGATTTCTTCATTTATTGAATGACAAGTTACCTATGGAACTTTAACAAGCTTATCTTTGTCCTTTTAATTAGTTTGATTCATTATATGTTCATGAATTGCAACTCAAAATAATGGGTTTAGGTTCTTAGTCAATTATGGATATTGTATTATAAGTTATTGAAATAGTTTCTGTTCAACCAAAATAATAAAGAATAGAATATTTAATTCACTTTTGGAAAAGAACAGCAAAATGAATTGTGTTTTCTCTTACAGAGAAAGCGCAAATGTTGTTTGAATATGTTGTATCTAATCAAGGGGTTTAAGTTCTAGAACTTTGGTTGTTTGCGAGCATTAGAAACTAAAGGTTGATGTCTGAACATATGAGAGGGAGTTTGTTCCGAGTTGATGGAATACTATTTATCTTTATTGCCAACATTTGAGTTGATACTTTTTTTGACTCCATTTCTTCTGATATATAGACCTAGTTTGCAATCCGATCTTGAGCCCTCACGTTTTAGCTTCTTTCTTTCTGTGATATTTGATGTGGAATCTTTAAGAAGAATATCCTTTTTCATTACAGCTCATGGGAAATTCTCAAATTTTCCCATTTCCTATGTCGTCTTGATTTGCTTTCGATTTTGGCGATTGGCTGGTTCTGAAAAGAGAGTGGGGTGGGGTGGGGTGTTGGCCTGTTGGCACTACTTGAGGTTATTTTTCCCTTGAATCTCATCAACCTTGTTTATCTTGTTGGTTCTTTTACACTGCTACATTCACATTGCTAGAAATGGCTGGAATGGGATTTCTGATTGTAAGCTTTTCTGCACTCCGGGGGTGGGGTGGGTGGTGGGTTGATTTTTCGCTTTCATCTCCCGTAGATAGCTCTAATTGTGGAAACCCTTGTCTTTTTATTCAGTGAACTCAATCCAGGAAACTGAGAGCTTATTTGAAACAAAACTGCAGTGAAGTACTTCTTAATTAATTTTGCGCTCCTCTAGTTACAGTTAAGAAGCTAAAAAGACAGAAGCTAATGGAAGAGAATGTGAGAACAGAAAAAATAATATCAAGTTAGATATTTAGTGTAGGGACTGATAATTTCCCTATCACTTCATTTTTAATATTACATGTTGCCATGTTGGCATAAAATATAAGTTTTGATTTGGTGTTTACTCTTTAGTCTTTAGTTACTCAGTTATTCTGTTGTTGATTATTACTATCCAGTATTTTCAATATGGTTGTTGATATCGCTTTATTCACCCGATATTGGAACATATTACCATGATGTGCTCTTATTGGACAGTAAAAATGAAAATGAAAAGTGGGGAGCAGAGGAATAGCTTTTTATGTTATTTGTTTTTAAATCTTATTTGCGTGATTTTTTTGTACAGGTGAAAGCAGATAATTTCCCCACATCAGATGGGATAAGCTATCTTGATGCCAAACACTTGCTTCTTCTGAACTATTGTCAGTCACTTGTCTATTTTTTGCTTTGCAAGGCAAAAGGATTATCAATTCAGGGGCATCCAGTTGTTCGGAGTCTTGTTGAGATAAGATTATTCTTAGAGAAGGTATTTACTTAAATATATGTGTCCCCTTCCATTTTAGTGTGAAATAGATGGATAGAACTGAAAAAATAATGAAGCAATTACTTTTGACCAGCTGCGGCATGGTACTCTGTGAGTCCACCTGTTACATAGACAACTTTGAAGATGCATTATTGAATTTTGGTGTTGCATTGTGTTTTCCATTTTCTGGATATATGTGTTTTCATCACTTTGGTCGTGCAGATTCGCCCAATTGATAGGAAACTCCAATATCAAATTCAAAAGCTGACAAGGACTACACCAACTACAGTGGAGAAACCAGGATTGAATGAGAAGAAAGCAGATGAAAATCAGAAGACAGATGACTTGTTAAAATATCGCCCGAATCCTGACTTGCTTGTTAGCAAAACAAATACAACTACAGAGGTGACTGAACCATAGTCAGCAGGAATTAATTTATAAATTAGCAAGAATCATTATTTGTATGTCATCCTCCAATCTTTTCCTTTTTGCATGTGAAAGAATGGCATGAAATTGTTTTACAGGAGGATGCTGGTGTATATCGACCCCCAAAATTTGCCCCGTCTTCTATGGAGGAAGATAAGATGTCAAAACAGGAGAGAAATGCTCTAAGAAGAGATAAAGAAATTGTACGACAAGCAAGGCAGAGTGCTTATGTTAGAGATTTGATGAATGATCTGGAGGGAAGACCTGAAGAGGTGCGTCGATGGTAAAAGTTTTTATGTTTGACCTTTTTTTTTTTTAATTATCTTCTATGCTGATCTATTTTTGACCATGACAAAATACAGGTTAGAGAAAATCTAGGATCAGAGAGTAAAGAAGTGATGAATTACATTGCAAAGATGGAAGATCGTGCTCGACGAGAAGAGGAACTTTTTACTCGTGCCCCGCTCACTAAAGTTGAGAAAAAGAAGATGAAACATTTAACTAAATCTAGGAATGGGTAAGTCCCAAAATAAGCACTAGCCAGCTATGTTCTTGAATGAACCATGCTGCAAAATGGTTTCTTTTTTCAAATCTGTGATGTTAATTGACTGACTAAAGTGCTTCTTTCTTTGGTTGTGCCAGGTTGCTTGGTCTGACTGAGAGTTTCTATGATGAGATTAAAACTTTACCCATGGAGGGTGGTGTTACAGAGCAATCAACCAGCTTTAGCAATGCTAGCAGTGGAGATGGAAAATTTAAGAAGCGCAAGGTATGGCCTGTAATTTCTTTTATCTGCACTTATTTATTTACTGATTTGTAAACCTTTCTTGTTGCTCTAATATTGTCTTAATAATAGTCTTAATTCAGGGAAACTGAACTGAAGTCGCATTCTTTTGCAGTATAACAGTATATCTTGACATACTTAATGGTTTAATTGAGTGATATTGATTTCTTTATATTTCTGTTAGTATGATTTACTACCTTTAATTGTTGAAACATCCTGTCTATCTCTGGTCTGAAACTGAATCTTAATATTTCAATTTGTAGTGTCCAAAGTGATGGGCCACATTCAAATTGTGAGGTTTATAGTTTCTGCATGAACTCTGTCGTAATGTGAGCCATAGTTCATGTCAAGATGTAAGAGTATTGAACCATAAACCAGGCCGAGATGTAGAGTTTTGATCTACTTAGATTGAGTCCCGGCCTAAGGATTTGGACCAAGAATGTCACGGCCTAAGGATTTTGGACCAAGATTGTGTTTCTTATGCATTTTACCTTCAACCCTAGTCCTATATCAGATAACCAATGCTAGCTTCTTTTGTCTATGCTTTTTGGTTGACTTACCATATCCTAGTGAAACATATATAGAAACATTTGTATTTGGAATTAACTTATGTCATTCCTATTTAGATTGTTGAAAATTAGGTAACATATTGCTTCTTTATAATGTACATCTGGAATAGCTGTGACTGGGCAATTTTGATGAGATCTAGTTAGTTCCTTTTGATTTTTAACGAGGCTGCTTTTAAAAGTTTATAAAGTTTGTGCCAAAATACTTATTACTAGTAGTTATGCTCCTCAAAAGCTATGCCCTTGCTTAGACGCATGTTCATTTCCAATTGATATGTATGTATTATCAATTTACAGTACTGTGTTTCTGGTTTTGGATAACTCATTTAAAATGATTCAATATGTGTGATGTCCTAAAAAACTCACCAATGTGTGACTGTTTACAGCGAAAGCAGTGAGTGGCTACAAATTCAGGATACTCCAAGTGAACTTAGTTGCCCGAGAACATGATGGCCATTGCGCCGTTTTTTTAAAGTGATTTAAGTGAAGTTAGATGAGGCATCATCACATTGCCAATTTTTCAAGTATTGACACTGTTTGGGCATGGACAAGTTGTAAAATGAGTTTCTTGTTTTCGCCCAATTGAGATCTTTCAGATTTTGAATTATCAGACTGACATTGGTTTGTACTTGTTCTTGGCTTGAGGTTTTTCTTATTTAGAATGATTTTACTCTGGAAACTTATGAAAAACTTCTTACGAATTTGGAAAATCTTGTGCCTGCGAAAATATTACCAATATGATTTTCTTCTGGTTCTTGCTTTCCACTCCTCCGACTATGGGGTAATTTCCAGCTAGGTGGGAAATGTGAAAAGTCTATTTTAACAGTCTTAGAGCATTCCCAAGAGACTCTAATTGAATAATATTGTTTATTTTGAAGAACCATCCACCAAAAATCTTCTCGAGCAAATTTTTTATTTTAATTTTTAAATTTAGAGATTGGGTTTTCGCTCTCCAAATTTGGAGAGCCAATTCCAAAACAACTCTATAATTAATTGCATTAAACGATTAGTTACTTCCAATATCCTACTTGTTATTTTCTTGCACTTTTAATGACCTTTTTGAAAGGCGATTTTCAAAAAATCACATAAATTTTGAAATAAAGAACCAAATATAGAGTATGTTGGTAGATGTTAAAAATATCACTCTTTGAATTTAAATATACTATTTTTTTCGCAAGAAATGTTTTCTTAAATTTGACGAGTGCTCTCATATAAGAATAAATTGGCTTTCTTTGCCTGAAAATGGTTGATGAGAACCCATTTGGGATTTCTTACCCTGAAAATCTGATCAAAGCTGGGTTAGCTTTTCCCTCAAAAAAAAAAAAAAAGCCGGGTTAGCTTCATTTTCTGGTATAAAAAACTCTGAATGTAACAACTGGTACCTTTATATATATATATATATATATATATATATATATATATAATATAATATAATATAATAATAATAATAATTAAGTTATTTATAAATAGTAATAAAAAATTTCTCCGCCTAAAACACCATTCTAGAATAGTGAAACATAATGTAAGCATTAATTTTGGTAATTAGTAAATTAATTTTGGAAAATCTATATGTATATAATAACAGGGCATTATATAAAATTTAGTTTTCCAAATTTGTATGTATTGTATTAATTATTATTTTCTTTTTGTAACATTTAAAAACTTTTCTATTTTTGATCCAATTTTTATATATAATTATTAGATTAATTGTTTTTTTACGATCTTCAGTTTGTCACCCATATTGCATATATAAAATAAAAAATAAACATAAAAAGTATAAGATATATTTGCCCAAAATTTATTTTGTAATGGGCTTAAAAATTATGCATTCAGATATATTAATTTATTTTGGCTATTTGTAATATATGTGTAATTGTTATTTGTACTAAGCCAATTTCTTAATAGTTATATAGAATTGTTTTTCAATTGATTAAATTCAATTAAAACCACTTATTTTAATTGAAGAAAATATCTCAAAATTTGTATTCAAATATTATATATATATATCCATATATGTAGCATTATATACATTTATGTAAGAAGAAATTAAATTTATATTTAATATGAAATTATATTCATAATAGTGTCTAATATAAAAAAATATTTTTTTTACATTTATTAACTTATTTTTCATGTTAATAGAAATGATTTTTTCTACTTACCAATGTATTTTACTATGCCAGAAAATAGTTTAGATAGTAAATTTCAGATAACGCTTTTAGATTGAAGCGCTATTGAAAAATTCGCAGAAATTTTAGACAACACTTTTGTAGGAAAGCGCTATCAGAGTAAACCATATAATGATAATTGATTAGCGAAGTGTTATATGAAGAAATCTAAAGATAACGCTTAATTAAATAAGTGATATATATGTTCTTGGAATAACGCGTCGTACAACAAGCGTTATCCTAAAGTTATCTAAAAGAAACTCAAAGAAATTAAAGATAGTTTAATTAAACAAGTATATATATATATATATTCTTGGAATAACTCTTCTTACAACAAACATTATCCTAAAACATTATCTAAAAGAATAATTCATACCGCCAGTTAAAGAAGCGCTATATCTTTTCTCATAATAACGCTTTGCACGACAAGTGTTATCTTAAAGTGTTATTTGTCAGCACATGTATTCTATGGCGCGTAATTGCTTTCTTCTCAAACCTTTTCTGAAAAAACTTTTGGCCAAAAAAAGAATCCTCCCAAAATCCTCTCATCTGCCGAAAATATTGGGTATTTTTGTCCTTATCCCTTACAAAAATATCACCGGTCCGGAGATCCTATGACATTGGCCCATAATCTATTCTATATCTATATGTATATCTATATCTATATCTATACTATCTTAAAAGTGTGAATGTTTCTTGCAATTTTTCATTGGACAAAAATATCCTTTAGACATAGTAAAATTTTAGGACAACTAAGTAATTTGATATTTATTTAGCTTCTATTTGTTCAATTATAAGACAATGTGACCTTTTATATTCTACATTTTAAAAGTATTTATTCTTTCAGCTATAACTCTTAAAATATTTTGAATTTTCAAATAATATTACCTTCATATTAAACTAGATTTCGAGAGTTTTCTAACCATATGTCATAAGCATATATAAAGACTTCACATCAGAAAATTTTAAGATTATAAAGTTCAACACTATGCAAAAATTAAGAATTTATGGTTTTCTATAGTTTTGTTATTTATTTAATATTTTTTGTTTAATTATATGAGAGATGTTCATTATAGCCAAAAAATAGTTTCAGAATCTGAAAATATATTTTTTTAATCATAACACTAAGAATACTTTAAATTTCTTATAAAATCAATTTCAAATTTAAACTACATTTCAAAATCTTCAACTATATGTTCTAAACATATACACAAGTCGTTATAGAAGAAAATTTTAACTATTTAACTTTTAGTATAATTCGATATGTCTATTATAATTTATAAGAAAAAGATCAAATTACAATATACACAATAAGAAAAAATAAAATAAAAAATATTTTAGGTGGTTTTGATGCTAAAAAAAAAGTAGAGAAAATACATAATTCCTTTATGGTCGAAAAATTCTTCCTCAATTAGTAATATACAATTTAAATATTAATTTATTGATGGTTGTTAAAGGAATAATATTGAAAACAAATCTATATATTTATATATATCTATATCTATCTATATATATATCTATATCTATATCTATACTAATATAAAAAGTGTGAATAGGTAGAATAGTTTCTTGAAACTCTTGATTGGACAAAAATATTCCTTCCACATAGTTAAGTTTAGGGACAATTAAGTGCTTTGGTATTTATTTTAGCTTTTGTTTAGTTACAAAACAAGTGAGTGACCTTTTATATCCCAAATTTTTCTTATGTATTCTTTCAATTGTAACTTTTATATTATTTAAAATATTTATACATTATTAATTTTATATTAAACTACATTCCTTAAGCTTTCGAACCATATATGATAAGCTTATATAAAGGTCGGATGATTTTTTTGAAAATTTTGATTCGACAAAAGTATTATTTTGACATAGTCAATGTCAAAATTATTTCTCTATTTTTTCAAAATTTATTGTAAACTCAATTATTTCCATTGCTTTGAAATTATTTTAATTATATGATGAGATATATAGTTCAACTTTTTAAATTTATGTTATTAATAGATAGTTTCGTTTAACCAAATAAAATATATAAAAAATTGAAAGATTAAAACTAAAGAGTTAAAAATGATATATGTGTCAAACATTCATATAATATATATACTATGCCATTTTCTATATAAAAAAATTAATTCACTTAAAAATGATACCTTTAAAAAGTTTATAAAGATTCAAGCACAATAACAATGCTTATTACAAAATCCAGGTATTCAATGTCTTAAATTTTGCAAAATGAAGAATAAGAGAAATATTGTGACAAGAATCACGAATGAAAAGTGTCGTATACTCATATGAAATTTTAATAAAAAAAATTAATTTAATATGAAATAATTTGATACATGTGTCAAACTTTGGTATCTTTTGAATTACAAAGTAATGTAGGCAATAATATAGTATAAATAATACTATTTATATATCAGTTAGCTATATTAAACCATAGACAATACTAAACTAGAGTGAAGCGACCACATTTAACGTCCAATTATAAAGAATTCTTTGGACTTAAAGAGGCACATAAAGATAGTTAATGGATTATTTACAACTTGAAATCTAAATTTTTGGCAAGTATAATTTCTTATTTGATTGAAATAATAAAAGATTTAAATAAAGATTAAAAGTACTATATATCTTTTTTTTTTACTTCAATAGAGACATGAAATTATTAAAATAAATGGGTAATTGTATTTTTTTACAATAAATAATGTTATTTAGAAAATAAATGATTCAAATTAATTTTACGATTTGTGGTCTCTTCAAAAATAAAACTAATATGGATTAGTTTTAGCATATTAAGAGTAATCATAATTTGTATAACTATATTCTTAAAAATATTTACAAATATATTAATTTTATAACAAACATACAGAGTCAAATCCAATTGCAAGTACCATCACTAATAGCATATTATATATTTCTAAAACTAATTGAGTTAGTGTTTCTTTTACATAACATAAGTATTTGCAAAGTAATTTTCAAGTATATAAAAGTTTATTAGTATTATATTTAACTATTGAAGTTTTACTCAATATGAATTTTGATAACTGATTTTTTTAAGACTATCTTTGTTTTTATTATTTATTAAGTGGATATATTTTATATACAATTGGATAGAGTTTCAAAATTTTGATTTCAAGTAATTATCACACCTTTATAGTTTTATTTAAAACGTGACTTTTGATGACAACAATATATATATATATATATATATATATTGATGAAAGATGACAATAATGTTTTAGTTTTCATATTTATTGGATTAAAGTGTATCATTTTAAATATGACACTCAAAATAGTTTTTGATAAAAATATTCTTTTTGGAAGTAGAATTAAGATTTTATATGAAAAGAGTTTTCCTTTTTATCCATATATTTTATTTTTAATGTCTTGAGTTACATTTCGCTAACCAAATTAGTTACAGATTAATGAAAGAAACAGACGACCGTACCAGGTAGTATTAATCTTTAAGTTATATATTTTTTGATAAATAATGATTACAAGTAAAATCTTGAGATTATGCCTGATGTTTTGGTAAATAAGTAATTTAAATCAATTTTAAATTTTGATTGATGTGATAATGATATTTGAATATTTAGCTCATGAATTACTGAATAATCATGCATAATGCATCTAATTGTAAAAAGACTTATGAAATTAATTAACAAAAATATGTTCATAGCCATTAAAATATAACAAAAGATTGATTAATATGATTGTAAGCTAATATAAGAACTTCTTTTGTTGTTTTATTAATTTTAAATTTTTTGGTCTCTTGAGTTCTTTCAAAAATTTACTTAATCATTCATATCGATTTATACTTATGAAAACAAAATATATATATATATATATTAAAATATTATGTAAATTTTCTTTAATAGTTTGATTATTTAGTTATTATATATTCAGTAATGGTAAAGTACATTAAGCTGTTTTAATATCATCAAATTTTTTTTAATATAATTATTTTAATAAAATATATGGGATCATGTGTGACACACATGTTTCTTATTAGTACTCTAAAAGTATGAACATTTCTATAAAAAAAATTAATTAGATTAAAACATCCTTATTAATTTTAATGACAAAAATAATTTACAGTTTAGGAGAATTTTTAGAGTTATACCAACTGCCAGTGGGACAACTAAGATATTTGAACAACAGTGTAGTGAAAATTTAGAAAAAAACCTCACCTGAACACTCTATTCTCAGTCAAAACTGATCCCACTCTTATTCCTCTCTTTTTCGGCCAAGTTGATTAAGAAAAGTGCAGAGAAAAGGAATTGGGGTAACTTACACTCTAGACGTTTTGGTGAATGAGGTGGCAGACATGGTAATTTTGTTAACAATGGCAACAATGCCGCATATTTTTAAGGTAGTTCAGTATGTGAAGATGGGCGAGTACTGAAAGAAACGTTGATTTCAAGTTGACAACAATGTGAAATTTTTGAATCCTTTAATTTTAGTTTAACGTTTTTCTTTTCTTGAAAAAGAAATTACGTTAGCAACTCCTTTTAGTTTTAATCAGTGTTGAAAGTGCTGGAAATTGATCAATGGAAACTACTAGGGCTGTTTGGTATTTTCCATTCTAAATTATTGTTATGTTAAATTTTTTAGGAATTGGTTTGTTTTAAGTTATATCTTAGTTATTGTATATGATCTTGTATGTACATATTTTGCTAGTAAGAGGCTATTCTTTTTAGGGGAAGTAAGAGATTTAATAGATGTTTGGTTGATCTTATAAACTCTTCAAAACATATTATATAAGGTGTTTAAATTTGTTTGGTAAACTTTTTTAAAAAAGATCTTATAAGCTCCTAACATCTTTAATTTGTTTGGTAAACTTTTTAAAAAAAGATCTTATAAGCTTCTAACATCTTATAAGCTGTTTTAAAAAAAGTTGGGAATCTCCACTTATTTTCAAAATAAGATTTTCTTTCAACAACCTCCCTCCTTTAATTTTGACTATTTTAATTACACAATTGGTGTTAGTAACATCTTAAAAGCTATATATAACATCTTTTATTATATAAACACTTCAACTTCTTATTTTTAAAATAAAATCTAACATTTTATAAGCTCTAAAAACATACATCTTATAACATGTTTTAAATAAGCTTAGCCAAACACCATCGTAGTCTAGTAGAGTTTTAAAAGGCTGAGGTTAGTGGCTAAACTGTTGATATATGCAAGGGCACCACTCTCATTTTACACATTTTTTTTACAACTAATTTTCACACTTTCATCTTCACGCAATCACCCACTAAGCCAAAACACCAAATCATCAAGGAAGCTTGGGGATCCAAGGCAAGAGAAGGAGCTTAATTTGGAGAGCTTAACAAAATATTGGAGAATATTCTTTCTAGGGTTGTAAAATTTCTCTTTAAATTATTGTTGCGATTTTTAATTACTTTAAGAATTGTAATGTTGAACAAAATACTTTGTGACATTAATTTGTTCTACTTTGTAGTTTAATATGAGCTAATTTCTTTTTGTTCAGGCTTGGAAAGCTAATTCGTGAAATTATTGTTTGATGCTTGTGATTATTATATATGACTGATGATGCATGTTGATATTGTGATGACCATATCCTATGGTACTTAATGTTTCTTGTGAAATGGCCACTTACAGGATGATTTTATAAACTATTGCATTTAAGAACCGAGATGTGATGGTAGCGCATATGCCATGGACTGACCCCTATAGAGATATGGGCGTAGGTACATGCAGCGAGAAAAAATTACTTTTGGTCCCATTAGTCTCATGGCTTGAAAATAGTCCCATAAGATTATTCTTGTCATACAAATGGTCCCGCCGTTAGTAAATTAACGGTCAAAACTATTAAATTGAAAGTCAAACTTGCGATTTGGGACTAAAAGTAAGAACAATGCGGCTAAAATCATCAGGTGCTCAGTCTAATAGGACCAAAAGTGAATTTTTCTCTAAAAAACAAAATATGACTAATATCTATTTTAAAAAATATATTATCGTTAAAGTTACTATTTTTTATTTATTATAATTAAAAAATTGACAAGTAAATTAAATGATAAAATTTATAATTCAACTTATATAAAATAAATTTTCTAGAAAATAGTTTTTAAAAATAGATGTTAACTAATTTTTTTTTGGTGAATGTGCAATACAAAAAACAAAAGATGAAATATATGTATCATTTATTTTAATTAGAAAATTAATAAAGTAAATTAAATGATAAAATTTATAACCCAAGTTATAAAATTTAAATTTTCTGAAAAATAACATTTAAAAGTAGATGTTAATATTATTGAATTATCTTGGTCATTTAAATAAAATAAAATACATTCAAAGATAAGATCGTCTCAATTTTATTGAAGTTTATCTTGACTTTGGTAATAAAATTGTTAATACATTTTCTAAATGTATTGGACTGGACCACGTGAAATTAAATATTTAATTGACCAATAGATATTTAATTTCACTTGATTATCGTACAGGACACCTTAATCCTGAGTGAGTAATGAACTTTGATTACTAACTTGAAGTTCTTTGAGTCATCAATGAGTGAGATTAAATTGACGATCAATATCTCGATTCTTTGGGAATTAAAGTGAAATAATAAGGAATATATATTCACAATATGGAATCCGTCACCTATTTAATAGGCATGATCATGATCTCATGTGTTCTTCTAATAGACAGTACATTCTGAGCTCAGTAATTCGACATTTGTTGTTGAATTCACGATGTGATGACAATCACATGGGACTGTCAGATAGAAGATGAGGATTGAGATTATAAATATTAGAAAATATATTTTGGTCATTTTATCATATTTCTAATATTTAGTTGATCAACGGGGTTGACATGTAAGATCGACAAATCAGAGGATTTAATTATTGGCTTTAGTAATTTCAATTAGATTATTAGTACAATCTTATCCCTTTAGTGGAATGAAATAAGATTAATAAATTATTTTGATTGATCAAGAGTTGATTGGATCGAAATTAATTTATTGGAGATTAGTCTAATTGGGTCCGATCAGGTCCCTTTGGTGGCTCTAGAAAAAGAACTGGAATAAATTATAAGAGTTATAATTTATTAGTGCAGTGTATTTAATCAAGTGGACTGATTGAGATGATTTTGGAAAGAAGATAAATCATATTATTTGCCAATCAATATGATTTGATTTGCCAATCAAAATATTACCTAAAGTAATACTTTCCTTTTGGCAAAGGTTTCCATATTTAATTATTTCTTCTTCCTACTTAATAACATCTATCGATCATTTTGTGCCCACACATACAAGAGAGATTCTGACTGCATTCTTGAGTTCTTAGAGAACACTGAAGAAGGCTTGAGGGCTTGGAGTGTGGAATTTCTGCAAAAGGTTTTTGAAAGCACGTTACGAGGGCAATCCTATTTCTTTCTTGTTGTTACAAATTAATTAATTAATGTTAATACACATTATGGTTCAAGATCCTATTCCGGATTGCTCGAATCACATAAATTTGATTTTTGTGATTGAGCAATTCCGTTCCGGCCAACAACTTCATCCTCAATCACAATATAGCTAGAATCATTGTGGGGTATGTTCTGGGAGGCGAATCCTGTTGGCTCTCTCCCTTAGAAACCTACCACTTGGGCACATCCCTCGATTTATATCCTGCTGGGTCAAGGGGCCTTTGATACTAGCAGGTCCAGGATTAGTCAGGTGTAAAAACCTGGATATCTGAATTATCAAAAAAAAAAAAAAAAAACAATATAGCTAGAATCATAGTTACATAAAGTGGTGGACCAAAGCCTTGACTCTCCTTAGTCATCTATTGACCTTAATCCACCAACTTCCTTAAGTATTTTATTACTTTGTTAGTTTCAGTTCTTTTAATTCAACTAGTAAGGTGAACGTGCGTTGCACGTGAACCAAATAATTTTATTAATTTAACTCAAATTAAATTTATAAATTGGAATCAGTTTTTATTATATTTTTTGTATTTATAATAAATGTCATTCATTTATTTTGATCTTAAAAGAAAGTTTGCAAAAACTAAATTCAAACTTATTTGTCGTTCGGTGAAATATGGTTAAGACATTTTGGACTAAAAAGCATGATACTTAAATGATATTATCGCTCAACAACGTACAATGTATATTAAAAAACTGATGAGTAATCTATATAAAAATTTAAAAAATATATATTCAAGACGAGTTTTAAATTAATGCATCTTCTTTATTTTTTTAGTGTCTACTTCTTCATACTTAGCTTTGAGATTTTTTTGCAATTTTTCTTTGAATGCACTTTTAGCCCATGCATGATTGGTTGGCGTATGGATGTATTTCTCTTTTACTCAATTTTCTAATGTGTGTTATCTTTTAAATTGGTTTGACTACAAGATTCAGTTTTTCATTCGTCACATGTGCCTCTTTTGTTAAGAACGATGAAAAAGTAAAATTCTATTTTATGTTTAGAAGCTTAGCTCCCGTAGATATTTTGATTCATGTTCTCTCTTTTTTTTTTAATATAGTACATATCTTGGGTGGGGAGGGATGATGGGAATCAAATCCCACACCTCTAGTTGGGATGGAAGTATATACCACTCGACCATTATCCAATTTTTCTCATGTTTTCCATGATTAAATTAATTATTTATATAACAGAAATTAAGATAAAATAGACTAATCAATTGTAATTGAAAACAATCAATAAATTGATTTAGTTTGAAAGAATAGTCACATTTATATATCAAATACAACTTATTTATTTATTTATTAATTTATGTATGTATATTGTTATTCATAGATAGAATTTTCTTTAAGAAAATAATATATAATATGAAAAAAATAAGAAAAAAGGTTAAAAGTAAAAAGGATTAAAAAACGGTATGTCCGTCATAGTAAAATTTAGAAGAAAAACATGAAAAATGCTATTTTGATCTTTGTTAATTTAATATTTACGATAAAATCTGGTTGCACTTGAAAAATATACATTTTAAAAATTAAATTGTTAAAGAGAGGGACATGTTTTAAGATGCATAATTATGAAAATAACGTCGGACCAAAATTTAAATTATTACTTTAATAATACATATATATGTACACTACAAAATATGAGATCAAAATCATAATTATTTTTTATAAAAAAAATTAAAGTATAGTGCTTATATCTTTAAAGAGACTCAAGATTTAAAGGTGACTAAAATCAATTACTTTTGTTAATGAAATTAATATTTAAATTATAATGAACAATTTATTTTCAAAATCATGTTTATTTTTGAAATAAGAAGGAATATATTACTTTGATCCATAAATAAATTTTTTGATAAATTTTTTCACTCAAATGTAATATTGTGGTCGCCGCCTAAAATTCAAATATCAAGTAAGTTTTATACTTATTGTGCATAACTTAATAAAATAGTTTTTAACTAAAAGATTAACATATCAACATGTATGTTATAATATATGTACTTATGATATAAATGTCAGATTGTTATTTTTTTTTAGTTTTTCTTAGCATATATATATATATATATATTTAAATTTCCAGGTTTTGATTCTTGTTTACATATTATATTACATTTTGTTTTTGTTAAGTTAGATTATTTCACTACCTAAATAATATAATACATATCTTTTTACTTAAAATTATATAATTTATTAAGGGTGTATGTAAGTTTTAAGCAAAGCTAAGTATTGTCATACATGTTAAAATATACATATGTAACTGATTTTTCTTCAATATTTCTTCTACCATTCTTACAATAGTATATATATATATATATACCATTTTAACTGTATTTTATTTAAATCTATTTTAATTTATTATATTAGTTTTTATTTTTTTAAATCAAAGTCTATTTATTGATACAATTTTTTTCAACCAATACACCTCTATATAAATAATAAATAAAAAAATACCATAAAATAGAAAAGACTAAATCGGAACAATAATTTCAATCTATACTAAAATTTATGTTATGTAAAATAGTATAAGATTAGTAAAAGTCATATTGACTTCTTATTTATAATTTAAAAATAAAATATTTTGCTACAATAAAATAACCTATTTTCTTCTTTTTTTAATCTAAACTTGTTAGACCTTTCATCCTATTAATTAACAATTTATTATGCCAAAAAAATAAAATTAAAATTATAAAATATATTTTCCTGCTCTCTATACCTCCATATTAAAATAAAATTTATAATTTGCATTTCGTTAAGTTTGAGAACAAATATTTATCATTTTAAGTATCTTTTATAGTTAATTTCATGTTTTTATTATCATATTTACTGGGCTTATTTAACTTAAAGAATATACAATGATATATTATTAGAATTGATAAATGAATCTAAATTATAGGATTTGAAAGTTCAAATGATGCATCCATAAAATAAAATAAGTGCATAAA
The DNA here is from genome assembly GCA_016081115.2 of Rehmannia glutinosa. Classification (NCBI taxonomy): domain Eukaryota; kingdom Viridiplantae; phylum Streptophyta; class Magnoliopsida; order Lamiales; family Orobanchaceae; genus Rehmannia; species Rehmannia glutinosa. Next base: position 9,465,290 of record CM071935.1, read on the forward strand.
TAAATATTAAAGAAAAATTATTTCTAAATTTTCAATTTAGCCTCAAAATTCTTAGTATTAACTGTCTTATATTATTATTATAATTTTTGCTGAAAAATCATTTTTCTTTTATTTTTTATTTATTTAGTTTTACAATAGAGATATATATGCCAACCCTTAAAAAAACAAAAAAAGAAATAATTATAAATATACAGTTGTGGATAAAAATTAAACAAATATTACCCATCTCATCCACTTCACTTTGAGATGTAAATTATTTCATTAATTTCAAATACATAACTCTTAGCCAAGTTTATTTCATTTTTAAATTTTATAGTATGTGCTTATAATATATTTGTTTTGCAAATTTAACTTTACATTGTCACAATAATCGAGTTTTTTGTTATCGAAAGAATACATGAATAAAATATACTAATAATTGAAACTAAATCATATTGAACCGTATATCCATTATTACGGGAAAAAACATACATAAAGATTAATGAATTGATCTTAGAAACAAAATAATATTTATTCAAAATTTTAGTAAAAATTTATATTTAACTTATATATCTTAAAAACTAATTATTTTTTAGGGAAAAAGCATAAATTTCCTTGAAATTTTCAATAGTCGCGAATTTCCATCTTCCCATACCTGAAAAATGTATCATGCACTCCAACTAAAAGTAATATTATCTTACAATTTAGGGTGTGTGATAGATGATAAATTTATTATAGTATGGATATTCTCAACCCATAGTGAAGTTTAGAAAATATATTTTGTCATGCTATTTATTTTGAATAAAATAATATTAAATATTATTTATTTATTTTTTCTCTTTATTTTGCTGTAATTCATACTCTTTTTTCTTTTTTGATGTATTTAATTATTTAGAAAAATAAAAAAAGATATTATTAATGTGTGTTTTACATAGCACTCAATTTTAAATGGCTAAAATTCTCTCATATGAAGTCTTTTATATATGCTTATTACATATGGTTGGAAAGCTCTCGATATCTAGTATAATATAAAATAAATATTATCTAAAAATTTAAATTATTTTAAGAATTAAAATTGAAATAAATCATAAAAGAATGGTTTGGAATATAAAGAGACAATTGTCAATATTATTAAACAAATAAAATCAAAATCAATATGAAAAACTACTTAATTACCCTTAAAGCTAACTTTACCATGAGGATATTTTTGGCAAATCAAAATTTTCAAGAAACCTTAAAACATATTCACACTTTTATAATAGGTATAGATAGATATAGATAGATAGATAGATTGTAAAATCATCTCGCTTCAGTAGATCAAATATTGAAATATAGCATAATAACTCTAATTTTGTACTTACACACTCCCTTGAGAGACGATACTCTACTCATACTTTATACTTGTTGATCACACCGTGCACTTGCGGTTTGACATCCTAATTTTTGGGTCATCTATTGCAAGAAATTAGTAGATCAAATATTGAAATATAGCATAGTAAGTCTAATTTTGTACTTACACACTCCCTTGAGAGATGATATTCTACTCATACTTTATTACTTGTTGATCACACCACGTACTTGCGGTTTTACATCCTAAATTTTGGGTCATCTATTGCAAGAAATTTTTGCATCTCTTATTGCAATGTCAATAAGATGAATCGGTAATTGTACAATTGACATTAATGGTATATTGGTATTACAATTGATTATCAAATTTTCAACTGCAATGGAGGATCACAACTAAAATAGATACTCAGGACCAGTTATATATATAAAAATCGGACAAGACTGGTCAGTTCTACCGGTTGAATCGGGAACCGGTGGTCGAGATTGGCCTGATTTGGTCACAAAACCTGTTACGGTTGAATCAGTCAAAAGTCGTGAAAAACCCTTTGAACCAGTCAAATTTTTTTTATTTTTAGTTTATCAGTTTTTCTCAAATATTTGAATTTTAAATTTCGTATTTTCCTGTATTTATATGATTATTTGAATGTTGAGCTATGTTAAATATTGTTTTAGTTGCTTGTTTATATATTTACCAATTAATAAATGTATACATAATAATTAATATATTATAATATTATTTATAAAATATAACAAAAACAATTTCTTTTTTTTATTAAATTGGTTAAATCATGAACCCCTAGCATGACTTTTTTTTAAATAAATAAAAATATATATAAAGAAAGGAAAAGATACTGATCACAAGCCGATCAGGTAACAAAGGAAAAACAATGCAAAATTTCAGGAAAAAAATAATAAAATAACTTAATGGCGCAATTTAAATGAAGGGCGTTTATGTCTCAAATGATTTTCGAGTGATATTGTCATTTGTATTTTTTGTACATGCTCGAGTATCGTCTTAATGGTCTGATGTAGCTTGTGGAATGTCAGCCCAGGATCCTCGAGCCGCAATTTCCAGAGCCTTCATAGCTTCTGAGGGAGTACATGAGTGAATAACAAGTGGAGTAGTTGAGGAGTTGCCTAGCTTGGTCTTTAAAACTTTCGATTTGTCTTGTTCTTCTTCATCCATCATATAAGACCAATGCTTTTGTGTTGATGCAGCAATTGCTTCCTCTGACTGATCGTTAGAGCTAAGGACATAATCATTAAGCGGATGATTTCCAGATACAATTTCATGGCACTGTGGAGATCCGCTTGACTCTTTTCATCTAAATTTAGTGCGGTCATTATGTCCTCATGAACAATAACTGAACTCCGTTCTGGGGGTTGATAAAGAACCATAGTCCTATCAGGATTGACATTCGAACCTTTGAGGCCCTCATCTGCACGGACATGTGAGGGCTCATTCTCTATATGCAAATCCTCTGATGTATCACCCAACACGTTAAAAGAATTCCATGTTTGAATACCCGAAGTGGATGGTCCACCCTCCTTAGGGCCAGTACTCCTCTCCACAGAATGGGCTTCCCGGGGCATAACTTGAACCCAAGTTTCCAAAACTACTTCCTTACCCTTGTTAGCCGGAATCTTACCACGATTCGCCGTTCTAATGACAGATCGTCCACGAACTGGGCTCTTATCAGTTTGAACAATGTCAGCTCTTTTTGTCGCATCTTGATGGCGACAATTCGTAATATGATGCCCAACAATCCGAGAATTAATGCAAAAATCCAGCAAATTCTCATAAATGGTCGAAACAACAGAGCAATGTCACATCCTTTCAACCATAATAAATTACTGAAGAGATTTATTCAAATCAAGTTCAACCAACACTCGAACAAAATGTCCCACCTCTTCGGACAACGAACGACCATCAATTTGGATCGGAGTACCTATTACACTTGAAATCTTCGTAATCAAAGAGAGATGCCAATACTCGATACTTAGTTCATAAATCCGAACCCAAACTTGTGCCATAGAAGTATTAATTTTATAAGGATTGAAATCTGGGATCCAATTAGTGATGCAGATTGTACCTGGATAAAATCCCATGAAGCTTTAACGAAAGCACGATTACGGTCAGCTATATAATTAAATTGTAAACTAAAATAACCCTTACCTAGTGGTACCAATCTCCAAGCATGTTGAATTCTCCAAACGACATGCAATTTCGATTTGAGCGTCTCTAACATGCATGGCTTTGCCCCTTTTGGAAGTAGGAGTCATCTGATTAATGAATCTCCTAACTCCGTTGTACATTGATGATAAACCCCTTCATCCATCGTTACGAAATAAAAATCTCCTTTCTTAACTGGAATTGTATCCTCCCCGGAGTGCACCGTTTTTCTAGAAGATTTCTTCACAGTTGTTTCTTGAAAATCTGGATCCGTTCTTGGATGGTTCTTGAGAATCTTGGAAGCGTGATCAACGAGATGATCCAAAACTTGAGGAAAACATGTAGAATGCAACAGATCTTGATTTTATTGATCAATTCTTGTAGCAGTTTGAAACATTTGTGTAGGAGGATCAAGAGATGCAATAAAAGAAATCGTTTGACGTTCATCTTGTTTGAAGCTTGCCCATTCTTGCAAGTAGCAGAATTAGGGTTTGGGGAAACCCTTGGTAAAACCCTAGGAGCAGGGATAGAAGAATCATGAGATTTCATAATTTTTGGGAAAAGAGAAAAATCGAGCTCTATGAAGAAGATCAAGATGCGTCGGCCATGGAGATTTGGGAGGAGAGAGAAGAGAGCATCTTTTCTCAAAACCCTAATTTTTCCACCCTTCTTCAAAATTAAATTTTCTTCGAACCGCTAGCATAACTGGTTTGCTCATTGGTCTGATTTTTCAAACACTGCTTTTGACCATATTTTGCATTTGGAATTCACTCGTATTGTCAGGCTTAGTGCAAGAACATGGAATATAAAACTGCTATGAGAAGAAAATGCAAGTGAAATATTTTCGACACTAAGAGGTGATTTGACTAAGGTTGTTTAAAAATCTTATAAGTTTCCACATTTTATAAGTTGTTTTTAGAGATTATAAAATATTTTTACGGATTATAAGATATATCTTTTTTTTTTTTTTGAAAAAGAGCTTCATTAAGGAACATGAGAGGTATAAATATCATCAAGGTGAGCAACCACAAATGACGGAGGCTCCACCCGTACAAACGGACTAGCATAAGAAATGGAAGCTCTAGCTATACTATGAGCCACCATATTCACTCGTCTATTAATATGTTGAACCACAAAGCAAGGTTCCGAATCAAGAATATCAACACAATTTCGAATGATACCTCCAAATTCTAAAATATCTGAATCATGATTTTTGAGTGCATCCACTACTGCTTTAGCATCTAATTCAAACACCACTCTTGGAAGGCCATTACTTTTAACCCATTTAAGTCCTTCTAGTAGTCCGATGCCTTCTCCTTCCAACACATTTATATTCCCATAAAACCAACTGGACCTGCAAGCCACTATATCCCCTTTATCATTCCTAAAACTCATACCAATACTATATTTATTTTGCTCCTTGAAGAATGCATCATCAATGTTGCACTTATGCACTGTAGATGGCGGAACATGCCAAGCATCACACAAACAGGTACAATCATCACTCCAGTTCTTCTTGGCTTGAGCTGCCTGCCAATCAGTGAGATATGAAAGAGCTTGGAACACCATGGTTTTAGCATTCATAAAAGAATTGTTCCAGATCTTTGAATTTCCTTGTTTCCAAATATACCATAGGATCAAACAAAATCTAGAGGCTGCCAATGGTTGTAAATCTTTTAACATGGAAAAGAGCCATTCTTGAAAAGATTCTGCATTACTAGCTTGATTAACCATGGCCAGCAACCAAGCTTCTCTCCAACAATCAACAGAGATTTGCTTGAAATGAATAAATACCAATTATTTTCAAGCTGTGATTCACAAAAAGCACAAGTTTGCTGTACATTAAGTCTTTTCTCCCTAGATTTGTTCTTGTAGACACCCTCTACAAGCTCACCATATGAAGAATTTAATTTTAGGGGGAATCTTCAATTTCCAAATCAAGTTCCAATCCCCACTGCAGCCAGATTGAGTATTTAAAAGTGATTCCACCAGCTTTTTGTACCCTGTTCTAACTGAATATTTTCCAGTTTTAGAGTAGTGCCATATCAATTTATCCTCGTTCCCAGTAACACCTAGTGGTATTTTCAGAATTTCTCCCACATCTCTATCCCAAAAAAGATCTTCAACTAATTGGATATCCCATTCAGGTAAGACTGGGATGAAAAGATCACTTACTTTTAAATCTTCCAGCCTTTCAACTTGTGGTGTGCTTATCATAAAACAGTCTGAATCCTGTAGCCAAGATGTGTTCCAAACTCTAATTGAGTTCCCATTCCCAATTCTCCATCTCATCCACATCCTAAGCACATACCTAGAGCTCCAGATACTACGTCACGTAAAGCTTGGATTATCTCCAAGTTCTGAATTCAGAAAATCCCCGTCAGGGAAGTATTTAACTTTGAGTATTATGCAAATAAGAGTATATGGGTCGAAAAAGATTTTCCAACCAAGCTTCGCCAACATAGCTAGGTTGAATAAGTGGAATTCTCTGAAACCAAGTCCTACGGCTTCCTCGATGCACACATTTTGTCCCATGAGAGCCAATTAATACTTCATTTTCCATCCTTGCGCGAACCCCACCAAAAGGAATTTATCATCTTCTGCAGTTCATTTCCCAGAGATATTGGAAGCAGAAAATATTTGCAATCTCCTGTTGCTGATCTGTAGTCACATTAGAACTGAATGTAATATTTGATTTTTGGAAATTAATAGCTTGTCCTGAGATGTTCTCGTATTTCTCTAGGATTTGTTTGACATGTTGCGACTCCTCTTTAGTTGCTGAGAAAAATAAATAGCTGTCATCCACAAATAAAAGATGAAAAATTGAGGGGGCAACACGACAGATTTTTATTCTATGAATTTGTCCTTTCAGTTCTACTTGTCGAAGCATGGCTGTAAATCCCTCAGCACATAGAATGAACAGATACGGGGATAGGGGTTCCCCTTGCCAGAGTCCATGTTGAGGGGTAATTGGACCAACCAAAGTATCATTAACCACAACAGAGTAGGAGACTTTCTTGACACACATCGTGATCATTTATAACCCATTGAAGCTCGAAACCCAACTTAATGAGGATTTGCTCTAAGAACCCCCAGTCAATTATGTCATATGCCTTGCTAATGTCAATTTTAAAGGTAGCAATCCCTTTCTTTCCTTTAGTTTTTCTCTTCATGTGATGCATGATCTCAAAATCCACAAGTACATTATCAATGATGCTTCTGCCTTTGATAAATACTGACTGAGCCTCAGATACAATATGTGGCAGAATTGCTTTCATTATATTGGCAACCACTTTAGATAGAATTTTATATAAGACATTACACAAAAAAATTGGCCTTAAATCCTTCATAGTCTGTGGGCTTTGGAATTTTGGTATTAGGATTATGTTTGTATCCGCAAGTTCGAGGGGGAGTCTTAGATTAGACAACCATGTTTTTCCAGTCTGAAATACAGCTTCGCCAATTAGGTCCCAAAATCGTTGATTAAACTCTGGATTAAAGCCATCTGGTCCAGGAGATTATCCGGATGCATTTTGAACTCATCTTTGGAAAAAGGACGTGCCAGAAATTCATTGTGCTCCTCAGAAACTTTTGGTGCTATGTCGTTCAGTGACATCCATTGGATATAATTCCCCGCAGAAAATAAGTCCCGAAAATAGTCAACCACAATGTTGCCCAATACTACTTCATTAACATGCCACACTCAACTACTATCTTGAAGTCCCACTATTCTGTTAGTTTTCTTCCTAGAAGTATCGGCTGGTCTTTTCTCTTTGTTGCCAATGGGCTTCTTCCTTCATCAATAATCAGAATATTTGGCCTTCACTTCTTTGTATCGATTCACTGAAGTATTGTCATCCATTTTTCGATAGTAGCCAATCTCTTTATGGAGTTCGGCCAACTCTTTCTTGAAGATATTAATTTTCCTCCTACCCCACGTATGAAGTCTAGCTGCGCAAACTTTAAGTCTGTTCGTGATTTGTTGATCCGAAGAAGTGAAATTCCAACTCTTAACAACAATGTCCTTCAGATCTGGTTCTGAGAACCATTTGTTTTCAAATCTAAAAGGTTTATGCTCAACTTTGTGAATAGGTGCCAACGTATGAAGTATAATTGGCGAATGATCCGAGATAGGAGCACTAAGATTAAGTAATCTTACATCTGGAAAAATTAACAACCATTGTGAAGAAGCAAGTGCTCTGTCAACTCTTTCCTCGATGGCATCAACTGAAGTGTTTGAAGTGGTTGAAGTGTTTGGATAATATAAAATGAAATAGCTTATAAGATGTTAGTAATGATATTTTTTTTAATAAAATGGTAATGGCATTTTTGTAATAAAATGGATAAAACAACAAGTTGTTAAAATAAAATCTTATTTTGAAAATAAGGCGAGATTTGAGAGAGATCCCGTCACTTATGACATTTTTGTAATTTAGACGGCTAAAGTGAAATGATGTTAGAATAAAATTTTATTTTAAAAATAGGGTGGAACCCCCCACCTTTTTTCAAAAAGAGTTTATGAACTCCTCAAATCTTATTTCAAGAGTTTATCAGATCTTTTTTTTTAAAAAAAAATTACCAAATACTTTTAGAAACTTATAAAATCTCAATTAAATATATTATAAAAGATTTAAAGATCTTATAAGGTCAACCAAACACTCTCCCAAAGTCTTATTTTGCAATTGCAAATTACAGGTTGCATGCTCAATTCTAAATTTACAACTCTACTCATATTACCGGAGAAAAAGCAAATTATCACCAAACAAGAATAAATAGAAGCAGACTATTATTCGAATTCAAAAATTCATATAACAGAATCTTCTTATGATCGTAAAAGCCAAACATGGGGCTCATGAATGCTCCTAGTTACTATGCAGCTCAAGGGAGTATAATCTCAATTGTCCTATTTTTTTATTGTTCTTTTTTTCCTGTAAGGCTAGCAACTTTGTGTACACACACAGATCAAAGTAGGGTTTTAACTTAATTCACATCAATGAAATTTCGTAATTCAGACCCCACAATCAAGACTATTGTTTAACCATCACCTACTTTGTTCATCCCAAAGGTTAATTAATGATTTAGTCAAATCCTATAATGTTATTTCCTAATTGAGGCTCAAATTAATGCATTTATTTCAAGTCGACTAAACAATACTATTATTAAACTTGGGATAATCATTAGGCTAGTAAAAGAAATAACCACATGCAACCATAACACCTAAACAACGACTAATTAGTAAGTACTCCTCCATACTTAACCATGCAATGACCTCAATGCGTAAAATATATAAGAGAAGAAGAGAGATACGTCCCTGGAAGATGCTATAATCAGCAAATGGTTAATCCACTCTCGTGATCCGTCAATCCTACAAAAGCCATGTGAAGAGGACAAAATAATAACACCAAGCACATGCAAATATGAAAACACACAACTCACACAAACTTTTTTCTCTTTTTTTGTTGAAGAAAAATAAAACAGTAAAATATTTGGGTTGCGTCCCAAGAAGCATTCTTTTAACGTCATTAGCTTGACGGTGTCAACAGAGAAAGTAATGGCGGTCATCGAGCAAGACCTCTATCACCACCTTGGAATTTTTATTCGGCTGACTTGCGCTTCGAATCATATTGTGTTCCTACCATAGGACATCTTTCACGGCAGAATCGGTAGAGTCAACGATAAAATTATCATTCAGGACACATGCAGGACTACGAGCTATATCAAAAATTGAAAACATTACAGTTTTCCCAAGACATTCATACTCAGTTTTCTATTTTTGACATCAATCAAGGTATTGGCGGTGGCCATGAATGATCTACCCAATAGTACAATATGATCTTTAAGATTACCTTTATCCTTTTTCGTATCTAAGCAAACAAAATCAGTGAGAATTTTAAGATCACCTACTTGAACTAAAATATCTTCAACAATGCCTGTAGGATACCTAATGGACCTATCAGAAAGTTGCAAACATAACTTGGTGGACTTCAATTCCCCTAAATCTAATTGTTTAAATATAGAGTAAGGCATAATGTTAATTCCATCTCCAAGATCAAGCATATATGCGACTTTCTTACCATTCCCAAAAAAAATATTAACAATGAAACTACCTGGATCTTGTTGTTTTGGGAGTGGACTTAGGGATGAAATAGGAGATTTGTGGAGATTATCAGTTTCGTAGGATGTCGATCCCTTGCTTGCCTCCATATTCGTGTTTTCTTCACTTGCATAAACTTTCTTTTCTATTTTTGTGATACCTGCAGGGTTAGGCAAGATAGTGGAATAAGGAATCTGAATATCATTATCATAAATCTCACCAAAGTCAAGAATAGTGACGACTTGAGCTTCCGCTGGTTGACTAGGCAATATATCCTTCTTGAAGACATGTCGAGCTATTTCACCAACTTGAATAGTCAATTGATCAACTTGAGTCTTAAGACGCTTAAAAGAGGCTTCCATAGATTCAAACCGCCTATTGTTACCCTCTTGTGTTTGCTGACTAACTTGAATAAAGGAACTCAAGCTTTCTTCAATAGATGGAGACCGAGATTGGTTTGATGGCTGATCTTGGGGTTGCGGTGGCTTCGGATAGATTTGAGATGGATTTTGTGAACTGTCCCAACTAAAGTTCAGATGATTCCGCCAACCTGTGTTGTAAGTATGAGTGAAAGGTTCTTTACGAGGCCTTTGCTGATACCTCTGGATAGTGTTTACGCTCACAACCTGTTGTTCAATCATAACATTACAAACATTAGCCCCATGACCAAATTTACCACAAATCCCACATGACTCGGCAGAAGGAGGGGCGGCTGGTGGATGCCTCCTTGCAGCCAACAATTGCACTTGCTTAGTCAATTCTGCCAATTGTTTTGTCACATCGTAGCATGAAGCTACTTCATTCACAACAACCCATTTTCCTCTAGCACTCTTTTATTGTGAATTAGTTCTCATCATCCGTAGAAGATCATAAATTTCCTGAGCCGTGCGTTCACTCATGTCACCCCCAACAGCATTGTCAACCATATATAGATAATTATGTGATAACCCATCATAGAAAAATTGGTTTAACAATTTCAATGGGTAGCGATGATGTGGGCATTTAATCTGTAAATCCTTAAAGCGATCCCAAGCCTCATGAAAGGCTCGCCATCCATTTGACTAAAAGCGGCTATTTTAGCTCGCAGATCTAAAGTCTTCTGATGCGAATATTACCTACCTTATTAACTTATTTTACACCACCTCCCAATTAGTAAGAGAGTTAGGAGGTAGAAACATAAGCCAAATTTTCGCCCAGTGTTCACTTAGTTTTATACCATTGATTTGGGCTTCCTGGACTTGAGTTTTGTGTTGTTTTTGAGTATTTTGAGTCATTTTTGTTATATCTCATAGGTTAGGCATTAATTCCCATTGTTTTGATCCATTTTAGTGATCAATCCATGTTGAGAGCCAATTATATTGAGTTTATAGTCATATTAATGAATCGTGTATCAAAAGAAGTACGAACGAGCAAACAACGAGAGATTGGTTTGAAGAAAAGTCCAAATGCGTCTGGAATTTCTAGCACTGGCAGAGTCTCGTATTTTGGCCCTAGATCTCTCTACAAGATCGATATTGAGCTGATTCAAGTGGCTATGGAAAGCTAAGAGATAGAGCTACAACTTTGATGAAGGACGCAAAACCAAATTCGGACGCTTGTGTAGCGCTACAACGCTAAAAAAAAGCCATGGAAAAATTTGGAGTTGGGCGTCAGCCCCAACGCCTGTGCTGCGCAAAGACCGGGGCGGATTTTTTGGGCGCCACAGCCGCGCCCCGCCGGCACAGCAACGCTCCGGGCGGAATTTCTATGTTCTTCCACCTTTTTCTTGAACTTTTGTGGGGCTATAAATAGGGATATTGGGGTGTGAATTTAGGGATCTTGGACCCTTGGGAAGAATAGAAGACATAAGAGAAGGCTTGGAATATCTTGGGAAAGGCTTGGAGAAAAAGATTGAAGGCTACTATCTTTAGAAATAGAAAGATCCTCAACTCTTGTTCTTATTTTGTTGCTTTCTTCATATCTTGTAAGATGTATTGTTGTATTCTTATGGATTCATTTTCTTTTATCATGAGTTAATTTCCATAATTCTAGAGGGATGATGTAATCTATGTTTGAACTTATGTTTTGAGATTGTGGTTTGTCAATCTAGATTTCTCAATTTATTTGTGCTATTTGGATCTATTGCTTCTAAATTACTTGATCAATAATTCAGAGTGTTTGGTGTATTTGATTTGACACTTGAGAGAGGTAATTGAATACATGACCTTGAAATAGCATAACCTAGGATTTCATAGAATTGAGAGATTTGTGAATCCTTTGAAGTCATTTATTAAGATTCATAGTTTTTATTGAGATTTCAATTGGTGATTTTTATAGAGATATTGATTTCTCAATTGAGATCTAAAATCATTTGGCACTCGAGAGAGGAAATGATTATTGTAGAAATCTTGACTTATAAATTGGTAATTGATGATTGATAAACCATATTGATAACATAAGGGATAACTAGATTCATCACACCTCTAGAATTCATTTGATCATTTGATAAACTCATTTTTATTTTCATATTCTTAATTTATTCTTGTTATTCTAGTATAATAAACTCCATCAAATATTGATTTTGTAAATAAAGTTGGACTACTATATTATAGTACTTAGCAATAATTCGATAATTATTCCCTGTGTATAAAACCTTACTTCACTATATTAAAACTTGACACCGTAGACTTGCGGTTAGAAAAATCTCTAACAAGTTTTTGAGAATAATTCATCTTATTTGCGCTAATATTATTACTTAGTAGTTTTACTTTAATTTAGATTGATTCTTGTTATAATAGGGTTATTGCTATTTTTTTGTTTTCTTGTTGATGCAAAGAAATAAAAGTGCTAATTTAATCTTATTTGATCCAGAAATTGAAAGAACACTTCAAAAGATTAGAGTCGAAGAATCGGATTCACAAAAATGACAGAAACGGTGAAGATGAAAACCGCATACCTATTATTGCACCTCCAAAAAGGGCTATTCGGGACTATTTTCGACCTTTGTTTGTTGATTAATGCGAACAATTTTGAATAAAACTTTTTAATAAACATGGTGCAAAAAAATCGATTTGGGGAAACGCCATTTGACCTAATGCTCATTTGGCTATTTTTCTCGAGATATGACACTATCAAAATGAATGGGGTTCCCGATGAAGCTATTCGATTGAGGTTATTTCCATTCTAACCTCGGGATAAAGCAGACAATGGCTTCAAACTTTTCCACCATATCGCTAGTTGGGATGATCTTAATGGCAAAATTATTTCCACCTAGCAAGACACTTCAATCAAGAGTGAAATCGCTCAATTTCAACATTGACTTTGAACCACTTTATGAAGCTTGGGAGCGATTCAAGGAACTATTGAGGAGGTGTCCACATCACGGGTATTTTGATAAAAGTTCAATACTTTTACAATGGTATGAATGGTCATTCGAGAACTATTATAGATCTTTGCAAACAGAATTGATGGCTAAAACTCCAAGTGATGCCATGCTTTTGCTAGAAGAAATGACGCAATAGTTACCAATGGCCTTTTGAGAGATCCATGCCAAGGAAAGTCGCATGTGTTCTTGAACTTGATAATATGTCCGCTTTGGCATCTCAAATTTTGCCTTGTCAAAGCAACTTGCCACCCTCAATTCTATGAAAACAACAAACAAAGTTTGGAAATAAGACAAGAGATGATGAAGCCCGATATGGAGCAAGTCAATTATGTGAACAATAGGGGTTTCAACAATAGAGGAAATCAATTGCCAACACATTATCATCCGGGACTTGAATTCATGAAAATTTCTCATATAGCAATACGAGAAATTGTTGCAACCACTTCGATTTCAAACTCGAAGTAATGAGTAATGGATGGGAGAAAGCAAGTTCCTTGGAAGAATTACTTGGCACATTTATTGTAGAAACCCGAGCTTTTGCTAACATGGACAAGCTCGGTTTGTGACAACAATAGAAGGTCACATCAACTCCTTGGGGACACAAGTAGAGACGATTAGCAATTTTTTACAGTTGGAAATTTCCGAATACGAGAGGTTAATCCGAGGGAGCATTGCAATGCAATTGTATGTAAACGGAGGCGAAAATTCATCTTGCACCAACAATCGCCCATTTATGCGAAAGGAGTGGAATCCAAAGAAATGAAGTTTGAAGAGTTTGAGACAATTTACCTGAGGAAAGTAGTGCAATAGTGCGTACCTTTGAAGGATCCGGGGAGTTTTAATATTCCATGTACTATTGGAGGAGTTTTATTTGAAAAGCCACTTTGTGATCTTGGTTCAAGTGTAAATCTTATCTATCTCTCGGAAGTTACAAGGCTTGGGCTTGGGGATGTTAAACCTTCTAATATCACATTGCAATTTGTTGATCGATCTATCACATATTTGGGGAATTATTGAAGATGTACTAGTAAAAGTTGATAAATCTTTCATGGATTTTGTGGTGTTGGACATAGAGGAGGATCATATACCTATAATTTTAGGTCACGCCATTTCTAATTACGTCAAGAGCATTGATTGACGTAGAAATGGGGAGTTGACGATGAATAAGGAAGAAGTCGTGTTCACCAAACTAAGAGACTTAAATTTGAATCAAATGATGGTTATCCATAGGGTTGAAAATATTGGTGGTTGGGAAGTATCTAAAAACGTAGATAATGTTCATTGGAGATCCAACTTGAGGAAATCGACAAAGTCCGGTGAAGACGTAAACTTAGCACTTCTTGGGAGGCAACCCATGTGATTTTTCTTGTGTTTTCAAGTTGCTTATTTTGTTTATTTTTCATTTTACTTGATTTTATTTTATTTGATTTTTAATTTAAAAAAATGGCACTATATTTTCCACTTTGGTGCATTGTATACATATTTTAATTTTTGAGTTCTCACCCATAACCGAATTTCAATCCACAAGTTTTGTTTTCTTGTCTACCTTGAAAGGTTACAAAAACCAAAAGGGATCGGGCCCAAACAAGACCACACCTCGGAAAATAAGCAAAATTTGTAACATATCTTTGATAAAGCTTTTACTCCTTGAACTAGGAAAGTCCTTTTCCCACCTCTCCATTGGGGACAATGTCGTTTTAAGTTTGGGGGTGTAGTTTGTTTTTGATCATCGAATGAAACTTTAGTAAAAAAATAGTCCAGTTAATCGTTTGTAAAACAAAATTGCATGACAAGTTAATTTGTTGAATATGAGTTGAACGGTCAAGAGAGCATGTGTTTGAATTATGATCTATTCTTCTTTCCATTAATTCCATCTATGTGCTTAACTCTCTGTTGATTTATTTGAGGATGATTTATACAATTGAGTATTTCTTGTATGATCCCATCGGATTCTAGAACTTGTTTGATCACTAGTCGAGGCGAAATCTTATGTGAAGTAACAAAGGAAATGATTTAGGTCATCTTTGAGCAAGTTAGAGCAAAAATGCCTACCTTTTTATTATATACTCTCACTAGTGTCCCCTTTGAGCCAAACTCGTTCTCTGGCAACCAATCTTTTACCTTGAGCCTACATGTGAAAATCTTAATTACCCATCACTCATACACACAAAAGTATAGAAGAATGTTGAAGGTTGAGGAGGGTATGATAAGTAGGGTATATGTTATTTGCATGGAGTTGCCCGAGAAAAGAAAATATGAAACCCCATGTGTTAAAATATGCAAAAGAATAAGTTTGGGGTTTCAAAAAAAATCGAGGCTCATAAAGGGAGAATAATCGAGAATTCAACAAAAGTGAAGGTAGCTATTTTTTTGTTTGGCAATTGGTGATTTGAAATGATAATTGTGTGTTTGCATGAGTTGAGCCACTTAATCCTATATTTTTATACCTTACCCTAAGCTCACATTACAAGCCTTGAAAGTCCTATTGATCCTTGTGTTACATTAGCTTTACATTAAAATGTGAATGACAAGCTTATGAAATCCGGTAATTATTATCTCTTGATATTTAGAAATGGATCATCTTGATAACATTCGATTACATGAATCAATTTGAATAATGTAAACGGAATTGTCATGAACATTCAACACTTTTGATCACAATGTCAAAACGCATGCTTGATTGATAGTGAAATGAGTAATGAGACAAATGATATTGGTTGTGAAGTTTTGCAATTTGTTTGTATTGTTGAGTCTTGTATTTTTCATTTTAGAGTTGTAATTGCTTGAGGACAAGCAATATTCTAAGTTTGAGGGTATTTGTTCACTTAGTTTTATACCATTGATTTGGGCTTCTTAGACTTGAGTTTTGTGTTGTTTTTTAGTATTTTGAGTCATTTTTGTTATATCTCATAGGTTAGGCATTAATTGTCACGCCCCAAACGGGACGCGACGAATGATCCACAACTTAAATACAAATGAACCAACAGTCCAGACAAATATCAATGAGAACCCAATAAGACAGAGTCTAAATAGCAGCGGAATCAAATAACAAGTACGAATAAATCTTACACTCTACAATCCATCATCCAAGTTACAACCCGAAAATCAACAAAATATAACATCTTAAAGTCAAAGGTCATATGCCCCTCAATTACAAACCGAATGGAATGAAAAACAAAAGTTCAACAAAAATATAAGAAAAAGTCCAATCAACGGTCCGTAAATCCAACCAAAGATAGTACAAGGTCTCAATCCGAGCGGTTCAACATCTCCAACGAAATCCTCATCTAAGGTTAGAAGACAATTGGGGATGAGACAAAAATCTAAGTAGATGGGGTGATCGGTAATGCGAGTGTGGGCACAATATAGTTAATGTGAGAAAACATTATATGAAAACGCGTGAGTATGATGCATGATTTCACACACGATTCACAAGCGTCGTGATAAAATAATACAATAGTATATTTATACGATTCAAGAAAATAACGATTCATGGTCACACAGCACTATGTGAATCGGTCAAGAGAGGTAGGATTGCGTGCGGAAGTGTAACGCCAATCCTATGCAAGGCAAATAATGGTTGCGTCGGTTTGTAGCGCCAACCAATGCAAAACAGTAGCGGTTGCGTGCGGAAATGTAACGCCAACCAAAACGGGACGATAACTCCGGAATCGTGTGGATCGACAATTTCCTTCGTTCTTCCTTGTAACTCCCGATCGATGGTCCAAGACCGGCACCTTATCGCTCCGTAGGCAAAGACAAAATCCACAGTGGAGCGGCGAGGCTCGGATCTATCATAATCATGATTATACCTCGATTCCCTCGGTTGCGGGATTAGGGCGATGGGGCGAAAAAGAGTGGAATAGCAGCCGAGATGCCCGGTTCTATCCCTGACGTATCCATTCCGACTGTGAGCTCGACACACCAAGTTGACTCAGGCAGGAAAGTAATTACAATTACAAGCAGTCAACCAGGCAGTCGAGTATTATTGATTCGGGAAGCAGTTTAGGAAAAGTTTTGAAAACGCGAGTGGCAATTATGGCGTTGATGGAGTTTTTGGATGAAGATGATTATCGAAAGGATAAGCAACCTTCGATATCTTGAAAGATTAGGTGGGACATAAGTCCCGTTATAGATTCAACTCGCAAGGCGAGGAAGTCGGTCCGCGATCGGGTATTAATCGGTCAGATTGATCCGATAAGTCAGGGGTTTTTGGGAAAGTAAAATACTTAAATTAAATCTCCAAGTCAGAGAGTTCAGGGCTATTTTAGTAAAAGAGAAAATAATTTGAGTTAGGTACTTTAAAAAAAGGAAAATTATAATTTAGCCCCGTTTTGTAAAAACTAACACTTTTGGGGTTAAAATTGAATAATTAAATATCCGGACCTTGAAAAATTATGAGGTCAGTTCCTAAATTCTCCAAATTGTCCAGCGATTCAGGTTTTTAAAGTTTTGAGGTCGAGGTTTTATAAAAATCTCACATTGGCCCCAAATTTGTAAAAATTGTCAATTCGGACCTTAAGTTTTAAAAATTCGGAACTCACAAACCGGAAGGGCTTTTAATGTGATTCCAGTTGGAAAATGTCACTAAGGTTGGTAGGATATTGGGACAAAAGCAGTTTTTAAAAGTAATGTAGGTCCCAAGGGGTGTAAGTGTAAGGTTTAGAAGGGGGGTTGAATAAACCTTACCAAATTTTCGATTTAGTCCTTTTAAATATACAGAGTTGATTCTACACAGCTGTGTCCTTGATGGACAATCGATTTAGTCAATCATAGAGAGTTAGTCTCTCAACGACTCAACGAGCTGTTGATGGAATAACTCAATTGTTGACTCTAAATTAACTCAACTGTGGTTATGTTTTCAGCGGAAGACTTAACACCCTTAAGTTTGATTAAGTAAGAGTTTAGTGCTAGGTTTAGTACTAGTATTATCAAGTGGATAGCAAATTTATCAGCAGATATAAACAGTTAAGATGCAGGAATTAAAGTCTTTGAAATGTAAATGACACAATGAAATTTTTATAGAAGTTCGAAGATGGGGTAATTCTTCTACTCCTCTCTTCTCCAACTCCTGGAGGAATCCACTAGGTAATGATCGGTTTACAAAGTGGTAAGTCCGGATACAAGTCTTGATCACACAACCGACTTGATCCTTTGGGACTCGATCTGAGACGCCTTGATCACTCACCGGCTTCTCTTTACGACTCGGCTTCTTCACAGGGCAAATGCCTTGCTACTCTGACTCACTTGCTCAAGCTCTTTGAATTTGATCACGAAGCCCTCCAAAAGCTTAAGACTTGGTTCGACCTTGAACCTTCCTACAATCCTTCGTGGAATGTAGACCCCTTTTCTTCAAAAGTTTCCTCTTCAACTGATTGAAGTTATCTTTCCTTCACAGGTGAGTGTTGGATTGATGTGCTTCGTAATGTAGGCTTGAGGATTAATCTTGAATGATTTGAGAATATTTCTGGTTACAATTTGATTGATTTCTTGAATGTTCGTGGTTCAGGGTAACCTTCTCTCAGAGTCATTCCTCAGCCTTTTATAGTGATCTTTCAAAAATTTGCCCGTTGAAGAGATAGACTTATTTTTGAATGTCACTTGCAGTCGTTGGCTTGTCTTGTTGCAGTCCTTGGAATTGCCATTTCCTCGTATGAATTGTTCTTTCACCTTTTCGAGTTCGACACGGTGTAGTGCTTCCCATTGGTTCATTCCTTTTGCACGCTTCGGGACCGAGCACTCAGAAAGGTGGTATGGAGATATTACTTGTTTAAGTAAATCTCTTGATTTACGTAACGATCTTTTACGATTATCTCAACTTGACCGTTTTCTTGCTTTCCCCAGGTGACTTAGAGTCGACTTCCAATCATTTGATGACTCTTCTGTCACTTCAACTTGAGACTTGGCTTTTCTCGAGTTGACTTGACGATATTCCACTTAGCCGCATTTCACCGCTTCTTGATAGAGTTCCGTCTACTCTTCTTTGCCATACTCACTGTCTCTCACAGAGTCTTCCTTCCATCTTGATTGTCTTCTTGCATGTTAGGGCGTGCGACTTAACTCGGCTTGCGCCACTCTAATTGTTACAATGCTTTTTACTGACAAGAATTAGGGTGCCAACTTTCTATTCTAAGTTTTACATGGCATTCATCAAAATCTAAACAATAAAATTCCTAACAATTTCCCCTTTTTGATGATGCCAAAACTTAAACCATTCAAAAATGCAAACATCAAAGATACATACATATAATGTATTGACATAGAATGTATGCGCAGAGTCAATTCTTTTATTGATCATATCATTCTTGTTCTTTTACACAATCAAGCATGTTTACAAGGTGTATCGAGTACATATTTGCCTACACGAAAAATAAAGAATTTATAGCTTTATTACGGAAGACTTACATTGTATGTATTTACATAGTGAAATACACGAAGGGTTGGACAACAACACTTCATCTCCTTCGCCGTCTCCTTCTTTCATCTTGTTCAACATCTTCTTCTCTTCTTTTTTTTCTCGTTGTCACCGCTTTTCTTTTTCTTTTTTTTCTTTTCATATGCCTTCCTGGCGACTTCATCTCTTCTTATTCTTTCCCCGTCTCTCCTCCCATAGCCGAGTTTGTCTCTTGTTTTCTTCTTCTAGTCTTTTTACATACTCAACGTTAGTTTTAACCACTTGCAAATTTGCTACTTGGTCAAGCCCAGCCCAAAGATCCCTCCTTTCTTTCCCGGATCCACATATTCAATGTTTTTGGGCGAGGCCTGGGTCCAAGCTTCTTCCTCCACTCTGCGCTTCTTCCTCTACCTGCGGGCGTATCTTTGTCTTTGGGTCTTCTTCTTTCCAAATGAGTGACCGGCGGAGTGACCAGCAGAGTGATCGCTGTGTCTGTTGCTGTCGCTTCTTCACATAACGTGAGACCCTTTTCCCGATCAGTCCCAAGCTTGAGCCATAGACATATTTGCAAAGTAATCTTGATTCGAGTGTTTTGAATTCATCAACTGATCGTGGCTCTGTCCCGACATCGAGATGGCATAAGTGTCTCTGTCTCGGAATGCCTCCATGTTCTTTCAAGATGTTCATAACCCGGGCATCCATTCTTCCTTCCACTTCCTTCATCCCTGCTTCAATTGTTTTTCTCTTATCGGCCATGGATATAGCGAGTGTTGGAGTGGCGAGTCACGAGGGAGTTTGTTTGCTTATAATGTCACCGTGACAGACCTTGTTGGGGGTTTGTGCAATCATCAAGGTCACATCCGCGACCCTTCCCCCTCAACAAGCTTTCATTTCTTTTGTTTCAAGACTTCCTCGGTGATTTTCCCTTCTCCGCTCCCTTTCTTCTCGGCTTGATTTTAGCGCTTTAAGGTATTCCTCTTCCCCCTTTTTGGCATCATCAAAGGATAGAGGAACCCCGGGAACATCTTTGGCAAGCGGGAAGTCGAGCCTGGCGATAGTCGAGTTCGCTTCAAGTCTGCTGCGTTGTAAGCAACACGAATTCGGATCGAGTAGCGTTGGACTCTGCTTTGAAATCGGCTTCATCTCGGCCATGAGAAGGTTGAATTTTCTAGTCATGTGTTCTTCCAAACGCTGTAGATCATTTGTATTTTGCTCACGCATTAGCTTTATCTCGGCGATATGAGCTTCATGCATGTGCTCAATATGTTCTCTCGGCTTCGTTTTGCATCGGCATTTTCACTCTCCATACCAAAGAACTTGTTGAACAACGTCTAAAGAAATCGACTTGTTCCACACGCATTGTTTGCTGATGTTGCCACCATTCCCTGATCCGGACTGTTATGCCTCTTAAATCAGCTGTAAGGTTGGCATCTCTGTTGTCCAGTCGCATATCCAAAGAGGCCTGATGCCTCTCCATCCGTTCAATCTCAGCAAATAGTGCCTTGAACACCTCTCGAACTTCAGTTGATTCTTCCGTTGCAGCTGATGGCCATACATCATCAAAGTCATAAGCAGCTGGAACAATGGTTCCTGATAAAAAGACGGGAGCTGGTCTGTGATACCGTGCGCGTTCATTCTTTGAATCTACATGGAGGTCGGGTACCTCCAGGGAAAAAGGAAAAGATTCTATAAAAGATTCATCACCGCCCACTGGGATTTGTTCGATGATGAGCGGTGCGCGTGAAGTTCTTTTAGGAATCGACCTGCTTTGAGCTTGAGGAGCCTGCACGGTGGTCTCTTGTTCAACTTGGGTTTTGTTGTGAAGTGGACCCGCTTGCCGAGCCTCGGTTGTCTCAACAACCGTTGGTCTCAAATGATTTTTCCATTTGAGTAGACGGTCCTCGGCCTTATCGGAGCGTCATCGGACGATGATGAGATTTCCATTGATGGCTCATCATCAAAGTTAAAGGTTTGACGAGTAGTCTTGGGATCGACTTGCTCGTGCTTGGAACATCCGCACTGTGAGTCTTTTGGATTTGGCACGGGGATGACTCATCTTCTTCTTCGCCTTCCGATCCCGAAAGGTTACATCGGGATTATCTTGGGAATCATGAAGGGCGCTTATCTCCTTCTCGGATGGGTCGATGATAGCGGGAGGGATGTTCTCTACTTGACCTCTTTACCCCGGGAAGTCTCAACCTCCCGTGGGCCTTCGATGCCTCCAGGTAGTCTCTCTCTTGCAATGAGACCTTGGTCTTCCCTTTCGACAAAGGTCACGGTGTCTTAGGGTGTTCTGTGGTGGCATCCGTTGGAGTCTCAACCCCATGGATTGCACTTTCATCGCCCAGTGTGTAACTCCCGAGTACATTCCTTCCTCGTGCCTTGATTGCATCGCCAGCGGCATCATTAGCCTTCGAGCATTTGGCACCTCGGTGAGACAGTCTCAACTCTGCGAGCTTCGTTGATGGCAACTTCTTTGTTCTTCTTGTGTTTGTAATTTCTCTCCTTCGCCTCCTTGATTCGTTGTGGAGTCATCCAAGCATCCTCGGACCTTGCTGCGGTGGAGGGAGTTCCCCCTCGGTTGGCGCACCCGGTGAGTGACTTGGAATGGGGTCACTCGTCTCCAAACTCCCTTGTTTCAATTGAATGTTCAAAAGTTGGGGCGGTGGTAAAACACCTTCAATAGGGGTTGGCTCGACCGGGGTCCCCATTGTCCCAATTTCATCGCCAGGTCCCTTATCGCCTTCTTCCAAGTGAGTGGGAAGTGGTGGCAAAGAACAACAACGATGGCGATTTGTGAACCACTCCCATTGGATCAATTTCACCGTGTGTTCGAGGACTCTCCTTGTCCCTCCATCGATCTTTGCTCGTGAAGGATTACGGATTCATGCAATGCTTGCTGCATTTGCAATTCTTCAGAAGCGGCGGATTCTCCTGATCCTCATCACCATTAGAGAAGACATCAAGGAGAGGATGTGTGTGTTCGTGGTGCCGAGATAGGGCGGATCTTGGCCTTCTCACGTGCCTCGCTTCCTCTCGCTTGCTTTTCTTTCTCCTTATCCTTGAAGATCTGCAGGATGTCCGTGCGATTGTCTTCATCTAGTCTTTGGGAGCACAAATGGTTAGTCCAAGGAAGTTTAACAGTTCCTCTTCTTCTTCTATAAACTCAGGCCGTTGAACTGTCCCCTTGCTTTACTCAACTTCCATTTCCTCCACTCACGCAGACGATTTTGGATGTCCGGGTAAGGTGGGGATATGATCATCACATCACTATCCGCTCTCGCGCGATTTCTTCTTGTGTTTCATGCGTGAACTACAATTGTGTCTTTAGGTTGCCTCTCTTGACCGCCTTCGGAGGAGACTTGGGCATTTCATCAATTACATCCGGAGACTCTACTTCTCCAAATGCCTCTCCGATGTCTGCTCAAATGAGTGGTGGTGACTCGGCCCGGTTTCTCAAGCTCGGAGTGCTTGATGATTCGTCTTCTTCTCCTTGTTTGTACTAGAGGAATTTCTGGTTCGAAACGGTGTCCTCTCGAGTCTTGGCGGCGGGGGCGTCTTGGTGTCTTTTTCGAGGAGCGGGCCGTCTTGGCTTCTCGGTTCTCCTCTTTTTAACGATCGGAGAAGGTATTTGTGAGTCCTTCTCGACCGTTCTTTGCGAGGCGGGAGACACGGCTGCGAGGGGGTAGGTGACTCTGCTGCAAGGCGGGGAGCATGTTTGGCTTTCTTTCTTTGCGGGGCGTGATCTTCTTAGCACTGCGGGGCGGCTTTCTTTTTGGGTGGAGAGGAAACAATTTGTATCTTCGAGGTCACCGATTCCCCCTTACTTGTGTCGGCTCTCTTGGCGTAGGCTCTCTTACAGTGCGCCGAGAGGTTTGCTCTCAACATCCTCTTGTTAACATGGAATGCTTTCCCATGTCTAAGAGGGACTCCTTTCACCTCCATTAGTCGGCCAATCACTAGGCCATATCCTAGGGATCCTCCAAATGTGCCATCTTCCTTGAAGGATTTGTTCCCCACGCTCGCGCAGTCTGCTGTGACAAACTCAAACTCGGCCCGATTTATTTTCTTTTTCTGCGATGATTGCGGCCATTACAATCGGCTTTGCCTTTGATGATTGGTCAAAGTCGCCAAATTTGATGTCGATACATTTGGCAACTATGTCCAACGACTTATGATAGTCCTCCTTCAGCCAGCTCTTGTTTGTTTGTGTACACTATTTTATCGGACACGATCGGGCTTGGCTATTTCTTTCCAAGCATCGGCCATGTTTACATCGCCGTTAATTTACGATGCTACTGCACGGTAGTGAACAATGTTCACCAAATCCTTGCGAGAGATAGTCACCGCTTTAAAGTGAACAGATGACTTTATTCCTTCATCGTGAATCTCAGCATTCACGTAGAATTGTGCGACCTCCTCCACATAGGTCATCGGATATTCTAACGTTAGAAACTCCTTCAGCCCGGTCTTTTCCAATTTTTCAGCGATTTTCTTCACTAGGGTGTCGTCGGACCCCTGTTTCACCATTCCGTCGAAATCCACAGTAGACCCGGTGTGGATTTGCTTTCCTAACTTGGTGAAATCATGCGTTGGTGCCATTTTGCAGGATTTTATCAAAGAAAAACTCAGATATTGATTTGAAGATAGATAGGGTTTAGAGAGAATTTTTGCCTTTGCTTTTGAGAGAAAGAGATGAATAGTTTTGGTAGTGTGAGAGAGAAACGGACGAAAATGGTTTAAATATGGTTTATGAAAGGACGTGCGAGTGGTTTTTGAAATGTGATCGAAATCAACGGCTTAGATTTTGTACGCCTATTTAGCATTTAATGTCTCGTATTTAATGCGGCAGCATTTATATCCAATCATAAGCTTGGTGTGCAGCTTTATGTCTGTACACATCATCATTATGCTGACGTATTTATTAAAACATTCCCGCTTAGTCAAAACGACTGCGTTTTTGTAACTTTGCTTATAAGTGACTCAACTTATTCTTTAGCCGATTTAACTCTACTTCTCACGATTCTCTTAGTGATTCAAATCACCGACTCGATGTAGTTTGTCTTTCGAGTCTGGTGATTTTTGATTGATTTATTGTGTTCGATTCTTTTCACTTTTCACCTTTTTTTCACCATTTTTTTCTTTGATTCTTCGTGTGTCATTTCCTCGTTCAATTAACCCCAACTCATGTTTGAGTTCTTCAAATCTTGACTCACATAATGGTTTTGTGAAGATGTCGGCCAATTGTTTATCGGTTGAGATATATTCCAAGATGATGTCCTTCCTTTCAACATGATCTCTTATGAAGTGATATCGACATCGATATGCTTTGTTCTTGAGTGCAACACAGATTTTGAGTAATGGCAATGCACTTGTGTTATCACACATGATTGGAATTTCTTTTTCCTCAACTTCATAGTCTCTCACCGCTTTGTCTCATCCATAGGACTTGGGCACAACAAATTTGCCCAAACTATGTATTCCAAACCGTAGAGGTGGCTATTGAATTTTGCTTCTTGCTAAACCAGAAATTAGCCTATTTCCTAGCATTTGACATGCGATGCAAGTGCTTTTCCCCCACTCGCATCCAAAGATAGTCGAGAATCAATAGCCAATTAGCTTGAATCCTCCTTCCTTTGGATACCATAGGCCTACTTCTTGGCTTCCTTTCAAGTATCTCAATATTCTCTTAGTCTTTGTCATATGGCTCTTTTTTGGAGCAGATTGAAATCTTGCACATACACCTATAGCAAAGGTGATGTCCGCTGCTTCTTTGTGAGATAGAGCGGTGATCCAATAAGTGCTCAGTATCTTGTTTGATCTACGGCTTGCCATCCGCATCCATGTCCATTTTGATGATGTGTTCATTGGTATTTTTACGAAGACTTCTCCTCCATACCAAACTTCTTCATTAAATCTCTGGTGTATTTTGTTTGACTTATGAAGGTTCCATCCTTCACTTTGTTTCACTTGGAGTCCAAGGAAGAATGTCGGCTCTCCCATCATGCTCATTTCAAATTTACTTTGCATGAGGTTTGAAAACTTTTCACACAACTCTTTGTTTGTGGAACCAAAAATGATGTCATCCACATATATTTGAACAAGCAATATACTCTTTTTGTCTTGAATTAAAAAGTGTTCTATCTACTTTTCCTTTTGTGAATCCATTTTCGGTTAGGAATTGTGACAAAGTATCATACCATGCTCTGGGTGTCTGTTTCAATCCATATAGAGCTTTCTTGAGTTTGTATACCTTATCTCCAAGAGTCTTCTGCTCAAATCCTGGAGGTTGTTCAACATACACTTCTTCTTCCAATAAACCATTTAGGAATGCACCTTTTACATCCATATGATATACAATGAAATCCTTATGAGCTGCATAGGCAAGAAACATCCTTATAGCTTCCAATCTTGCTACAGGGGCAAATGTTTCATCAAAATCTATCCCTTCTTCTTGGCAATATCCTATGGCTACTAATCTTGCTTTGTTTCTTACCACAGAACCTTCCTCGTTCATCTTATTTCTGAACACCCATTTGGTGCCAATAACATTTTGATGTATGGGTCTTTGCACTAATTCACATACTTTATTTCTTTCAAACTGATTCAGCTCTTCTTGCATAGCTTGAATCCAATGTGTGTCGTCCAATGCTTGTGACACGTCTTTGGGCTCTATTTGCGAGATGAAGCATGTGAACATGGCTTCTTGTTGAGTTCTGGATCTTGTTTTGACACCTTCTCTTATATCTCCAATGACAAGTTCTGGTGGATGGTCTCTTAGCCATCTTACATCGGGTTGGAGTAAGTTAGGCTGGATTGATCGACTTGCAAAATTGTGTTCTTTGTGGTCGGCTCTCTCGTAATCACTTAGTTTGCAGATTTTCCACTGTTTTGAGATTCAGCTATCTCATCTTCTTCTCAATTGATAATTCCGGCCGGCTTGACTTCAAAGATAGGACTCTCTTCAGTATGGTTGGATGATTCACTTATCACCGACTCTTCAATGTCTTTCTCCATTTACATTTGGCTCATCGAATACTACATGAATGGAATCTTCTATAACCATAGTTCTTTTGTTGAGTATCCTGTAGGCTTTGCTTTCACCGAGTATCCTACGAAGATACCTTCATCGACTTTAGCATCAAAAGCCTTTAGGTTGTCTTTGCCATTGTTGTGGATGAAACATTTACATCCAAATATTCTAAAATATGCAACATTTGGTTTTCTTCCATCCGGATCTCATAGGAGTCTTTGTCACCGCTATTTATCATACATCCTGTTTTGGGTGTAGCAAGTCGTGTTTGATTGCTTGACCCAAAATCTTTTTGGTAACCTGCTTGACTAACATGGTCCATGCTTCTTTTTGAGGGTTTTGCTTCTTTCTTTCGCAACTCCATTCTCACGGAGTTCTTGCTGCGATAGTTCATGACCAATACCATTTTCAATACAATACGAGTTTTATTTTCCCCATTGACAAACTCGGTTCCTCTATCCGATCTTATTTTGATAATGGTTTGACTCTTCTCTTTTTGAATCCTCTTCATCACCGTGGTAGTTTTTGTAGAGTTTCTTTCTTTTTGCACATGAATATTGTCCATGTATATCTTGAGTAGTCATCTACTACCACCAAGGTGTATTTCTTTCCACTTATCTTTGGGGCCGGTTCCACTTTGGGCCAAATAGATCCATATGAAGCGGATGCAATATTCTTGTTGAGGATGGGCATGTCTTTTCTTTGAATGATGACTTGATTTGTTTTCCTTCGACATGCATCACATATACTCTCCTTCTTGTATACCGAAGTCCGGAAGTCCTTCCACAAGATTACTTCAAAGCTTGTTAATCGTTTTGAAATTCGGTGACTCGGTTTTTTGTGCCACAACTTGACTTGATTCACCAGGTTTTTGCTAGTAGACAAGTCTTTGGGTGTTGCGGTTGACCAATCCACGACATACATATTCTTCTCTGTCTACATCCTTGCAACACAACTTCATTTGATTCAATATCTTTGATTTGGCATATACCCATGTTGAATCCAACATTGTAGCCCTTGTCACGAGTTGGATGATGCTCAATAAGTTGAAGTTGAGTCCTTCAACATATGCAACATCTGTGATTTCTAATCCATTCCTCTTGATGGATCCAATGCCTCTTATTTCGCCAGAGCTTCATTTCCTCCAAATATGACTTTTGCTCCTTTAACTTCCTTGAATTTTGACAGATTTTTCTTATTTCTGTCATATGTCCGGAACAACCACTATCCATGTACCAGGTTCCTTGGCACTCACTGTTCCTTGAACCTGCAATCAAGGAAATTAAGTTTTAGGTACCCATACTTGTCTCGGGTCCCGAGAGGTTAGAATTGTAAGATGATCCAACCAACCTATAGCCAAATGATTTGACTCTAAGGGGTTGCCATCTATCGTTCCATAATCATAATTAATCCTGGCAAATTGCTTGGGGATTCTAGGTTCATACAAAACTGTCTCTTTTGTCCTGTATGCCCGCATATGTGTTTTAGCAATTGCCTTCCTTGGGTAATTGTGGTGTCTTTGAGTGTAGTGCCTAGGTGCATATGTGTCTTTGATGAAAGCTCTTATGCTTTTGGAATGGCCTTTCTTTGAGTTCTAGGCCTTTGCCATTTGGGCTTATATTCCATAAGTCTATCTTTGATAGTTCACATTATTCCAATCGGCTTGGCTTGGATATTTTCTACCATTCCCATCATATGTATTTCTTTTATGGGTTTTCTGGGTTTTTGGTAGCTCGCTTCTTTTTTGCGTATATTTTATGTTTGGAGTTTGCCGAGGAACTCTGCTGAATCTCTTCTCGCTTGTCCTTTTTCAGCGCACTCAACGGCAAGTTTCCTTTTCCTTTATAACCAAGGCCGGTTTGCTTGTTATTGTGCTTTGGAGTGAATGTGTGTGCAACATTTATAGTTTTAGATTTTTCATACTCTTCATGGCTTGAAGATCCTTTTTCAAAATTACTTTTGAGGTTTGACATAGCACAGAGGAATTAAATCCTAAGCTGTCTTGTCTCCACATTCTCTTTGACTCATAATAAGATCATCCAATGATTTAGATGCCTTAGTGAATGAGGCAATAACATTCTTGAGGTCATTCTCCTCTTTTCTATAGCAGCAATTTCTCTATTAATTTAGCATTTTCAGCCTTTAAACTTTCATTCTCATCACTATTTGACTTAGAGTACTCGGCTCCTCCTTAGTTAGCTTTGAGTTTTGACTTTTGAGTAGGTTGTTTTCCTCATTCAATAGTGTGTGTGAGGATTTAATGTGTTCAAAATCTTTCATCATTTTGCCTAATGAATCATAAAGATCGAGTGGGTGATGAAGTGTGTGTGTCACATGATCACTATCACTAGAGTCCGAGTTTGATGAGTTAGAGTGTACCTCATCTTCTTGGTCGGGTTGATCTTGTTCCTTGGCCATCAAGCGGATCGGGGCTTCTTCTTCGTAGTCACTTGAGTAGTCGCTTCACTTTGCTCTCTGAATCACTCTCTCTCTTGACTTGGTCAAGTTTTCATGATCTCTCGACCATCATTGCCTTTTTTCTTTTCTTGTCTTCTTTTTCTCTCAAGACCTTCCTTTCTTCTTCATCCCTGTACTTGTTGACTACAGGATATGAGCAATCAATGGCATAGTGACCTGGTTGTCTACAGTTCCAACATAGATATTCAGCCTTTGATCGCTCTCTTTCCATTCTTGGATTGTCGCCCTTTGATACTCAACTTTTTGATGATCTGTTCTCTTGGTTGGCCTATCTTCCCTTGATTTGGAGGGAGTGAGTGTCTTCTCGAAGATTCACCCTTTCCTCTCTTGTAGTTCTTATTAAAGAACTTGTTGAATCTTTTAACCATCGTATTTCTTTCTTCGGGTCAATGACTTCTTTGACCTCGCTCTCTTCCCATCTTTGACAATTAGAGCAGCTGTTTTTTGGGTACAAATGTCTCTTCCTGGTCTTTTCTTCTCGGCTCAAACTCGTAGGCTTTGAGGTCCGAGAATAATTCATGGTTGGATGTCTTTGATAGGTCCATGGAATGTCTCGGTGCCATGACCTTCATTTCCCATTCAACTGGAAGACTTTTTAGGATCTTCATGCACATTTCCTTCTGTGTATATTCCTTTCCAAGTGCACAACTCATTTTTGATTTCGTGAACCGAACATCCAGTTGATCCAGGTTTTCTCCCGAGATCATTTTGAAGTTCTCAAATTTCTGTACAGACCACCGATAATTTGTTTTCTTTGATTTGCTCGAGCCTTCACAAATCAATGTCGCTTGTCCCCGATTTCTTTAGCCGTTTTGCATGATTTGACTTTATTGAACATGGTTTGTCCAAGGTTTTGTAAAGGATGTCCTTGGCTACATTGTCCAGTTGTATCTTTTTCTGTCATCATTTGTCCACTCGGTTCTTGGTTTTTTAACCATGACCGTGCCGGGAGCAACATCTTATTCTCCTTCACCGCAACTCTTCGTACATCTGTTCAAAGATTTGCGAGAGGCCCATCTTCTATCACTATCCACATCTCATCATGTAATCTTTGATAGATGAGCCTCGCATACGAATTTTCCAATCATCAAATTCTTCAATAGTGAACATAGGGATGCGTGTCAAATTTGCTTCCATGATAATAACTTTTAATGATAAAAAGAGTTTCGAGAGTTTAAGTACTAAAGCGGACTTTGAAAAGTTTGGAGATCTAGTTCAAGAACTGCGGTGCGGAGGGTTCAATGAACCAACCGCTCCGATACCACTTGTAGGTCCCAAGGGGTGTAAGTGTAAGGTTTAGAAGGGGGGGGTTGAATAAACCTTACCAAATTTTCGATTTAGTCCTTTTAAATATACGAGTTGATTCTACACACCGTCCTTGATGGACAATCGATTTAGTCAATCAAGAGAGTTAGTCTCTCAACACTCAACGAGTTGATGGAATAACTCACTTGTTGACTCTAAATTAACTCAACTGTGGTTTTGTTTTTCAAAGGAAGACTTAACACCTTTAAGTTTGATTAAGCAAGAGTTTAGTGCTAGGTTTAGTACTAGTATTATCAAGTGGATAGCAAATTTATCAAACAGATATAAACAATTAAGATGTAGGAATTAAAGTCTTTGAAATGTAAATGACATAATGAAATTTTTATAGAGGTTCAAGATGGGGTAATTCTTCTACTCCTCTCTTCTCCAACTCCTTGAGGAATCCACTAGGTAATGATCGGTTTACAAAGTGGTAATGTCCGTATACAAGTCTTGATCACACAAACACTTGATCCTTTGGGACTCGATCTGAGACGCCTTGATCACTCACCGGCTTCTCTTACGACTCGGCTTCTTCACAGGGCAAAATTGCCTGCTTTGCTACTACTCACTTGCTCAAGCTCTTTGGATTTGATCACGAAGCCCTCCAAAAGCTTAAGACTTGGTTCGACCTTGAACCTTCCTACAATCCTTCGTGGAATGTAGACCCCTTTTCTTCAAAAGTTTCCTCTTCAACCGATTGAAGTTATCTTTCCTTCACAGTGAGTGTTGGATTGATGTGCTTCATAATGTAGGCTTGAGGATTAATCTTGAATGATTTGAGAGTATTTCTCGGTTACAATTTGATTGATTTCTTGAATGTTCATGGTTCAGGGTAACCTTCTCTCGTCGAGTCATTCCTCGGCCTTTTATAGTGATCTTTCAAAAATTTGCCCGTTGAAGAGATAGGCTTATTTTTGAAAGTTACTTGCGTCGTTGGCTTGTCTTGTTGCGATCCTTGGAATTGCCATTTCCTCGTATGAATTGTTCTTTCACCTTTTCGTAGTTCGACACGGTGTAGTGCTTCCCATTGTTCATTCCTTTTGCACGCTTCGGGACCGAGCACTCGAGAAAGGTGGTATGGAGATATTACTTGTTTAAGTAAATCTCTTGATTTACTCAAACGGATCTTTTCGATTATCTCGACTTGACCGCGTTTCCTTGCTTTCCCCAGGTGACTTAGAGTCGACTTCCAATCATCGATGACTCTTCCGTCACTTCAACTTGAGACTTGGCTTTTCTCTAGTTGACTTGACTGATATTCCACTTAGCCGCATTTCACCGCTTCTTCAAAGATAGAGTTCCCGTCTACTCTTCTTTGCCATACTCAACTGTCTCTCGTGAGTCTTCCTTCCAGATCTTGATTGTCTTCTTGCATGTTAGGCGTAGGCGACTTAAATCACCCGCTTGCCTCTAATTGTTACAATGCATTTTACAACAAGAATTGGGGTGCCAACTTTCTATTCTAAGTTTTACATGGCATTCATCAAAATCTAAACAATAAAATTCCTAACAAGTAATATGTGTAGGTCCTTCAACTTTTGAAAATATCATTTTTATCCCATTTTAAAATAATTGCCTTTAAGGCTTTTAGGGGTCCAATTGTTATGTAATTTGAACTTTGGGTCCAAAATATAATTAAGTTATAGTTAAGTTAGTATTTCCAGGTGCATGGGCTGCAAAAGTCCTGGAAATTTCATTTGGGTCCTCAAGTTTAATATTTACACATTAGTCCCTCAATTTTAGAAAAATTACTTTCCAAGCCCTAACCACTTGGATTTTTGGAATACTTTTAAAATGTGTCATTCCCAGTAACTTAAGAGTAAAAATTTCAAATTTTAAAGTTAGGTCTGGTACAGTTTTAAAAATTGCAAAGTAGCCCTTAAACTTTCAAAATTTTACAATCTAGTCCTTGGGCTTTTAAAGGTTGATTTTATTTATCTTAAAACTCTTAAAACTTTATTAAAATGTCCAAAAGTAATTTTTGAACCTGAGTACAGTCCCAAATTTCGAAATTTGCAGAGGGGTCCTTTAACTTTTATTTTTTTGCAATTTAGTCTACCAACTTTCCATTTTTGCATTTTAAGTCCAAAATTGAAATTTAATCAATTATGCTCGACTTTTCCAGGTTATAAGTCATCCAAAACATAGATTTTAAAGATCATACACATGCATATCCAATACATACAAGAATTCATCAATTAAAGCATTAAAGTGTACATGCATGTACCTAAAATTCAATAAATAATAACTTTGAGCAACTCTTGAGAATTTTCATGATTTGATATATAAAATTGACATGCAATACATAATTATATATATCCCAAGGCTCATGATCAAAGTTTCTACATGCATTTAATCAAAACACCTAAAAGTTGGAAAAATAATTTTTCCACCCACCTTAAATTTGGAAATTGTGAAATAAAAGGATAATTTCACAATTTTTGGATGAGGCTTCTTAGGTCAGCCCCTAAGTCAAGAAAATATCAAAATTTGGAGTTAGAAAAATGAGAGAAAAATTAAGGAGAAAAAGAAGGAAATAAGGAAATGAAAAGGACTACACTTTACCTTGTGTAGTAGATGTTTGGAGACTAGTTGAAGCTTAAAAATTGGAAATTTTGGCTCAACTCCAAAATCTCCTAAGGTCAGCCCCTATTTCTCAAAAATGAAAAAGGGGTGTTAAAATTTGGAAAAAAAATAGGAAGAAGAAGAAAGAAGGGCTCTAGTGTCCAATTCTTACCTTGTAGTCCAATTCTCTCTACTAATTCTTCTTCAAGTCTTCAAGTTTCATCACCATGCATGCATGTCTCCAAGTGGTCTTCTAAGTACCTCAAAATTCAAAATATAAACCTAAGTTAAAAGAAGAAGGTGATGAGTAGGAAGAATTTAAGTTGAATTGAGGTGTGAAATTTCTTACCTTGAGAAAGAGGGTGTTCGAATTTTTGAGTTTTAAGTGGTAAGATTGTTTGTTTTGGTTTAGATGTTTGAAGAAAGGAAGTATGTTTGATGTTAGGAAGAACTTATTCTTGGAGTTATGAAGATGGGTTTAAAGATGTGAAGGACTTGGGTTTGAATATTTGAAGATATGAAGAAGTGGTACTTGAAGATATGAAGAACTTATGTTGAAGATTTGAAGATGTGAAGAGTTGGTGTTTGAAGGTTTG
Source organism: Rehmannia glutinosa (assembly GCA_016081115.2). Lineage (NCBI taxonomy): Eukaryota > Viridiplantae > Streptophyta > Magnoliopsida > Lamiales > Orobanchaceae > Rehmannia > Rehmannia glutinosa. The sequence goes on from CM071935.1 coordinate 9,498,621, forward strand.
AAGATATGAATGATTCTTGTTTGAATGTTTGAAGATGTGAATGAATTTTTGAGAGAGGTTAGAGAGAAGGAGGAGAATTAGTTAGAAGATTAAAATGTGTTGGATGAAATGAACAAATTTTGCCCATTTTTTGTCATGTTGGCCGTCCACATTAGATGAGAGGGAGGGGATTTTTTTGTTAAATTGTGTCTTGTAATTTGTCTCTTGCATGGAGACAAAATGCAAGTCAAAGTATGGGTCAAATTGGAATGTTGAGAGGAATAAGAAGAATGTTGGGAAGAATAGAATAAGTTGGGAAAAATAGTAATAAAGAATTGGTGTATAAGATGATGTGTATAATGTTTGAATTAATGATATAATTATACACAAGATGACTAATATATGGTGTAGGTGTACAAGAGTTGGATGATATTTTTATCCCAAAAATATCATGTTGGCCGTCCACTTCAAGGGTATTATGGTAATTCCATATATATTTTTTTTGTCCCAAATTTGATGATAATAGATCAAATATATCAATCTCCAAAATAATTAGTGTTTTCCTTGATCACTTGTAAGTTCCATGATCACTTAATCTAAATCAAAATCTTAATTCTATAAGGTAAAAGTCTCTAATATAAATAGTCTCTTAAAATTCTAAGGTGACTAATAAATACAAAATAGTAATAATGATCAATCAAGTGATCATAAATGAGGAATAGAATTAATAAAGATCATGATCACAAGTAATAAAATAAAATAAAATAAAATACAAAATGTATATATTATTAATAATTACTCGTCAAAATGACGCGGTAAAATAGTCGATCAAATGTTTAAACAACAATAAGGATCAATTAATAGCTCGAAAAAATCGGGGCTTCACATTAATTCCCATTGTTTCGATCCATTTGAGTGATCAATCCATGTTGAGAGCCAATTGTATTGAGTTTATAGTCATATTAATGAATCGTGTATCAAAAGAAGTACGAACGAGCAAACAACGAGAGATTGATTTGAAGAAAAGTCCAAATGCGTCTGGAATTTCTAGCACTGGCAGAGTTTTGTATTTTGGCCATAACTCTCTCTACAAGATTGATATTGAGCTGGTTCAAGTAGCTATGGAAATCTAAGAGATAGAGCTACAACTTTGATGAAGGACGCAAAACCAAATTCGGACGTTTGGGTGGCGCTACAACGCGCAGGGCGAAAATCCAGACAGTCGCCCGGGAGCTGCAGCGCCCGGTACAGAGGTAGGCCATGGAAAAAATTGGAGTTGGGCGCTTCAGCCCCCAACGCCCGGCGCTGCAGCGCCCGGGCGGATTTTTTTGGGGCGTCGCAGCGCCAACGCCCGGCGCTGCAGCGCTCCTGGGCGGAATTTCCTATGTTCTTCCACCTTTTTCTTGAACTTTTGTGGGGCTATAAATAGGGACATTGGGGTGTGAATTTAGGGATCTTGGACCCTTAGGAAGCCAACAAAATAGCTAGAAGACATAAGAGAAGGCTTGGAATATCTTGGGAAAGGCTTGGAGAAGAAGATTGAAGGCTTCTATCATCTAGAAATAGAGAAGATCCCTCAACTCTTGTTCTTATTTTGTTGATTTCTTCATATCTTGTAAGATGTATTGTTGTATTCTTATGGATTCATTTTCTTTTATCATGAGTTAAATTCCATAATTCTAGAGGGATGATGTAATCTATGTTTGAACTTATGTTTAGAGATTGTGGTTTGTCAATCTAGATTTCTCAATTTATTTGTGCTATTTGGATCTATTGCTTCTAAATTACATGATCAATAATTCAAAGTGTTTGGTGTATTTGATTTGACACTTGAGAGAGGTAATTGAATATATGACCTTGAAATAGCATAACCTAGGATTTCATAGAATTGAGAGATTTGTGAATCCTTTGAAGTCATTTATTAAGATTCACAGTTTTTATTGAGATTTCAATTGGTAACTTTTATAGAGATATTGATTTCTCAATTGAGATCTAAAATCATTTGGCACTCGAGAGAGGAAATGACTATTGTAGAAATCTTGACTTATAAATTGGTAATTGATGATTGATAAACCATATTGATAACATAAGGGATAACTAGATTCATCACACCTCTAGAATTCATTTGATCATTTGGATAAACTCATTTTTATTTTCATATTCTTAATTTATTCTTGTTATTCTAGTATAATAAACTCCATCAAATATTGGACTACTATATTATAGTACTTAGCAATAATTCGATAATTATTCCCTGTGGATACGACAACCTTACTTCACTATATTAAAACTTGACACCGTAGACTTGCGGTTAGAAAAATCTTTAACACCCAGTCCTTTAGAGTTTGGAAAACAGCACATCCGGAGCTGATCCTCATCTAAATCTTGTAGTGGAAAGGTTTGGATGATGGAATAGAATTCCCGAATGAATTTGATAGGATCTTCATTGGGCATCCCATAAAATGACGGCAACTAATTAAAGTGTATAGTTTCGAGATCGTAGTTTCATGCTGCCTGTTCCAAAGTGATGCAAGAGGTTGCAGTGCCAATGACAAGGCGTGCGGACTCACGCATCGAAGGATGACGTGCCTCCATGTTGTTTCCATTTTGATTATCAACCATCTCTAGTTCATCTATTTGTTCTTGTTTTGGAACGTGATCGCGAGAATCCTCGCTACTATCCGTAGAATCGTCCCCTTCTTTCCTTGCATGTCTCACAACTTGATGGATATCGTCCATGAAAGGCACAAGGTCTCGATTGAGATTTCTACATCCTTGCATAAATAACACAAGAAAAACAGATTAAACGAACCTGTGGAAAAAAACCAAAAGGCAAAGAAGAATCCTAAACTAAAATTAAATAAGAAGAATCTTAATCTAGAAAAAAGGAAAATAAACACAATAATTATTAAGCCTAAAGCCTTCGCCGGCAAGGATGCCAAAATTTTGTTCGACCACTAAACACCTAAAATAAATCTAGTTGACCAAAGTCGTCCCTCACGGAAGACTTAGCCAGCCAATAATTATTATGCAACACAAATAAGCGAAAATTAAATCCTAAATACTCTAACTAGATTTGTGATTTTAATTATCTAAAGAAAAACAAATAAAAAGACTCCATTAAAATTAAACACAATTAAACTCCGAGAAAAACGATATGGATAAACATCTAGGAATACGGAATCATCTCATCAAACTCGCAAGAAGAATATCAACTAATTGATCATGCAATTAATAATTATAACAAACAAATAAAAACTATCCCTACATAATTTGCTATTTTCATTAACCAAGTTAGATAATACATTTCTGATTCATATCTAACCTCCTGAATAAATTTAGTCCAGGAATAATATCTTCTCTCGATCTAAATTATTTTAATTCCCTCACAATAATCAAAAGTTGATCAGACAATCAGCTATCAAATAAAACAATTTATTCAGGAAAGCAAATCAATTAGTCCATATTCATGCTTGTTTTTTTGAATCAAATCATTCTAATCTTAGAACAAGGAAGTTAGTTCATGCTTGGGAAAGGGATCATGATTTCAATTGAAGGAAAGAAACCAATCATCAACATTACTATGCAACAATAATAATCACCCAACAATTGAAATCAGATAAAAGAGATGAAGAAATATTACGCTTTGATTAAGTCGCAAAATAACTTTAATGGGAAGAACCCAAGAAATCCCAATGTTGAATGAAAGCGAAAACAACAAAATCTAAGGTTTAAAACTGCTATGTAATGAAAATGTACGAATTTATGAATCCCCAGTGCTATTTATAAGCTTAAAACCCTATAAAAGGTGAGAGGATCCCAAAAGAAGAAGAAAACGTGTAAAAAATCTAGAAACGTCTCCAGGTGCACGCCCGCGCGTGAAGTGCGTGACCGTGTTGCGCTCCGTTATGTCTTCTGCGTGCCTCTCGTGCGCCTGCGTGCGCGCATGCTAATTTCCCCTACGTGGATTGTGCACATTCTCGTCAAGGTTGACGAGCGCGGTCGCGCACAAATACACGCACGGTCGGCCTATTCTCTATTTCTCGTGCACAATCGTGCACCATGCACAGTGCGCGTTCTATCTCCGTCCTAGATCTACGTCCGACTGTAATGCCGATTTTGCTCGAAAATTACAAAAATACCCTACATAACACACGACACTATAAAAGAGAACGTTAAGGCATAAAAATACGCACAATCACACATAAGAAAAATAAAAAACACACAAAAATCACACACAATAACATGCAAAACCCTGAGCTCAATCTCTCCGTTGTAGTATTTGAAGCCAACATGGTGGACAATCCAAGTAAATGGTGGATAGATACCGGAGCTACTCGCCACATTTGTGTAGATAAGGAAATATTTTCCTCTTACACTCTGATCTATAGAAATAAGTTATTTATGGGGAACTCTTTGACTGTTAGGGCTTGGAAAGGTAGTGCTAAGATGACTTAGACAAAGAGCTCACGCTATGATGTGCCTTCTTTTCCAGCCCCTATTAAGGAAACCCTGACTTAGATTGGTGTTTGAGTCTGACAAGTTTGTAATGATCAAACATGGTCAAATTATATGTAAAGGGTACCTTGATAAAGGCTCTTCAAATGAATGTAATGTATGTTTTCCGCCAAGAGGCGAAGAATATTTTTTTTACTTATATTTACTTGTTGGATTGTCCTACTTTATGGCATGATATATTAGGACATGTAAACTTCAACACAATTAAAAAGTTAGTGAATTTAGATAAATACCAATGTTTAAAACATATTCACAAGACAAGTGTGAAATTTGTGTTGAAGCTAAAGTGGCTAAAGTACTGTTCCATTCAGTGATAAGAAATGTTACACCTCTTTAGTTAATTCATACAGACATGTGATTTAAACTTGTGTAAACTCGAGGTGGGAACATCGGTTACTAAGAGCACCGATGTAAAAATGGACCCTTTACATCGGTTACTCAGACAACCGATGTAAACATGACAAAAAACCAAACATTTTACATCGGTTAACATAATAACCGATGTAATATTTTTCTTTTTTAAAAAAAAATACCTGCTTCATGAAACAAAACCAGCCTGCGATTTTATATAGCAAACTAAAACATGAAATTTCATCACCGTACAAATCCAACCAACAAATCAAAATCACAATCACAAATTCCTTGTGCAATCATCTCCATTTGTTACATCGGTTGTCTAAGTAAGCAATGTAAATGTCCATTGTTTACATCGGTTATCTTAATAACCGATGTAAATGGTCCATCTTTTACATCGGGAGTATTGCAACCGATGTAGAAAAAACATTTACATCGGTTCCGTGTCGGATGTAAAAAAGGCCCCCAAGAACCGACGTAACCGGTGTAGGTTGGCTTATTCTGACATACGAATACACAAACCCAAACCTGTGAACCCAGACGCAGTCCAAATTGACACCTCTACATATAGCATGTTGGACCTACAAACTTGAAAATCAACTAGTTACTACAATACAATTAGGCTTGCTTATTTTGGCTTGCATGTTCCGTTGTTGGGTTGTGGATTTTAAGAGGAAGGGAATTAGTGGTGAATGAATAATATGATGAATAAAAAAGTGAAAATAAATATAATTGTGAGTTGAATAAAAAAGTGGCATTTCATACGTGTAAATTAAGAATATCTGTGAGATATTATGATTAGAATTGAGAAAAAATACGAAAATGATAGATGTACGGATTTGTTGAGGTAAGAGTAAAATATGAATGTAAAAAAAATTATTTGGAAGTAAAAATATGACCTATTTTTATATTATTTTATAGGAATAATGCTAATGTCTAGACTCTATACAAAATAATATAAACTAATTTGTAGATTCTTTAGATAATAAAAAAACTATTAAAATAAAGTATTATTCAACAAGTCATGTAAGGATAATTATAATACATGTACTAAATGATTTACTTCAAACGCAAGGAGTATCACAAAATGCTTCAAAATAAGTACGAGAAATGAGAGTACTTTTCAATATTCTTATGTACGGGTACTATATGGTATAATATACGTTTTAACTAACATAGATATATATGAAATTAATTTTTTTAAAAGTATTATAAATCATTTTGAAATAGAGATTAGTGTAAATGAAATTAAAATTGAAAAATAGATAAAACAAGTAGAGATTTAACGCGAAAGGATGCCCTTAACAATACGAGCTTCTACCACTGAAGTAGAAGGTTGATCCCTAGCTTGCCTATTTCAAATTAGACACAGAAAAAGGATTTTCCTTTATGTTAAGTTGACTAGTTAATTTAGCTTTTTAAATATTGATGAAAATATTAGATATATAGACTTACTCTATGTCATGGTCTCATATAACCCTATATCGTATCATATCATATCAACAACAAAAAATAAAGTAATTGATTGAACAAGTTAAACACTTAGGAGTCCCAAATATCGTTCTTTAATCTTTTAAGGAAAATGTGTCACATTATCGAATAGTACCTACACTAGAAGAAAACAAGAAAATTCCAACAAGAAAAATTTGTTGGAATTTGGCCAATTACCATTGGAATTATCGATTCCAACAGAAATTCCAACAGGAAATGTATCGTTGGTAAAATGGTCGTTGGAATGGCAAAATTCCAATGGAAATTCCAATTAAAAAATATTCCAACGGTACTTTCAGTGTTATTTATCCATTAAAATATACAACCGTTGGAAAAAAACTCCAATATTTTTCAACATTTATTCGAACAGATTTATACCATTTGAATTTAGTCCAATGGTATATCCATTGGAATATATATAATCGTTAGAAAAACCATTGGAATTTAGACCAATGGTAATTTCAATGATATATATCCGTTAGAATATCCAATCATTATCCCATTATCTAATATATTTAACTTTTCAGTATGCCACCCATCATCAGTTTGTACCAAGTCAAGTCGTTTAACTATTTAGTTTCAATATGATTGACTCCAAAAGAGAAGATATATTTTATCGATATGAATAATACTATCAAATCTTTTAACCCCTATTGAAATTTTCCAATAGTATTGGAATTTCTAAGGGAATTTTTCAACAACATATGTACCATTGGAATTTCTATTGGAATTTTAGAAACTCCAATGAAATTCCAACGATTAATTTTAACATTTTGTTTGCCGTTGGAAGTTTTGTTGGAATTTTCCAATGGTATGTTTTACCTGATGGAATTTCTGTTGGAATTTTTAAATTCCAATTGTATTTCCAATGGTTTATTCCAAATATTTTATTACTGATGGAATTTTCCAACGGTTTGTTGTGCTGTTGGAATTTCAGTTAAAATTTTAAATTCCAACTCGTTGGAATTTTTATTGGAATTTTTCAACGGTATAATGTAGCATTGGAATTTCCATTGGAATATTAAAAATTTCAACAGTTTTCTATTTCGTTGGAATTATTTTGTTGGAATTTGATTGTTTTCTTGTAGTGCTAATTTTGGATTTATTAATCCCCTACCACATAATGATTAGATTCATGCATGGCTCTACAAATACAAAGTTAAATTAAGTTGAAATTGCTCATCGTCATTTGTTAATTAAAACCCTAGCTGACCATTTGTTAAAAACTAGCTGATCATATCTATCGATTGTGAAAATGAAAAGCATTCTGGTCTCAATTGTTTTGTTTTTAATGATATCTCTATTTCACGGAAAACCAATTATTCTCAAGCCTAGGCCTCCACCAGCCAATGCACCTCTCTTTGCGTGGTGGTTGGTTAATACCAGAGGGGTGTTCTTTTTATTGATATATATGGGACATCACTTCATGAATAATTTCAGATGTTTTTAACTAAAGTTATACAATATCACGTGCAAAATATGTACTTTTTCTAAAATTATATGAATCACGTGCAAACCATGTGCTTTTTATTAGGACACTAAAAAAATTCTATCTATATAATCTATTTTTTCAAAATCAAAGATTATATCTATACAAGTTATTATAATCTAAATGGTAAATAATAATCTAAAAATTAAATAATTAATTATTTTCGTGTTTATCCTTTTGTTCAGTTATGACAAATTAAGAACAAGACGAGTGAGGAAGCATTTGCCACATCTGCACTACTATTCGCGGATCATCCACAGTTGAGAGGTAATTATATTATTACCATATATATCTACTATTTAAATTAAGAGAAATATTAATTAATCTATACTTAAAAGTTCTAACAATTTTTTTTTTCTTTTACTTTCAATATTGGTGCTGCAGGTTGGCCGGTTACTCATGATTTCTTTGCTTTTAAACTTGTTATCAAAAAAAAAAATTGGTTAACGACTATTTCCCTTTAAGACGGTGGATGTGAAAGCGTACTACAACCCCAAAATATAATTGGGTTATATTCTAATTGGAGATTGATAGGGTGGCCTGGCCTGCATGGGAGAATAAAGTTTTCAATTTCTGAGGGTCTTGGTGGAGTGGAGTAATTGGGTTGCAAGGGTTGTAATTGTTCACATTTTGTTTTACTGTTTTGATAATAAATTCAAGCCTTAATAGATTTTCAAGTTCACCTTTATTATTATTATTAATATCCTTTACTTTGTATTTCCATATTGTCAATATATACTCTCAAACCAAAAAAAAATAATAATAATAAGTGTGAGCCTTCAAATACATATAATGTAACACATTAAAGTGAAAACAAATTAAGTTATCAAACTGACGAGAGGGTTCAGTAAACCCTAGAACACAAAAATGCTCCTAAAAAGTTGGGCGACACTCGCGACTTTCTTCCCCTTCAACGTTGAATCCTAACCTCCGATCGTCGCCGTCAAGGGCTCGATCAACCATGAATCTCAGTGAGATCTTATTCCCTAAACTTGATTGTAATCGTTTCAAAATACTTACGATTCGAGTCGCATTGATGCGCAACTTTCTCCTTTGTCGGATTTTTCGAACGTGACTCCTTCACATCCGGTCAACGCCGGGAAAGATAATCCTCAGATGCAAGGATCCAAGCCACAAACCTCATCTCAGTCCGGATTCCCCCTGTGATTCTTGATCGCACTTTGCCTCCAAGGGTTTACGATATAGGGTTGGAGTAAACCATAATCCTAATCCGCAATCGTTCTTGCATGAAGAGGTGACTGGCTCGAAACCTGCTGGTACAGCGGATTTTTCCATATTCATCGACTTCAATCAGCCTACTTGTATTCAAAAATTAGAGACACATGATATGCCACAACACTCAGATGGAAAAGGGCCAAACATTACGCAATCATTTGCTCATACCGTGTCGACGGGAGACTCTTCCAATCCAGTTATAAAAGGGTGAATATTTTTATGTTACCATGGACGAAGATATTTATTAACAACGTATTGCGGAACTTCAAAACTCATTAATTGGTCGTGTGATTTTTCCTAAGAGTACGAAGCCGATAATGTTGGACGATCTCAAGAAAAAATTGACACAGATATGGAATCCTCAATCTCCTTGGAAATTCATTCCCCTGGGCAAGGGGTACTACGTACAATATCCAAATGTCGGATTTGAATGAGAGACTGCGGATTCTATAGAAGGCGACATGGAATTTAGCCACAGGTTCAATTCGTCTCATGAATTGGATCTCCGATTTTAACCCGTACAAAATCAATACGTCCAAGGCTCAGGTTTGGTTTAGCATTTACGAGCTTAGTTTGGAATATTGGCATCCTTCGTTGATATATGAAATTGGCTTGTGCCATAGGTACTCCTATGCAAATTGACAGTCGTTCTTTAACAGGTGAGCTGGGTCACTTTATCCGTGTTCTTGTCGAATTAGTTATTAGCTCTCCCCTTCAAGAATGCATAATGGTTGAACGATCAGGACATTGCTCTTTTGTTTCCATCGGATATGAAAATATTCCGAAATATTGTGTTCATTGTCGGATTGTGGGTCATAACATTAATCATTTTCATGAGGTAAAACATGCAGATATTGAGGTGCATCCTCATAGTCGCTCGGCGGGCCGGCAATATAATAGGGGGAGGTCTCCAGCTAAAACGGATAAGGAGGTGGGTGAAAATTGGGTTCAAGTGAAAAACAAAAAGGGACGGCCCTCGAAAGACAACCCGGATAACAGAACTTCCACATCGGGTATTGCAACCCGGAACTCGTTCGATATCTTTGAGGAGCTTGATGTGAATTGTCAACAGCGGGAGGAAAGTCATACAAAATTTGATGGTGGGGAATTGCATGGCAATGGAGACATCATGATGGTTAAGAACAATGATAAAGATGCTCAAGGACACAAGGAACGTTCGCTGGTGGTCTACGAACCCCAACTATCAGATACTGTTCATAATCAGGTGCAGGCTGATCAGTTGGTTGACAAGGAGAAGACTGACTTAAATAAGACCATTGAGACCGTGAATAACAGTAACTCCGTTAGTAATTACGTGTTAAAACCTAGTGATCCTTCGGAAAGTTTTAATTTGACTGAACTTTCAGAGAGCTTTCAAGCCATGGTGGCAATAGCCCCAAAGAGATGGTCCGATATGGCGGAGGACGAAGAGCAGGATGATGAAGAACAAGACAAATCAGAAGCTTTAAAGACTAAGCTAGTCGATCCTTCAACTACCCCACTTATCATGCACTTATGTGCTCACTCAGAAGCTATGAAGAATATGGACATCGTAGCTCGAGGATCTTAGGCCGACATTCCACAAAATACATCAGACCATCAAGACGATACTCGAGCACATGCAAAAATAATAAATGACAATATCACTCGAAAATCCTTGAAACAGAAACACCCTTCACTTAATTTACGTTTTTAAGTTATTTTTGTGATTTTTTTCCTGAAATTCTGCATTGTTTTTTCTTTGCTACTTGATTGGCTTGTGATTAAGACCTTTTCCTTTCTTTTTATATTTTTCATTTATCTAAAAATATAATGTAACACATTAACGGTTTGTAATGGAACTTGATGCTCCCAGTTATGTAATTGTCAACAAAAACTCACATAACTTAGTTTTCAAATACACAAATTAACTACTAGTGGGGTTCCTAATCCATAACATAGAAAGATTTTTAATACAACTTAACTACTTTCTAAATGAAAAAAAAGACTTCAAAATAGATTTTGCTAATCTAAATTAAGCTCTTCAAAATTTTCGAAAGGAAATCGACCACCTTGCAAAAGAAATAAAAAAGGAAATCAAAGACATAAAAATCTTGAACTAGATTCGGTAGAATATGTAAAAAGTATGACAAATATTGTTATAGTGTGTCAAAATTGCATATTATATTTGTATTTTTTTTTGCCAAATGTAATTATTTATCTCAAAAAAATGAAAGTTCACCCTTCTCATCCCAATCAAAATCTGGTTTTTTCCTGATTTCAAGATTGTGGATTTTTTATTTAAAAAAATTGACTAATTAAGTTAGGGCATGTTTAGTACTTGATTTGAGGATGAAGGGCTGAGACATTAAATTATCAGCCTAAATCCAATAGTTAGTGGCCCATTTGATAACTTAAGGCCATGTACTATTTTGAAATTATAGCTTAATTGTGATCCTAAATAACTGTAGTAAATCACTAAATTGTTAAAATTACGTCATTTTAATCCTTAAATGTGAAATTTTCCTAAAAAATAAAATAACATAAATCTTTTTGAAATAACATGTGTTTTATGGAAACTGTGTAACATTATTCGTCTTTGGAAGAGAATTCTAACGAACGAAAATCGAGTTCAGACATAAATGGGTGTAACGAGTCGGGAGACCTACAATTGTTTGTGGGGAGCACTTCAATTCAAAGATCATCTGGGAGTTAATAGTAATTGTTGAGTAGGGAAACTAACAATTGTTATTAATCTACTGTTTATGCGCCACCTCAGAGGAGGAATAAACTAATTTAGTAATTGAACCAATAGATACACTTAAACTGGTTTTGATAAAACACTAATTGGAATTAATATTAAAAAAGCATGTTGAGATTATGTGCCTAAATTTGCTTTCGTATTTGTTGAAAACTTGTGGAGTTTGAGTCTTTAAAAATTTAGAGATTTCATTTTTATTTATTAAATTAGGGTTTATATTAGATAATAAATTTCTGATTTTCAACCACTTCAATAAAATTGAAAATACGATATTTAGTATAGACTAAGTGTTTCTTATTCAATCCCAGAGGAATATGACCTTACTCGCAACTATTTGCTAGCTACATTGTACACTTGCAGTTTAGTGAAAATATTTTCACGATCAAGTTTTTTGGCGCCATTGCCGAGGATTGGAAAGATTCAACTTAGATATAGTAATAAATAGTTCAATCTTAACTGAAGCAATATTCCTTTAATTTTATTTTTGATTTTTTTATTATTTATTATTTTTATTTGCTTTAGTTCTAACGTTATTTTTGTTAAGTGAAAATAGTGCATGATCACGCGTCCAGATCTACCCAACCAATTTCCATTCACTTAGAGATCGAAAAGACGCGTCAAAACATTAAGGAAAAGATCGAAAGCGATGGCGGATGGGAACAATCAGTATGGTGTGAATAACAGAAATAATGAGGAGCGCCTACTGGGGGCGAATGTACGGAACTAGATTGAGGAGAGGCCCGCGAGAAGGGCAGTGAGTAACTACTCCCAGCCAGAAGTTAGCCAATGCTATGGGAGTGTGGCCCGTCTGCCGATTAACACAAATAGTTTCGAACTAAAACCTGCGTTGATCCAGATGGTTTCACAAAACCAGTTTGGGGGAAGAGCCGTTGAGGTTCCTAATGCGCATCTGGTGCAATTTTTAGAAATATGTGATACTGTTAAGATGAATGGTGTTTCTGAGGATACCATTCGATGCCATATTTTCACATTCTTTCTACGCGATAAGGCTAAGGGAAGGATATGCTCTTTGACACCACCCACAACAGATTGGCTGAACTAAGTCAACGATTTCTGGCTAAGTATTTCCCCAAGTAAAACGTTACAACTAAAAATTAAAATCGCTCAGTTTAGGCAACTAGATGCAGAGTCGCTATATGAAGAATGGGACAGATTTAGGGAATTATTGAGGAAGTGCTCTCAACAAGGATATCATGTCTACCAGTATGTACAATATCTTTATAATGGTTTGAGTGACAACACACGAACTATTATAAATGATTCATCTGGGGGTGCTCTACTCGGGAAATATCCGAATGAGGCACTAGAACTTTTGGAGGAGATGACAAATAACATTTACCAGTGGCCATCCGAGAGATCTAATGTCAGACGTGTGGCAGAGGTCCATGATGAGGATAAGGTTGCCATGCTCTCAGAACAAGTGTCCGTGCTTAACATAAAACTGAATGCGATGCAGCAAGCGACTCCTAGAGATCCTGCAATTGCTGAGGAAGAGGCTAATTTTGTGGGGCAAAGGAACGTCAACAACAATTACCGAAATAATCAGACACCACACAGTATCATCCGGGGTTGCGAAACCACGAAAAAATTTCTTATGCTAATAACAGAAATGTTTTGCAGCCACCTCTGGGTTTTAATATGGGTAATCAAGGCAAACTGGAGTCAAGCGAAAAAGAAAGCATATGTTATAGAGATGTTATCCTCGTTTATCGGAGAAACCAGGACTAGACTTAACAAATATGAAGCTAAGATAGACAGGATAGAGAAGCAGGTTACTCAGGTGAACACGAACGTTAACGCAAGGCTGAAGTCTTTGGACACTCAAGTAGCCCAAATCGCTACAACAGTGGGATGCCATCATCAAAAGGGAAAATTTCCAAACAATACGGAACTTAATCCGCACGAATAATGCAGTGCCATTCGTCTGATGGGTGGTATAGAATACGAGGGCCCAGAGACAACAAATGACATGGTTCAATGATAGTAGTAATAGAATCTGACGTCAGGCTGAAGACATAAATGTAGCGCTTTTTGGGAGCAACCCATATTATTTTTTAATCGCCTTTGTTCAATTAGATTTTGATTTTTATTTACTTAAATGTTAGTTTTGTTTGTTTTTGTGAGTTGTTGTATAGGAGGCATCACGACAAACTTTGAGTTTTATTTAAAAACGAATAAACAAAAAACAAAATACACGACCGTGTGAAAATCACACGGCCGTGTGAAACACAAAAACAGAGGCTGAATACATGGTCTCGCCGTGTGATTTCATGCGGTCGTGAATTCAATCGAACTGAAGACAAAGAGCAACACCAAATGCACATGGTCGGACCATGTGAAGTGTCTGTCGAATTTTTCTTCCCCCTTTTAAACTCATACACTCCAAATTTATCTCACTTCTTCTCTTTCAAACCCTAAGGACAAGAAATTTCCCTACAAATACCCCATTCCATCTTCAAATTTCTTCAAATTCAACTTCAAATCTTCAAGCTAAAGCACAAATACTTCTCTCTTTCAAGAAATTCACCACAAATTTCTTCCAATTTCTCAACTTTCTCTTGTTCTTCTTCAAGTTTGGGAGAATTTAATCTCAAATTGCAGATTTTTCAAAAGGCTTCAAACCCACAACAATGGCTTCAAGAGGATGAGAAAGAGGAGTTAGGAGAAACACAAGGAGAATGAGGGAGCCCACTCTAGAACCCGAACCCGTGCCAAAGTATGAGGTGAACGAACCAGAATACTATAATGTTATCCTCACAGACGAGACACACTGGGCTTGGTGGGAGGATCTCTACTACAAGAACATGATTTCGACAAGGTATCCCGATGAACCTACTCCTACTAATTTGGGATTGTTGAATGATTTTTGTGCCTTGTGTGGGCAAATTGATTGGATGTGATGTTGAATGGAAATTGGACTACGTATGTGGTATATTCGTATGAATTTGCGCACTTTTGAATTGGTGGTTCGAAAAAGAAATTTGATGGGTATTATATTTAGACTAGTGAATGATTCGAGGGAGTTGTCGATTGATGATTGAGATGGTATTTATCAAACTCTAGCTTATGGGGTTGAAGAGCATGAGGATTTCGATTTGCTCGGGTTTCGAAAAGAAATAATGGGCCGAAGAATATTTACACCGGGTACCTCTAAGGCATCTAGTATTAGGAATCCCATTTCTAGCTATGTGCAACACACATTAGCGGAAATGGTGTTTGCTTGGAAGGATAGCAAAGGGTTTATTCGGGTTGATGAATTATTTATCTTGTGGTGTATGGCCTAGAGAACTGAGGTGGTGCCCAATGTCGGGGCATTCATCGCTAGACAATTCGTAAGGGTGAAAAAGCAACAAAAATAAGGGATATGCATTGGAGGTTTAATTGCACCTATTGCCGAACACTTTAATGTGAATTTTAGGGGGTATGCCGCAGATGAGGGGAAAAAGATTGATTTGACTGTCTTGACCGCAATGAAGATGATTAGGTTTAATGGACACGATTATTGGTTACTTCATGCGATAAGACCAAACTTAAGCTCCCAAACTTGAATGTTACTTCAGTTCGGGAAAGGGTAATTGGTTGATGAGGGGAAAGCAAACAACTACTATTCAAGGAGAGCAAGATGAGCCTCGGGCTGAGACGGATAGGCTGGAATCCTCTAGGCAAGGAGGTATGCGGCATGCGGATTTTAATGATAGGCTTGAACGATTGGAGGTCCATATGGGCTCGTTGATGAATGACGCCTATCAATTGTCGGCCACGGTGGATGAGTATCACACTGAGTACTTGCAACGTTGTGATACCATCTCCCAGCAGCAACAACAGATATACAAGATGATGTCTCGTATGGACCCAAAGGGCACATCCTCCACCTCCTCACCACAAAGAAGCTATTATATCCATCCTTTCTTTTTTGATAATTTTGTCATATGTTCGGAAAGCATACTTTTCAAAAATGTGTGATTAAGTATTGTTGCATTTTTGCATTGCATTTAGGATTGCATGTAGAACATACAAAAATTTGCCAAAAAAAAAATTAGAACAAATATTTTTTTTTATTTTTTTAGTACGTTTATTGCTTTAGCATGTTTATTGCTTTTGTGTGTGTTAGGATTAGAAATTTGAATTAGTACAAAAAACTTTCGTATGATTTTACTATGAACACTTGGTTTCATGAGAAGAAGTACTTGGTGAATATGTGACGAATTTGAGAAAAAATGTCTTTTGCTTATTTAGTATTGATTTGAGAAAGTTGGGAATTTGAGCATAATGCGAAAAATAAGCCTATGAGCGTTTGTGCCTTAAACTACTTTTATGTTATGTAGTCTTATTTTTTCTTGAGTGTGTCATTCATGATTGTTTGAACTCTATAACTTGCAATGATATCTTTATTGTAACCACATTGTGTGCAATTTTTTAAGATGATTTAAGGCTATTTTTGTTTAAGCTTAATAGGCTAAAAAGCCTACCTATGAACTCATGATTCCCTAGTTAGCCACTTTGAGCCTAAATTTTTTTATTGTTAGCCACTTTTTGAGCATTGAACTCAAAATTAATTTTTATCCCTAAAACTTGAGCTGATAGAGTTGTTATTTTGAGGGAGATATGGTTTTGAAAAAGAAAGATATTGGCAAAAGAGGGATGAACAGTACATATGTGAATTTTGAAGCTCGGAAAAAAATTGAATTCAAAGAAAAAAAAAAGAATGAAAAGAAAACAAGCAAAGAAAAGGAAGAGAAAAGAAAAAATTTGGAAAATTGAGAAAAATTAAGAGCTTAAGGCAAAAAGAAAAAAGACAAACGGGCCTAAGAATGAAAAAGAAGAAAAATGGTGGAGTATCAGTTGAAAAAGAAAATAACTTGAAAAGAATGTTTCTTGAATAAACTGGGTTGGTGAGTTGAAAGTATGTGTGCTTTAAATTCTATATGCTCAAGTCAAGTCACTTAATCCAAATTTTTCCTACCCAAGCCAAAGAGCATATGTTACAACCAAATGAAAAGTCCTTTTTTGATTTTTAAATTATGCACATTTAAGTGGTAGAGGTATTAGACGATTTGCAATCCTATGGTAGTTCTACATCATTGAAGTGATTTGAGCGTATACACGTCCTATCTACTTTGAGAGTTGAGTGATACACTACTTGTGAGTCACGATGTCAAGTACCTGAATGAGTATTAATTATGCCAATTTTGTAACCGGTGACTTTTTGAAGATGAAGTGCATGTTTGCTAGAGTATGTATTTGATTGAAATTAAGTCTTTTTAGTGTCTTTGTTGTGTTTTATTTACCCCATATGGTTATTTTTTTAGTTTGCTCGAGGACGAGCAATGGTTTAAATTTGGGGAAATTTGAGACGTATAAAATATACGTGCATTTAGGGGCTTATTTTGGTATATATTTGATACAATTGCACGTATATTTAGTGTAGTTTACTTGGTTTCCTTAGACGGGTGTCATACTGCGTATTCTTGTAAATTTTACAGGAAAAGAGCTAAAATGGAAATATATCACTAGTACGGCCTGGATAAGAATGACGAATGCGAACAGACGATCAAATACACGAAAAAAACAACGAAATATAAGGCACACGGTCAGCCCATGTGGATTCACACGACCGTGTGAATGGTACTCGTGTGTTTTTACATGCCCGTGTGACTTGTTCGTGCCAAAAACAGAGAGCAAAATGGTTTACATGGTTTGCCTATGTCAATTCACACGACGTGTGGTTTGTTCTGCGGTAGATTTTGTTTCCTAATTCCGTGTGGGATTCTACCAGTGAACTCTCAAATCATCAATAAAAGGAGGACCAAGCCCTGAACGAAAATACAACTTGATACATCTGAAATACATATCGATACATCAAAATACACTAGGGTTACACAAATCTATATACTTCTAATAGGAAGGCATTAATCAACGAAAAACACCACAAGGCTTTTCGCATCTACGGAAGCATAAGGGTTTAAGACTTCGAAGAAAGATCCATCCTGACAAGAAGGGTTCTATATTTCTTAGTTTAGATCTCTTGTTTGTACGTAAAAGTGTCTAACTATTTGATTTCAAGTTTGCCTATGAATTTGTTTGCAAATATGTTAGGCTAAATATTTCTGATCCTAAGGCATAATCAGAATTGTTGATTCATTTTAATTATAGATTGATTGTTTTTCTTAAATGATTTTAGTGTTCTATTATATGAATGCGAGTGTTTGTTTCTTATAGATTATCTGATCAATAATTATATGAGTTTGGGTCCTTAAAAGTTTAGAGATTTTATTTTTATTTGTTAAATTGGGGTTTACATTAGATGATAAATTTCTAATTTGCGACGCTTTAATAAAATTGAAATACGATATTTACTATACACTAAGTGTTTCATATTCAATCCCTGAGGAATACGACTTTGCTTGCTACTATCTGCTAGCTACACTGTACGCTTGCGGTTTGGTGAAAAGATTTTGACGATCAGAATAATCCAAACATGTTTGAAGATTTCAAGAAAGCAATAACAAGAGAATTTGAGATGACTGGAATCGGGTTTATGGCATATTACCTGAGCATCGAAGTTAAAAAAACAAGAAGATGAGATTTTCATCTCATAAGAAGACTACGCGAAGGAGATTGTCAAGAAGTTCAAGATGGATAACTGCAAGCCGATTAACACACTAGTGAAATGCGGAATCAAGTTATCAAAGTATGATGTAGAAGAAAAAGTGGGCCTAACATTGTACAAGAGTTTGTTTGGAAGTTTGCGGTATTTGATGTGCACAAGACCTGACATTCTCTATGCTACCGGTCTTATAAGTCGCTATATGGAAAATCTCACCATTACTCACATGAAGGCTGCAAAAAGAATTATTCCCTATTTCAAAGGTACGATCAATTTCGGCTTATTTATTCAGCAACTAATGGTTATAATCAATTTATTATAGTGATAGTGATTGGTCTGGAGTTGTGAATGGTCGAAAAAGTAATACTAGCTTTGTGTTCTTCATGGGATATACCGGATTCACTTGGATGTCGAAGAAGCAAGTTGATAGTCACTCTCTCAATCTATGAAGCCAAGTATGTAGCTGCTACATCTTGTGTTTGCCATCTAGTTTGACTAAGAAATTTGTTGAAGGGATTGGGATGGCCACAAGAAGTACCAAATAAATATTGTATCGACAATAAGTCAGCTATGGTGTTGGCAAAGAACCCAATATTTCATGATCGAAGCAAGCACAATGACACTCGCTTCCACTGTATACGAGAATGCATCTCAAGAAAGGATTTGCAAGTGGGGTATGTGAAGTCTCAAGATCAAATTGCGGACATCTTCACCAAATCACTCAAGCATGAAGACTTCATCAAACTTAGAAGTTTCCTTGGAATGACAAATTAAGTTTAAGGGAGTATTGGAAACTAAACTTGATTTGCGTCCAAATAATATTGGGTTTGAAAATATATTTTTTGAGTTAAAAGATAAATAAGAGTGCAAGCCCAAATGATCCAAGTTCTAGGATTTGTCTAGAAATGTCTTAAGAAAATATCTTAGATATTATTTGGAAAAAGTTCGTAGAAACTATTAGTAAGGTAGATATTTTGAAGGAGGATTCTAGTGGATAAATGATAACCATTAGATTGAATAAATCTTAGCCATTGGTTAGGAAGTTGTCTTAGTATAAATAGGGAAGTCTTGCTCATTTTGTAACAAGCCAAAATTTGAAAAGAATCAATAAAAGCAAATATTCTTCCACCAAAAGCTCCCTTTTATTTCTTAGCCTAAATATCCTCCTCTTCCTATAACTAAAAATACTCATTCTTCCAGCTTTCAATATCTAAATAAGCCCTTTTGTCTAAAATTGTGATAACCTTCCTACAACAATCATCGGTATAGTCCCACTACACATCCCTGCAACCCCATTATCATCTTCACGTGTTTATCTATGGTTTTCACTTCTATTTCCATTTCTAATAACCCAATCCATAATTAACTGCTTTAGGGTTTCCTAACATGTGTAACATTCATTAAATCTTCCCCATCATCTGCTTGGTCACCCACTCCCTACCCTACCCTTTCCCTCTGGTCAACCCCTACCCTGCCCTCTGGTTAAGATTTCCTCTCTGCTCGCCCACTGTTTTATCATTTTCTTGAATGAAATTGGGCAGAAAAAATATAACATGTTTCAGAGCACCAAAAATACTAACAGTAAGACACTTCGTAAACCAATGCTCTGCTTTAATATTAACTGATATACCTAGAGATATAGCTACTAGAGCATCGGTTGCCCATCATCTTCATCTAACTCAAATATTACAAGACTACAAAATGTTCCCCCACTATAAAGAGACAAGACCATAATACCGGGACATTATTTTAGCCAGGATTCATTTTGGGAGACTATTGAGTCTTGTACATGTCAGTGAAAGAAAAAGAGACCCAAAACCCGATAAAGAATACTAAATACATTCCAACCCAAAAAAGTTTAAGAACATTACAAAATGTTTTCACAATTTGATCACGGATGCGCACCATGTGCTCAGTGAAATGCAAGTTGAAAGAAGTAGCAGACATTCTAAAAAATACTGTAAAATTTGATTCTTGAAAAAAAAAATAACACTGAGAACAAGGTAACAGGCAAAAATAGTGAAAAAAGTAGAAGAAAAAGAAAAAGAAAGATTCCGTGAATACCAACAATGTTGATATTCTCTATGTTCAGAGATCAAAGCAGAAAGCTACTTTCTTGAGACAGTTAAGAACAATTAAGAGAAGATGAAGAAGAAAAGCTGTAAATGAGGTCATATATACAAACGTCTTTCTTTTTATTCCCCTCAAAATAATAAAGTAAATCGTTATTTTCCCGAATAAAGTAAATCGTTCCTCAAAATAAAAAGTGAATTGTTATTCCCCATATCCACAACATGTCGATTTATAGTTTAAATTACTATATAAAATACATTTATTCGGGGCCGATCAATAAATCAAGTATATCACGTGGACCAACAAATACCTGCGAATGAGATCCTTCCACGTGTGTAAAAAAGTCAACATATGAATCCACCTGGCTAATTGAGAGGGATTGACTACTCCAAGAATGTGGACCCCATCGCTCTTCAGTAAATTTGCTACCTCAGAATAGCTCTGCGGCTTTGACTTTCCACTCGGCTTGGCTTCTTTATTAAACTGCCCATGTCTGTTCCTCTTTACCTCGGCTGTATTCACCGGGAAAAACCCAGCTCGAGTTGGGTCAAACTTCAGCCCAAACAGTGTTCCCTTTGTAAAAAACTCGTAAGCCATGAAGTTAGATAAGAGCCGATTAGACGACAACAGCTGCTACTTGGCTCCCTTCGACGATATCGTTGCCTGGCTTGTCGCGCTAATAAGATTACTGTGAAATTAGGGATATCCAGACAGGATTACTGTGAAATTACAAATCTGGGCCAGGATCGGTGGATCTCGAGCGTAGAGACGGCAGAGTAAGGGTTGTCTCAGCCGCGGGCGGTGGCGAGCAAGAGAGAGAACGGGGATAAATAGAGATGAGAGGTTGAGGGGAGATTTTATAGAAGAGGGGAGGTGTGGGGTAATGGGCGATCACGCGTTAAAATTTTTATAGCAATTGGCCTATACTTATTTCCCTTGAGTTTGTGAAATTATTACTGAAGTGCTACATGGAATGGAATCCGAAGGGCTCACGCGTGAGTAAAACCGATGGGTTTTTTTCTTTTTGTTTTCTTTTAGAAACAATCGATTTCATTCCGTTAAAAACTTAACAATAATAAATCGAAATCGTAAAGTCTACAAATTTATAACCTTATATAAATCTAAAACACAGACATATTTTACACCAATATATATCTAATTGATTCAAGGAATCAAAAAATCGCATAACCATTGGATAAATTATGAACTCATCTGTCATCAATGTCTCGGTAATGGGTCATCTGAATCTTCAACAACGACAAAATTATCTGAATGAAAAATTAACATGCAGGACAAAATATGAAATTCGAGTAAGGATGTTTTGGTAATTGACATAATTTTATTGTGGCTTTTGGCATTTTCTAGCGTCAGCTTTTCGATATTCTCACATGCTTCGAGCTGTGATTATTATATTATAAGGTCATGTTTTTTTCTCTACATTAGGTAAATAAAAATTATGATTTAGTGAAAATTATATAATAATGTTAGTATGTTATTTTATAATATTATTTTTATATATGTATACACCATTCATACACCAACTCAAATACAAAAAAAAAAATTATTAGATGAAATGGTGCAGCAAATAACAACTCGAAATGTTATCAGGATTAGCGGTAGCAATCCCTGACATGACATAATAACACGGCACGAAATTACTGAGAAAAACCCGAACCCGAACACAAGAAACCTGAGCACGAACACAACTAATATGAATCTGAAACGATGTTCACAATTGTCTTAAGATATAATATCTTTTATTTTATTTATTTTATTTTTTTTATGTATTTTGAACATAATTCGAAACTAAATAGGAACATGACTCGATGACCCAAATTGTCATCTCTAATCACGATGCCCCTATCGAAAAAAACCTATTACGATTTTGAGAAAAAAAACTCAATTCATATGTTGTACCAAGTAATATTGATGATTTGACACTTTTTTTTTGCTTAACGATTTGATTTATGCAAAAAGTATTTTCCTAATATTTTTTATAATTAAATCAATTTCGTTATTTATCATTGGTTAAATCATTTGCACATATTTAACAATTGGCTCATCAATTCAATGTAAAATTGACTATACTTTCTTATTACATTATATAATACAATAGAGTCACAGACTCT
Organism: Rehmannia glutinosa; assembly: GCA_016081115.2. Taxonomy (NCBI): domain Eukaryota; kingdom Viridiplantae; phylum Streptophyta; class Magnoliopsida; order Lamiales; family Orobanchaceae; genus Rehmannia; species Rehmannia glutinosa. Next base: position 9,521,258 of record CM071935.1, read on the forward strand.
CTGTTGGGTTTTTTAACAGAAAAATGTAGTTGAAGAACATTATTACACAAATGTGGTGGATTTAAGGGTTTTAAAAATATAAAGATTGCCGTTGATTCAAGTAACGACTATAAAGCTTAATCGTCAATTGAATCTAAAAAAACCATCGGAGTCATTACTAGCAATAACGAATGGGGAAAAAATTTATTTTAAAAAAAAACATTCCATTCGTAAATTTGATAAACGACTAGAGAATCGGAATTTTTTTTCCGTTAATTCTCTAGTCGTTAATCAAATTAACGACTACAAACTATAATTACAAAAAAAAATATTCGTTGTGTTAATATTACAAGAGATTTTTTATCCGTTAATAGTAATCGTGAATTGAAAATACATCAATATTTTCTGTCTTGACAATTCACATTAATATAAATGTAAAATCTAAATACCGAGAGAATACACAATAATATGATGATACAATATTTGTCTTGATACAATATTTGTCTTAACACAATAAAAATCCTAATACCTATGCCCCCAATGCCACATCTAGGATGGTGGATCTGACGTGTACTTCTATGTCTAGTTGCATCTCATGCTCATTCGCTTGAACAGACTGTGTATCATCATCATCATGTGTGGTACTAGGACTGTTAACCGGGCGAAATACAACAGGCAATGTATGAAATTCAGGGCGCCGAAATCCGGATTGATCAAAACCTAAGAAATATTGGAATGGCATGCCAATATCGGGCTATAGAAGTGATGTATATGATGTCCATGATGGTCCAATAACTGGAGGCATAAAAAAATATGGTATGTCTGTGAATACTGGGGAACGTAATAATCTCCACCATACCCATGAGATGGACCAGCCATATCTGAAAATAAGATCAAAATATCATGACATCTGAAATATATATCTATAAATGTATATGAATTAGTATTAATATTCATACTGTGATGCATCTGAGGTGTGGACCTCGAAGGACCAGCCAAGTGTATATCGGGGGGTGCAAATATGGTTGGCATGTACTGAGTGGTCATCGGCAGGGGCCTCCTGTCCAATAGGTGATGCAATGTTTTGAGACAAACGAATATGTTTCTCTATTTCATCACTGATATCCATAACACAACTCTTTGTAGATGTGGTCATGACTCTGAATCATCATTTGTCGCATGTGCTTCACCAAGCCTCAATCGTCTCATCCAGTTACACTGAAAGTAAATATAGTTTTGTATTAGTAATTTTGAATGTCATAATTAGATGCAAACATTATATATAGATGACATCGTGAGTTGTAATATCTGATGGCTGGTATCTCATCTCCATCTGAAGATGTGATGGAGTAATGCGTAGTTGTGTAATGCAACAATACCACTCCATGTATCCGTCATCTGTACGACTACCACCATTAATCTGGTAGCCATGTTGGTTTGCATCAAGAGCAACAACGATCAACATCTTGTGTTTGCACTTTGAGTATAGATGAGTCCCGTCCACACTAATGACTTTGCGACAATACTTGAATCCCTCAATGCACGTCTTGAATGCCCGAAAAACATAACCCAACATATGAATTCCTTGATGATCTGACTGTTTATGAAACCACTCAACCACTGTCCCAAGATTGTACTTTTGTAATGCCTCCATATATGTAGGCAAAAATCGGACTGAACTTTTCCACGTACCATACACATTTTCACAAGCACGTCACAAACTATGCCACGCCTTATGATATGAAATACCATAGCCATATTTATCATTTACCTTCTGTTGATGTATTTGATTTCAAATGCTAGATCAGTCTCGACCATGCCCACTAGATCATCATCAATCTTATTTTTACACAAATTCCTATGATCTTTACGTACAGAATTCATAAGACAACTATGAGGAGGCCCCAACTTCGTGATTTTCCATACAGACAATCTTTTGACAAAACTAGACCGCAACCACCAATTGCATTGCTCAGATGACAAACTTGCTGATATAACGTGTCCCTGATTTTGTTTACATACAACTTTTCACATAGTTGGAGTACTCTCAACAACTCGATACTCATGTTTTGCGTGGCGAACTGAAAAATCTTTAACAATAGATTGGACATATTTTTTGTACTTGTGTGTACTTGTGTGTGCTGGTGTGTGTTTGTGAATTGAGAGAAAAAAATACAGAGGGAATTCGAGTGGAAGTAGAATGGAGGAGAGGTATCATTGAATGAAGGGGACGACCAATTTATAAGCCAAAAACAGACCGTTGGATTTTTTTAAAGTTTTAATCCCAGTCGTGACTGGCAATCACTAATCTGCCCTCTGCTAAAATTAGCAGGATTTAACAACCCGTTGACAAATTCTTTTTTTTTTACTTTGACTTCCAGTCGTGTACCCAAATCACGACTGGAGTATATTTTATAAATAAAAATTAAAAATATCCAGTCGTTACTTGAAGTAACGACTGAGTTACAGAATTTAAAAAAAATAAAAATTTCTAGTCGTTAATTGTACTAACGACTAAGCTTTAGTCGTGGATTCGATTAACGATCGCCTTTAAAATTTTAAATGTCCCCAAATCTACCATATTTGTGTAACAGTTTTTGAAAAATATAATCAAAGGTTAAAATGTGTATGGTACGTGGGAAAGTTATTTATATTTTTTTAGTCCAGGAATAATATATATTCTCTCGATTTCAATAATTCCCTCAAAACAATCAAAAGTTGATCAGACAATCAATTATCATATAAAGCAATTCATTCAGGAAAGCAAATCGATTTGTCCATATTCATGCTTGTTTATTTGAATCATATCATCCTAATCCTAGAACTAGGAAGTTAGTTCATGTCTGGGGATTGGATCATTCAATTGAAGGAAAAAAAACAATCATAAACATCATCATGCAGCAATAATAATCACCCAACAATTGAAATCAGATAAAAGAGATGAATAAATACTACGCTTTGATAAAGCCACAAAATAACATCAATAGGAAAAACCCAAGCAATCTAAATGTTGAATGGAAGAGAAAAATAATAAAACTAAGGTTTAAAAGTATTAAGTAATGAAAGTGTATGAAATTATGGATCTCCCAAGTGCTATTTATAAGCCTCTAACCCTATACAAAGGGGAAGAATCCTAAAAGAACAAGAAAACTGAAAAAAGTCTAGAAAACTCCCCATGTGCGCGCCCGCGCAAGCCGTGCGCGTCCGTTCAACATTCCGCACAAGCCTTCCGCATGTCTCCCCCACGCGCGTTGTGTCTGTGCGCCCAACCCACATCCCTTGCGCAATTGCATGCCATGTGCGTGCCGCACACATTCACGTCAGGGGTTGACGTGCGCGGTTGCACACATGTGCGCGTGCGTTGAGTTTTTTCTTCTGTCTCTTGCACATGATTGCGCGCTCGTGCACGCCGCGCACCAGTGCATGTTCCGTCTTCGTCCTAGACCGTTGTCCGATCGTACGTCCCGTTTTGCTCATTTTAGCCCATTTTCACGACTTATTTTTACCAAAACTTACGAAAATTACAAAGATCCCCTACGTAACACACGACACTATAAAAACGGAATGTAAAGACACAAAAATATGCACACTCACATACAAGAAAAATAAAAATCACACAAAAATCACACATAATAATATGCAGAACAACTCCCCCACACCTAGCCTTTTGCTCGTCCTCAAGCATATAATAATTCCCAAAAACTCAACAAGAAATATTATGTTTATTTTGAGAATCAATTACTCCATAACATAATGTTCCATCTACTTTGGATTATTCCTCATCGATCCCCAACCTTTGCAATAGACTCACTTGGCTAAAGTTAAACATTAATCAAAGTGTTTGGCTTCCTCACTAAATTTTAAATTCGTGTCGAAAGTTGTAACCCTTTTACTCACACAACAAATCACGCAATTATTAGCCATAAATATTTATTTTTTTCGCAGTATAATTTTTTTTTTAATTTCACATTTTTTTAATGCTTAGCTGGAACTCCCGAGATATTCTTCCACTAGGTATAAACTTCGGATTTTTTTCAAAGGCTCCTAGGATGGTTTTTTTATATATACTCATGTTTGGGCTACCATTTTACGTAATAGTCAAACATGAGGCTCATGAATGCTCCTAGTTACTAAGCGGCTCAACCAGCGGATTATAATCTCGATTGTTCTATTTTTTATTGCTCTATGTAATTTCTTTTTTTTTCCAAGACTTACAATTTTGTGTATACACACAAATCAAAATAGGGTTTTAACTTAATTCACATTAATGAAACCTCGTAATTCAAACTCCACAACCTGGACTATTGTTTAACCATCACCTAATTCGTTCATCACAAAGATTAATTCACGATTTAGTAAAATCCTACGCATCAAGTTCATAATGTCCTTTTCTAATTGAGGCTCAAATTAATGCATTTATTTCAAGTCAACTAAACAACACTATTATTAAACTAGGGATAATCAGTAGGCAAAGTAACAATATAACCACATGCAATCAATGACTAATTTGTCCCCCCCACACTTACATCACACAATGACCTCAATGCGTAAAAATAAAAGAGAAGGAAAGAAAAAGTATGTCCCTGAAAAATGCGAAGATTGATAAATGGCATCATAGTCACATCCGCTTACAATTTACATAAGTCATATGTGGAAGAAAACACAAAACCAAAATATAAAAAAACTACAGTAATGAAAAATAGAAAAACAAAAACATATTCACTCGAACTCAACACACACAAAAAAGAAAAAAAAAAGAGAAACAGAAAAACAAACTTCACGGGGCAATTACACTGATCATCCTCGGGCCGTGGCGGAGGCGGGAAGGGTGAGAAAGAGATGTTGACCTAATTTTGTTCGATAATTTGCACCCGAGTGTCGATGGACTCAATTCGGGCGTTCATGATTCGCATAAGGTTGTGAAGGTCGGTCATATGTTCTTGCATGTTAGTCATTTGATGTTGGAAATAGACAAAGTGGCTTTGCATAGCATCTAATCGCGACATGACGAACTCCTATCCGGTGGCAGGGCCCTGGCTCGAGGCCTAAGAAGGACTGGGAGCGAAAGGATCAACCGGGTATGCCTCATGTGGGATGTCCAGCTCGGTATCATCCTCTCCGTGATCGCCGCCCCCAATGGCAATAAGCGAGGTTGGGGGAGCAGCGACCGAGTTCCAAATACAACTACAAAAATATTTTCTGGTGGTGGGTTCTCGAAAAACACCTTCCTTAGTCAAGAATTCTTTGTTGGTTAAATTAGCCTTATTGATGTACCCCTATCCATCTTTGTATAATTAAGCCTGGCTATCCGAGCCCCAAAATATTTCTCTATGAGAGAGATAAAACATCCCACCCCAATTTGTACGTACTTTTTTGGTGAATCTGATTAAATGTATCAAAAATAAAAGTAGTTGAACAAAATTTGTTACAAGAACATGCGCAAAATAGGAAAAATAATTCTGAACTCATCACCTTATTGATGGTGTCGAACCACTTAATCGGAGTGCAATTAGAGTTTTAAGGATGAAAGTTGAAGTTTGGGAGAAGTGGGTTTCGTATTTGGGGAGAATTGGATGGAGAAATTGTGAGGAAATTAACCTAGGTCGCGTCTGATATCGTCTCTGTTGTGACGGTGCACGACCCCGCACTTGCTGGGTGATGCGGTACACACGCGGTAGGTTTTCCTTTCTGTCCGTTGTGCGCGATTGCGTACATAGTGCGCGTCCATGCAGCCTATTCCTGCAAAAAAAAATTAAATTTATTAAGTTATATATATATACACAAAAAAAAAACTCAACCAAACCATTAGATACGGTTAGCCGAGAAAATAAAAAGCAAAGAAAAATAAAAAGGGAAAAACTTGGGTTGTCTCCCAAAAAGCGCTTATTTAATGTCGTTAGCTTGACGATACCTGAGCATGGTTTTAAGTGACCTCTTCGAGCACCATGCTCTCGATTCCTTCAGTCCAAGATACCCCTTCATAGTATGGCTTAACCCGTTAACCATTCACCTTAAAGGATTCATGAGTCCTTGGATTAAGCAATTTAACCGTGCCATATGGGTATATCTCTTCAATCTCAAAAGCCCGCTTCATCTTGATTTTTATTTCCCTGGGAATAAGCGCAAGCGTGAATTAAATAAAAAGGACTTTCATACCTTGTTCGAGATTTTTACGAATAATTCTGTTATCGTGCAACTGTTTGACTTTGTCCTTGTATATCCACGTATTTTCATACACTTCGTTACGTAGCTCGTCAAGTTCAGACAATTGCGATTTCCTTTTGGCTCCTGCTTTATCCAGTTCGAAATTCGTCGCTTTGATGGCCCAATATGCTTTGTCCCCCACTTCAACTGGTAAATGACACGCTTTCCCATAAACTAGTCTACAAAGTCTAATTTCCAAGACCGTCTTATAAGTTGTTCTATATGCCCAGAGCGCATCATTTAACTTGGTAGCTCAGTCTTTCCTCGTAAGATTTACTATTTTCTCCAAAATCCATTTTATTTGCTTGTTGGTTGTCTCCACTTGTCCGGAAGTTTGAGGATGATAAGGTATAGCTACCTTATGTGTGATACTATTCTTTTTCACCAGTTTCTCGAATAGCTTATTGCAAAAAAAAATTCCCCCAATCGCTAATGATAGCTCTAGGGAATCCAAACCTGCTTAAGATATTTTCCTCCACATACTTGATGACAGTGTTAACATAATAATTCCTCGTGGGGATTGCCTCAACCAATCGGGACACGTAATCAACAGCGACAAGTATATATTCATAACCAAAAGACTTAGGGAATAGGCCCATAAAATCAATACCACATACATCGAATATTTCAACTACAAGTTATTATTCAGAGGCATCTCATTCATCCTACTAATATTTCCAGTCCTTTGGCATCTATCGCATGTAAGCCCATAATTATGTGTGTCTTTGAATAATAATGGCCAATAGAACCCTGATTGTAGAACCTAAAATGTTGTTTTACGGCCTCCAAAGTGCCCGCCACAGTATATTTTGTGACAAAAGGCCAAGATATCATTCTGTTCATCTTCAGGAATGCATCTCGGGATAATTTCATCCTTGCAGATTTTAAACAAGTATGGGTCATCCCAAAAGTAGAACCTACAAGTAGATAAAAATCTTTTCGTCTCCTGAAATGAAAGATTAGTTTTTACAATTCTACATGCAAGATAATTCACGATGTCGGCATACCAAGGAATTCAAGTAACCTCAAATAACTGCTCGTAGGGGAAAGAATCAATTATGTGCTCGTGTTTATGAGCTGCAAGAGTGTCATCAGTAAGAGTAAGTCGAGATAAGTGGTCCGCCACTACATTCTCGCACCCTTTTCTATTTTTTAATTTCAAAATTAAACTCTTGCAACATCAGAATCCACTGAATTAACCTAGGTTTAGCTTGTGGCTTACTCAACAAATATTGCGGTCGCATGGTCACTATGGATAATTACTTTGGACCTAACAATATAGGATCGAAATTTATCCAAAGTAAAAACAATATCCAACAGTTCTTTTTCAGTGGTAGTGTAATTTACTTGTGCATCGTTAAGGGTCAAACTAGCATAATAAATTACATGGAGCAATTTATTAATTCTTTGGCTTAAAATGGCCCCTACAGCATGATTAGACGCATCACACATAATTTCAAAAGGCAATGACCAATCAGGAGCAACAACAACAGGGGCAGCAATCAACTTCTCTTTCAATGTGTTAAAAGCATTTAAATATTTTTCATCAAAATCAATCGGGGTATTTTGAGCAAGTAATTTACAAACGGGTTGGCTAATTTTGAAAAAATCCTTAATAAACCTTCTATAAAAACCAGCATGCCCAAGAAAACTTCTAATACCCTTAACATTAATAGAGGGAGGTAATTTTTCAATAACATCAATTTTAGCCTTGTCAACCTCAATTCCCCTTTTTTGAAACCACATGGCCGAAAATAATTTCGCTTGCCACCATAAAATGACTTTTTTTCTAAACTTAAGGTTAAGTTGCATTCAATACATCGTTCTAGAATCTTAGCCAATTTATTAAGACAATCAGAATAAGAGGACCCAAATACAGAAGAATCATCCATAAAATACCTCAATGAAGTCCTCCACCATGTCAGAGAAAATTAAAAATATACACCTTCGAAAAGTCAACAGAGCGTTGCAAAGTCCAAACGACATCCGCCGAAATGTGAAAGTCCCAACCGGGCACGTGAAAGTAGTTTTGGTTTGATCCTCTGGTGTGTTGGCCACTTGATAATAACCTGACAAACCATCCAAAAAGCAATAGAAACTATGTCCTTCAATTTTGTCAAGCATTTGATCAATAAAGGGGAGGGAGAAACGATCTTTCTTAATAACAGCATTCAACTTCATATAATCTATGCACATCCTCCACCCAGTCGTGGTCCTAGTGGGAATAATTTCACATTTTTTTATTTTCTATAACTGTTATCTCACTCTTCTTTGGTACAACATGCACCAGACTCACCCATTCACTATCGGTAATCGGGTATATCACCCATTCAACTAGTAGTTTCAATACCTCCTTTTTCACTATTTCCATCATAATGGGGTTCAATCTCCTTTGAGCTTCTCTACTAGGCTTAGCCCCCGCTTCTAAAATAATTCTATGCATGCACATAGCAGGACTAATCCATTTGATATCACTCAACCCCTGACCTATCGCATTCTTAAATTTTCTAAGTACCGCCAACAATTCTTCCTCTTCTTGTTTAGAAAGCACGATAGAAATAATCACCGGCTTCTGTTCACCTTCTTCTAAAAACACATATTTCAAATGTTTAGGGAGTTCTTTCAACTCAAGTTTTTGTTGGGGTTTACTATCCACGTTTTCTAGCGCAAATATTTCTATCACCCCCCTCGTTTAAGGCTTGCCCATACCTCTTCCATGACGTCAAAAATATCATCTTCCTCAAAAAATAAGGTATCAAGACTATAGTCATGCAAAAATGTATTTTTGACTGCTTCATCAATGAAATTAACGAAAGAGCAGTTTTCAAGTGACACATGCGAGGGAATGGAGTTAGTGTCACAGTTTCACCAAGCACAGTCCTAGTCATGCATCCATTTTTAACATCAGTAAGTGTGTGCGTGGTGGCCAGAAATGGGTGGCCCAATAGAAGTGTGTGCTCATTACCTTGATTTTGCACTTCCCCTATCTCTAATACAACAAATCAACATGGACAATGAGACCACCCACTTTTACCAAAATATCTTCAACAATACCTTTAGAATACCTAATAGATCTATCAGCAAGTTGAAGACACGTTATAGTGGGCTTCAAGTCTCCTAAATCAAGTTGTTTAAAATGAAATAAGGCATTAGATTAATTTCGGCCCCCAAATTGAGCATCCCAGATGTTTCTTTACCATTTATAGGTCCCAAGGGGTGCGAGTGTAAGGTTTAGAAGGGGGGGTTGAATAAACCTCACCTATTTTTCGATTTAGTCCTGTTAAAAGTTCGAGTTAATACTTCACATGACTAAATACTTGATGGACAACTAAGTTAGTTAACCAAATAGTTGTTAGACACTCAACAGACTCGATCGAGTTGATAGAATAACTCAACCCGCTTGGTCTAAAACTTAACTTGACCGTGATATGATTTCAATGACGACTTAACACCCTTGAATTTGGTTTAAGTTTGTTTTAATACTTGGTTTTAGCACTTTGTTGATTATCAATTGGATAGCAAATTTATCAGCAGATATTGAAATAATATGCAGAAATTAAAGTGTTGTAATGTAAATGACACAATAAATTTTATAGAGGTTCGAAGATGGGGTAATTCTTCTGCTCCTCTCTTCTCCAACTCCTGGAGGAATCCACTAAGTATTGATCAATGTACAAAGTGGTTATCACTCCAGATGCAAGTTTTGATCACGCAGCTGACTTGATCCTTTGGGACTCAGTCTGGAGATGCTTTGGTCACACAACTGGCTTCTCGTACGACTTAGCTTCTTCACAGGGCAGCTTCCTTGCTACTACAGCCCACTTGCTCAAGCTTCTTAGATTTGATCACGAAGCCCTCCAAAAACTTGAGACTGGTTCGACCTTGAACCTTTCTACAATCCTTTGTGGAATGTAGACCCTTGATTCTTCAAATGTTTCCTCTTCAACTGATTGAAGTCGTCTTTCCTTCACAGATGAGTGTTGGATTGATTTCCTTCGAAATGTAGGCTTGAGGATTGAACTTGTATGACTTGAGTAGGTTATAGTTTGAATAATAGCTTGAAAGTTCCAGGTCACGATTGTTAACCTTTTCTCAAATAGATTCCTCAGCCTTTTATAGTGTTCTTTTGAAAATTTGCCCGTTGAAGAGATAGGTTAATTTTCAAAAGACACTTGTGATCATTGGCTTGTCTTGTTGCAGTTCTTGGAAATGACATTTCCTCGTATGAATGAGTCTTGACTTTTCGAGTTCGACACACAGTGCAGCTTCCCATTGGTTTATTCCTTTTGCACGCTTCGGGACTGAGCACTTTAAGAAAGACAAGATGGGAAGTATTACTTGTTTAAGTAATTTTCTTGACTTACGTACAACGGATCTCTTTTAGTTATCTCGACTTGACTGCATTTCCTTGACTTCCCCAGGTGACTTCGAGTCAGCTTTCAATCATTGGATCACTCATCTGTCACTTCAACTTGAGACTTGGCTATCTTGAGTTGACTTGACTGACACTTCACTCAGCTGCACCTTCAGTTGAGTTCCTGTCTTCTCTTCTTGGCCATACTCAGCTGCCTCACAGCGGAGTCTTCCTTCTAGTCTCCAGTTGACTTCTTGCATATTCTGGCATAGCCGACTTAACTCAAATCGACCCATCTATCTATTACAATGCAATTTACAACAAAAAATGGGGTGCCAACTTTCTATTCTAAGTTTTACATGGCATTCATCAAAATCTAAAAATTAATTTCCCAACAATTTCCCCATTTTTGATGATGCCAAAACTTAAAACAATCATACAATAATTAAACAGCAAAGATACGTACAGACAATGTAGAATCCCAAAATGTATGCGTAGAATCAATCTTTTATTGATCATAACATTCTTGTTCTTTACACAGCTGTTTACAGAGTGTATCAGAGCTTAAATAGAGCTTAAGGTAACCATGTTATCCTATATCTACGCAAGTATAGAAATTATACAATTTTATTCGATGTATAGAAGACTTACATAAAGATGCATTTACATAATAAAATACATGAAGGGGTGGACAACAACACTTCATCTTCTTCGCTGCCTCCTTCTTTCCTCTTCTTCAGCTTTGTCATCTTCTGACCTTTTTCTTTTCTTTTCTTCTTCAGTCGCCTTTTTTTTCTCATATGCTTTTCTGGCAGCTTCATCTCTTCTTTTTCTTTCTTGTCTTTATTCCCATAGCTGAGTTTGTCTTCTATTTTCTTCTTTGATTCTCTTTACATACTCAACATTGTTCTTGGCCACTTGCAGGTTGGCTACTTCATCAAATCCAGCCCAATAGATCCCTCCTTTCTTGCCTGGATCTATATATTCAATGTTTTTGGGCAGAGGTCTAGGTCTGAAACATCTTCCTCCTCCTCCATCGCTTCTTCCTTTGCCTCTGGGCGTGTATTGTACTTGGGGCCTTCTTTTTCCCTGAGTGACCAGAGAGTGATCGCCAAGAGTGGTCTGCCTTCTCGCCTTCTTCACATAGCTTGAGGCCTTTTTCCCAATACAAATCCCAGGCTTGAGCCATGGACATATTTGCGAAGTAACCCTCGGATGCGAGCGTCTTGAATTCATCAACAGATCATGGCTCGGTTCCGACGTCTGAAATGGCATAGGTGCCTCTGTCTCTTGGAATGCCTCCATGTTGTTTCAGTATATCCATAACTCGGGCATCCATCTTTCCTTCCACCTCCTTCATCCCTGCTTCTACTATTTTTCGCTTCTCAGCCATGGGTACTGTGGAGTGTTGGAGCGGCAGAGTCACTGGGAGTTTGCTGATGATATCAGCTGTGACAAGACCTTGTTGGGGGGTTTTAGCAATCATCAGGGTCATATCTTTCGAGTCTTCCCCCTCAACAGATTTTCCCTTCTTCTCTCTTCTCAGTTCTTCAGTTGTCTTCTCCTTCACATTTGTATCCTTCTTCTCAGCTCCAGAACCTTTCATCGCCTTTAGGTATTCCTCTTCCCCCTTTTTGGCATCATCAAAGGAGAGAGGAACCCCTGGAAACAAGTTGGCAATCATGAAGTCTAAGCGACTGATAGCTGAGTTATACTTTGAATCTGCTGCGGAGTATGCTGCACGGAGTTCAGAGCGAGTGGCATTGGATTCAGCTGCCACCAGCTTCATTTCAGCCATGAGAAGGCTGAATTTCTTCTCCATGTTCTCCTCTACGCGTAGAAGCTCTTTTTTATGAAATTCACGCAGCAGCTGCATCTCTGTGTTGTGAGATTCATGCATTCGATCGATGTTTTCTTGCATTCTTTGCTTTATATCAGCATTCTCAGCCCGCCAGACTAGCAATTTATTGAACAAAGTTCTGAAGTATCGAACTTGTTCTACACGCATTGTCTGCTGTTGTTGCCACCATTCCCGAATCCTAGACAATTATTCCTCGCAGATCGGCAGTAAGATTTGCGTCTTGGTTATCCAGTCTCATGTCCAGTGAGGCCTGGTGCATCTCCATCTTCTATATCTCTGCAAATATGGCCTTGAAAACTTCTCGAACCTCAGTTGTCGCTTTTGTCTCAGCTGGCGGCCAAGCAGCGTCAAAGTCAAAGTCTGCTGGGATGATGGTGTCTGTTGGAATAACGGGATCAGGTTTATGGAAACGTTCTTGATCTCGAGCTGATTCTTCAAGTAGGTCAGGCAGCTCCAGAGAAAAGGGAAATGATTCTTCAAACGGATCATCACGGACAACGAGAATATGTTCAATGGTAACTCGTGCCCGTGATGTTCCCTCATGTCGATTCTGCGCAGCTTGGGTAGCTGCGCGCTTGATTGGTATGTTTCACCGTGAGTCTGTTGGGGTATTGACCAGTGGTGAGCGAGCTCAACAGTCTTAACAGCTTCGTCGGTCTCAGCTGGTTTTTTCATGTGAGTTGACTGGTCCTCGGCCGTATCAGTAGCGTCATCGGACGATGATGAGATTTGCATAGGTGGCTCATCATCAAAATTAAAGGTTTGACGAGTAGCCTAAAGGTCGGTCTTACTCGTTCTTGGGAGAACATCCTCAGCCGAGTCTTTGGATCGGCAATAGGGGATGACTCAGCTTCGTCTTCACCTTCAGATCCCAGAAAGGTTACATCAAGATTGTCTTTGGAATCATGAAGAGCACTTATCTCCTTTTCAGATGGATCAATGATAGTAGGTGGGATGTTCTGTGCTTCCGTCTCTTTACCCCGGGAAGTCTCAACCTCCCATTGGCCTTCATTACCTCCTGCAATCTCAACTGCAGCGAGGCCTTGGACAGTCCCTTCGACAGTGTCAGCTGTCTTGGGGTCTTCTCGAGGTGGCATCCACCGAGTCTCAACTCCATGGATTGCACTTTCATTGCCCAGAGTGTTAACTCCCGGGCGCTTCCTTCTTGTGCCTCGACGCATCGCCAGCGTCATTGGCCTGCGAGTAGTTGGCACTTCACCGAGACAGATCTTAATCGTCTCGAGCCTCGTCAGTGACAACTTGTTGTGTATCCATTTGTTGTTCCTTCTCCACTTCGCCTCCAAGATTCATTGTGGAGTCACCTGCAGCATCCTCCGACCTTGCTGCAGTGGAGGGAGTTTCCCCTCGGCACACATCACCGAGTTACTTGGAGTGGGGTCACTCGTCTCCTGGACTCCTGTTCCCTTTGAGTATTCAGCCGTTGGGGCGGTGGTAAGACACCTTCATTAGGGGTTGGCTCGACTGGGGTCCCCACATTTCCGCCATCGCCATTTCCCTTAACACCTTCTTCTGAGTGAGCTGGGGAAGTGGTGGCAGCAACAATTGTGGCAATATGCTGCACCACTCCCATCGGATCAATCTCCAATTGTGATGTGGAAGACTCCCCTGGTCCTTCCAATAACCGTTGCTCATGTAGGACCCTAGATTCCCGCATGGGTTGCTGCATCTCCAATTTTTCTGTAGCAGCAGCAGGGTCCAGATCCTCATCACTCCCAGAGAGAATGTCAAGATGAGGATGTGTATGATCAGTGGTTCCAGTAAAGGGACACATACTTTGGCCTTTTCACGAGCTCGCTTCTCTACCGCTTTCTCCATATCTTTGAAGATCTGCAAGATATCTGTGCAGTTTTCTTCATCCAGTGCTTGGACCACAGTGGTCAATCCGAGAAAGTTCAGCAGTTCGTCTTCTTCTTCAATGAACTCCAGTCTTTGGAACTGTTCCCGGGATCGACTCAGCTTCCACTTCCTCCATTCTCGCAGACGATTTTGGATGTCTGGATATGGTGGGGATAGGATCATCACATCGTCATCATCTTTATCATCTTCTCCCTGCTGTCCCTCGTTCTCAGGGATTGAAGGTAGCAAACTTTGGTGCTTCACACCCTCGGCGTCGTTGCGGGCGGAGGGGATACAACCCTGTCAATAGGAGAGTTTGCTTTCTCAGCTACTTCTTGTGTCTCAGCTGTTTTGACTACAGATGTGTCTTCAATTTGCCTCTGTTGATTGGCTTCAGCAGACTTGGTTGTTTCATCAATAATTTCAGGAGACTCTACTTCTCCAGTTGTCTCCGCGATCTGCTCCAAATTGAGTGGCGACTCATTGTTTTCTCAAGCTCGATTGCTTGAAAATTCTTCTCCTTTTGGTCCTTACTAGAGGAATTTCTGGTTCGGATGCAGTTTCCTCCGAGTCCTGGGCGGCGGGGGCCGGTGCTGTTGTCTTTTTCTGAGGAGCTGGCTTTCTAGGCTTGTCAGTCCTCTTTTTCTTGACAACCGGAGAAGGTATTTGAGGTTCCTTCTCCGTTGCGGCTGCAGGGGCGTGTGCATCTTTTGTTTTCTTTTTCTTTCTTTGCAGGGGGGCGTGATCTTCTTTGTAGTCTGCAGGCGCGCTTTCTTCCTGGGGAGAGGAGGAGGCAAATTTTTTTCAGGGTCACCGATTCTCCTCACTTGTATCACCCTCTTGGCGTATGCTCGCTTCTGTGCTCCGGAAAGATTAGATCGAAACATTTCTTGTTGACATGGAACGCATTTCCATGTCAAAGAGGGACTCCTTTAACTTCCATCATCCGACCAATCACCAAATTGTACCCCTGGATCCTCCAAACGAACCATCCTCCTTGAAGGATTTATTCCCAATATTCTCGCAGCGAGTCTGCGTATACAAACTCAGCCCAGTTCACCTTCTTCTCTTCAATGATCGCAGCTTACGATCAGCTTAGTTTTGGACAGCTGGTTAAAGTTTCCAAATTTGATGTCTATGCATTTAGCAACAATGTCCAGTAGTTTGTGATAGTCCTCCTTCAACAGCTTCTTGTCTTGTCACCGTAGAGACGACATTCGCAAAGACGAGCTTGGCTACTTCCTTCCAAGCAGCAACCAGGTTAACATCAGCTTCATAAATCTCTGGCACTCCTTCCGCCGGCAATGAATAGTGTTCTACCAGATCCTTGGCAGTGATGGTGAACTCTTTCCCGTGAACAGAGGACTTGATGCCCTCATCGTGAACTTCAGCGTTCACATAGAACTGTGCGACCTCCTCCACGTAGGTCATTTGAAACTCCATCGTCAAAAAGGGTTTCAGTCCTGATTTTTCCAATTTCTCTGCTATTTTCTTCACAAGGGTTTCGTCTGACCCCTGTTTGATCATGCCCTCGAAGTCCACAGTAGATCCCGTGTAGATTTGCTTTCCCAACTTGACGAAGTCGTAAGTAGATGCCATTTTTTGAAGATTCACCGAATGAAACTTTGAAGAAAAGCTTTGAAGATTTGTAGGGTTTTGAGAGTAAAAATGCTTTCTTTGCTTGAGAGAGATGAATAGTTTTGGTAAAGTGAGAGAAAATCGGACGAAATGGTATATGTATGGGTTATGAAAGGACGTGCGGGTGGTTTTTGAAATTTGATCAAGATCAACGGCTCAGATTTTGCACGTCGATTAACATTTAATTTCTCGCATTTAATGCGGCAGCATTTATATCCAATCATGAGCTTGGTAGCTTTTGACTGTACACGTCATAATTATGCTGACGTCATTCTTAAAAACATTCCCGCTTAGTAAAAACGACCGCATTTTGTCACTTTGCTCATAACTGACTCAGCTTATTTCTTAGCTGATTTAACCCTTCTCTCTTTGCACATAAGCACTCAGCTGTCAGCTAACTCGATGCAGCTGATTCTCCGATACGGCTGATTCACTTAGCTGATTCAAGAGTTCAGCTCTTTTTCATCTTTTCATGTTCCATCTCTTTTCTTTGACTCTTCTGAGTGCCAACTCAGCTCAATTAACCCTAATTCATGCTTGAGTTCTTCAAATCTTGATTCACATAATGGTTTTGTGAATATATCATTCTAATCATTTATCGGTTGAGATATATTCCAAGGTGATGTCCTTCTTTTCAACATGATCTCTTATGAAGTGATATCTGACATCAATGTGCTTTGTTCTTGAGTGCAACACAGGATTTTGGGTGATTGCAATTGCACTTGTGTTGTCACACATAATTGGAATTTCCTTTTCTTCAACTTCATAGTCTCTCAACTGATGTCTCATCCATAAGACTTGGTCACAACAGCTGCCCGCAGCTATGTATTCTGCTTCAGCTGTGGAGGTGGCTATTGAGTTTTACTTCTTGCTAAACTAGGAAAATAATCTATTTCCAAACGTTTGACATGTACCTAAAGTACTCTTCCTGTCAACTCTACATCCAGCATAGTCAGAGTCTGAGTAACCAATTAGCTTGAATCCACCTTCCTTAGGATACCATAAGCCAACTGTTTGATACATATTTTTATCTTAATTTTGATGATTGTATTTTGTCACCAAAACAATGTTTTTAAAGGTTGTCCAAATACTCCTAAATGATTTAAAATGGTTTTAATATTTTCCGGAGTATTTCCTCAAGTTTATTTTCGACAATATTGAACAAACACTTTTAATGATTTTATATCAATGGATTTTTCCTTCTAAACAAGGTTCCTAAATATTGTCTAAATACTTCCGATTGGTTCAAAATGTTTTTACTAAAATTTCGGAGTATTTCTTGAGTTTTATTTTCGACAAAAATTGGACAACATTTCTGTCTCGTGGTCGACTGGGCCTCTATAGGGCAACCCGTGACTGAAGATGATTTTTGAAACAGAAAATGAGACAGAAGTAAAATCAGGCGGTCGGCCGGCCGCTCAAGGCGTCGATCGTCGGCGACGGTCGGCCGCCGTCAGGGGTCGGCCACCGACTGCATGTTTCGTTTTGAAACAGAACAAATCTTCTTTGTTTTTTTATTAAGGTGGACCGGTTGAGACAGGGGTCGACCGATCGAAGCCTATGTCGACCGATCGCCCTGTTGAAATTTTTAAAGTGTTCTTCAATTCTCTTATTTAAATGGCCGTGCATCGCGCCTGCATTGACAAACAAAAATATGACCGTTTGACAATGAGACACATTTCCTTAAATTGTGGGATTGATTTCTAACAGCTATATTCTTGATTTTCATTGTATTTTTCTCAGAGATTTTCAATCCCCAAGAGGAGCCTATGCTTGATCAATCATCTCCTATAAATAGAGGAAGTTTTGGAGCGACCAATACAACAATTGAGATACAACACAACAAGATACACTTCAAGCAAATACTTGGTCTTTCATTGTTATTATTCTTGTTGTAAATTTGCCTAGCTTATCACTTTCACATCCTTAAGGTCTAGGCTATTCTTGATTACACTTTGCACTCAAATTGTATTATTCATTATTGAGTTGTAATCTTGATTTTTGGTTATCATTCAACACAAGATATCCTTGTGAGTGTTCTTGTGGTAAGAACACACTTGGGTGATCTAGGTGTTAGGTGTGAGAAGATTGTGGTAATCTTCTTGTTGAGGTGTTGAAGAATTTGGTATTCTTCAAGGTTGAAGATTGTGGTAATCTTCACAAGGTGCCGTTGGAGATTGTGGTAATCTTCAAGTGAGATTGTGGTAATCTCAAAGGTGGTGTTGAAGAAGAGTGTGGTGCTCTTCAAGGTGTTGTTGTAAGTTGGTGTTGTATTAATTTGTGGTAAATTAATAAAATCCTTTTTTCTTTTTGAAATCCATCCCGGATATACTGGGGTGGTAGAGGATTAGGCCCTAGGTGGGTTGAACCTCTTTAAATTGACGTGTGTTGTTTACATTCCGCACCTTTATTATTGTGTTTGAGCATTTGGTTCGAAAAGAGGGCGAAATCTAAAAGATGGAGATAATCTATTCACCCCCCCTCTAGATTATCGTAGCCGCTTGTACTTACAAGTGATATCAGAGCCAAACTCTTTGGCAAGCTCGTTTCACATCGCGAGTAAAGAGAAACGATCGTCGACTACTTAACGAAGCTCATCTTTCCTAAGACCTCCACCACCAAGCCACCTCGGTTTGATTCCAAAAATTTTATATTTTGGAAAGAAAGAATGGAATGTTATTTACAAGGTTGCGGGTTTGATATTTGGAACACCGTCATAAATGGAGAATTCATTCCGATGAAAGATACACCACACACCTTCAAAAGCCTCAAAGAGCTAAATGATGAAGAGAAGAAAATCATCTCTTTAAACGGTAAGGCTCTAAATATTTTGTATTGTTCTTTTACTAATTTGGAATATGAACATATTGTAGGAATTCGATCGGCACATAAAGTATGGCAAAAATTAGAAGCCAACTATGGAGTATTTGCAAATGAAAGGAGTCAAACAAAAGCATCTACTTCTCAAGGTCATACAAGCTCAAATCTAAGGAACAAGCCTCTTACAACTTCCAACTATGAAGAAGTTGAATATTGTTTTATGGGTATCGAAGAAGAAAATGAGGTATGTCTTAAACCCTCTACTTCCTATAATATTGTTATTCAAAATGATTATAGTGATTTGATTATGATGAACTTCAAAATGAATTCCAAAGCTTACTTGTTAAATACAAAAATTTGAAAAAGGAATTCAATGTTTTGAAAAATGATAAGGATGGTTTATTTACTTCCTATGAATCACTATCATGTGCTCACACCACCACACTTGATAAAGTGAGAAATCTTGAGAAAGAAAATAGTACTCTTGTTGAGAATATTGATTGCATGAAAAAGGATATATTAAAATCAAACTTGAGTACCAATAAAATGTCCAAAATTGTTGATGTTGATAATTGTGATAAAGGACTTGATCATAAGCCTAAGGGTGTCAATCACATGAAAAAGAATCAAGTCTCTAAGCACGTTGGTCATTATGTTCCTAGAATTATTACATGCTTATATTGCGGTAAAAAGGGTCATACGGCTAATACTTGTCGGGCTAGAAATAGCTCTAATCATTATTGGAGACCTAAAAGTCTCAAAGCTAATCCTAAAGGACCCAAACACTTGAGGGTACCACAAAATAATACCATATTAGGTACCCGGCGAAATAATAATCGAAGAAAATTCATACCGCCAAGAAGACATCAAATGACCGTTTCATTTGATCAAAGAAGGAGAAACTATTTTCGACAAAGCCAATTTCCAAGAAGAGGATATAATCAAAAATGGGAAGAACACAATCCTTGGAAATGGCAAAGATATCATCAACAAGATGATTTTCAAAGAAGAAGAGACTATCAACAATGGGAAGGCAACAAACCTTGAAAATGGAGTAATCAAAGAAGTCATCATCAACAAAGTGACTTCTCGAGGGGAAGATATCATCAACAATGGAAACGGCACAACCCATGGAAAAGGCGTAATTGGTAAACCGTATCTCCCTATTTAAATATGCATTTTATTTGTCTATTATGCATGTTTTTATTTGTGTCCTACTTGCAAAATGAGTTTTCAAGCATTTATTTTTTTTGGTCTTTAATATACTTGTGAGTTTCAAACTATTTAAAAGAAGACCTTGCATGATATTTCTAAAACTCTTGTGCATTTAATTAGACCTATGTGGTTTATTATCTCTTTTGTATATGTGTAGCATAAGTTTTTGATATCTCCTATCACTTGCCTACACTTGTGTCTTTGTGCAAATTTTGTTTAAGAATTGTGTAGGATACCTATATCTCATATTCATTGGCTATTTCGTCATCAAGTCTCTTAAACTATCGAGGTACGTGTACTCGTATTTTTCTTAGGACTCGATACTATGCTTATGCACATATCTTTCAAGATATTTTATTTCAACCCCTTAAGTGCCCCTAAATGATTTTACAAATATTCTCTTAAAAGGGCACTACTTGTTAAGTCTCGATTTTCTCGAATATATGTTTTCCCGAAACCCGTTTTTGTTGGACTTGATCCAAAATTATCGTTTTACAAAGTTTTAAAACTTTTGGGGTGAAAAATCGAATTTTGGAAAATTTTGGGAAAAGAAAATTTACCTGGGACGGTCAAAGCAGGGGCGACCGGTCGCCCTGCACGTTGACCGGTCGCACCCTACCTTGACCGGTCGCCCAGGCCTATTTTACAAAGTATAATCGTTCTGTCCTCAGTTTAAAATAGACGAAGAAAATTCCCCAAACCCTTATAGCAGCGATAATTCATCCCCTTCCCTCAAAATCTTCAATTCTTCATCATTTTTCACGATTCTTGTTGCTAATCCTCTTATTTTCACAAGAATCTTACATATATGGCTCCCCCAAAGAATTCCACCGGTCGAAATCCCATCTCCAAGCGTAGAAGAGGCGGAGAGGGTTCGTCGAGAAATCAGCAAGAAGAAGCCGAACAAAGGGATATCCGAGCTGCCCAGAGAAACGTAGCTCAGGAAGGTGATGATGTTCAAAATCCCGTACTCTCTCGGGCCCAAATTGCCGAGCTCCGCGGAACAATTTCGCTCCAAAATTGCCGTTGGGCGAAAGGTAAAAAATCTTTTGTTACTCAAGCTCCTAATTCCCACAATGTTCTTAATTTCATCAATAAGTATGCGGAATGGTACTATGAGGATTTGGGGATGGGAGGAAAATCTATTGCTCAAACTAAAATGTGTCGTTTTAGTTCATTTACCAATGAATATCCCACCATTAGAGGATTCTTTGAGGAGCAAGGTTGGATGTATTTATGGGAGCATGCGTATGTTTTGTATGATGATGATATTATCCAACATTTTTATGCTAATATGTGGGTGCAATATGATGTTGAAAGAAAGCCAATTGCCGTAAATTCGCTTATAAGGGGTCGTCATTTTAGATGGACTCCCAATGATATTTGTCGGCTCTTACATGTTAGAGAAGGAGGTTGGGACTATTTCTCTTGTGGGACTTGGAATGATGAAATGTTGGGGGTGTCGATGAAAGAAGTTAAGACGTATTTGGGAGTATGGCCAAAGTATTCATTGTTGGAAATGACACTTGAGCATCGTATTTTATCGGTCATTGTCGCATATTGCATTTGTGGTAAGTCGGGAAAGATGCCTAGCAACATGGATTACTTTTTGACTTATAAGATTGCTAGGAGGGAACCACTTAACTTTGGCGCCATTCTTATTCAATGTCTAATTGAGTCCATCACTCAAGGAAATAAGAAGTTGGTTATGGGAAATTGGATTTGTAAACTTCTTATTCAATTGGGACTACCTTCGTCGGAGTGTAACTCGGAGGTATTTCAAAATAACTTTGACATTGATAACATCTCCCAAATAGTCACGATGCGCAAGAATATGGACATCCGACCAACTAAAATGGCTAGAGGAAGAGGTCAAGAATCCCCCGATCCAAATGACTACTTTGATGACGCCGAGGCCGCAAGATTGGCGGAGGAAGGCAAACCGAGCAATCCGGAGGGTAATACCGGTGCTCAACCGCCTAGGAGGTATACCCAAGCCTAATTTGATGAGATGAGGGCTTTTCATGAAACGAGGTATGAGGCTTTGGAGCAAAAGACCTCCAAAATGCAAAAGTCTATTGGCAAGTTGAAGAAATTCATCAAGGACTTTATTCCCGGATCTTGCTTCTCCTCGGATGAGGAATGATGTTTCCCCACCCCTTTACTTCCTAGCATTTTCATTCATGTTGCTTTATATTTTTATGAACTTTTGTAAAACTCTTTTGCACTAATGATATTTGCTTGTTCTCTTAAAGGGGTTAAAATTGCAAGTTGATAATGACTTGTGGATGATCATGATATTGATGGAGTATTTAATGGTAAAAATACTCTTATATGGCATTGTTTGATGATTGGTATGAAGTACTTGATGGTAAAAGTGTTTCTTTTAAATGCTTTGATCATTATGCTTAGATGGATATGTTGGGATATTTGATATTCATACATGTATTGTTTAAGGCATGACTTATATTACTTGATGGATGCTCTAATTTTTGGCATTTGTAATGCCTTGATCCTTCTTAGTTTATATTATCTCAATTGGGTTGAACTCTTGAGAATCTACCTTGTTTGAGCCTCTTATTTGATGGAATAATGTTGCATATTTTGCATACGATATTGTTGAGCTTTGAAATGAGGATGATTGATGATGATATTTTGGTTTGAACCATTTACAAAGGTTATATACAACCTCTTTTATTTTTCACGCTCACATAGTATTCGATGAAATGTCGCAATGAATATTTCAACTTCTACATGATTCTCTTGCTTCCTAATGTCTTAAAATCCTTTTGAGATCATGTTTTTGGCTAACAAATGAGCTTATGGATTTCTTATGATATACTTCTCCAATGTTTTTTGGATTTTAAGCATAAATTGCTCAATGGTTGATAAACCATCTCGTTTGCACACTTTAATATATTTGTATGATGTTTTTATCATCCTAACATTCTTTTGATGATTCCAAAGGGGAGAAACAGAAATTGGCGCATTAGCTCAAAGAAGCTAATAAAAGCTTGTTATAAAAGCTATAAGCTATTGCTCATAAAAGCCATAAGTTATGATTTATCTTTAGTCCAATTGTTGCTTGATGGACTTATATAATTGTTTAAAGATGTTTTGTGACAGGGGGAGCTTATAAGCTCTTGAACAAAAAGCAAAAGCTAAGCTTTTAGCTTATGGATAATTGTTTTTACATTACTCTTGATGTGCTTGTTGATAGGGGGAGCTTGTACTTATTATTGAATATATGAGCTTGTACTTATTATTGAATATATTTACTCCCCTACTTGGTTGCTTTTATATATTTTGGAAATTTTGGTTGCTTCCAAACGGTCAAATGTCTTTACCGGAAAATCATTTCTAAAATTGTTCTCCTACTTTGTGTAAAAATTGTTTTGGTTTGTAATCATCAAAAAGGGGGAGATTCTTTAATACATGTTTTTATCTTAATTTTGATGATTGTATTTTGTCACCAAAACTATGTTTTTAAAGGTTGTCCAAATACTCCTAAATGATTTAAAATGGTTTTAATATTTTCCGGAGAATTTCCTCAAGTTTATTTTCGACAATATTGAACAAACACTTTTAATGATTTTATATCAATGGATTTTTACTTCTAAACAAGGTTCCTAAATATTGTCTAAATACTTCTGATTGGTTCAAAATGTTTTTACTAAAATTTCGGAGTATTTCTTGAGTTTTATTTTCGACAAAAATTGGACAACATTTATGTCTCGTGGTCGACCGGTCGCCCTATAGGGCAACCCGTACCTGAAGATGATTTTTGAAACAGAAAATGAGACGGAAGTAAAATCAGGCAGGTCGATCGGTCGCCCTGGGCGTCGACCAGTCCGGTCGATCGGTCGCCCAGGGGTCGACCGGTACCTGCATGTTTCGTTTTGAAACAGAACAAATCTTCTTTGTTTTTTTATTAAGGTGGACCGGTTGAGACAGGGGTCGACCGGTCGAAGCCTATGTCGACCGGTCGCCCTGTTGAAATTTTCAAAGAGTTCTTCAATTCTCTTTATTTACGTGCGATGCACGGTCGCCGCCTGTGCATCGACAAAAAAAATATGACCGTTTGACAAAGACACATTTCCTTAAATTGTGGGATTGATTTCTAACAGTTATATTCTTGATTTTAATTGTATTTTTCTGTAGATTTTCAATCCCCAAGAGGAGCCTATGCTTGATCAATCATCTCCTATAAATAGAGGAAGTTTTGGAGCAACCAATACAACAATTGAGATACAACACAACACGATACACTTCAAGCAAATATTTGGTCTTTCATTGTTATTATTCTTGTTGTAAATTTGCCTAGCTTATCACTTTCACATCCTTAAGGTCTAGGCTATTCTTGATTACACTTTGCACTCAAATTGTATTATTCATTATTGAGTTGTAATCTTGATTTTTGGTTATCATTCAACACAAGATATCCTTGTGAGTGTTCTTGTGGTAAGAACACACTTGGGTGATCTAGGTGTTAGGTGTGAGAAGATTGTGGTAATCTTCTTGTTGAGGTGTTGAAGAATTTGGTATTCTTCAAGGTTGAAGATTGTGGTAATCTTCACAAGGTGCCATTGGAGATTGTGGTAATCTTCAAGTGAGATTGTGGTAATCTCAAAGGTGGTGTTGAAGAAGAGTGTGGTGCTCTTCAAGGTGGTGTTGTAAGTTGGTGTTGTATTAATTTGTGGTAAATTAATAAAATCTTTTTTTCTTTTTGAAATCCAACCCGGATATACTGGGGTGGTAGAGGATTAGGCCCTAGGTGGGTTGAACCTCTTTAAATTGACGCGTGTTGTTTATATTCCGCACCTTTATTATTGTGTTTGAGCATTTGGTTCGAAAAAGAGGGCGAAATCTAAAAGATTGAGATAATCTATTCACCCCCCTCTAGATTATCGTAGCCGCTTGGACTTACACCAACTTCTTGGATTCCTTTCAAATATCTCAAGATTCTTTTGGATGCAGTCATGTGGCTTGCTTGCTGTGAGATAGAGCAATGATCCAATAAGTGCTATGTATCTTGTTTGATCCACAGGCTTGCCATCTGTATCCATATCCATTTTGACTGATGTATTCATTGGTATTTTCACAGAAGACTTCTCTTCCATACAAAATTTCTTCATTAAATCTCTGGTGTATTTTGTCTGACTTATGAAGGTTCCATCCTTCAGCTGTTTTACTTGGAGTCCAAGGAAGAATGTCAGCTCTCCCATCATGCTCATTTCAAATTTGTTTTGCATAAGATTTGAGAATTTATCACACGGCTCTTTATCTGTGGATCCAAAGATGATGTCATCCACATATATTTGAAACAGTATACTATTCCCATCTTGAATTCTGAAGAGTGTTCTATCCACTTTGCCTTTTGTAAATCCGTTCTCAGTCAGGAATTATGATAATGTATCATACCATGCTCTTGGTGCCTGTTTCAATCCATATAAAGCTTTCTTGAGTTTGTATACTTTATCTCCAAGAGTCTTCTGCTCAAATCCTGGAGGTTGTTCAACATACACTTCTTCCTCCAATAACCCATTAAGGAATGCACTCTTTACATCCATTTGATATACAGTGAAGTTCTTGTAAGCAACATAGGCAAGAAACATTCTTATGGCTTCCAATCTTGCTACAGGAGCAAAAGTTTCATCAAAATCTATTCCTTTTTCTTGGCAATACCCTTTGGCTACCAATCTTGATTTGTTTCTTACCACAGAACCTTCCTCATTCATCTTGTTTCTGAACACCCATTTAGTTCTAATAACATTTTGATGGGTAGTTCTTTGAACCAATACCAACACTTTGTTCCTTTCAAACTGATTCAACTCTTCTTGCATGGCTTGAATCCAATGTGTGTCATCCAATGCTTGTGACACATCTTTTGGCTCTGTTTGTGAGATGAAACAAGTGAACATAGCTTCTTGTTGGGTTCTGGATCTAGTTTTCACACCTTCTCTTACATCTCCAATGATTAGTTCTGGTGGATGGTCTCTCAGCCACCTTACATCAGGTTGGAGTAAGTTAGCTGGATTCAGTCGTCTTGCATCTGTGTTATTTTGATCAGCTCTCTCATCATCACTTAGCTGAATATTTCCCGGTGTCTTTTGAGACTCAGCTATCTCATCTTCATCTGGGTTTATGGTTCCAGCTTCAGCTTCAACATAGGGACTCTTCTGCATGGTTGACTGATTCAGCTTATCAGCTGACTCTTCAATGTCTTTTTCATTTACGTTGGGTTCATCAAACACCACATGAATGGATTCTTTTGTAATCATTGTCCTCTTGTTGAGAACTCTGTAGGCTTTGCTTTCAGCTGAGTATCCTAAGAAGATACCTTCATCAGCTTTAGCATCAAAAGCCTTTAAATTTTCTTTGCCATTGTTATGAATGAAGCATTTGCATCCAAATATTTTAAAATATGCAACATTTGGCTTTCTCCCTGTCCAAATCTCATAGGGAGTTTTTGTCAGCTGTCTGTTTATCATGCATCTATTTTGAGTATAACATGTTGTGTTTATTGCTTGACCCAAAAAATCTTTTAGCGACCCCGCTTGACTAACATGGTCCTTGTTGCTTCTTTGAGAGTTCTGTTTTCCTTCTTTCTGCAACTCCATTCTTTGTGGAGTCCTTGTCAGATAGTTCATGAGCAATACCATTTTCAATACAATACTGAGTTATTATTCCATTGACAAACTCAGTTCCTCTGTCAGATCTAATTTTGATAATGGTTTGACTCTTCTCATTTTGGATTCTCTTCATTAGTTGTGGTAGTTTCTGTTGGGTTTCTTTCTTCTTACACATAAAAATTGTCCATATGTACCTTGAGTAATTATCTACTACCACCAAGGTGTATTTCGTTCTGCTTATGCTGGCTGGTTCAACTGGACCAAATAGATCCATATGTAGCAGGTGCAATATTCTTGTTGAAGATGGACATGTCGTTTCTTTGAATGATGATTTGATCTGTTTTCCCATCTGACATGCATCACATACACTTTCCTTCTTGTATACTGAAACTGGAAGTCCTTCCACAAGATTGCTCCTTGCAAGCTTGTTAGTTGTTTTGAAGTTCGGTGACTAAACCTTCTTGTACCCACGGCCCGACTTGATTCACCAGGTGCTCTTTGCTAGCGCAGACAAGTGCTTGGTGTTGCGATTGACCAATCTACCACATACATGTTCTTTTGTCTCCGCATACTTGCAATACTACTTCATTAGATTCATGTTCTTGATTTGGCACACTCCCATATTGAATCCAACATTATAGCCCTTCTCACGGAGTTGACTTATGCTTAGTAAGTTGAAATTGAGGCCTTCAACATATGCAACATCTGTAATTTCTAATCCATTTTTCTTGATGGATCCAATGCCTCTTATTTCTCCTGGAGCTTCATTCCCTCCAAATATGACTTTTGCACCTCTAACTTCCTTAAATTTTGACAGATTTTTCTTGTTTCCTGTCATGTGTCCGGGAATGCCCACTATCCATGCACCAGTTCCTTGGCACTCAGCTGCTCCTTGAACCTGCAATCAAGAAAATTAGGTTTTAGGTAACCATATGTGTCTGGGTCCTGAGGGGTTAGTATTGTAAGATGATCCAACCAACCTATAGCCAAATGATTTGACTCTAAGAGGTTGCCATCTATCAGTGCCATAATCATAATTAACTTTGGCAAATTGCTTGGGGGTTTTAGGTTCATACAGTTGTCTCTTTTGTCTGTATGTCTGTGTATGTGTTTTAGCAATTGATTTGTTTGGGTAGTTGTGATATCTTTGAGGATAGTGCTTGGGTGCGTATGTGTGCTGATGATAGCTCTTTTGCCTTTGGAATGGCCCTTGCTGAGTTCTAGGCCTTTGCCATTTAGGCTTATATTCCATAGGTCTTTGCTGATAGTTCACATTATTCCAATCAACTTGGTTTGGGTAATTTCTACCATTCCCATCATATGTGTTCTTTTCATAGAACTTTTGGGGCTTTTGGTAGCTCTGTTTCTTCTTTACAGAGTACTTCCTATTTGGAGTTTGCTGAGGAACTCGGTTGGATTTCTTCTCAGTTGTCCTTTCAGCATACTCAGCTGGCTGTTTTCCTTTTCCTTTATAACCAAGGCCAGGTTTCTTGTGGTTGTGCTTTGGAATGAATGTGTGTGCACCATTTGGAGTTTTGGATTTTTGAGATGCTTCATTACTTGAAGATCCTTTTTTTTCCAAAGTCACTCTTGGAACTTGACTTGGCATAGAGGAATTAAATCCTAAGCCTGTCTTATCTCCACATTCTCTTTGGCTCATAATAAGATCATCCAAAGATTTCGATGCCTTAGTGAATGAGGCAATCACATTTTTGAGGTCATTTTCCCTCTTTTCAGAAAGACTATCTCGATATTAGCTTAGCATTTTCACCTTTAAACTTTTATTCTCATCGGCTATGTGACTTAGAGTACTCGGCTCCTTAGTCACCGTGAGTTTTGCTTTTAGTAGGCTTTTTTTCCTCGTATAGTAGTGTGTGTGAGGATTTAAAGTGTTCAAAGTCTTTCATCATTTTGCCTAATGAATCATAAAGATCGGTGGGTGATGAAGTATGTGTGTCACAATCATCACACAGCCACTAGACTAGAATGCGAGTGTGATGAGTTAGAGTGTACCTCATCTTCTTGGTCGGAGTTGGTCTTGTTCTTTGGTCATTAGACGATCAAGGCTTCTTCTTCGTAGTCACTTGAGTAGTCGATTCACTACTCTCCGAGTCTCGCTGTGTCTTTTGACTTGATTGTCTCAAAGATCTCTGCAGCCTAACATTGTCTTTTCTTTCTCTTGTCTTCTTTCTCTGAAGACTTTTCTTTCCTCTTCATTCCTGTATTTGTTGACTACAGGATATGGGTAATCAATAGCATAGTGACCAGGTTGCCTGCAGTTCCAGCATAAATTTTCAACCTTTTGATCAGTTCTTTCCATCCTTGGATTGTCAGCTCTTTGATACTCAACCTTTTGATGCTCTGTTCTTTTGGATGGCCTATCTTCCCTTGATTTGGAGGGAGCTGAGTGTCTTTTGGAGGATTCACCTTTGCCTCTTTTGTAATTCTTGTTGAAGAATTTGTTAAACCTTTTAACCATCAGGGCAATCTCCTCTTGGTCAATGACTTCCTTGACCTCAACTCTTTTACCATCCTTAACTATTAGAGCAGCTGTTTTGGGCACAGCTGTCTCCTCTAGATCTTTTCTTCTCAGCTCAAATTCGTAGGCTTTGAGATCTGAGAATAGCTCATGGTTGGATGTTTTTGATAGGTCCATGCAGTGTCTCAGGGCCATGACTTTCATTTCCCACTCAGCTGGGAGACTTCTTAGAATCTTCATACACATTTCCTTCTGTGTATATTCTTTTCCAAGTGTGGATAGCTCATTGGTAATTTCTGTGAACCAAACATCCAGTTGATCCAAGGTTTCTCCTTCAAGCATCTTAAAATTTTCAAAGTTCTGTACAGCAACAGATAGTTTATTTTCCTTGATTTGCTCAGAGCCTTCACAAATCAGGGTTAGCTTATCCCAGATTTCTTTTGCAGTCTTGCACGATTTGACTTTGTTGAACATGGCTTTGTCCAGAGTTTTGTAAAGAATGTCCTTGGCCACGTTGTCCAAGTTGTATCTTTTTCTGTCATCATTTGTCCATTCAGCTCTTGGTTTTTCAACCATAGCTGGTCTGGGAGCGACATCCTCTTATCCTTCAGCTGCAGCAGCCCTCCTTGCAGTTGTGTTCACTTTCAAGATTTGCAGGGGCCCATCTTCTATTACAATCCACATTTTATCGTGTAATGCTAATAGATGAGCCTGCATACGAATTTTCCAATCATCAAATTCTTCAATTGTGAACATAGGGATGCGTGTCAAATTTGCTTCCATGATAATAACTTTGCTGAATAAAAGAGTTTTGAAAGATCAAGTGCTAAAGCAAGCTTTGAGAGATTGGAGATCTAGTTCAGTAACCAGTGCGGAAGGCTCAATGAACCAACCGCTCTGATACCACTTGTAGGTCCCAAGGGGTGCGAGTGTAAGGTTTAGAAGGGGGGTTGAATAAACCTTACCAATTTTTCGATTTAGTCCTGTTAAAAGTTCAGAGTTAATACTTCACAGCTAAGTCCTTGATGGACAGCTAAGTTAGTTAACCAAAGATGTTAGGCACTCAATGACTTCGATCGAGCCGTTGATAGAATAACTCACCGCTTAGTCTAAAACTTAACTTGACTGTGATATGATTTCAAATGGAAGACTTAACACCCTAGAATTTGGTTTAAGTTTGTTTTAATACTTGGTTTTAGCACTTTGTTGATTATCAATTGGATAGCAAATTTATCAGCAGATATTGAAATAATATGCAGAAATTAAAGTGTTGTAATGTAAATGACACAATAAATTTTATAGAGGTTCGAAGATGGGGTAATTCTTCTACTCCTCCCTTCTCCAACTCCTGGAGGAATCCACTAAGTATTGATCAATGTACAAAGTGGTTATCACCCGGATGCAAGTCTTGATCACACAAATTACTTGATCCTTTGGGACTCGATCCGAGATGTCTTGGTCACATAGTTGGCTTCTCGTACGACTCAGCTTCTTCACAGGGCAGCTGTCTTGCTACTACAGCCCACTTGCTCAAGCTTCTTGGATTTGATCACGAAGCCCTCCAAAAACTTGAGACTAGTTTGACCTTGAACCTTTCTACAATCCTTTGTGGAATGTAGACCCATTGATTCTTCAAATGTTTCCTCTTCAACTGATTGAAGTGTTCTTTCCTTCATAGGTGAGAGTTGGATTGATTTCCTTCGAAATGTAGGCTTGAGGATTGAACTTGTATGACTTGAGTAGGTTATAGTTTGAATAATAGCTTGAAAGTTCCAGGTCACGATTGTTAACCTTTTTCTCAAATAGATTCATCAGCCTTTTATAGTGTTCTTTTGAAAATTTGTCCGTTGAAGAGATAGGTTAATTTTCAAAAGACACTTGTGATCGTTGGCTTGTCTTGTTGCAGTTCTTGGAATTGATATTTCCTCGTATGAATGAGTCTTGACTTTTCGTAGTTCTAACACAAAAAGTGCGAGCTTCCCATTGGTTTATTCCTTTTGCACGCTTCGGGATCGAGCACTTTAAGAAAGACAAGATGGAAGTATTACTTGTTTAAGTAATTTTCTTGACTTCAGGCAAACGGATCTCTTTTAGTTATCTCGACTTGATTGCATTTCCTTGACTTTCCCCGGTGACTTCGAGTCAGCTTTCAATCATTGGATGACTCATCTGTTACTTCAACTTGAGACTTGGCTATCTTGAGTTGACTTGACTGACACTTCACTCAACTGCATTTCGATTGCACCTTGATCGAGTTCCTGTCTTCTCTTCTTTGCCATACTCACCGCCTCACAATGAGTCTTCCTTCTAGTCACCGCTTGACTTCTTGCATATTCTCGTATAGCCGACTTAACTCACCGACCAACCCTATCTATTACAATGCAATTTACAACAAAAAATGGGGTGTCAACTTTCTATTCTAAGTTTTACATGGCATTCATCAAAATCTAAAAATTAATTTCCCAACACCATTTGCCATTGTAATTTTAATAAAAAAATACCTGGATCTCGTTGTTTAGGAGGCAATTGGTCTTTGAAGAACCGCACTCGTTACTTTCAAAACTATTACCTTCTCGTTGTCACCGAACTTCCTCTTGTTGGATACGAGTTCTTTAAAGAATTTGACATATGCTGGCACATTTCTAATAACATCTAACAAAGGTAAATTAACATTAACCTTAGTCAACATGTTATAGAAATTCAAGGACTGCTTATCCTATTTTTTGTTCCTAAGTCGACTTGGGAAAGAAATCGGAGGTTTGTAAGGGTTGTCGGTTTTGTGCAAGACAGATCATTTACTCCTTCTTCATCCTTTTGCTTGTCTTTCGAATGGGGGCCTTTGATATCTCTTCATCACCTACATGGTTAATCAAAATAGTACAAAATAGAATTTCAACTTTATTATCGATAACCTTACCACTTCGTAACACGGTGACGGTTTGGGCTTGTTCTGGTTGGCTAGGTAGTTTCCCTTTATTTACCACATGTTGAGCAATTTCACCAACTTGAGTGGCCAATTGACCCACTTGAGTCTAAAGACGCTTAAACAAGGCTTCCATGGATTCTAACCGCTGAATGTTGGCCTATTAAGTTTTCTTACTAACCTATATGAATGAACTAAGTTTCTTCAATAGATGGAGGTTGAGATTCGTTTGATGTCTGACCTTGGGGTTGCGGTGGCCTTGGATATATTTGATATAGATTTTGCCAATTGCCCCAACTAAAGTTTGGATGATTCTACCAACCTAAGTTATAAGTATGAGCGAAAGGATCATTACGAGGCCTTTGCCGATAAAGATCGGATAGCGTTAATATCCTCAGCCTGTTGTTCAATCGTAATATTACAAACATTAGCTCCATGACCAAATTCACCACCAATCCTGCATGACTCAGCAGAAGGAGGAGCGGATGGTGGATGCCCCCTTGTAGCCAACAACTGCACTTGCTTAGTCAATCAACCAATTGTTTGGTCACATCGTAGCTCAGAGCTACTTCATTTACATCAGCCAGTTTTCCTTTGGCACTCTTTTGTTGTGAATTAGTGCTCATCATCTCTAGAAGATCATAAATTTCCTAAGCCGTGCGTTCACCCATCACCCCCAGTGGCATTGTCAACTATATATTGATAATTATGTGATAACCCATCATAGAAAAATTAGTTTATCTATTCCAATGGGTAGCGATGATGTGGGCATTTAGTCTGTAAATCCTTAAAGTGATCCCAAGTCTCATGAAAAGGCTCTCCATCCATTTGACCAAAAGTAGCTATTTTAGCTCGCAAATCTGAAGTGTTCTGATGTGAATAGTACGTACCCATGAACTTATTGTACACCACCTACCAATTAGTAGGAGAGTTGGGAGGTAGAGAC
Source organism: Rehmannia glutinosa (assembly GCA_016081115.2). Taxonomy (NCBI): domain Eukaryota; kingdom Viridiplantae; phylum Streptophyta; class Magnoliopsida; order Lamiales; family Orobanchaceae; genus Rehmannia; species Rehmannia glutinosa. Next base: position 9,554,166 of record CM071935.1, read on the forward strand.
ATGAGCCAAGTTTTAACCCGGTCCTTCAGAGTATAAGGAAAATAGCGCATCCGGAGCTGATCCTTATTCAAATTTTGTAGAGGAAAAGTTTGGATGACTGAGTAGAATCCCCAAATGAAGTTGAGAGGATCTTCATTGGGCACCCCATAGAACGATGGTAACTGATTGAAGTGTATGTTTTTGAGCTCATGGTTCCGTGTTGCTTGTCCTAAAGTGATGCAAGACGTCGTTGTCCCAATCACAGGCATGCGAACTCATGCATCGAAGGCTGACGTGCCTCCACGTTGTCTCCGTTTTGATCATCATCCATCGCTGGTTGGTCTGTTTGTTCGTCCTTTGGCACTTGATCGTGAGAATCCTCGCTACTATCCGTAGAATCCTCCCCTCTTTTCTTGTACGCCTCGCAACTCGATGGATGTCATCCACGAAAGGCATAAGGTCACGGTTGAAATTTCTACGTCCTTGCATAAACAACACCAGAAAAACAGATCAAATGCACCTGCGGAATAAAGTAAAAATCAAAAGGCAAACAAAAAGAATCATAATTTAGAAACACTATAAAATAAACACAATAATTATTACACCTAAAGCCTTCCCCGGCAACGACGCCAAAATTTTATTCAACCGCTAAACACCTTAAATAAATCTAGCAACGCTCGTAAGAGAACGAGACCAATCGTCGGGTAGCAAGTTGACCAAAGTCGTCCCTCGCGGAAGACTTAGCCGGCAAATAATTATTATGCAACACAAATAATAGAAAATAAATCCTAAACATTCTAACAAGATTTATAATATTAATTAACTAAAGAAAAAGAAATAAAAAGATCCAATTAAAACTAAACACAGTTAAACTCGAAGAAAAATGATATGGATAAATGTCTATGATTTCATAATTATCTCATCAAACTTTCAAGCAAAATATCAACTATTTGATCATGCGATTAACAATAATAACAAACAAGTAAAAACTAGGCCTAGATCTGATAACTCACGTACTCACATAATAGGTCTATCCCCACATAATTTGCTATTTTCATTAACCAAGTTAGATAATACATTTCTGATTCATATAACACCCTGAATAAATTTAGTCCAGGAATAATATTTTCTCTCGATTTCATTTATCAGAACAATCAAAAGTTGATCAGGTAGTCAATTATAAAATAAAACAATTAATTCAGGAAAGCAAATCGATTTGTCCATATTAATGCTTGTTCGTTTGAATCAAATCATCATAATCCTAGAACAAGAAAATTAGTTCATACTTCGGGATGGGATCATTTAACTAAAGGAAAGAAAACAATCATAAACATCATCATGCAACAATAATAATCACCCAACAATTGAAATCAGATAAAAAAGATGAAGAAATATTACGCTTTGATTAAGCCGCAAAATAACTTCAATGGGAAAAACCCAAGCAATCTCAATGTTGAATGGAAGAGAAAAATAACAAAAACTAAGGTTTAAAAGTGCTAAGTAATGAAAGTGTACGAAATTATGGATTCCTCAAGTGCTATTTATAAGCCTAGAATCTTATACAAGGTGGGGGAATACTAAAAGAACAAGAAAATCGAAAAAGTCTAGAAAATTCCCCGGTGCGGCGCATGCATGCAACGTTCCAGCACAAGCATTTCGCGCGCGGGCTATGTTCGCGCGCCCGACCAACATTGCATGTGCGGTCGCGCACATTGAGTTTTTTCTTCTGTCTCTCGCGCGCTAGTGCGCACCGCGCACCAGTGCGTGTTCCGTCTCCGCCCTAGACCGTCGTCCGACCGTAGTGTACGTTTTGCTCGTTTTAGCCCGTTTTGAAGACTCGTTTTTACCAAAATCTACGAAAATGACAAAAATACCATACGTAATACACGACACTATAAAACTGAATGTAAAGATATAAAAATACTCACAATCACACACAAGAAAAATAAAAATGGCACAAAAATCACATACAAAATTATGCAAAACAATAATCAATTTAAAAAATATATTTAATAAAGTATAAAATTCAAATTAACCATGTATATAAAATTAAATACAACAGCTAAGCTTACTGAAAAAAATATCAAATTTAGACATCAACCGATTTTTTGCTTGCCAAGATTGGTCAATTTATCAGTTCTCACAAATTTATTTTTCTTGAGTACAATAGGGGTTGGTAGGGGAGGGTACAGAACACTCTTATGTGATCGAACTCATGTCAATCGCCGTATTAATACAAGTCTCTATCATTGAAATATAAGGTTGATCTTGTTCTTATCAAGTTATTTGATTTTATATAGTTAAAGACGATTTAAGCTGAATTTTCATTTATTATTAACTAAACAAATTGATTAAACCACCGATTTCTTCTTTAAACTGAGTGAACCGGCAGATCCAATCTAATGTTGAAAATAGTTAATTTTCCACAATCAATTTAACATTCTCGTAACTTTCTTCAATAATAATTTGTTCGCATCCTAGTTTTCAAATATTATATTTCTTAAGAGATAATGATTTCATTACGATAATGATATTGCAATCAAAATTCATTCAATCCATATAATATTAAATGATCTCTCTCTTTTTATTCTCAAGTTCTAGCCACTTTTACTCCTTCATCTTCTTTCTCTTTTCTTATAGAGGATAATGGAAGTAATTTTCAATATTTTTAGTCTCAAAATATTTGTGCCCAATAGGTGACTTTTTTTTTCAGTAAATAAGTTTGTCCCATATATATGGGTTTTTTCCAGAAGATTCAGATAATCAAATGAGGAAATTATCAAACCATACGTGACAGAAGTGAGATCAAAATAATTGGTATGTGTTTTGTTTAGATGTGTCAAATAGGTCGGGTCAGGCCGGACCACCATGCCAAAGAGAAAATTTGGGTCGGACCAAATTCCGTCAGACCGCCATTTTTGGAGCCCAAACCCAATCCATGCTATGAAAATACATATAAAATGCACTGTATCGACCCGACATTACAGGTTTAAAGGGTGGACCAAATAGAACCGGCTCTTTTCGAGCCTATGAAATCACAGCCCAACTCGACCCTAACATCGGATGAACCGGCCCATCTGACCGGACTGGTTTAAACAACTCTAGTTTTGTCCAGCGGCTTCGTTGCTATATATTTTGATTATACAAATATCTTTCTTTTTATTCCCCTCAAAAAAAATAAAGTAAATCGTTATTCCCCATTTCCACCACATGTTGATTTACAGTTTAAAGTACTATTAAATAAACGTTTATTTGGGTGGGGGCAATCTTGTGGTTTAGTCTTTTAAATGTCCTTTTTACTTTATTTTAATTGTTGCAATAGTATAAATCATTTATAATTCAATTGGTACAAATTTATAGTACTTTTTTATATATATAATTGTATTATTAAAATTTCCTGTTATTTAAAATTAAAGTTTTTTTTCTAGAAATAAGTTTTTTGGTGCTTTATTGTTCTCCTATTATATAATACATATTTCTTTGTATTTACATTTTCATTATTTAATAAAATTTTATATATTGAAATATCTAAAAAAAATGAAATTATGCTTTTCTTAATATACGCTTCGTGCATCGTATAGGTGGAATACTAGTGTGTGTGTGTGTGTATATACACACACATATAAGATTTAGTACAAATGAGACCACCTCCTTGGATGAGAGTATGAGACAGGTGTGGACTCATCATACCCCTTAATTATCAATTTTCAATTGTTTGTGATTGAATCAGTTTTTTTTTTCATTTTTTTCGCTCAATTTAAGGATAAGATTGTAATTGTGTCTTATCCAAAAGTTTTTCTGGTATGTTTGACTTTTTGAAACCGTTATTATGGGGTGACATTATAACTGTCGGATTAATTGTGTCATTTAAGGAAGCATTTTTTTTCCATTTTTTATTTTACAGTATAATTATGTTTCTTCTACTGCTTAAATTGCTAATAAATAATGCATATTTAGTTGTTTTGTTGCACAGTTTTACGACAATAAGACATAGTTGAGTATAATGTACTAAATATTTAGTTATTCCACACTGCATAGATAGTTTCTAGTAGGGGTGTGCACGGGACTTGGAGATCACCAAACCCGAACCGATACCCGAACCGAAAAATCTCCGAACCGAAAATCTCCATTGACTTTTTGACTTTCTCCGAACCGAACCATCCCGAAATTTTACATGGTACGGTTCTGGAGATTTTTCAAATATCTGTACCGAGAATCGTACCGAACCATACCGAACCGAATATCCGAAACTACAACCGATTTTAAAATAATTTTTATATATACATATATAATATTTTTATCTTATTTATATTTTGATATTTTGTTGACTAAACATTCCTTTGAAATTCAATATTATATAATACTAAAAATTATCAAATTAGAAATTTGGCATATTTTATCTATATATCAAATGAATAATTGAATATATATATTTAATTCACTAATAGTTACGTCATATACTCATATTAGTTTATTTAAATGAACCAATAAATGAAATTATAAAATCATATTTGATTTGTATAAAATGTTTGCATTTGATGACTCATTCTCTAATCAAGAAAATTAATTAAATTAAAATTAGTTAAATGATTAGTACATTGCACATAAACTATAGTAATCATCTAGCCAAGAAATTAAGATATTGAGAGTATAGATTTTTGTTTCATATTAGTTTATCAAAGTTATTAGTCAATTATATTTTTCCCAAGTCAAGAGTCCATGACAATATGGCAAGATTATAGAATATTATTGTGTAATAGAGGCTATTAAATTTGTCATTCATTGAGATTCTACACTTTTACTACTATTACGAATAAAATAATATCTGAAACATATTATGTTAAAATCCAAAAAGAAAATCAATACTTTTAACTATAAATTAGATAAAAATGATTTAAAAGTTAAATTGATAATAAACTAATACGTAGTATATATAGTCTATATCATGAAAGAAAGATTTAAAATTACAATATTAAAAATTTAACACTTAAATATAAATTAAATAATTTTTATGTATAAGTTAAATATAAAATATCAAAAAATTAAACTCATATAGTACTTGTCACGCCCCAAACGGGACGCGACGAACGATCCACAACTTAAATACAAATGAACCAACAGTCCAGACAAATATCAATGAGAACCCAATAAGACAGAGTCTAAATAGCAGCAGAATAAAATAACAAGTACGAATAAATCTTACAGTCTACAATCCATCATCCAAGTTACAACCCGAAAATCAACAAAATATAGCATCTTAAAGTCAAAGGTCATATGCCCCTCAATTACAAACCCGAATGGAATGAAAAACAAAAGTTCGACAACAATATAAGAAAAGAGTCCAATCAACAGCAAGAAGCCGTAAATCCAACCAGCATAGTACAAGGTCTCAATCCAGAGCCGGTTCAGCATCTCCAACGAAATCCTCATCTAAGGTTAGAAGACAGGTGGGGATGAGACAAAAATCTCAGTGGATGGGGTGATCGTGTGCGAGTGTGGCGCAATATAGTTAATGTGAGAAAATAGTTATATGAAAACACGTGAGTATGATGCATGATTTCACACAAAGTTCACAAGCGTCGTGATAAAATAATACAATAGTATATTTATACAGTTCAAGAAAACAGTTCATGGTTACACAGGCACTATGTGAATCAGTCAAGACAGGTAGGATTGCGTACGGAAGTGTATCGCCAATCCTATGCAAGGCAAATAATGGTTGCGTACAGATTTGTAGCGCCAACCAATGCAAAACAGGTAGCGGTTGCGTACGGAAATGTAACGCCAACCAAAACGGGACGATAACTCCGGAATTATGTGGATCAGACAGCGATTCCTTCGTCGTTCCTTGTAACTCCCCAGTCAGTATGGTCCAAGACCGGCACCTTATCGTTCCGTAGGCAAAGACAAAATCCACAGTGGAGCTGGCGAGGCTCGGATCTGTCATAATCATGATTATACCTCAATACTACGACCCGCTTCCCTTGGACAAACTCCGTCCCTCAGTTGCGGGATTAGGACGATGGGGCCAGAAGAGTGGAATAGCAGCCGAGCTGCCCGGTTCCATCCCCGACGTATCCATTCCGACTGTGAGCTCGACACACCAAGTTGACTCAGGCAGGAAAGTAATTACAATTACAGACAGTCAACCAGGCAGTCGAGTATTATTGATTCGGGAAGCAGTTTAGGAAATTTTTTGAAAACGCGAGTGGCAATTATGGCGTTGATGGAGTTTTTGGATGAAGATGATTATCGGAAGGATAAGCAACCTTCGATATCTTAAAAGATTAGGTGGGACATAAGTCCCGTTATAGATTCAACTCGCAAGGCGAGTAAGTCGCTCCGCGATCGGGTATTAATCGGTCAGATTGATCCGATAAGTCAGGGGTTTTTGGGAAAGTAAAATACTTAAATTAAATCTCCAAGTCAGAGAGTTCAGGGCTATTTTAGTAAAAGAGAAAATAATTTGAGTTAGGTCCTTTAAAAAAGGAAAATTATAATTTAGCCCCGTTTTGTAAAAACTAACACTTTTGGGGTTAAAATTGAATAATTAAATATCCCGACCTTAACAAATTATGAGGTCAGTTCCTAAATTCTCCAAATTGTCCAGAGATTCAGGTTTTTAAAGTTTTGAGGTCGAGTTTTTATAAAAATCTCACATTGGCCCCAAATTTGTAAAAATTGTCAATTCGGACCTTAAGTTTTAAAAATTCGGAACTCACAAACCGGAAGGGCTTTTAATGTGATTCCAGTTGAAAAATGTCACTAAGGTTGGTAGGATATTGGGACAAAATCAGTTTTTAAAAGTAATATGTGTAGGTCCTTCAACTTTTGAAAATATCATTTTTGTCCCATTTTAAAATAATTGCCTTTAAGGCTTTTAGGGGTCCAATTGTTATGTAATTTGAACTTTGGGTCCAAAATATAATTAAGCTATAGTTAAGTTAGTATTTCCAGGTGCATGGGCTGCATAAGTCCTGGAAATTTCATTTGGGTCCTCAAGTTTAATATTTACACATTAGTCCCTCAATTTTAGAAAAATTACTTTCCAAGCCCTAACAACTTGGATTTTTGGAATACTTTTAAAATGTGTCATTCCCAGTAACTTAAGAGTAAAAATTTCAAATTTTAAAGTTAGGTCTGGTACAGTTTTAAAAATTGCAAAGTAGCCCTTAAACTTTCAAAATTTTACAATCTAGTCCTTGGGCTTTTAAAGGTTGATTTTATTTATCTTAAAACTCTTAAAACTTTATTAAAATGTCCAAAAGTCATTTTTGAACCTGAGTACAGTCCCAAATTTCGAAATTTGCAGAGGGGTCCTTTAACTTTTATTTTCTTGCAATTTAGTCCACCAACTTTCCATTTTTGCATTTTTAAGTCCAAAATTGAAATTTAATCAATTATGCTCGACTTTTCCAGGTTATAAGTCATCCAAAACATAGATTTTAAAGATCATACACATGCATGTCCAATACATACAAGAATTCATCAATTAAAGCATTAAAGTGTACATGCATGCACCTAAAATTCAATAAATAATAATTTTGAGCAACTCTTGAGAATTTTCATGATTTGATATATAAAATTGACATGCAATATATAATTATATATATCTCAAGGCTCATGATTAAAGTTTCTACATGCATTTAGTCAAAACACCTAAAAGTTGGAAAAATAATTTTTCCACCCACCTTAAATTTGGAAATTGTGAAATAAAAGGATAATTTCACAATTTTTGGATGAGGCTTCTTAGGTAAGCCCCTAAGTCAAGAAAATATCAAAATTTGGAGTTAGAAAAATGAGAGAAAAATTAAGGAGAAAAAGAAGGAAATAAGAAAATGAAAAGGACTACACTTTACCTTGTGTAGTAGATGTTTGGAGACTAGTTGAAGCTCAAAAATTGGAAATTTTGGCTCAACTCCAAAATCACCTAAGGTCAGTCCCTATTTCTCAAAAATGGAAAAGGGGTGTTAAAATTTGAAAAAAATAGGAAGAGTAGGAAAGAAGGGGTCTAGTACACAATTCTTACCTTGTAGTCTAGTTTTCTCTACTATTTTCTTCTTCAAGCTTGAGGTCTTTCTTCAAAATGTTGTCAAGTTCAAACCTTCAAGTTCTTCTAAATGTACCTACAAAACCAATTTCAAACTTAAGTTAAGAAGGTGGAAGAGATGAACAATGTGATATCAAAAAATGGATTGAAGCTAAAATTTCTTACCTTGTATGATGATGGTTCGATTTTTAGTGAAGAGTAGGAGGAAAATGTTGAAAAATTTTCTAAGTATAGAAGAAGAAGGTGAAAGAAAGAATAGAGAGAAGTTGGGAGTTTAGAGAGAAGGAGGAGGATTTTTGTTAGAGGATAGATGTGTTAGATGAAATGAGATGAATTTTTTGACAAAATTAGGCCATATGGCCGTCCACTTCATGGAGAGAGGGGGAGAGGATTTTGATCAAATTGTGTCTTGTAATTTGTCTCTTGCATGGAGACAAAAATGTAAGTCAAAGTGTGGGTCAATTGGAATTTGAGAGGAATAAGAAGAATATTGGGAAGAATGGAATAAGTTGGGAAAAATAATAATAAAGAATTGGTGTATAAGATGATGTGTATAATGTTTGAATTAATGATATAATTATACACAAGATGACTAATATATGGTGTAGGTGTACAAGAGTTGGATGATATTTTTATCCCAAAAATACCACCATGGCCGTCCACTTTGAGGGCAAATTGGTAATTCCATATATATTTTCTTTTTGTCCCAAATTTGATGATAATAGATGAAATATATCAATCTCTAAAATATTTAGTGATTTCTTTGATCACTTGTAAGTCTCATGATCACTTAATCTAAATCAAAATCTTAATTCTATAAGGCAAAAGTCTCTAAAATAAATAGTCTCTTAAAATTCTAAGGTGGCTAATTAATACAAAAATAGTAGTAATGATCAATCAAGTGATCATAAATGAGGGATAGAATTAAATAAGATCATGATCACAAATAATTAAATAAAATGAAATAAAATACAAAATGTATATATATTATTATTAATTACCCGTCAAAATGACGCGATAAAATAGTCGATCAAATGTTTAAACAACAATAAGGATCAGTTAATAGCTCGGAAAAATCGGGGCTTCACAGTACTAATAGTTTTAGTATGTATTTTTGAAATTGCACTAAAAAGAAAATTGAAAGTATATCCGTTTAATGATTTTTATACTGGTTTTTCTTTTTACCTTTTTTGTGTGTTTTATTTGTTAAATATTTGAATCTCCATTTCTCCGAATCGTTCCGTCCCGTCCCATTAGAACCGAATCTCCATACCGAACCGTACCGAACTTTTGGGATGGTTCGGTACGGAGATTTTTTTTTATGGTTCAGTTCTGGAGATTTAATTTTGTGATCTCCGAACTTCGGGACGGTTCTGGAGATTTCTAAATCTCCGAACCGGACCGTGCACGCCCCTAGTTTCTAGATAATGCATGTTAGTTGATTTTGCTGCATAGTTTATGACACATTGCATAGTTGGGTGTTTGTATTGTATATTTAGTTTTTCACACTACATAAATACCTTTTAGATAATTTATAGTTAGTTGATGTTTGCTGCATAGTTTCAACTATGCAACATCTTATAGTAATTTATGCAGTGTTCCTAAAGTATTTTTGCACTATCTCCAACGCGAAAATTTATAAGCATACGAACATCATCTTCTTTGTTGTAATTTTTTACGATTTTAAGATTTTGAATATTACAAACCTGGTACGCGAGTTCTCCATCAAAGCTTAATCCTTCATCGTTGGCTATTGCGAGAATATTCTATAATTGTTGACGCTTCTTCCCATGGATTTGACATCATATTCTCACACCATTTTTTTTTGTGTTTCGGTTTTTGTAGGTCTCTAGCTATGGAGGTGAACGAGATTTCTTAGATTTGTGTAATGGTGATTTAAGGATGATTGATAACATGAGAGGGAAACAGAATCTGCATGTTTAGATACAATTCCATGTGAAACGGTTTCTGTTTTTATTATTTTACAATATTACCCTTGTGTTAATTAAAATAAATCATTAATGTTGTGTTTATCTCTTTAATCTCACCCACTGATTAATAATGGCGGATGGATGAGATTAGTCCATTGTGTCTCACCTATAGCAATGGTCTCACATGATCCTCCCCAAATATATATATATATATATATATATATATATAGAGAGAGAGAGAGAGAGAGAGGGTTAGGAGGATCAAATGTGGCAGAGGGCTTACCATGTGGCAGTGTGGATTAATCCAATCCATTAGATCAACAAATCCAAAGGTTTAGTTTTTTTTCGATTTTTTAATTTATTTAGTTTTCGCCCAATTAAGGGCATAACTGTCATTTTATTTGTAAAATAAAGAAGTTACTTTTGGTAACTGTTCATCCCATCGATTTTTATAGGATTTGATTTTATGATTATTCCTGCTTTTCATCAACTGCAGTTTACTCACAATGATGTACAATTAGTTATACAATGATGCACTGTTAGATATAATATGATGTATCGTCAGTTATTAAATGGTGCACAGTTCAGCTATTAAAATGGTGCATAATTCAATTACGGAAACGTGACCTTTATCACATCCATAATTGTACGGCGTCTATTATGGGAAGATGGTTACACCATTTTGTCTTTATAGTTCTTTTAGATGATGTACAATTAGTTATACAATGATGCACTGTTAGATATAAAATGGTGCACAGTCAGTTATTAAATAGTGCACAGTTCAACTATTAAAATGGTGCGTAATTCAGTTATGGAAACGTGATCTTTATCACATCCATGATTGTATGGCGTCATTATGGGAAGATCGTTATACCATTTTATTTTTTATAGTTCTTTTAGATGATGTACAATTAGTTATACAATGATGCACTGTTAGATATAAAATGGTGTACAATTCAATTATTAAATGGGAAGATGGCTACACCATTTTGTCTTTATAGTTCTTTTTAGATGATGTACAATTACTTATACAATGATGCATCGTTAGATATAAAATGGTGCACGTTCGATTTATTAAATGGGAAGATAGTTACACCATTTTGTCTTTATAGTTCCTTTAGATGATGTACAATTAGTTATACAATGATGCAATCGTTAGATATAAAATGGTGTAAAGTCGATTATTAAATGGTGTACGATTCAACTATTAAAATGGTGAACAATTGATTATGGAAACGTGATATTAATCAATTCCTTGATTGTAGGGGCGTGATTTATGACATTTTTCTAGTTGCTATTATGCTCTTTCCACCTATTAATTAATTGATAAATCAGTTATTTTTAATAACAATCTGGACCATTGAATAAAAGGTGTGGATGGATGGGATCAATCCACACTGCCACACGGTAAGAGGCTGCCACACGAGATCACATCCCTATAAATATATATCTAGTTTTTTAAAAATCGATTTTGCTATCGGTTTGCAATTCAACCGGTCAGACCATTTCAACCGATGGTCCAACCGGTCTAATACAACTTAACTATATTTTTATGTTAATAAATTATGTAAAATGCATGTATCTGACCAAATCTCAATCAATAAAGTGAAAAACAAAGATTGCAAAATTCAAAATTGAAATAACCTCATCCATGTAATTAAATACAAAGTTTAATCTTTTTAAAACAAGATGAAAATATAAAAATACTAGCCCCATATACAAAATTCTCAGTTAATTTTAAAACTTGTCCCTTCTTGAATTCTCTATTGGCAAACATAGAATAAAAAATTATCAAAGAGTATAGTTCAAAATGGAAGAATGCACAAACGTTGTGGAAATTAAGAACGAAAGATTAGAAAATGAAAAATTAGGAAATATGAAGATAGAGTTAAAATATAAGATTATAAAATTTTAGGGAAATTCGAAAAAGAAAGAAGATTGGGAAATAAAAAAAAAGAAAACAATAAAAACTATTGTTTAAAATGGAAGATTAGATAAAAATTAGGGAATTCGAAATTAAGAAACTATAAACTAGGGAACTAAAAGTGGTAATCAAATTAGGCTATATAATTGAATCTTTGACCACACCATATATATTGCACCTAGAGCTGGTAATCGGTCAGGTTGGGTTGGGCCGGACCATGCCCATCGGGCTTTTGGAAATTTTCGGTCGGGTCGACCCGATTTTGGTTGGACCACTTAAATGCAAGGCCCAGTCCAACCCAAAATTGGGGCCTCGTTAAAACCTTCTAAGGTAAAACCCACCATTGTGGGGAAAAATCCCTAGAATGAAAAAGAGTACCACCATAGTCAAAATAAAAACTCGAAAGTTCAAAACTCTATCCAGAAAAACAACGCCAAAACTAAACAAATCTATAATGCCAACATAGTCATAAGTGAGTAAAGAAATTATGTCCGCCGGAAGAGTGTCCTACTAGGAAGACGGGCCATCAAACTTGCTGAGTTGGTCTGCCACCCTATTTCCTTCTCGATAAATGTGAGAAATGACATTATTCATCTATGATAGCAAGTGTAATGTGTATCTCGATCTGCTAAGAAGCCTCCACGGAATGGAGCCGATCTTGAGCCATAAAAGATCAACCACATGAGTGGAATCTGATTCTAACAAAAGCTGATGCCAGCCTTTAGGAAAAGCAATAGAAATAGCCAGCATGGCCGCCATTAATTCAGCCTCGAATGCATAATAAACACCACAAAACTCAACAAAATATCCCTTAAAAAAGTCCCTAGATGTACGAAAACTCCCAGAAGCCTTGGTGAGTCCTGGGGCGCCTCTTGCACTGCCATGCATATTAACCTTGATCCACCTGGGAAGAGGTAAAGACCAGTCAACCCGGACTATTTTGGGGGCTTTCTGGGGGCATTCCACCACACTGAAGACAAAGAAGGTCAATTTGATCATTATTCATGCAACTCTGGGATATCATGGAAGACTCCACAATAAGAACCCAAAGTTGCTGGCCAAAATATAAATATTAAAACTATAAAAGGACCTCCCTAAAAATTCAAAATTCTGGACTTAAATCACTTAAAATTTTATATATTGAATCAAAAATTTGGAGACCCGAAGGACCAACTTAACACTAAATGTAAATTTTTAAAACTTAAGGAACCAAACTGTAATTTTTGAAAATAGGATATTCTCTGTACCCAGAAATTTACTGAATTATTTATTATATTATTTTGGACCCTTAGTCCAAATTTCATAAAAATCGGACTTGAAACGAGTCCTTAACGACAAAATGACTTTTGGGCCAAAATTATAATTTTCAAAAATAGCGGTACCTAACCTGCGAAATTTCTAAAATTATTTTTACCTCAAAATATTACTGTCCTAAGAAAAAATTTAAGCTTGGAATCACATTAAAACTCTTCCCGATTTAAGAGATACATATTTTAAAAATATCGTGTTGAAAACATAGTTTTGAAAAATTGAGGGTTAATCTGCAAATTTTGAAAATCTGACTTCGAGTCTCAAAAAACTTTAACCCTCTGAAATTTTTTCTGGGATTGAAACTTATTGAATTTTAAAAACCCGATAAGAAAATATTGTTTTTAGTAAAAGGATATATTTTTAAATAAAATTAATAAGGACCTAAAAATTTTGTATTTTCAAATTCAATTTACTTATTTTATATTAATATATAATTTTTATAATTATTCAATGAAAATTATATTTGAATTATTATCCAAGTTATTAGTCGGACTTTCTTACTCGAATAAATACACAGACAATAAGGCGACTTCCTCGCCCCAATAATCTGTAATATTGCAATACGTAGTTATGCATATATCGAACCAAATATCGTCCCCGGCTAGATTATCCTCCCGATAACTAGACCGCGAATTTGAACTTAGCTAACTCAATATCGGACATAGTGTGACTAAGATCACCCCGATTTTATAATCTGACTTGCTATAAATCGCTTAATTGAGATCATCTCTAATTGTGTCTGTGGAATGGATAAGTCGTGTATGGGATGGGTTAGCTCGGCTACAATCCCATACCGGCCCCCATCGTCCAAATCCCAATCTCGAGTCGGATAGGAGAGTCTGATGGGCGATAAGGTCGTAGAATAGGTATAATCACGATTATGACGATCTCCGAGCTTAGCTGACCCCACTGCGGAGACGTCCTGCCTTCTGAGATACTGGCTCCGGCCCTATCCATTGGAGGAATAAGGTGATCTGTCAAGGGAGCCGATGTTTGATCGACACGTCTTCGATGTATAAGGTTGGTTGGTTGGCGTCACACTTTCGTGCGCAACCCTTTGAACTAATATTGGTTGGCGTCACACTTTCGTGCGCAACTACTACTGCTTGACAGTTATCTAACCGTTCTAACTTACTTAATTTTGTGAATAAGTTTAATTATTAAATGTATGATGATGAAACATGCACGATTCATGCATAAATTTCCGTGAAACGATATTCCTGCACAACTGTAAGCCACACTCGCACACCCACACCCATCCACTGTGAACTTTTGTCTCACTCCCTCCTGTTTTCACAACCAGAGGATGAGGACCCATATTAGGATGACGGCAAAATGATGACCTCAAGTCATGAGACTAACTTTTCGTTGTATTTTGTGACTTATTTAAGACAATTTAATCTTATATGTAATAATCGAGTTTCCAAATATTTTCTGATGTAATAGCAGGGCATATGACCCGTAAGAATGTTATGATGATGGATTGTATTTCTTTTACTTTCCATTTGCAAATGTACTCACTCGGTTTATTCTAATATTTATGCTTATTTTAGGATTTTGTTATTTCTGTTGGTTTATGTTGATGGATAAGTGGACCGGCTTAGTGAACCGGCATAAGTTTGATTGTCTGTATCACGGCTTCCATTTTGGGGCGTGACAGATTGTGGTATCAGAGCTCGGCTAGTAAAAAGAAAACTTATACCGAGCTGGCCCAGGATAAGACCATCCACATGTATTGGGTATTACCACTACTGACTGGACTAAGTTGAGAATTCGAAATAATTAGGAATTATAGAATCCTTTTTTATGAAGTACTTGGTCAATTTATTGATTTACTTAGTACCTTATAGCTCTTGATTTCCCTTCCTTAGTCATTTTGTGACTATTTTAATAGCATCCTTGTGCTTGTTCAAGTATGGAACCCGAGACTCTTACATGGTCGATGTACCACGAGCTACACGCCAAGAAAGATTTCCACGCAGACGCGGCTGGGTACTAGCAGGCAAAACATTCACGCGTTGTCACTCGGTTTCACTCGGCACAGCAACATGCTCGATCGCTCGAGGAGAGATTGCACGACAGGTTTAGGTCAAGGGAGGACCTCATTTATGAGGTAGCGGAACAAAAAAGGATGATCAACACCTGTGACGACTAGTTCAAGACGATGCAGGAACAAATGGACAGACTGATTGAGAGCATACATCATGCGAACCAAAAATAGCTTACCCTGACTCGCGCCAACCAGGAACTGGGAGAAAGGGCCAAACATCGTGAAGGCCTCGTGACCCAACACCTTCACACGATAGAGGGCCTCAATGCTCTAGTGCGGCAGCATGAGGAAATGATTGATGGCTCGCTCCAGATGATGGCCCAGATGCAAGCCCAGATTGAGGCTCTACAGCTGCAAGTAGAGACTCAGGCGGAACAAATGATGATGAATCAAGCAGACTTCCAGCAGCACGCCCAGCTAATTAGGAACCGGGTTCTGGAAGCTATCAACATTGTTCCGGAGGTGGCCCCAGAAATGGAGGAAGGACCAGAGGAGGATCCGAAAGAATGAACCGAGTTAATCGGGTCACTGGTTTTCGATATTTTGTCGGGTTTGACAGGGTAGCAACGAGTTATTAGCCATCTTATTTGAATACATAACTAAACGGATATATGATCTAGTTTCGGTTAAACCGGTCGAATCGACCTTCCGACCGGGGTTTCTTAACATTGGAATAAAATGGCATGGTAATCTTGCACCGTAGAGAGTGAGTAGGGCTCTTATATCTTCCAAGACGATACCAAATTCATCTCCATATAAGCATTCTCCTTGAGAAATAACAGACACAATTGAGGCAGAGTCAATCTCCATAAGCTGACATGGGAAACCCGACCATATCAACAGCGAATTCAAGGTGCTACGGCAAGCAAAGTTTAGAAAGAACCACATACTGATTTAGCCAGGCACAGAATAATCCTATCAGCGGAATCTCTAATAACAGTCACGACTCCAATAAAATAATGATCATGGAGAACTGAGGCGTTAACATTAAGTTTAAACTCTCCTGGTCATGGATCTTTCCAAGTTTGTGTTCTATTAACATGATGATATACATCTCTATTTTTCAAGCCCTTCTAACACGTTTGATTAACAGAAAAAGTTCATCCAACAAGATTCAAGACTTCTTTCGAAGAAAGGACAATCTCTTGGAAGAAGGATTTATTCCTAGCAGATCATATCCCCCAAGAGATCATCACAAAAATCTCAAAGTCTGCCGCCATGGAAACCTGCCAATCTCCATGCAGAAATCTTGAAATATTGCAGCTGCTTATTCCGGATAAGAGGCCAAAAACATGTACTCTTCCATGTTGTTTAACTATTAAACTTGTCAAACTTACCTTCGTTTTCATAACCATCAAACTAAAGTGATCAAGTTGACCAGTAGATGAAGATTCTTTTAATAGAGAGTTCATTTCACAAATTTCATCAAATATCAAGTAAGAAGTAACATAAAATGTTCTTGAAACTCTTAATGTAAGCTCATAAAAGTGCTCTGAGAATTTAACTAATTCTATAACAATTTTCTAATCAAGTTTAGTAGGAAAACCATCACCAGATTCAAGATTACTTCTCAAAAGCTTTTTCAAATTTCTGAGCAGTACTTAACATCAAGTATATAGATTTCTGTCTAGTGCTGACATCTAGGCACAACAAACTTTTACTTTCTATATCTTCAACTTCTACACACTCTTTAAATTTTTGCAATCTAGATGCAGACTGTCTCATATATCTCATTGCCACTCGAACATGTTGAATAGATGGATTTAAATCTCTCAAACCCTTAGTCACAATCAAATTCACAATATGTGCCACACATATCATATGCATGTATTTACCATTTAAAATGACTCCAGGCCGATTTTCAAAATTCTTTTGCAATGTGAAAATAGCTACATCATTATTGCTTGCATTATCAACGGTGATAAGGAAGAACTTATTAATCCCCTAAGAAAGTTAGCATTTCTCAATCAACTTTGGAATTGCATCACTTTTATGACTTGCAATTTCACAGAAACTCAAGATTTTTTTGTGTACACTACAAGAAATATGAGATAATATGACGAAAAATATCGTCATATAAACTTATTTTTTCGTCACAAATTGTATTTGGTGACGAAAATTGAGCGTCATAAAGATCGTCACTGTAGCCCCGTCATAAAAGGTATACATGACGATTTTTGCAATATATCACTATAAAATTAACCTTTGGTCACGCTAATAATCATTGTCACGATTTATATCATTTATTGTGACGCCTACATCGTCACGTCAACGATAAAAATTTTGTCATCTATATTGTTTATTTGTCACAAAAAAATATCTTTTTAATGACGAAAACATGTTTTGTCATCATAACATTAAATTTTAGTGAAGAAAATGATCGCATTGCCAAATTCATCAAATTCTAATGACGAATTTTGGCGTCGCGATTGTATTTATAATTTCATCATATATTACAAGCTTGTCATTAAAGAGGTGATTTAACGTTACGAAATACTACGTGTCATTTAATGTGTATTTATAATGACAAAATAATGTGTCACCAATAATTACGATTCAACGACGAGATACGTGTTGTCATCAAAAGAATATGCAACGTGATGATTTTGTTCGTCATGGAAATAATCGTAATATATGATAAAACTTATTAGCGTCGCTAATTGCGTCGAACTAATAATGAAATCGTCCGTCATAAAAATGAATATGTGGCGACAAAATCTATCGTCGCATAATAAATTTATACAGTGACAAGTTTTGAATATATTTGTGACGATACAAGTCATCATTATAGTGTATTTTTAATGACAAAATGGATACTGTCAAAGAATAGATTTTTCTGGTGACGAGTAAATTTATTGTAATAAATGAGTGTTTTAATTACGAAATAATTCATTGTCACTAATTGATAGCTTTCTTACATGACAACATAATTGTCATGAAAATAACTATTATATGTAATGTAATTGGCACTTTTTTTTTGTACATATATAATGATTTAAATATTAATTTGTAAAATATTCTATCAATACATTATTAATACTACAGAGTGCAAGTTTAAATGCAGTTAAGCATGAAAAATAAAATTAATCATGTTTGATCAAGTAGAATACGATTATTTATCAATATAAGAGAAATGATAAGATATCCATATTTCAAATGGACAATAAACTACTTGAACAATGTTGGAGAAAAAAACATTAAATATCCAAACCAAACGAAAAGAGTACTTAGATTAATTCTATCGGCTTAGAGATTATTCCCATTTGCAGCCATGAATGCCATAAGCTTTTCATGAATACAAGCACCTTGCTGACTGAGCTGGTTTTTCAAATCACCCACTTGTGACTTAAGCCCACTCACTTGTGATTCTGATTCTTGCAACTTCTCTTGTGTCTCTTGAAATTTATTTTGCAGTTGTCGAGTACTTGAGTCATATGATATGGTGCGTCTACTTGGAGGTTTTGGGCCATAGCTAAGGCCCTTTATATAACCAAATCCATGGCCAAGCACCTCAAGAACTATTTCATCGACACTCTTCTCAATTCCTTCCTCTATATATTGGTCTCGCTTTGATATCATCAACTCCTATTTGAATGTTGGACATACGAATATACAATTAATATCATGACACAAGCTAAGATGTACAATAAAAATGTGTATGTGAATGATTACCCAATTCTCTTGAACCTCAACTCTTGACCAACCATCTTTCTCTTTAAAGTGAGTACGTTTATACAATTCAATCATATCACATTCTTCTCCATTCAGCTCTTTCTAAGACTATAAAAAATTGAGAAAATGAAAAAAATTCACAATCCAAAAAGAAAAGAAAATTAAAGAAACATTATCGACTCAAGGTTACTTAAAACATGATATTAATAATAGTAGTTGGACTAATAAGAAACATTATCTACACCTGAACCACATAATAATAGTAGTTGGACTAATAAGAAAGAAAGTTTTCACACGAGCCCATCAATAGTCAGTAGCCAATATCAATACCACTTAAAACATGTATTAATATCATTCTAAAAAAAAACATGTATTAATAATAATATATATGAAAAATGGGAAAGGTAACAAACTTAGACTTTTATTTCAAATATAAATATCTAGGAAATCTCATTAACTTGGTCAATAAGGTAACAATACAACTACTTTATATATAAGATGAGCATGACCATGAAACAGAAAACTATAGCAATATTAGGAACAGTGCAACTATATAAGTAATTTAAAAATAAAAAAAAAGAATCAGAAACATTTATGAGCAATATTCTTCTCAACAGAATTTCCTAATATAAATATTTGGTTCAAAAAAACTACACCATAGCTTCTTGTAACAAGCCCATCAACAGAAAAGATATAAACCAGCGAAATAGTTCTAACTAGAATTATCACCTTATGTTAACACTTAACCACAAGTATTAGAATGGGGAAAAGTTGTCATTATCGAGAGATTTCTTGCTTTTGAAAATAAATTCACTGCGATAAATATAGCAAGTAACAAAAAATTGAAAAAGTAACTAATGTGTACCTATGATTTCATTCTCTTCAGATGTTGGATCTTCAATATTCTCAGGGTGTGACTGAACTTCCGGACTTTGACTAGCTGGAATTTCAGAATTTTGTGGCATGTTGTCACTCTCATTGGTGTGATTTGTTGTAGTGGTCTCACCCCTTTCGAAGGATCCATTTTGCATTTCAGTTCTTACCAATGCCTCATTCGCAACCACATTTGTTCTATCAAAAATTCTTCTGATATTTCTAAGACGTGTCGAATTAAATGAAACATACTATATCTATATGACACTTTGTTGAGACTTGTTGGGGATTGTTTTCAATTTCAGTTTGCGAGCTCCCGGAGCCATTTCTAAGAATCTACATGAAAACAGTTAATCAAATTATTAAAGAGCTCATATTGTCGTAAGAACAATCTTGATAAAACAAGAAAACAAGTATCATGAACTGTTGTGACAGTTATTTCATTCAGAAATATGCCTACCATTCCATTACAAAAAAACGCATTTTCAATTAACATATATATTACCTCTAGCATGGGGTGTCAGTTCACACAAAAATTACAACACAACCAAGATAACCTTTTACTAATCTAGTTTAGTTTACAGTACACCCAAAAGGAACAAAAATCAAGTATTGCAACAGATCAATCTAAGATCTAAAATATATCCCATATCGCGGAAAAGAAAGACTCGTCGAAAGCTATGGATTGGAAAAGTATTGAAGAGTCGATAAATCGATTCTAGTGATGGGGCAATCAATCTAAAAAACGGCTCCCAAAAAAGATAAGGCAAATTCCAGATTATTATTTCCTTCCTCGAAGATCTCTGCCGTCTGCAATTCTCGTTTATGAAACATGGATAGCTGCTGGAATTGGCACCGGCATGCTCATCCTTTATTCATCTAATGTATATGCAGTTAAAACTTTATGAATGCTATTTATTTCTTTTGTTGCTCATACAGAGGATGGAATCATCGTGGAGTCTGAGAAATGAAAAGCTTGATAGTTTCACAATAACTTCTTGGTTCTACTCAATGGAGAGTTTTGAATCCTTAAAACTGGTGAGCTATGTCGTATGGTGGTGCTTTTTGTGGTTCAACTTATATAACCTTGATTCTGTGAAGGTGGTGCAAAAATTCCCCAAAGCACTGACACTCTGATTCCTAATCGAAGTTTCTTACTAATCATGTGACATAGAACTTATTTCTTCTTGCATCTTTTCCCAGTTCGTTCATTTTTTCTTTCTTTTGTTTTTTTTCTTCTACTTGTTGCTTTGGCAACGTATTAGCCTCTGAAAACTAAACATCTAACCACTGAAATTCTTATCACCGGTAGAATTCTATTCCAGATGAAATACTATTGCGAACTTGTGTTATATGCACGAGTTTACTAAAAAAATCCCATATCAACATGACCAACCACTTTAATTAAAGACATACACGCACAAGTACATAACATGTGCATACAGAGTTAAGTGATTTTCATTCAAACCCCAACAGAATATGCACAATAACATCATGTTTTTGATGTAACAGATTAGACCAGATGCATTATACCAAATAGAATTTCATCTCTCATATATACACACATGTACAAATTCCCAGGTTTCATATTAATAAAAAGAGATAATTACATTTAACCACCCCAACTTTATCGCTTTTTATACTTCACCCCCTAAACTTTCATTTGCGACACTTTGCACCCTGAACTATGAAAATTACTACACTTCGCCCCTTATGGACAATATTGCCCCTAGGTTTTATCTTTTTAAAACAATAGTTCAAGTTATCCCCTTAAACTCTAATTTGTGACAATCTACTACATAATAATAAATTTATTGCCTTAATCATTAAACATGAAAATTTTACTCCATAATCAATTTTGTTTTTCGGATTTTTCGAGAAACGAGAATTATTATTTTCTGTCACTTGTTTTGTTCGTGGCATTGTTACACCTACTTAGATCCAGTCTCTATTCAGAGGTTTTAAATGGATCATGTCAGGTTTCCAGCCTATAAACTTAACAGGACATAATTTAATCAAAATTCTCATTTCAAGTATAAATCCGTATAAAATTAGGTCTATAGACTGAAAATGAACATAGTCCATTACAACCATATCAGGCCCAATATGCTTCCGTAAAATTAATAAATCTCTTAAAATTCATACCTTCTTTGACCGAAACAGCACCGGGTTAAATGGTTCGCAACACCACCATCGGAAAATTACGCCCCAGGATCGTTTGACAAAAAGCGGCTCCTCACTTTGTTTAACCTCACCCTCAGGGAAGATGATCTGCAAGTTATCCGACTCCTTCAGAAACTGTTCAGCACAGCCTTGGTTCGTTTCCTACTCCAGGCGTATAAGTAATTCTTAAACGGGATGAATTAATAGTACATTATGAACACATGTTGAAGCAGAAAGCCTCTTTTTATTAAGAACTTATAGAAATATTTATTACATTAGTAATCTCCTTTTGGGAGGAGAATACTGGTTTAGCCTCTCATAGATGAGGCTTTCACTCGAAAACACATAAAAGTTTAAAAACTAAAACACTCAAAATATTACAAATTTTCTCTCTCAGACTTTATTATAAGAAAACTAAGGGAAATGTTCGATGTCCTCAGCTTTCTTCAAATCCTGCATTTTATAGAGGTAAGTCCGGACTTCAAAGGCGGACTTTAAATCTTCTTTGATATATATACGACGTCCGCTTACGTCATATCCCACATTATTGCCTCGCCAGCTGGTTTTCTTTTTCTCCCGCGTGACTCAGCCCATGTGATGTTTGTCGGGGAATCTTTTAAAAATTTGGTTTACGTGGTCCCCGAGGATAACGCGTCTTGTGAGCTGGGCCCTTATCCTTTCCAGCTGCATGATCTTGTCGGTCGGGTTTGGGTCGGAATCCTTTCCCAAACTCGGGTTCCTTCTGTTCGGGGCATGCTTGACAGATCCGATCGATCCAACGGCCAACATGCGCCATGTTACAGAATTTCCGGTAAGTTTCTTTGCTTGCCGGAATCTTATTTTCCCAGAGAATTCTCCTTTTGGTCTCGAAGAGTTCTTCTGCAAACCCTGTGGTTGATCCAAACATCGTATTCAAAAGGAAAGATCCATTCGCCGAATTCGGAGAACTTGAATGGATATTTGACTTTGTCCATTTCGATTAGACAAACCCAAAGACCCCATGCTCGCCTGGTAGAAGCTTCGTCTTGAAAATGCTCCTACTAACACTCGGTCCTTCTTCCTGAAACCGCTTTAATGTATTTTAAAGCATTTCCATCCGGTCTTCTTAGCTTGATGAAATGAAAAGCTTCATTAAAGCCTTTCTTCGCTGGTTCGGAGCCGCACCGATAAAATACGCTTCCAAAATATCTCCTCTCGGCCAAGTGTGGATTATTGGCCCCGTCTCGTAAATCGCTTCCCCAATCCATTTAGGTAATTTTGAAATTTCTGAATCCTGGTGACACGGTATAGATTGAAGCTAAAGCTCCAAAAGTATACCATTCTTGTACTTCGTTTGGATGACTTCCTGGTTTCATCCAAACTCTGGGATACTTGCCTGAGATATCAACCATTGTTTTCTCTGGGTTAATACCTTGTCTTGTAACTAATTTCTCCCATTGCCTCTGATATACCTGCATAGGAGAAATCTTAATCTCGTCAGTTTGAACCTTAGATTTGCCTGTCTGTGGCCTAAGATTCAACTCTCCCTCTTTTACCCCAGAGGTCTGGGTTGACTTGAAGACTCGGCTTTGTATTCAGCATATAACATTCCAATAGAAATGTATATGGAGAATGGACTAGTGGTCATCTGATTCTGTATCTTTTATTAGCCACTGTGAACTCCATTCCGTCTTGTAATCTTTCCCAAGGTTTATGCTCCTCAAGAAATTCAATTCCCAGTATTAATTGTTCTGGGATTTTTCCTGCAACTCCTGTGATAGTAAGCTCAATTTCTCCTATCTTCAGGCTTCCTTGGTACCTTCCAACGATTGGTTGTTGGAGATAATATAGAACATCACAAGGAAAAATGTTATCCTTTTGAGTGATGTCGAATATTACTTCAACCTCTCGTCATCCTTCTGGACATTTCAGCTCTCCCTTGTTTTAAAAACATCGGGGATGCGTTGAACTCGTACTTGGTCTCCTTTCTTCCCAACGGCTGCTACTCACCATTCTCGTCTTGCCGAAAGACATCCTTCTGTGCTCAACTCGAGACTCCGACTTTTGTTGAAGATGGTTGATCTTGAATTATCATATCAATCTCCTTAATAGTTGGAGATTCAATGATTTCTCGTAACACCACCCTGGCAAAGTCCTCAAAGATTCTTGGGACTTCAATAAATTCCTTTCTCAAGAATACTTGAATGATGGGTATTCGAGAGAGCATAGGAAATCTTGTATGTGATCGAGTAAGGCCTATTTCCTTCTTTCATCAAATCGACTCTTTTAAAATCTTGATGAAGGGTTAGGACTCTACTGAAGTCTCGATCTCCCAAATTGTATGCAATTCTAGGATAGACATTAAATGCCAATTTTCCCGCATACAAATTTCAGAACCGCTCCAAGGCATGAATCCTTGAGATGCGAGATTCGCTTGTCAAAGATAGCAAGATTAAGAGGCGAATCTATTCCTTCTTTGAATGTTGCTTTAATAATTACTCTTATGGCTCCAATATGAATCCATGAGAGTGTATTTGCAACTTCTCTTTTAACTTTGCTTTTGATCTCTTGTATTTCTCTAATAGGGACCAATGCATCTCGATCGTGTTCTTGGTAAACTCCATCGAATAGCAAATTCTCTGGTTGTTACCCTGTGGATAATTTGGTGTTTTTACATTCTGAAACCCAATTTTATCCAATGCTTTTTCCATAGCTCCAATTGTAAATCCATCATAGACTTGAAGCTTTGGATCTTCCTTCATGATTCTCATGAGAGTTTTATGAGAAACCGTCGTGTGAGAGAGGAATCGACATATCCTCCCGATCGTTTCTTTCAAGAATTTCTTCTTCACTGATTCGATTCGAGCCGAGTCACTTCCATCATCGAATAGATCTCTTCTTCATAGATGCTTTCATCCGAGGAATATCCTCAAATTGATACACCCGTATTAAATCCTAATAATAGAGACTTCTTCGATTTCGGTGTGGCCTCGAACTGCCGACTCCTCGTTTTTTATTATGCAGGCAATCCGTTGAGATATGCCCTCTTGCTCCGCATGTCCAAAGCAATTACGATCTTTGAAACTTTCATTAGCTCTAGTGTGAGCACGCCCGAAAGTTCTTCTCCCGGATTTATCTTTGGTACTTGCTTGATTAGAACCTCGATGATGAGGCTCTACTCACCTTGCTTCTTGGTCTTTGTCCCGATTTATAGCTTCGGGCTTTTTGTTTTGACTAGAACCTTCTAGGTCTCCATGAAGACCGCTTTTTTGTTGTTGCTTCCTCGGCGGTATGGATGGCTTCTCTCCTTCTTCTTGTGCCGCCTTGGTTGACCTCCCACAACTATTGGGATATCATTATCCACGCAACATAGAGGAACCGCTTTGTTAATTCCTCTTAATCTCTTGTAATTCTGTGCAAAAGTCGCTTGATAGCACCATTCGAGATAACTTGGCCTTTAGGAAAGACATTTTTAAAGCCCACGCTCTACTTGACTCCACCCTTGTATTCCCGATAAGCATTTCTCTCCGGGGACTCGGGATCTTGGCAAAGAATAGTCATGCGACTTCTTTTTCTTCAATCTTGGATTTCCACCGTATTCGGTGAACAACTTGATATATTCGTCAATATGACAAATATCCAAAGAACTTCAGGCTATAGAGGGCTTGTTTATATTTCTTTCTTTTTTCATCCTCTAATCCTCGAAATAACCCGTGCCGATGAACTTGTATTTTGAATAGTTTGGCCATACCATCGACAATTCCTTTAAGTGATTCCCCGATGTGACCGAACTTTTCGTACTAGCATCGGTCATATCCTGCAATCTTCACCGATCCTTAAAGACTCATTTCAAGGAGTAAAATGAATGAATCCTTTGTAAGATCGAGGGTTCTCTTTGAAATCCTCATAGTCAAGCCCATTCATCAATGAGAACTTCTCTATTTTTAAAATGGGATGTCCAGATTTAACATCAACCCATATGGATGTATTGGGTCGAGATGCGATCTTCCATAAGGCGTCGATAAACATTCGGCCTTCCTAGGTTGTGCAGTTCCCGAAAGAGGTTTCGACCTCCCTCGTTCTCGAAAGTGGATCACTCCCGGTCGTGAAATCCCGAAATATGGCATCCTCTCATCCCGAGCTCCATGATGTGAACCCGCATTTCTTCGACGTTAGGATTAACTGGTGGCGGTGGTGGAGGAATTGGTCTACCTTGTGGGTCATAGGTAACCAAAGCTGATTCCTCACTTGCGTTCATCTTTAAATCTACAATACCTAATCCCGCGAAGGATTCTGCCAGGTCATGTAGATCTTTAAGATTCATCTTTTCAATATCCATCTTTTTTAATTTTTAATGGATTTTCCTTTGATTAGGGCAATGAGCTTTTCCTCATCTGTCATCTTTCGTATAACTTCGGTTGGTTTCCCTTTTTGGTGTAAATAGGGTACCGTCCCAAAATCAATACATTTCCTTCCTCCGGATGAACTCGGCCTATCCTCCAGGTTCTTGACTCGTTTCTGAATATCATGAAGGAGTTCAAGAGTTTCCTTATGATATTTCACCATCGTCTCCATCAGTTCTCGATCGATGAACTTGTCTTTGGTAGATGAATATGGCGGTTGCCATAATTTTGCACCGTCTTCTCGATTTCTCTAAGATCTTCGGAGATCTTAGATTTGTCTGAAGTATCTCGTTCACTCGGTACTCCATCGGGAATCATTGTTCGATGGGAATTTTCATGAACCGTTTCTTGAAGGTTCATTAAGTGAACATATAGGGTCTGGTTAAGCATCCGAATCGCTTATAATATTCTCGCTCGCATTTTGCATTGCCTTAAGGTTTCCCCGTCGGCTCCTGCCTGCTCCTTTTCTTCATGTTGGTATTCCCAATATGAAACCTGGTCAAGGTGTTCTTGTGCGTACATCGTCAATATTTGACGATATTTCCTGTAAGGGGTACATCTCGGACATTGGTCCGGATCCATAATCTCGGAGTAATTTCTCCTCACCAATTGTTAATTACATAAATATAATAAATTTAACTAAAAGTTCTTAATAAACCTAGGCTCTGATACCATTTTCAAGGATCGTAAGACCATGAGGAGTAGAATTGAAAATTGCAATGAAATTTATAGATTAGATGGTAAAGTGCAACAACTTCAAAGTTTAGGGGGTAAACTGAAAACCAACTTTAATGAAACTAGGGGTAAATCTGGAAATTTAGGCAAAGTGCAAAATTTCGTAAAGTTGAGGGGGCAAAGTATAGCATTTCAAAGTTTAGGTGGCAAAGTGTAAAAACCTGAATAGTTTGGGGTGTTAACTGTAATTATCTCTAATAAAAATATATATCTAAAGCAACACATAACACAATAATCTCAATCAAGCAGCCTACATGTTACACTTATTCGAGCATCCATAAGAGTCATAACCCAATTTAAATTGGTAATCGGTGAAGAAAGGCGACATTACATGTACTAAGTAAAGACTGCAGAACACACGAAAAGAGATGGCATTGATATATTTGCTATATTGTTAACCTAATCATTGATATATATTACTGTGAGTAAAAGGGGAGAGATGGAGAGATATACGATACTATAAATCGTGTATTCTCTACCTTAATTAGATAAGTATATACCATAATTAGATTTACAACCAGCGCCATAATGAAAAAAATATGCGCCAAATTTTTTGGCTGTCAATTTTTTTCTTACTTATTAGTTTATCAATTCATTTACTATTTATAAACATTATCATTAATTAAAAAGTATTATGGCATTAACATTAACCATTATCCAAAACTAAATTTATATTTTTAATTGAAACTGGTGTTGACGTGCGTTTTGGTCAACAAGCAAAAATATGTAAAAGGTTTGACACGTAGAAATGTAAACGTGCGTAACGTGTGTTTATTTCTGGCTAATTCTGCCTTTTTTGTATAATGCCGAGCCGAACTACTGGGGTCGGTCTTTCTTACAATCTTTTATTTTGTTTTTTTCCTCTCCCTCTTCCTTTTTCTCTCTATCAGCCTTTTTATACCCCTTCGAGTAAGTGGGTTTACAATAGTCATCATTTCACTAACTATTCATTAATTAGTAAAATAATTAAAGAAAGACACATGTCCCTCTCTAACTGTGCATGTCAGTCAAATCTTGCCACTTGTCGACTTCTCTTTATAACTTTCTGACATGTGGCGGTTTCGGATATCAATAAAGTGTTAAGTATGGGCAAGTGATTACTTCTATGAATCTGTCGCGCATGTGTTTCCCGCCGACATTTGGGCTCGGGGATCGGGGCTTGGCGGCCGTGTTGCGGTTGGGCTCGGTAATGGGCGAGCCTAGTTCGTGATGTGTTTGTCGCGCACCATTGCTGACGTCACTCGCAGATCGCTTACTAGGATGTGCGTTGACTTGGATTAATTTCTTCCAGCTCGGCTCGGGTATCATCAAAGGCCCCCAAGTTTGATTCCGAGAGAAGAATTTCTGAAATCGGAGTTAAACTTTAATGCTAATGATGAACATTTAATGGGGAAACGTATTTCTCAAAGGTTTTGCTCTGTCCTGGCATCTGTCGCGTAGTGATTAATACTTGAAACGGCGCATTTAATTGGGTTGCCATAATGCGGACACGTGGCATCTTGTGGTTGGACCAATCTTGCGCAGAAAATGTCAATGTCGGTTAAATCGGCGGGCATGGGGACGCGACGTTTTCTGACATGTTTGACGGCTTTTGAGTTTTTTAAAAGACGTGTCTTTTCGAATAAACGTCTCGTTTATCGAGGAATCCCTTCTATAAATACCTTCGTTTCCCCTCATTATTCACTTTCGCAACCATTAACCTTTGAGCTAAAGCAACTAGAACCGAGCGGAAATTTCGGTCGGCTTTCCAAGTTCGAGACTTGAACTTAGGTATTTTTTTCAAATACTCTCCCTTTACCTATAAATGTCTTCTTTTGAGGATAGTAGGAGTCGTAGTTATAGTGTAGAGGTTGAAATCGAAGATCCTCCCTCTGAACCTTCTGTTTATTTCTCACCAGCACGGCCATCTCTGCCTCATAGTCC
Source organism: Rehmannia glutinosa (assembly GCA_016081115.2). NCBI lineage: Eukaryota > Viridiplantae > Streptophyta > Magnoliopsida > Lamiales > Orobanchaceae > Rehmannia > Rehmannia glutinosa. The sequence continues at coordinate 9,583,159 of CM071935.1, forward strand.
GAGCATCATTCAGATATCTTCTCCAGACTCTTCTCGAGGTGGAACGTCTTTAGAGCGGACGCATACTATTTTCGATCCGACGCCAAATGGATTTTGAGAAGGAACGATTGTATCGGCCGGATCGGTACAAGAGAGTTCTGGTGAAGAATCGCCAAGTGTTGATTTTAGACAGTACCAGCCAGAAGAAGAAAATATGGACCCATCGGAGCCGGAGCGTGATAACGTGGAGCGGGTAGATGAACCATCCGGTGATTCGAGGACGGAGAGGCCACTAGGGCCCATAGGCCACCGTAATGGCGACGGCCGGAAAGGAGGAGGCCCTCGTCTTCGTGTCGAGCCTCGGTGGACACCGAGTGATATAAACGATATCCTGAGCATGTTGATGATTCGGGAGGTGGATGAGTTCCGGCGAAGGTACCGTATTCCGAGTGGTATCAATGTTTGGGTACCGGACGGCACGGAAGTTCCCCAGTACCCACCACCGGGGTTTGCATTCTTTGTATTTGCCACCTTCTATACGGTTTGAGATTTCCACTGCCGGCTTTCCTTACGTGGTGGTTTTGCAAGTGGGGCATGCATCCGGCCCAGGTGCACCCGATTTCTTGGGGCAGGATCATCGGCCTCCTGGTGATGTTTCACCTGGAAAAGTATCCTCGCCCCAAATTTAAGGAGATGAACGAGCTCTTTGTATGGCGAGCGACTCCTTCATCTCGGGGCCAGCCGTCCGGGTGGTATTATGTCTGAACCATCGGGGGGTATCGGACGGTTTAGTGGAAGGTCTCCCTTCTTCTCTGAAGGAGTGGAAGGATAAATGGCTCTGGGTGAGCGGTGAGTGGCAAGCTCGCGTGGGAGATGGAGAAAGGGAGACCGTTCTTCATCCCCCATCAAATTTTGTTTTTGGTTCTGATAAGTCTTATTTTTTCCTTTCTCTGTTTTTCTTTTTCTTTGTTTCCTTTTGTAATTGTCTTTTCTTTTCACCTTTATAGGGAACCCGTCAAAGGGCCTCTGTCGGCCACCTTTATTCGAAGGTGGAAAACATCCGGCTCGGGGCATAATGGATAGGCGGATTGATAGGTTGGCTCACGAGGCCAACTTAGCCGCAATGGTTTGAGGCTGCTCGCCCGCCCGACCCGAGGCCGAGGGGCAGCTCGGGACGAGGTGGGCGAGCGGGAGGTAGAGGTTGAGAGAGAGCCTCAAGAACCCTCCCGTGTAATGAAGAAGTACGGCCTCATTCTCCGGGGAGCGGCCGGTGAGGACAGAGCGAGCTGCGCGCCTCTCTGCGATGATTAGTCCTGTGGCGGATCATCCGCGCCCGTAGGGCAAACGCAACTCCCGCCGCCGAGTGCGCGGCCGCCGCTTCGAGTAAACATTGTCTTTTTCACACTTCCTTTTGGAATGTCATTTTGTTTTCTTTTAATCTTCTAACTGTGGTTGTTTTGTGTAGGGCGCGGCTTGGATTTGCGTGCACGTCTTCGCAGCGTGAGGAACACGGTCGCGCCGCGAACTCGGGCGGCTGCCGATCAACCTACGGATGTGGAGGTGGCTCGGAGAGGATATCCGGGCGTAAACGCGTCCTGGCGATGGAGTGCCGGGCGGTGCGGCCTTCTCTTCAAAGGAGAAGAGGAGGAATTGTGATGGAGGAGCCGGGCGATCAAGGGGTTGGTCAAACAGCGTCGGAGCATCCTGAACAGGCCCCGGAAGGGGGAGGTCCGCGATCTTTCTCGGATGACCTCGGCCGGGAAGGTCACTTCATCCCTCCAAGTCAGGTGAGAGATGATTATTGCGAGGGGATGATTGGACTACGCCCTCGGTGGTTTGTGGAATTTGTCCGATGCACCACGCGACGAGGAAGCGATCGGCAGCTTTACCGGGCGGGTCGGGCGCGATGAGTGTCCGGCTCGTGCCGGACAAACGGTATCGAGCAATGCGCTCGGAGATCGCTTTGAAGAACAAATTGATGCGCCATGGGGATGTCGGGCGGATGATTGGGCTTTTATGGCATGCAATCGGGGAACTCGTGAGCTGGAGAAAAAATATGCCGATCTGGAAAGGCGGCACGGGGACCTGCAGGAGGCCTATGCTACCCTTCAAGGGGTACAAGAATCGTTCAAGACTCAGCGGATGAGGCTACGGCTCGAGCCAACTACGAGAAAGAAATCTGCTGCGGGGCCGAGCGGAGCGAGATCTGGCCGCAGTGTGAAGAAGAGCTTAGGGCTAAGGTCGCCGAGATGGAACGTGCTGCCACTGCCCGGGCCGAGGAAATGGAGAGGCGTCTAGCCGATGTGCGCAGGGAGGCTGAAGAAACTGCCCGTCGGCAAACTGAGGAAATTCGTAGAGAGGCCGTTGAAGCTTACAAAGACTCCGAGGAGTATGCCTTCTTGTTAACTGTGTGGCACGCGACCACCTCCGAGAAATTCTCGATTTAGTTAAGGGGCGGGCGTCTTGTTGCTCGGCTTGAGGAAGATCTGGCCCTCCTGGAGGCTGATCTCGATGCCCTTCGGCCGAACTTTGCCGAGGCTCCTAACGCGCAGGGCTCTCCTCCTCCGGACGCGGAAGAAGTCGCCTCTAGCGGTGCCGTCGAAATTCCGCCCCCTGCTCAGTCTTGACGTTTGTCTCTTTTCATTTTCATGCTTTCATATGTACCCATAGGTAGGTAATTTGGCTTTGTGCCTCAAGATGTAATGGGCTCCGGCCTCCCTTATGTAAATACTTTCGAAGTAGAAATGAACTGTTATTTTCCTCACCTGTGTATGTGTTTCAAGCTTTTTGCATATGCTTGACTCTTTTCCTTTTTGTAAGATTGTTGCCTGTCTTCTTTTTCCTTTTGTATTCCCAAGAACGGGGCTCGGTTCCCAGTGCTTATGAATAAGGGGCTTTACTTGCTTTAATTGATTCTCGTACTAGGTATATGAACCTGCTCTTTATTTTGTTTTTGGTACTTGGTGTATAAACCAAGTTTTCCTTTTGCGCCTGGTGCGTAACCAAGTTTTTGATTTGTGCTCGGTGCGTAACCAAGTCTTGGTATTGTGCTCGGTGCGTAACCAAGTCTTTATTTTGTGCTCGGTGCGTGGCCAAGTCTTTATTTTGTGCTCGGTGCGTGGCCAAGTCTTTATTTTGTGCTCGGTGCGTGGCCAAGTCTTTATTTTGTGCTCGGTGCGTAACCAAGTCTTTATTTTATGCTCGGTGCGTAACCAAGTCTTTATTTTGTGCTCGGTGCGTAACCAAGTCTTTATTTTGTGATGTACCTGAGGTGACGTTTTGCCCTTCAGCTTAAGCCGAGGCGATTTTTTGCTGTCCTCGGCACATAGCCGAGGTGAGTAAAAAACTTCATTTCTCTTTAGAGAGCTCACGAAATACCAGATGAAAGGATAATTCTTTGGAATCTTATCTGGATCATAGACCGAGATCTTTATTGATAATACCGTTTCAGGTATGCTACATTCCACGGATGCATAAATTTTTCTCCACTCAAATATTCTAGCTGGTACGCCCCTCCAGACAAGACGTGGCTGACCCGAAATGGGCCCTCCCAGGTTGGCTTCAATGGGCTGGGTTGAATGCCCGTTATCTTTTTCAATACAAGATCGCCGACCGAAATCTTCTTTCCTTTACTTTGAATTGTAGTACCTTTCACTCCTTTGTTTATACACTTTGCATTTTCATCTCAAGATTTGCACCGTTTTTCTTCGAGCAGGTCTCTAGCTCGGCTCGGAGCGCGGCTTCATTACTGATCTTCTTCAAAATTTGCAATTACGAAGGTAGGGCTCCAATCTCAACAGGGAATCACCGCCTCGGCTCCATAAGCTAAAGAAAAAGGTGTCTCTCCAGGTGGCCGCTCGATGTGTGGTTCAGATGACCATAGTACACCGGTAGTTCCTCCGGCCAATTACCTTTAGACTCCTCCAATCTCGCCTTCAAGGTATACTTAAGTATTTTATTTACGGCCTCAACTTGTCCGTTCGATCGGGATGGTATGGAGTTGAGAAATAGTTTTTATGCGGAAACCTTCACAAAATTTCAAAACCTTCGGTTATCGAATCGCTTTTCCCATTATCTCGTAACAATCGAATGTGGTATCCGAATCTCTGATAATGGATTTCCATCGAAGCTCACAACCTTTTCTTCATCTATTTTTGCGGAGGCTCCGCCGACCCATTTTGTGAAATAATCCACCGCCACAATGGCATACTTGGCGCCCTTTTGCCGGTGGGGAGTGGTCCGATGAGGTCCATTCCCCATTTGGCAAATGGCCATGGGCTAAATATGGAAGTAAGTTGTTCGAGGATGATATCGACTGTGGTGCAAATCTTTGGCATCTCTCGCATCTTTTGACGAGGTCGGTCGCATCTTTCCTCGGGATGGGCGATAATACCCTTGCCGTATCAATTTATAGGCCAACGTTTGGCCCCAGCGTGGTTGCCACATATTCCCTCATGAACCTCTCGAGTGCATAATGCATCTGTCTCGGAAAGGCGTAGGAGTGGGACGGAGTATCCTCGTTTGTATAGGATCTTTGTCTACTAGTGTAAACCGAGCCGCTTGAGTTCGTAGTGTTACGCTTGACTTTGTTTTCGAGTTGAACTCCTTTCTCTAAATACGAACGATTAGGGTCATCCAAGTCATTCGGTGGTTTTGATTGCATATATTTTCTTTGCACCAAGTGACGGGGAAGACAGGTTGTGTGACAATGACATCCGTGATGGCATCCGTCCCTGGATCGAGCCGAGCCGCTAAGGCATCTCGCTTGCATGTTCTCGGCTCGGGGCACATGTAAGACTTTTGTCTTAAAGTGTGATAATCTCTTTTTGACCAAATCCAAATATTGTGCAATTTTTTGCTCTTTAAGCCGTATTCGCCGTTGATTTGATGAGCGACCAACGAGAATCGATGTGTACCAATAGTTGTTTTAGGCCCATAGAGGTCGCCATGCCATGTCTAAGCTTTGCCAGAGTGCCTCATACTCGGCCGTTGTTCGTTGCGGGAATCGAAATCGTGCGGCGGCGTGCATTTTTCCTTTGGATCGATTATCACGATTCCGCCCCTGCTCGGCTGCGGTGGAAGAGCCGTCAACGAACAATTTCCATTCTTGGTCTTCCATAACTTCCAATCGTATGGAAGGTGTGAATTCGCCACAAAATCGGCTAAAGCACATCGTCTTTTATTGCGGTCGTGGTTCGTATATAATGTCAAATTGATGAGTTCGACGCCCACTTAATCATCCGACCAGAAGTATCAGTCGGTGTAATACTTGTTTGATGGGTAGTTCGTCAATACTATAATCTTGTGTTCTAGGAAATATGGACGGAGTTTCCGTGCGCGGTGATTAATGAATAAGCCAACTTTTCCATTGGTGGGTACGGAGCCGGCGTCATGTAATGCTTGACTAGTGTAATAAATGGATGTTGAATAGAGCCATCTAGCCTGATTAACACCGAGCTGATGGCGTATTCGGATACCACCAAGTACAAATACAAGTCCTCCCCTTGGGTCGGTTTTTGCAATATAGGGATTGAAGAGAGGTGCTGTTTGAGGGATTCAAAGGCAATCTGTGCTTGCTCGGTCCACTCGAAATTTTTGCTTTTCTTTATAATTTCAAAGAAAGGCTTGCATTTGTCGTGGATCGTGAAACAAATCGGTTAGGGGCGACAATCGGCTGTTAGGCTTTGTACCTTTTTTACGGAGTTCGGGGGTTCTAGATCAATTATGGCTTTTATTTTATCTGGGTTAGCTTCTATTCCCCTCTGGCTGACCATATACCCCAAAAATTTGCCCGAACCGACCCCAAACGTACACTTTCTCGGGTTCAACGTCATCTTGTACTCTCTCAAAACAGCAAACATTTTATTAAGATCGTTTAGATGATCGGATATGTACAGTAACTTCACCAACATGTCATCTACATAGACTTCCATAGTGTGACCTATCATTTTCTCAAACATCTTATTTACTAACCTTTGATAGGTCGCACCAGCATTCTTCAATCCAAAGGGCATCATCTTGTAACAGTGAATTCCTCGAGCAGAGAAGAATGATGTATTTTCTTCATCTTCTGGGTACATCCGTATTTGATTGTAACCCGAGTATGCATCCATAAAGCTCATCAGCTCGTGTCCCGCCGTGGCATCCACCATGTAATCAATATTTGGCAATGGATAACTGTCCTTAGGGCATGCTTTGTTGAGGTCGGTAAAATCCACGCACGGCGCCATCGCCATTGCTTTTCTTTACCAAAACAGGATTGGCGACCCATCGGGGATAGAGGGCTTCCCGGATGAATTGATTGTCTAGTAGCTTGTTAACCTCGGTCTCGAGTGCTGCCTGTCTATCAGGGCCGAGTTTGCGCCTTTTTTGGATAACTGGGCGGAACGTTAGATCAATATTAAGGCGATGGCACGCGTACTTAGGGTCAATTCCGGGCATGTCTACATGAGTCCATGTGAAGACGTCAAGATTATTTCCCAAAAACTCGATCAACTCGGTTCGATATGGTTCTGGGAGATCATGACCAATACGTAGTTGGCGCTCCTCGCTTGGCCTTCCGACATTGATTGTATCAACTTGTTCTACTGGTTCCGCCCGTTTTCTTTTCTTGCTTTGCCCCTCCTTGATCTGCAGGAGCAATTCATCTTCAGCGGCCGGCTCGCCCTCAACTTCCGGCTCGCCTTCTTCCATTATTGGCTCCTTCCCGGGCCGACGACCTGGATTATCCTCCTGAACAATCACCACTTTTCGCTCGGACTCCTCCTTGGGCACGGGATCGTCCTGTGTGGTTCCACTAGTTTGTCCTTGTTCCGCCACATTAATCTCTACTGGTCGGAGTTTAAGAGAGCATTCTCGTGATTCCCTTTAATTCCCTTTATGTATAGCTTCGCCATTAGATGTCGGGAATTTTATACAAAAGTGATATATTGAAACGGCTGCTTTCATATGATAAAGCAATGGCCTCCCAATGATAGCATTGTACTCCGAATCGGCATTGATTATTTTGAATGTTGTCATGACGGTTCGTTTATGCAAACCTTGTCCCATTTGGATGGGCAGATCAACTTCTCCAAGCGGGACTATCCTTCCTCCTCCAAACCCCAGAATGCGATCGTTGCACGGACGGATATAACTATCGTCCACGTTCAATCTTCGAAATGCTCGGACATAAATGACTGACGAATAGCTTCCGGTGTCGATCAAAATTCTGTGAACCGGAATACCCGAAATTGGTGCGTGTAATGACCGAGAGGTCGAATGAGGATGGACCACCTGGTCGGCATCCGCATCCGAACACAAAGTGGCCGGTGGGTTGGCCTTCCTTGATTTCTGCCACCCGAACTTGTCTTTCGGCATTGGTTGCCTGTCTAACATCGGCTTTTCTTTTCCTGTTGGAGCGTCTATCCTCTATTGTGTTAGTGTTGATTCGACTGACACTCGACATCATGATGATCTCCCTCCCCTGGTTTTCAGCCGGGGGTGGCGGCAGGAGAGCTGGATTGATTACGCGCTCCGTATTGGCACCTTGAGCCAGTGACGGCGGGGGCGGTAGCTCATGAACGTACCTTTTGAGACCGTCTTGCCGAACAACACGCATAATTTCCCTAATTAGATCTCGGCACTCATCAGTATCATGACCTATCGATTTATGATAGGCACATAATCGACGCGAATCTAATTTTGACGGCTCAATTTTCAAAGGTCGAGCCGGAGGCAACAAATTCAGACCCTGTACTTCATTCCATATGGTTGATGGAGTGTGGGTCAAAGTACTCCTCAGCGCGGCAACTTCGGCTTTCACCTCTTGGCGAGCCCTAAATCCGGTGGTCGGGTTTTAGAACGGCCGAATCTGACCCTGCCCAATCTGCTTTGGTTCTTTCCTTCCGTCCTTTCTTATGCCCACCTGCCGGTGCTCGGGGCGGTTACTTGCCATGGCTTCTTCCGCACAAATATGGCGTTCCGCGCGGATCAAAAATTCTTGATACGAGGTCGCCCCCGATTCGTGGATGGAGTAATTAAACCATGTTTCGGGGGCCAGTCCAGCCATGGCTGCGATCAAAATGGCGTCATCCGACACCGGTTCCATCTCTCGAACTTGCTTGTTGAACCGAGAAATATAACTTTTCAGGGGCTCGTCCTTCCCTTGTTTGATGTTTACGAGGGAGTCCTTAGGTGCGGCTCGGACTTTGGACGTTAAGAAATGCGTCGTAAAGGCGGAGGCCAGATCCCCCCATGCCTGAATGGATCCCTGTGGTAGGGTCCTAAACCAGCGGTGGGCTCGGTCGCCCAGAGTCAGGGGGAAAGCCCTGCAGAGGATGGCGTCACTTGGGTACAGTTCCATCCATGCTAAGTACTTGTGAACGTGAGTGGTCGGGTCGGTTTCCCGTTGTAGAGACCGACACTGGGGATTTTCAACTTTGGCGGTAATGGGGTCGCCAGAATTCCAGGGAAAATGGCGGCGAACACTGGCCGTTCATTACTTGGGGCGGTCTTCGAGATTGTTCGCCATCCGGACCGCCTTCCAATTCGTTTAGACGACGACGCAGGCGATGTATCTCTACATCCCGTTCCTGCCATAGGCTAGGGCCTTGGATCCGATTGACCCTAAGCTGCTCCCGCTCATCCGAAAACCTGAGTCGGGAACTTATCAATCGAGCTGGGCGAAAAGGATCAACTCGCAGTCGTCCGGCGAACACCGAGTGGGCATGACGATGTCGCGTTGCTCAAAATGACTCCGCTATACGACTTTGCTCCTCCTCATCTTCTCGCCTGCCGCCGCCTTACATCACGACGGACATGTTGTTCATTACCTGAACTGGCTTCTTGGGCTTCGTGATGAGGAAGTTCGGGAATTTGAGGATTAATATTAACATTTAGTTGTGGGTTGAGTGGGTTAGTATTTACAAGGAGTGGAGGAGGTGCTTGAGAGTTTGTGGTAGCGAGAGTTTGTGATATAAGTTGGTTCATTTGTTGTACAAAAGTTGGGTTGGCAATTAACTGAGCAAAAAGAAATAAAGTAGTGCTCCCTGCTTCCGTTTGGAGCATATTTTGGCCATTCGTAGTTTGGCCAGGTTGGTTGTTCAAATGTTGCTCTTCAGTCAAACGGACATTTCTCGACAGTTGACTCATTTTTGTCTATTATGAAAAGGTTAAGCGTTAAACTTTACCTGGTTTTTATTTCACTTGCTTTTTGACTGGAACTCTGACTGGACCAATACGGGCCCTCCTTCTAGCGCCAATTTGTTGACGTACGTTTTGGTCAACAAGCAAAAATATGTAAAAGGTTTGACACGTAGAAATGTAAACGTGCGTAACGTGTGTTTATTTCTGGCTAATTCTGCCTTTTTTTGTATAATGCCGAGCCGGACTATTGGGGTCGGTCTTTCTTACAAACTTTTTTTATCTCCTTTTTCTCCCTCCATTTTTCTGTCTTTATCAGCCTTTTTATACCCCTTCGAGTAAGTGGGTTTACAATAGTCATCTTTTCACTAACTATTCATTAATTAGTAAAATAATTAAAGAAAGACACACGTCCCTCTCTAACTGTGCATGTCAGTCAAATCTTGCCACTTGTCGACTTCTCTTTATAACTTTCTGACATGTGGCAGTTTCTGATACCAATAAAGTGTTAAGTATGGGCAAGTGATTACTTCTATGAATCTGTCGCGCATGCGTTTCCCACCGAAATTTGGGCTCGGGGCTCGGCGGCCGTGTTTGTTGGGCTCGGTAATGGGCAAGCCTAGTTCGTGACGTGTTTGTCGCGCACCATTGCTGACGTCACTCGTAGGTCGCTGACTCGGATGTGTGTTGGACTGATGACTTGGATTAATTTCTTCCAGCTCGGCTCGGGTATCATCAACTGGTAAATAGGAAAACGATAAAATGAATTAAGAAAAATAACATGTATTCTTCATAATCCAAATAATTTCACCATCAAGTCTAATGAGAGCCTGCTTTCTCCGACGCTGGTATATGAAGATAACCCTCTTACTTTATTTGCTTGATTTTTCTTTCGGTCGGACTGCCAAGCATGAGGTTGCAAAGAGTGACGGGAATTTGGGACATTTTTTAGGTTGCAATGAACTTGCAGACCTTGGCAACCGAGCACTGGATGTGATGACACCCGAGCCGAGCTGGAAGAAATTAATCCAAGTCATCAGTCCAACGCACATCCTAGTAAGCGATCTGCGAGTGACGTCAGCAATGGTGCGTGACAAACACGTCACGAACTAGGCTCGCCCATTACCGAGCCCAACCGCAACACGGCCGCCGAGCCTCGAGCCCAAATGTCGGCGGGAAACGCATGCGCGACAGATTCATAGAAGTAATCACTTGCCCATACTTAACACTTTATTGATATCCGAAACCGCCACATGTCGAAAAGTTATAAAGAGAAGTCGACAAGTGGCAAGATTTGACCCGACATGCACGTTAGAGAGGGACATGTGTCTTTCTTTAATTATTTTACTAATTAATGAATAGTTAGTGAAATGATGACTATTGTAAACCCACTTACTCGAAGGGGTATAAAAAGGCTGATAGAGAGAAAAAGGAAGAGTGAGAGGAAAAAAAACAAAATAAAAGATTGTAAGAAAGACCGACCCCAGTAGTTCGGCTCGGCACTATACAAAAAAAGGCAGAATTAGCCAGAAATAAACACATGTTACGCACGTTTACATTTCTACGTGTCAAACCTTTTACATATTTTTGCTTGTTGACCAAAACGCACGTCAACAAATTGGCGCTAGAAGGAGGGCCCGTATTGGTCCAGTCAGAGTTCCAGTCAAAAAGCAAGTGAAATAAAAACCAGGTAAAGTTTAACGCTTAACCTTTTCATAATAGACAAAAATGAGTCAACTGTCGAGAAATGCCCGTTTGACTGAAGAGCAACATTTGAACAACCAACCTGGCCAAACTACGAATGGCCAAAATATGCTCCAAACGGAAGCAGGGAGCACTACTTTATTTCCTTTTGCTCAGTTAATTGCCAACCCAACTTTTGTACAACAAATGAACCAACTTATATCACAAACTCTCGCTACCACAAACTCTCAAGCACCTCCTCCACTCCTTGCAAATACTAACCCACTCAACCCACAACTAAATGTTAACATTAATCCTCAAATTCCCGGACTTCCTCATCACGAAGCCCAAGAAGCCAGTTCAGGTAATGAACAACATGTCCGTCGTGACAGAAGGTGGCAGCGAGAAGATGAGGAGGAGCAAAGTCGTATAGCGGAGTCATTTCCGGAGCCAACGCGACATCGTCATGCCCACTCAGTGTTCGCCGGATGACTGGGAGTTGATCCAGCTCGATCGATAAGTTCCCGACTCGGGTTTTCGGATGAGCGGGCAGCGGCAAATCGGATCAAGGCCCTAGCTATGGCGAGAACGGATGTAGAGATACATCGCCTACATCGTCGTCTAAACGAATTGGAAGGCGGTCCGGATGGCGAACAGTCTCGAAGACCACCCCAAGTAATGAACCAGCCAGTTGTTCCGTCGCCATTTTCCTCGAATTCAGCGACCCCATTACCGCCAAAGTTGAAAATCCCCAGTCGGTCTCTACAATGGGGAAACCGACCTACCACTCACGTTCACAAGTACTTAGCATGGATGGAACTGCATGCGATCCCAAGTGACGCCATCCTCTGCAGGCTTTCCCCCGACTGGGCGGCCGAGCCCACCGGGTTTAGGACCCTACCACGGGGATCCATTCGGCATGGGGGATCGGCCTCCGCCTTTACGACGCATTTCTTAACGTCCAAAGTCCGAGCCGCACCTAAGGACTCCCTCGTAAACATCAAACAAGGGAAGGATGAGCCCCCGAAAAGTTATATTTCTCGGTTCAACAAGCAAGTTCGAGAGATGGAACCGGTGTCGGATGACGCCATTTTGATCGCAGCCATGGCTGGACTGGCCCCCGAAACATGGTTTAATTACTCCATCCACGAATCGGGGGCAACCTCGTATCAAGAATTTCTGATCCGCACGAACGCCATATTTGTGCGGAAGAAGCCATGGCAAGTAATCGCCGCCCGGCAGGCGGGGGGCATAAGAAAGGATGGAAGGAAAGAACCAGCCGTTCTCGGAAAACCCGACCACCGAATTTAGGGCTCGCCAAGAGGCGAAAGCCGAAGTTTCCGCTCTGAGGAGTACTTTGACCCACACTCCATCAGCCATATGGAATGAAGTACAGGGTCTGAATTTGTTGCCTCCGGCTCGGCCTTTGAAAATTGAGCCAAAAAATTAGATTCGCGTCGATTCTGTGCCTATCATAAATCGATAGGTCACGATACTGATGAGTGCCGAGATCTAATTAGGGAAATTATGCGTGTTGTTCGGCAAGGCGGTCTCAAAAGGTACGTTCATGAGCTACCGCCCCCGCCGACATTGGCTCAAGGTGCCAATCCGAGCGCGTAATCAATCGACTCTCTGCCGCCACCCCCGGCTGAAAACCAGGGGAGGGAGATCCTCATGATGTCGAGTGTCAGTCGAATCAACACTAACACAGTAGAGGATTGACGCTCCAACAGGAAAAGAAAAGTCGATGTTACACAGGCAACCAATGCCGAAAGACAAGTTCGGGTGGCAGAAATCAAGGAAGGCCAATCCACTGGCCACTTTGTGTTCTCGGATGCGGATGCCAACCAGGTGGTCCATCCTCATTCGACCCTCATTCATTCTTGCACCAATTTTGGGTATTCCGGTTCCGCGAATTTTGATCGACACCGGAAGTTATTCGCCAGTCATTTATGTCCGAGCATTTCGAAGATTGAACGTGGACGATAGTTATATCCGTCCGTGCAACGATAGCATTCTGGGGTTTGGAGGAGGAAGGATAGTCCCGCTTGGAGAAGTTGATCTGCCCATCCAAATGGGACAAGGTTTGCATAAACGAACCGTCATGACAACATTCAAAATAATCAATGCCGATTCGGAGTACAATGCTATCATTGAGAGGCCATTGCTTTATCATATGAAAGCAGCCGTTTCAATATATCACTTTTGTATAAAATTCCCGACATCTGATGGCGAAGCTATACATAAAGGGAATCAAAAGGAATCACGAGAATGCTCTCTTAAACTCCGACCAGTAGAGATTAATGTGGCGGAACAAGGACAAACTAGTGGAACCACACAGGACGATCCCGTGCCCAAGGAGGAGTCCGAGCGAAAAGTGGTGATTGTTCAGGAGGATAATCCAGTCGTCGGCCGGGAAGGAGCCAATGATGGAAGAAGAAGCGGCCGGCGGCTTGAGGGCGAGCCGGCGCGAAGATGAATTGCTCCTGCGATCAAGGAGGGGCAAAGCAAGAAAAGAAAACGGGCGGAACCGGTAGAATAAGTTGATACAATCAATGTCGGAAGGCCAAGCGAGCAGCGCCAACTACGTATTGGTCATGATCTCCCAGAACCATATCGAACCGAGTTGATCGAGTTTTTGGGAAATAATCTTGACCCTAAGTACGCGTGCCATCGCCTCAATATTGATCTAACGTTCCGCCCAGTTATCCAAAAAAGGCGCAAACTCGGCCCTGATAGACAGGCAGCACTCGAGACCGAGGTTAACAAGTTACTAGACAATCAATTCATCCGGGAAGCCCTCTATCCCGATGGGTCGCCAATCCTGTTTTGGTAAAGAAAAGCAATGGCCAGTGGCGCCTGTGCGTGGATTTTACCGACCTCAACAAAGCATGCCCTAAAGACAGTTATCCATTGCCAAATATTGATTACATGGTGGACGCCACGGCGGGACACGAGCTGATGAGCTTTATGGATGCATACTCGGGTTACAATCAAATACGGATGTACCCAGAAGATGAAGAAAATACATCATTCTTCTCTGCTCGAGGAATTCACTGTTACAAGATGATGCCCTTTGGATTGAAGAATCTGGTGCGACCTATCAAAGGTTAGTAAATAAGATGTTTGAGAAAATGATAGGTCACACTATGGAAGTCTATGTAGATGACATGTTGGTGAAGTCGCTGTACATATCCGATCATCTAAACGATCTTAATAAAATGTTTGCTGTTTTGAGAGAGTACAAGATGATGTTGAACCCGAGAAAGTGTACGTTTGGGGTCGGTTCGGGCAAATTTTTGGGGTATATGGTCAGCCAGAGGGGAATAGAAGCTAACACAGATAAAATAAAAGCCATCATTGATCTAGAACCCCCGAACTCCGTAAAAAGGTACAAAGCCTAACAGCCGATTGGCGCCCTTAACCGATTTGTTTCACGATCCACGAGACAAATGCAAGCCTTTCTTTGAAATTATAAAGAAAAGCAAAATTTCGAGTGGACCGAGAAAGCACAGATTGCCTTTGAATCCCTCAAACAAAGACTCTCTCTTCAATCCCTATATTGCAAAAACCGACCCAGGGGAGGACTTGTATTTGTACTTGGCGGTATCCGAATACGCCATCGCCTCGGTGTTAATCAAAGCTAGATGGCTCTATTCAACATCCAGTTTATTACACTAGTCAAGCATTACATGACGCCGAGCTCCGGTACCCACCAATGGAAAAGTTGGCTTATTCATTAATCACCGCGGCACGGAAACTCCATCCATATTTCCTAGAACACAAGATTATAGTATTGACGAACTACCCACTGAAACAAGTATTACACCGACCTGATACTTCTGGTCGGATGATTAAGTGGGCCGTCGAACTCAGTCAATTTGACATTATATACGAACCACGCACTGCAATAAAAGGACAGGCTTTAGCCGATTTTGTGGCCGAATTCACACCTTCCATACGATTGGAAGTTATGGAAGACCAAGAATGGAAATTGTTCGTTGACGGCTCTTCCACCGCAGCCGAGGCGGGGCGGAATCGTGATAATCGATCCAAAGGAAAAATGCTCTTTGCTCGGCCGTGCGATTTCAGTTCCCGCAACGAACAACGGCCGAGTATGAGGCGCTCTGGCGGCAAACATGGCGGCCTCTATGGGCCTAAAACAACTATTGGTACACAATGATTCTCGGTTGGTCGTTCATCAAATCAACGCCCGAATCGGCGAAAGAGCAAAAATTGCACAATATTTGGATTTGGTCAAAAAGAGATTATCACACTTTAAGACAAAAGTCTTACATGTGCCCCCAGAGAACATGCAAGCGGATGCCTTAGCGGCTCGGCTCGATCCCGAGGGGCGGTGCCATCACGGATGTCACTTTGTCACACAATCTGTCTTCCCGTCACTTGGTGCAAAGAAAATATATGCAATCAAAACCACCGAATGCACTTGGATGACCCCAATCGTTCGAAGATTTAGAGAAAGGAGTTCAACTCGAAAACAAAGCCGGCTTAACACTACAAACTCAAGCGGCTCGGTTTACACTAGTAGACGGCATCCTATACAAACGAGGATACTTCGTCCCACTCCTGTTGCCTTTTCCGAGACAGATCATTATGCACTCCGAGAGGTTCATGAGGGAATATGTGGCAACCACGCTGGGGCCAAACGCGTTGGCCTATAAATTGATACGGCAAGGGTATTACCCCATCCCTGAGGAAAGATGCGACCGACCTCGTCAAAAGATGCGAGAGATGCCAAAGATTTGCACCACAGGTCAGATATCATCCTGAACACTTACTTCCATATTTAGCCCATGGCCATTTGCCAAATGGGAATGGACCTCATCGGACCACTCCCCCGGCAAAGGGGGCGCCAAGTATGCCATTGTGGCGGTGGATTATTTCACAAAATGGGCCGAGGCGGAGCCTCTGGCAAAAATAGATGAAGAAAAGGTTGTGAGCTTCGTATGGAAATCCATTATCTGTAGATTCGGGATACCACATTCGATTGTTAAAGACAATGGGAAACAGTTCGATAACCGAAGGTTTCGAAATTTTTGTGAAGGTTTCCGCATAAAAAACTATTTCTCAACTCCATACCATCCCCAGTCGAACGGACAAGTTGAGGCCGTAAATAAAATACTTAAGTATACCTTGAAGGCGAGATTGGAGGAGTCTAAAGGTAATTGGCCGGAGGAACTACCCGGTGTACTATGGTCATACAGAACGACACATCGAGCGGCCACTGGAGAGATACCTTTTTCTTTAGCTTATGGAGCAGAGGCGGTGATTCTGTTGAGATTGGAGCCCTACCTTGAGTGCAAATTTTGAAGAAGACGTAATGAAGCCGCGCTCCGAGCCGAGCTAGACCCTTTCGAAGAAAAAAAGGTGCGATCTTAGAGATGAAAAATGCAGTGTATAAACAAAGGAGTGAAAGGTACTACAATTCGAAAGTAAAGGAAAGAAGATTTCAGGTCGGCGATCTTGTATTGAAAAAGATAACGGGCATTCAACCCAGCCCATTGAAGCCAACCTGGGAGGGCCCATTTCGGGTCAGCCACGTCTTGTCTGGAGGGGCGTACCAGCTAGAATATTTGAGTGGAGAAAAATTTATGCATCCGTGGAATGTAGCATACCTGAAACGGTATTATCAATAAAGATCTCGGTCTATGATCCAGATAAGATTCCAAAGAATTATCCTTTCATCTGGTATTTCGTGAGCTCTCTAAAGGGAAACAAAGTTTTTTACTCACCTCGGCTATGTGCCGAGGACAGCAAAAAATCGCCTCGGCTTAAGCTGAAGGGCGAAAACGTCACCTCAGGTATAGCACAAAATAAAGACTTGGTTACGCACCGAGCACAAAATAAAGACTTGGTTACGCACCGAGCACAAAATAAAGACTTGGTTACGCACCGAGCACAAAATAAAGACTTGGCCACGCACCGAGCACAAAATAAAGACTTGGCCACGCACCGAGCACAAAATAAAGACTTGGCCACGCACCGAGCACAAAATAAAGACTTGGTTACGCACCGAGCACAATACCAAGACTTGGTTACGCACCGAGCACAAATCAAAAACTTGGTTACGCACCAGTATGAAAAAAGGAAAACTTGGTTTATGCACCAAGTACCAAAAACAAAATAAAGAGCGGTTCATATACCTAGTACGAGAATCAATTAAAGCAAGTAAAGCCCCTTATTCGAAGACTCGGGAACCGAGCCCCGTGACTTGGGAATACAAAAGGAAAAAAGAAGACAGGCAACAATCTTACAAAAAGAAAAAGAGCCAAGCATATGCAAAAAGCTTGAAACACATACACAGGTGAGGAAAATAACAGTTCATTACTACTTCGAAAGTATTTACATAAGGGAGGCCGGAGCCCATTACATCTTGAGGCACGAAGCCAAATTACCTACCTATGGGTACATATGAAAGCATGAAAACGAAAAGAGACAAACGTCAAGACGAGCGGCGGAATTTCGACGGCACCGCTAGAGGCGACTTCTTCCGCGGCCCGGGAGGAGGAGAGCCTGCGCGTTAGGAGCCTCGGCAAAGTTCGGCCGAAGGGCATCGAGATCGGCCTCGGGAGGGCGGATCTTCCTCAAGGCGAGCAACAAGACGCCCGCCCTTAACTAAATCGAGAATTTCTCGGAGGCTGGTCGCGTGGCCACAGGTTAACATGAAGGCATACTCCTCGGAGTCTTTGTAAGCTTCAACGGCCTCTCTACGAATTTCCTCAGTTTGCCGACAGGCGGCGGTTCTTGACCTCCTCCTGCGACATCGGCTAGACACCTCTCCATTTCCTCGGCTCGGGCAGTGGAAGCACGTTCCATCTCGGCGACCTTAGCCCTAAGCTCTTCTTCAGCCCTGCGGGCGAGATCTCGCTCTGCCTCGGCCCTCGCAGCAGTTTCTTTCTCGAGTTGGCCCGAGCCGTAGCCTCATCCGCTTGAGTCTTGAACGATTCTTGTACCCGCGAAGGGTAGCATAGGCCTCCCGCAGTCCCCCCCGTGCCGCCTTTCCCGGATCGGCATATTTTTTCTCCACTCACGAGTTCCCCGATGCATGCCATCAAAGCCCAATCATCCGCCCGTACATCCCCATGGCGTCTCAATTTGTTCTTCAAAGCCGATCTCCGAGCGCATTACTCGATACCTTTTGTCCAGGCACGAGCCGGGACACTCATCGCGGCCCGACCCACCTCTGGTAAAGCTCTTGACTGCTCCTCCGTCGGCGTGGCGCATCGGACAAATTCCACAAACCACCAAGGGCGTAGTCCAATCATCCCCTCGCAATAATCATCTCTCACCTGACTTGGAGGGATGAAGTGACCTTCCCGGCCGAGGTCATCCAAGAAAGATCGCGGACCTACCCCTTCCGGGGCCTGTTCAGGATGCTCCGACGCTGTTTGACCAACCCCTTCAGTCGGCCCGGGCTCCTCCATCACAATTCCTCCTCTTCTCCTTTGAAGAGAAGGCTGCACCGCCTCTGGCACTCCACCAGCAGGACGTTTACCGGCCCGGATATCCTCTCTCCGAGCCGCCTCCACATCCGCAGGTTGATCGGCAGCCGCCCGAGTTCGCCGCACGGCCGTGTTCCTCACGCTGCGAAGACGTGCACGCAAATCCAAGCCGCGCCCTACACAAAACAACCACAGTTAGAAGATTAAAAGAAAACAAAATGACATTCCAAAAGGAAGTGTGAAAAAGACAATGTTTACCTCGAACGGCAGCCGCACTCGGCGGCTCTGGAGTCTGCGTTTGCCCTACGGGCGCAGATGATAAGCCTACAGGACTAACCGTCGCAGGAGACGGCGCAGCTCGCTCGCTCTGTCCTCACCTTTGCCGCCGGAGAATGAGGCCGTACTTCTTCATTACCGGGAGGGTTCTGTTGAGGCTATCTCTCAACCTCTACCTCCCGCTCAGCCACCTCGTCCCGAGCCGCCCCCTCGGCCTCGGGGTCGGTGGGCAGAGCAGGCCTCAAACCAGCTGCGGCTAAGTTGGCCTCGGTAGCCAACCTATCAATCCGCCTATCCATTATGCCCCGAGCCTGGATGTTTTCCAGCCTTCGAATAAAGGTGGCCGACAGAGGCCCCTTTGACGCCCGGTTCCCTATAAAGGTGAAAAGAAAAGACAATTACAAAAGGAAACAGTAAACAGCAAAAGCAGAGAAAGGAAAAAGATAAGACTTACTGTAACCAAAAACAAAATTTGATGGGGGATGAAGAACGGTCTCCCTTTCTCCATCTCCCACGCGAGCTTGCCACTCGCCGCTCACCCAGAGCCATTTATCTTTCCACTCCTTCAGAGAAGAAGGGAGACCTTCCACTAAACCGTCCGGATACCCCAGTCGGGTCTGTACATAATACCACCCGGACGGCTGGCCCCGAGATGAAGGAGTCGCTCGCCATACAAAGAGCTTGTTCATCTCCTTAAATTTGGGGCGAGGATACTTTTCCAGGTGAAACATCACCAGGAGGCCGATGATCTTGCCCCAAGAAATCGGGTGCACCTGGGCCGGATGCATGCCCCACTTGCAAAACCACCGCGTAAGGAAAGCCGGCAGTGGAAATCTCAAACCGTATAGAAGGTTGGCGGCAAATACAAAGAATGCAACCCGGTGGGTCTGGGAACTTCCGTCGTCCGGTACCCAAAAATTGATACCACTTGGAATATGGTACCTCCGCCGGAACTCATCCACCTCCCGAATCATCAACATGCTCGGGATATCGTTTATATCACTCGGTGTCCACCGAGGCTCGACACGAAGACGAGGGCCTCCTCCTTTCCTATCGCCATTACGGTGGCCTATGGGCCCTAGTGGCCTCTCCGGCCTAGAATCACCGGATGGTTCATCTACCCGCTCCACGTTATCACGCTCCGGCTCCGATGGGTCCATATTTTCTTCTTCTGGCTGGTACTGTCTAAAATCAACACTTGGCGATTCTTCACCGGAACTCTCTTGTACCAGATCGGGCGATATTCCTTCTCTCAAAATCACATCGCGTCGGATCGAAAATAGTATGCGTCCGCTCTAAAGACGTTCCACCTCGAGAAGAGTCTGGAGAAGATATCTGAATGATGCTCGGACTATGAGGCGGAGATGGCCGTGCTGGTGAGAAATAAACAGAAGGTTCAGAGGGAGGATCTTCGATTTCAACCTCTACACTATAACTACGACTCCTACTATCCTCAAAAGAAGACATTTATAGGTAAAGGGAGAGTATTTCGAAAAAATACCTAAGTTCGAAGTCTCTGAACTTGGAAAGCCGACCCGAAATTTCCGCTCGGTTCTAGTTGCTTTAGCTCAAAGGTTAATGGTTGCGAAAGTGAATAATGAGGGGAAACGAAGGTATTTATAGATGGGATTCCTCGATAAACGAGACGTTTATTCGAAAAGACACGTCTTTTAAAAAACTCAAAAGCCGTCAAACATGTCGTAAAAAACGCCGCGCCCCACGCCCGACAGAATCGACGTTTTTTCGGTTCCTGCGCAAGATTGGTCCAACCACAAGATGCCACGTGTCTGTCATTATGGCAACCCAATTAAATGCGCCGTTTCAAGTATTAATCACTACGCGACAGATGCCAGGACAGAGCAAAACCTTTGAGAAATCCGTTTCCCCATTAAATGTTCATCATTAGCATTAAAGTTTAACTCCGATTTCAGAAATTCTTCTCTCGGAATCAAACTTGGGGGCCTTTGATGATACCCGAGCCGAGCTGGAAGAAATTAATCCAAGTCATCAGTCCAACGCACATCCTAGTAAGCGATCTGCGAGTGACATCAGCAATGGTGCGCGACAAACACGTCATGAACTAGGCTCGCCCATTACCGAGCCCAACCGCACCACGGCCGCCGAGCCCCGAGCCCAAATGTCGGCGGGAAACGCATGCACGACAGATTCATAGAAGTAATCACTTGCCCATACTTAACACTTTATTGATATCTAAAACCGCCACATGTCAGAAAGTTATAAAGAGAAGTCGACAAGTGGCAAGATTTGACTGACATGCACAGTTAGAGAGGGACATGTGTCTTTCTTTAATTATTTTACTAATTAATGAATAGTTAGTGAAATGATGACTATTGTAAACCCACTTACTCGAAGGGGTATAAAAAGGCTGATAGAGAGAAAAAGGAAGAGGGAGAGGAAAAAAACAAAATAAAAGATTGTAAGAAAGACCGACCCCAGTAGTTCGGCTCGGCATTATACAAAAAAAGGCAGAATTAGCCAGAAATAAACACACGTTACGCACGTTTACATTTCTACGTGTCAATCCTTTTACATATTTTTGCTTGTTGACCAAAACGCACGTCAACAAATTATATCTCGGCGACCTTAACCCTAAGCTCTTCTACAGCCCTACGGGCCAGATCTCGCTCTGTCTCGGCCCTCGCAGCAGTTTCTTTCTCAGAGTTGGCCCGAGCCGTAGCCTCATCCGCTTGAGTCTTGAACGATTCTTGTACCCCTTGAAGGGTAGCATAGGCCTCCTGCAGGTCCCCGTGCCGCCTTTCTAGATCGGCATATTTTTTCTCCACCTCACGAGTTCCCCCGATTGCATGCCATAAAAGCCCAATCATCCGCCCAGACATCCCCATGGCGTACTGAATTTGTTCTTCAAAGCCAGTCTCCGAGCAGAATTGCTCGATACCTTTTGTCCAGGCACGAGTCGGGACACTCATCGTGGCCCGACCCGCCTCTGGTAAAGCTCTCGACTGCTCCTCCGTCGGCGTGGCGCATCGGACAAATTCCACAAACCATCGAGGGCGTAGTCCAATCATCCCCTCGCAATAATCATCTCTCACCTGACTTGGAGGGATGAAGTGACCTTCCCTGCCGAGGTCATCCGAGAAAGATCGCGGACCTCCCCCTTCCGGGGCCTGTTCAGGATGCTCCGACGCTGTTTGACCAACCGCTCCAGTCGGCCCGGGCTCCTCCATCACAATTCCTCCTCTTCTCCTTTGAAGAGAAGGCTGCACCGCCTCTGGCACTCCATCAGCAGGACGTTTACCGGCCCGGATATCCTCTCTCCGAGCCGCCTCCACATCCGCAGGTTGATCGGCAGCCGCCCGAGTTCGCCGCGCGGCCGTGTTCCTCACGCTACGAAGACATGCACGCAAATCTAAGTCGCGCCCTACACAAAACAACCACAGTTAGAAGATTAAAAGAAAACAAAATGACATTCCAAAAGGAAGCGTGAAAAAGACAATGTTTACCTCGAACGCAGCGCGCACTGGCGCTGAGTCTGCGTTTGCCCTACGGGCGCGGATGATCTCGCCTGAGACTAACCGTCGCAGAGACGGCGCAGCTCGCTCTGTCCTCACCGGCTCCCCGAGAATGAGGCCGTATTTTCATTCGGGAGGATCTCGCTGAGGCTCTCTCTCAACCTCCACCTCTGCTCGGCCACCTCGTCCCGAGCCGCCCCTCGGCCTCGGGGTCGGGGCGAGAGCCCTCAAACTACGGCTAAGTTGGCCTCGGTAGCCAACCTATCAATCCGCCTATCCATTATGCCCCGAGCCTGGATGTTTTCCAGCCTTCGAATAAAGGTGGCCGACAGAGGCCCCTTTGACACCCGGTTCCTTAAAAAGGTGAAAAGAAAAGACAATCACAAAAAGAAACGATAAATAGCAAAAGCAGAGAAGAGAGAAAGGATATAGACTTACTGTACCAAAAAACAAAATAAAGAACAGGTTCATATACTTAGTACGAGAATCAATTAAAGCAAGTAAGCAAGTAAAGTCCCTTATTCAGAAGCACTGGGAACCGAGCTCCGTACTTGGGAATATAAAAGGAAAAAGAAGATAGGCAACAATCTGACAAAAAGGAAAAGAGCCGAGCATTTACAAAAAGCTTGAAACACATACACAGGTGAGGAAAATAACAATTTATTTCTACTTCAAAAGTATTTACATAAGGGAGGTCGGAGCCCATTTACATCTTGAGGCACGAAGCCAAACTACCTACATATGGGTACATATGAAAGCATCAAGACTGAGCAGGAGGCGGAATTTCGACGGCACCGCTAGAGGTAACTTCTTCCACGTCCGGAGGAGGAGAGCCTTGCGCATTAGGAGCCTCGGCAAAGTTCGGCCGAAGGGTATCGAGATCAGCCTCCAGGAGGGCCAGATCTTCCTCAAGCTGAGCAACAGTACGCCCGCCCTTAACTAAATCAAGAATTTCTCGGAGGCTGGTCACGTGGCCGCAGGTTAACATGAATGCATACTCCTCGGAGTCTTTGTAAGCTTCAACGGCCTCTCTGCGGACTTCCTCAGTTTGCCGACGGGCAGTTTCTTGACCTCCTCAAGCGCATCGGCTAGACGCCTCTCCATTTCCTCGACCGGCAAGGCGGTGGCGGACGTTCCATCTCGGCGACCTTAGCCTAAGCTCTTCTTGACCTGCGGCCCGATCTCGCTCTGCCTCGGCCCTCGCGGCGCTTCTCTCTCGAGTTGGCCCGAGCCGTAGCCTCATCCGCTGAGTCTTGAATGATTCTTGTACCCGCGGAGGGTAGCATAGGCCTCATGCAGATCCCCGTGCCGCTTTTCCAGTCGGCATATTTTTTCTCTAGCTCGCGAGTTCCCCAACCGCATGCCATAAGAGCCCAATCATCCGCCCGTACATGGCCATGGCATACTAAATTTGTTCTTCGGCTTGATCTCCGAGCGACTGCTCGATACCTTTTGTCCGGGCACGAGCCGGGACACTCATCGCGGCCCGACCGCCCCGGTAAGACTCTCGTTTGCTCCTCTCGTGGCACGTGAACGAATTCCACAAACCATCGAGGCGTAGTCCAATCATTCCCTCGCAATATTCATCCCTCACTTGACTTGGAGGGATGAAGTGACCTTCCTGCCGAGGTCATCCGAGAAAGTTCGCGGACCTCCCTCTTCTCGGGGTCGTTTCGGGATGTTCGGTGCCGTTCGACCAACCCCTTCATCGATCGGCTCCTCCATCACAATTCCTCCTCTTCTCCTTTGAAGAGGAGGCCGCACCGCCGCCTCGCACCCCATCGCCAGGGGCGTTTATCGGCCCGATATCTTCTCCGAGCCGCCTCCACATCTCGCAGTTGATCGGCAGCCCGCCCGAGTTGCCGCGCGGCCGTGTTCCGACATCGAAGACGTGCACGCAAATCCAAGCCGCGCCCTACACAAAGCAACCACAGTTAGAAGATTAAAAGAAAACAAAATGACATTCCAAAAGGAAGCGTGAAAAAGATAATGTTTACCTCGAATCAGCCGCACTCGGCGCTCTGGTCTCGCGTTTGCCTACGGGCGCGGATGACTCGCCACCAGGGCTAGCCGTCGCAGGGGACGGTGTAGCTCGCTCTGTTCTCGCCGGCTGCTCCCCTGGAGAATGGGTCCGTACTTGTTCATTACCAGGAGGATCCTGCTGAGGCTCTCTCTCAACCTCCACCTCCTGCTCAGCCGCCTCATCCCGATCCGCCCTCTCGGTCTCGGGGTCGGCGGGCAGAGCAGGCCTCAATCCATCGGCAAGGCCAAATTGGCCTCAGTGGCGATCTCTCAATTCGCTTATCTCTCGCACCTCGCCTGGATATTCTCCACCCTGCGGATGATGAAGGTGGCCGACAAAGGCCCTTTTGATGCGCGGTTCTCTACAAAGGTAAAAAGAAAAAAGTCAATCACAAAAAGAAACGATAAATAGCAAAAACAGAGAAGAGAGAAAGGATATAGACTTACTATAACCAAAAACAAAATCTGAAGGAGGATAAAGGACGGCCTCCCTTTCTCCGTTCTCCACGCGAGCTTGCCACTCGCCGCTCACCCAGAGCCATTTTTCTTTCCACTCCTTCAATGATGAAGGAAGACCTTCTACTAAACTATCCGGATACCCCAATCGGGTTTGTACGTAATACCATCCGGACGGCTGACCTTTTGATGAAGGAGTTGCTCGCCAGACGAAAAGTTCATTCATCTCTTTAAACTTAGGGCGAGGGTACTTCTCTAGGTGGAACATCACCAGGAGGCCGATGATCCTGCCCCACGTAATGGGATGCACTTGGGTTGGATGCATGCCCCACTTGCAAAACCACCGCGTGAGAAAAACCGGCGGAACCGCATCGAATAGAAGGCGTCAAGGTATGTATACCCACGCAACCCGCTGGTGGGTACTGGGGAACCTCAGTGCCGTCCGGTACCCAAAAATTGATACCACTCGGAATACGGTACCTCCGCCGGAGCTCTCCCATCTCCCGGAGCATCAGCATGCTTGGGATATCGTTTATATCGCTCGGTGTCCACCGATGCTCGACACGAAGGCGAGGGCCTCCTCCTTTCCGGTCGTCGCCATTACGGTGGCCCATGGGCCCTAGTGGCCTCTCCGGCCTCGAATCACCAGATGGTTCATCTACCCGCTCCACGTCATCACGCTCCGGCTCCGATGGGTCCATATTTTCTTCTTCTGGCTGGTACTGTCTAAAATCAACACTCGGGGATTCTTCGTCGGAACTCTCTTGTGCCGATCGGCCGATACACGTTCCTTCTCTCAAAACCACATCGCGGCGTCGGATTAAAGATAGTATGAGTCCGCCCCAAAGACGTTCCACTTCGTGGAGAATCCGGAGAAGATATCTGAATGATGCTCGGACTATGAGGCGGAGATCGCCGTGCTGGTGAGAAATAAACAGAAGGTTCAGAGGGAGGATCTTCGATTTCAACCTCTACACTATAACTACGACTCCTACTATCCTCAAAAGAAGACATTTATAGGTAAAGGGAGAGTATTTCGAAAAAATACCTAAGTTCGAAGTCTCTGAACTTGGAAAGCCGACCCGAAATTTCCGCTCGGTTCTAGTTGCTTTAGCTCAAAGGTTAATGGTTGCGAAAGTGAATAATGAGGGGAAACGAAGGTATTTATAGATGGGATTCCTCGATAAACGAGACGTTTATTCGAAAAGACCCGTCTTTTAAAAAACTCAAAAGCCGTCAAACATGTCAGAAAACATCGCGTCCCCACGCCCGCTGACAGAACTGACGTACCTTTTCGGTTCCTACGCAAGATTGGTCCAACCACAAGATGCCACGTGCCTGTCATTATGGCAACCCAATTAATGCGCCGTTTCAAGCATTAATCACTACGCGACAGATGCCAGGACAGAGCAAAACCTTTGAGAAATCCGTTTCCCCATTAAATGTGTTATCATTAGCATTAAAGTTTAACTCCGATTTCAAATTCTTCTCTCGGAATCAAACTTGGGGGCCTTTGATGATACCCGAGCAGTGAAGAAATTAATCCAAGTCATCACTCCAACACACATCCGAGTCAGCGACCTGCGAGTGAGAGCAATGGTGCGCGACAAACACGTCACGAACTAGGCTCGCCCATTACCGAGCCCAACCGCAACACGGCCGCCGAGCCCCGAGCCCAAATTCCGGCGGGAAACGCATGCGTGACAGATTCATAGAAGTAATCACTTGCCCATACTTAACACTTTATTGGTATCGAAACGCGCCACATGTCGAAAGTTATAAAGAGAAGTCGACAAGTGGCAAGATTTGACTGACATGCACAGTTAGAGAGGGACGTGTGTCTTTCTTTAATTATTTTACTAATTAATGAATAGTTAGTGAAAAGATGACTATTGTAAACCCACTTACTCGAAGGGGTATAAAAAGGCTGATAAAGACAGAAAAATGGAGGGAGAAAAAGGAGATAAAAAAAGTTTGTAAGAAAGACCGACCCCAATAGTCCGGCTCGGCATTATACAAAAAAAGGCAGAATTAACCAGAAATAAACACACGTTACGTACGTTTACATTTCTACGTGTCAAACCTTTTACATATTTTTGCTTGTTGACCAAAACGTACGTCAACAGGATGTTGGTCGGCGGGTTGAACGGCAGCAGGCGATGCGTAATTCGTTTTGATGGGAATTTCGACATTTTTGAGAATTTGGTATTCCAATTTGTTCTGGACTATCTTTGATTTTGGCTGGTAAATATGAAAATTCGAAGGTGTGGAATGTAGGTTGTGTAAAGGGAAAAACGATTTTGGTTGGGAGTGTTGTATAATACTGAGGTGTTTGATGAGAGTTTTTTATTTTATATTTTGACTTCCAGTTTTTGTGAATTGAGAGTTGAGACTTGAGTGAAGAAGTTTATATTTGTTAGAATGAGTATCTATAATTTTTAAAGCAAATTATTTAGGAAAAAATTGTAAAATAATTCACTACTCTAAAAATATTTATTTTGAAATTAATTTAAATATATTGGGAAATAATTACAATGGACAATCAAGATATATACATTAATGATGCAAATCAATTAAAGTAGAAAATATATATTTTGTATAATATTTCAATGTTTTTTTTGCACGGGATGTATTTTTAGTAGTTGTGTCAATTTGGGTTATCGGGTCGGGTTCGTGTTTGATTTTGGGTTAATTTCCGGTTATGCTCAAAATACATCAAAAATTAAGTAAAAAATAAAACAACTACGTTTTAGACAAATTGGTAACTTCGTGTCTAGTCAGGGACTGACGCCCCTAATTTTTAGTGCATTATATTGCACGCCTCTTTTACTAGTTAAAGATTACATATTTTGGAAAAATCCTCCATTTGTTGTGTACGACTATATCATGAATATTTATTAATTGTTACGGTAAAGAAATGGGCAAAAAATAATAATTCAATTAATGTATGGACTCGTAGACGTACGACCTCGGTTGTAAAATCCGCCGCCTAGGCCTAATTAGTCCCTGATTAGGCATTAGGCTCCCCTTATTCACCTACGTTTTTTCCGATTAGGCCCTGCCTAACTCCGCACATAACCCGTCTAATCTCAGCAAAGCTTCGTCTAGGCGCTAGGCCCCAGTCTGCTGCCCGACTATCGCCTAGAACTTTTTACAATATTGTGTACGACTAAAATGTGAAGTTAAATTAATTGATCGGTGATGTGGATTAGTCATTAGACCGAAGTGAAAATACCCTAACTCGGAGTACATCAACTTGGAGTGAGTTGCGCGATTTTTTGCAGCATCAGTCAGAATATTATTTTGAAGTGTTTCATATTAATCAAGTTATGATTATAACATAATTAAAATTAATTAGTATCTAATCGTAATTAAAATATTTATATATATAACTATTATTCTTGTTTTAATACGTACAAATATATTGTAAAATTTCATTGAAAGCTATCCTTCACAAAATATTCAACAACCCTGTTCGAAAGTGGTTCGTTCTGTTTATTCATTGAAAGTTTACACCAAGATATCTAGAGTTTTTTATGTTATAATTATAAATTAAATTTTACAAAATCCTTTAAATTAATTTATACAATCTACACATAAGTACAAATAAAAAAATGCTCCAAAAAAGCTGTATTAATAAAATTTCTTATTTTCTTTTTTGTCTTTTAAATTTAATCAGTTTAAACTTTGAGAAATTATATATAAATAAATTTATTAGACGAGTTAAACGGGTAGGGTCCGGATTACATGTGAAATAAATATTTTGAGTTTGGGTTCAAGAATCTGACCCGAATAATTAAACAGGTTAATTGGGTCTGGATTGGCTGATACTGAACTGCAAACCCACGAACCCGGACCCAACCCGAATTGACACCACTAGTTCACTATTCACGGGAGATGTTAAACGAGCTGACCTAGCCCTATAGGGCCAGCTCTAGCAGGCTTTGAGCATATATAACATTTAAGTTTAACATTTAAAGTTAAATCTATTCATTAAAAAAAAAGCCATGCATAGTTTATAGTTACACTGCATTAGCAAAATTATAAAATTAGATTAAACACCATTTAGAAATATAATTTATATCCCAAATAATCTAATAAATCTACCTGACATTTTCTTGTTCAGAATAAAAATTGGAAAACTAAATTAAATAATAAATAAAATAAATAAAAAAGAAGTTTTTCATGAATTTATATCTTGTTTAATAGTTAAACTTAAAGATGAGGGAGATGTAAATTTGAAAAATAAATTTACTAGTAATAGGTAATAAAAGTTGATATGAAATATTAGAATTATATTTATTTTTTAAAAAATAAAAATAGAGGCAAAAAAGGCTCGGATTTAAATGGGCCAAAATAATTTGGCCCTAACCCTTTTTTTCCGGTTTAAACGGTCCGGGCCAACAGTCCGGGGGCCCTTTAATATCTCTACTATTCACAATTGCTACTTATATATATTTATTTATTTTATAGCTTAAGTTGCTACTTACTATGTAAAATAGCAACTTATCTCATTGAACAATTTAGATGGAATCAACAACCCCTAATTTTTCCCGATTTATCTCTGTTAATTGGGATTCCATTCACATCTTCTTCTATCCCTCCAGCCACTGACGGACCAATCCTCTCAATTCTTAAAGCACCGACGACCATCAATCCAGGGAAAAATCTGCGATGTTTCGGAGTGGGCATTTCATCATCCAGGTGGTGAGTCTCCTCTCTTAAGTCTCGCAGGCCAAGATGTGACTGATGCATTTGTTGCTTTTCATCGAGGCTCAGCCTGGCAGTATATGGGCAAATTCTTCTATGGTGTTATTTACTATGAGGGAATTTTTCTGCATTTGCTTTGTGGTGGTTTGATGTGGTTTCTTTGGATTCGGAGTGGTTATCTAGGGCATGATTCAGGACATTATCAGATTATGGTAAATAATAAAATCAACAGATTTGCTCAGATTCTTATAAGCAATTGTCTTACTGGAATTAGTATTGCTTGGTGGAAATGGAATCACAATGCTCACCACATTGCTTGTAATAGCATCAACAATGATCCCTTTCTTCAACACATGCCGTTTTTCGCTGTGTCCCCCAAATTCTTTAGTTCGATAACGTCTTATTTCTACGGATGATCTTTAAGTTTATGGCGATTTATAATTATGTTTTCATTTTGTCGGTTGGGATATAATCAAATTGTGTGTTATCTTGAGGCAAAAGGTAAACCATAGTCTATCTATCTAGTATGCAATATTCAATATTTGTTTTGAGTTTTCCTATTTGTGTGGTGATGAATTACTAAATTAGTTGGTTCTCTTTAAAAAAAAAAAAAAAAAAACCAGAATTTGTGTATAGGAATCTCTCAACTAGTTCTCTATAATGATATTCTTACATTTGTAGGTTGTCGATTTCAGGTTTCAAAGGCCTCCTGGAGCTGTAGCATCTTCGTATGTGGGTTTTGAGGCCTTCACTGGAACCTTGGATAGTTTTGGTTTTGAAGACTACCTCAATGGTAATGAATTGCTACAAAACGTAGAAGTTTCATTTCACCTCTATATTAGGTGTTTGTGCGTAGTACATAATTATTATTTTCATGAGACTGGATAATATGGACTCATCAGTGTCAGATTAGTACAGTATTATCATCTAGTGCCATTTGGTATCTTAAGTAACATACTTTTAAATTCTCTTTACACGCCATGTTTAGAAACTGGATGTTAGTGAAGAACACAGAGGAAAATATTGCCATTCTTTTGGTCACAAGGAAATAAAAAAGCAAGTCTTTGTACAAATGTAAAATTATGAGAAAAAATTGTCAATACTGGAAATATTAGTTGTTGAATGGTTTTGTTGTTACATGTTTATTATGTGATTTCAGCTCCCAGGGATTCTGAATCATTTCGTCCAGTGGACACGCATCATGGTATGGAAGTTCGTCTTGGGCTGTCCAAAGGACCACCTCACCCCAGTTTCATGTGAAGCGTATTGAAATCTCTTGGGACTGAATTCCATTGTATTCAATCATATTGTTGCTTAAATCAAGCTTTTTAATCTAATACAACTGATGTCTGTATATGAACATATTTTGTTTAGTCAAAGAAGACCAAATTTCCGGTGGTTCATTGATGTACTTCAGTTTGTTTTTTATGTTTTTATAAATTTCAATTTACTTGTGCTACATTGGAGGTAAATCTCATATTAGAATTATTTAAAGTCTTTTGGATTTAAAGTTTCTTTATAATTCAAATTCTTTGAATACAAATACCAGGAAATTTCTCAATTTGATCTTTTTTGGAAATTGTTAATCATGCTTGTATCCCTCACTCTAGCCTTTTCAGTTCTTAGCTTTCAATTAGAATAAAATGAAAAGAAGGAAAAGCATAGTGTAGGTCGAATTAAAATTATTTGCAAGAAAATGACAAGAGTCGAGATGAGAGCCTGAGAGTTCAGGTAGTTTGCTCTGGGGTGCCTCCCCGGAGCGGGCAAGAGCGTCCCCACGCGCCATCCAACGCGAGGGAGAGCGCACCCCTTGGGGGCAACCCGAGCCCCTGGCCCGTCCTTCCTTGTGTTTTTCCATCTTTCCTAGATTTCTCCTATATTTTGGGCCGGATTTCTGATTCTCGTCCTTTTTATTTCTCGCTCGGGGTCATGTGTCACCACCGGTCGTTCGGTCTTTAGTTCTATTATTCCATTTTCACATTTGCACATAGGCTTCTATATTCCCCCTTTGGCTCTGGAGTTATGTTATGATCTAGTTTCTGAGCTGCGGAGGCGGGAAAAGTTGGGTATCTTGCAAATATGTAATTTGTCTTGCAAATATGTAATTTGTGTAGGAGTTGATCTCTTAAACAGAGTGATGTATCCTTAAGAGGAGCGGTTCCCCGAAAAGAAAGGGGTTCCCAGAGCGCGGAGCCCAACCTTGGAGTTTTTTGCATGTGACGAGTCCATGCGGGACTTAGCCTTTTTGGGAAGGCAACATATTTCCTATGAGTGAGTTTTCGTGGGACTTGAGAGTTGAGGGCTTGCACCATCTTCCCGAGGGAGCCGATGGTATGGGCAGCAATGACAGAAAGGAGCCAGGTGGTGTCGATGATGTAGAGGAAGGCGGAGCCCCCCATGCCTGAGTTATGACAATTTATTCCGGCCAAGACGACCTTTGCCTTGACTACTTACTTGTCAAGAACTCGCTTCATGTACTTGGACATTTCCTCTTGCTTATTCTCTTGGGATGTTTCTTTGCCCCGATGGGGCGAATGATGCTCCGCTGCTTTGATGTTACACTTATATTTGTGTTTTTTCTTATGCGTATTTGCTTCTTCATGCTTGAATTGTAGTATTTGCATATAATTTCTTGTTGGTGGAGACTTATTCATACTTTGTGTGGAGATATATCCTTCCCTTCTGGAGGAAGCCTTAGATCTTCCAGAATGGCCAGAGATGTTTGTATGGAGGTTAGGGGACGTTTTTCACGAGCTCAGGGGGCGCCCTTCCATGGCCCGGAGGGGGTGCCCTCCAGGAGCTCAGAGGGCGCCCTTCAGGAGCCCGGGGGTTACTTTTTGGAACCCTTATCTTCATTATTGTTTTGGTCACGCATTCATTCCTTCAGTGCAGGTGTTAACATTTTTCGCTCTCTTTTCGTTGCATATTTTGTGACTTATGTTTGTTGGTGAGGAAGGGAGATTTGTGAGGACCCCCTTTGAGAGAGCCCCTCCTCTCCGGGAGCGCCGGAGGAGGTTTATTTACAGGGACCTCCCCTCTCCTCCGGGAGCGCAAAGCTTCTCTAAAGGACTTTATTTGCCTCATCAAGCGCGAAGCTTCTCTAGAGGATTTTTTCTTTTTTATCTCACGAAGGCGAAGCTTCTCTATAGGACATTATTTACCTCACGAAGCGCAAAGCTTCTCTAGAAGACTTTATTTGCCTCACGAAGCACGAAACTTCTCTAGAGGATTTTATTTACCTCATGAAGTGCGAAACTTCTCTAGAGGACTTTATTTGCCTTATGAAGTACGAATCTTCTCTAGAGGACTTTGTTTGCCTCACGAAGTGCGAAGCTTCTCTGGAGGACTTATTTGCCTCACAAAGCGTGAAGCTTCTCTAGAGGACTTTATTTGCCTCATGAAGAATAAAGCTTCTCTAGAGGACTTTATTCGTCTCACGAAGCACGAAGCTTCTTTAGAGGACTTTATTTACCTCACGAAGTGCAAAGCTTTTCTAGAGGACTTTATTTGCCTTACGAAGCGGGGAGCTTCTTTCGAGGACCTTATTTGCCTGATGAAGCGCGAAGCTTCTCTCGAGGACTTTATTTGCCTCACGAAGCGCAAATCTTCTCTAGATGACTTGACTTTCCCTGGGAGCATCGGGGAGAGTCTCCGTTTTCCTGAGAATGCTGGGGGAGTTCTACTCTTATGTGAGGGGTTGCTTGTTCCATGGGTAGCTTGACTAGTTTGGATGGTTCTTGACTACTCAATCCTAGTGCCGGGGGGAGTTTGTGGATATCAATGCTGGACTTCAATGCCTGCTTATTTTGCAGAAGCATGATGGTTTTTCTAGAGTCTAGTTGTCCTCCAGTCCGTTGTTCCTCTCTTTTATTCTAGACAAGTAAGGGTTACTCCTTATGCAGCTGTTGCGGCCTGTGACGGCAGGGAGCCCTTATTGGGGTCTTTGGTAGTTGGCGGAACTCAAGGATGTCTTCGGGCAGCTTCGCAAGCAGAATGGTGTCTCAGAATGTTCCGGGTAACTTCATTGATCCAGGGAACTTCCCGGGTCCAGCGGACTTATTCGGTGGACGGAGCACTTTAGGAGGAGAAGCTTGGGGAAAGGCGCCCCCTTGAGCCGGCAAAGCGCCCCAACCTCGAGTTTGTTGAATGGCACCCCTAGGGAATTAGGGGACTGTTCTCGTGTCTTCTCAGCAGTGTATATTCTTGCTTAGTGTTCCCAATTTTGGAGTAGACGGCTTCCACGAATCACTTCATGAAGTCTTGTAGTAACTCTCTTTCCTTCTGTTTTACTTAAACAAGATGAGCAATGGTCTCTAGATACTTCCTGATAATGGAGAATTATCATGTGAAGGTAAAAATGAGCTTATCCATCCCAGTGATTGATCTAACTGGGAGCTGATCAAACCAAGTTAGTGCGCGCTTGGTAAGAGTTGTCTAGAACGCTTTACAATAGGAAGCGTTCGTCCTGTCGTAGAGATCCGCCTTCGCATAGAATTTGTCTAAGTGCCCCTGGGGGACATCTGGTCCCATCATACTCCGGGAGGTTGGAGATCTTAATGCTTGAGGGAAATGGCTCGGTCAGGATGGCAGGGGCCAGTGGACTTCCTCTCTAGGTTAGTGGCTCGCGAGTTGCCTTGGCTACTGTTTACCACTTGCGACTCTTCTGCGGGCTTGCAATGTGGACTTGGGGGCTTGCAATTGTGGACATGGGAGTGTTGGGCTCCATTTCCAGCTTCCCTTCTAGCGGGAGTGCGCTGATCTTCTTGATTTTCTCCAAGTCCTTCATTTCTTTTATCTTCTTCCCCAAAGCTAGGGTCTTCAGAGTCTGGCGATGCTTGGGGTGGAGATCCCCCGGCGGCTTTTATTGCAGCACGATTTCTCAAAGTAGTTGAGGCGGCTTCTTCGAGCAGGGCTTGGAGGGGTTTTCATGTCAAGCGAACTTCTTCAGCAAGCGGAGCCCCTCCAGGAGGAGGGGAGGTGCCCAGGCCTCCCGTCTTCCACGTGATAGTTCTTCTTGTTGATTCCTGGCTCCACGACCAGCAGCTTGGGATTCTTCAGCTAGTGGCGGCTCCTCACGATTCTCACCGCGTCCTTCATCTCTTCCTCCCTGACCATCCTAGTCAGGGTCTTCAATGGCGGGCGGAGACAAGGGCGGTCTTTTTTTGGCTTCGGTCATAGCTTGATGCCTCGGGTTTTCCGGGCAGTTTCACCCAGCAGAGCTTGGAGGGATTCTCGAGATAGGCAAACTTCTTTAGCTGGCGGAGCCCCCTAGGAGGAGGGGGTGGCGCCCCTCCTGCATATGGTAGAGGGGGCGGCACTCCTCCAAGGGGAGGAGGGTTGGCCCTTCGTCTTCTAGGTGTCGTTCCTCTTGCTGGTTTCTGGCCCCTCAGCCTGCAGCTTGAGATCCGGCTCCATGCGTTTGAAATTGAGTCTGCATCTTCGTGTGCTTTGGCTATTCCCACATACGGCGCCAAAATGATGCTGCATTTTGGGGCAGATCACTCCAAGTTAGGATTTTTTAATAAGTCCAAGTCTTCTTCTTCCCAAACGAGAAGTCTTCTTCTCCTTGAACTGGAAATCTTCTACTGGGAACTTACATGCACACACGCAAATATTAGGGAGGTCCCTGGGGGTCGCCCAGGGAGGCATTTCCGACGCTCAAGTTAGCATGGTGAACGAGAGAATATAAAACAGTAACTGAATACTGAATTAATGCTTAAGAGTGATTATGATAGATCATACTTACAAATGAAGAGGAATGACTTTTATGTACATGGGTGATAGGCCTTGTGGGCCGTGTAGGAGAAATTGGCTCGTGGGCTAGTCCCGGACTCCTTTGGGACGGGTTATTTTATTAAGAGCCCATTGGGCAATTAATATTATTCCAATATATAAATCGAATTATATATTAATTATTAAATGTCATTTTTGCCCCCCCAACAGAAATAATTATGAAAAAATCTTGAAACAATTGAGTTTTCCCACTAATTGAATTATTTATAGTTGAAACAATGAGTTATTTCAGAGTAAAGGCTTGGAAAAGAGGGGCACACAAGACTTTTCACCAACCATAGACTCGAGGGATTGGAAGATTGTCGTGCCACGACATGTCCACCATTATTCATGAAGATATTAACGAGCTCCATATAAGCTGAGCTGTTGGGCAAACCATGCAGAATTTTGACAGGAATTTGATTGCTATTTGCTCAAAACATTCTTCAGCTTGAGCTATCTACTAGTGTTGATAACCAATCAGATTCATTTGACGTGCTGAGAAAATTAAGCATTGTAAATTGTATTGCCATAACAGTGGCAGTACCTGTTGTGCCGATGGTTTCTTATTTCAGCTAATGCAGTTTTCACATTTCTACTGATTCAAGTGATGAAGTACAGACAAGTATTCCAAGTGCAGATTGTGGCTCGTATGGAGAAATTTCTTGACATATTGACAAAAATCAGTTTTACCGCGTTCATAAATATTCTTTAACTTGTTCAAAACTGTGCTCCCAGTGCTGAACTTATAACATTTTAATATTTTATTGGTGATTATTTGAAATCTCATTAGCAAGGTATTGATGTCAGATAATACCCTTCCAAATTTAAGTTAGATTTTTCCTGTGTCCTGAGAACACATCTATCTACAAGCCACTAGTGCCTTAACTGAGACAAATTTTATTACAGACTCAATTCCTTGCTACCTAAAAAGCACATTAACTAAGAGGGTGCTATACATACAAGGTAGTATTGTCAAGATTATTCGTTGCATCGTCTTTGATCCAGATCCACGGAGCATAGTATAAATCAAACAGGGCTTGTTCTTAGAATCATGTGTTTAGTATATAGCAAATTTGAGCAACTTTGAAAGTTTATATCTTACCCTCCAGATAGGTGGCTGAGTTTCTGTCAAGCAAAACATTGTTTGTAAGACTGAACAATTGGCAACAGGGTGCAAGCCATTGAAGCAATCAGTTAATCTTAGCTGAATTCGAACCTATCCCAACTAAGTAACCGTGTCTTCTTAGTGACTCCCATAACCGACTCACATGTTCTCAAAAAATCGCATCCAAAGATCACATTTGGTGGCAACAATAAAAATGTTTGGAAAAATAAACGCATATAATGGAACTACAAATTGTATAATAAGCTCTCTTTTTTCCGATTGATTTCAAAGTAGCATCAAATTTTATTTCTTCAAAATCTCAAAGCACTTGAGATATGACACTTCCCACATATAATACAGCCACCAACAACAACAAAAAAAAAAAAAAAAAAAGCTCCATCTCAAAAGATCTCACACAATAATTCGATTAAACAAACGTAAACATCTGCAGCCAATATGGAAAAACGACAAGCAATAAATTATTGCTCAATCCACATGGCAGAAGGTATATTATCTACAACAAGTACCTCCACTGAGCGGGACGATCTTTGGATATGAGGAGAACCCTCGAAGCCAAGTAATCAAACGAAGGACAATACATGTCATCTGGTCCGATAATTTCTTTCACATTTTGCGTGCTGACATAATTGGACGGTAGGCCATCGGCCTTCAAGGAGTCGAAAACAAATAAACCAAGTCCACAAACTCCCATCACAAGGCTCGAATTTCCCCAAACTTGTGTCAATTCTGTGAAGTGGTCATGAGCATTTGATTCTGGTAACGTGTAGGTGGTAAAAAGCCTCTGATTGCGCAATGAAAACTGTTGGATTTGGGACGAGTAGTGTTTTTTCTGGGCTGATTTTAGACTAGAGCATCCAATGTAGATGTTATCCCCACGAGAGAAAGCCGAATGCACGTTCACACCAACTTTGGGTATCTTAAGACCTATACCAGAAGGATGCCGGAAATCTAGCACATTAATAGAATCTGGAGTGCAAAACACGCCATCGTTTCCTTCTGCTTCCATTGAACTAATTCTGCAGAAAAGTGTGGATTAGTAAAAATTCAAAAACGGACAATAGAGAGGCATTTGCTGCTAGAGAAACAATAGAATCCTGATAGCTTTCATCACCAAATGTAATTGAACTAAAAATCATTTGTCCAGATCAAAAACAAAAGTCCATACATCTGAAGAATGCAATTCAACCAATGACCAAAAAGCTTGATGGAATAAGCTAAATTCAAGCAGTCGGACATTAGTGTGGTATTTAAAACATTGTTTTTCATGCACAATACACAAAGCAGTATATGAATAAACAAATAAATAAAGGGATAATTTCAAAAACTACCCTGAGGTTTGGGTTTATTACAAAAAAAAAACACAGGTTCTTGGAAATTATAAAAAAAAACCGAGGTTTGATTCTGTATTACACTTTACCCATTTTATAAGCAAAAATATTTCAAACACTCCCTTGCATTTGTAAAATTATTGCAATTACCCCTTTACATTTAACACAAAATCAAACCTCAAGGGGTTTTATTGTAATTTTCAAACATCCCTCGTTCTTTTAGTAATCAACCCAAACTTCAGGGGTAGTTTTTCTAATTATCCCATAAACAAATAAGAACTGCAGTCTGCATGCATGAAGCTGCTAGCATAAACATATAAGAGAATTTTTTAAGACAATGTTTGCCACATTCAATTTCTGTTTACCTTTGTCTAACTCCCCCGCCTAATTCTGCATCGGTGTTGTTCACATGAAGTGCTGAAATTTTACGACCAGATGAAGAGACTGACAGCAATGCCTGAGAACTAAGAGAACTAACATCCCATAGAGAAATTGCGTCCGACTCTGCTATTACCACTTTCCCTCTGTTTCTCCAATGCAAAGGGCTTGCATAGTCCATGGCCAAAACAGGCTTCTGCAACTCCCATTTCATCACTCGCTCCCCATCACGAATATCATAAATTTGCACCATCCTTTGACCACTAGCCGTTGATGTAATTAGCGGTCCGCATGGTTTATACCACCACTGTTGGTTTTCAGTAGCCATGAGAGTCGGAAGGGCGTGTCTTCCATGTGTAGTGTTGTTTGATAAAGGAGCAAGTGCTGTTCTCACGTGGGTGGTGAGGGTTTCGTCCTCGAAATGAAATGCCCGTATGTCTTTTGTGTAAAAATCCCACGAGCAGAACCCGGAATCCACAGAGTTTCCAGCAGATGCTGCTACAACGTATCTCCCAGAGCATCCATCGGCACTAGGGGCACGGATTATCCAACAATCTCGCCACATGTTTGGTATGATTCCAGCAGGGGGCTTGTACTCGGCCTTTCCCTGAAAGGGACCATATTATAAACATTGTTAAGAAATAATTTGTAATCTAATTATCAAAAAACCCATCTAACTTTCAAAATTACAAAAAGTACACCTGAGGTTTTTATTCATTGTTAACATTAAGGGGTAAAGTGCAATATTTTTATAAATGTGACGGGGATTTGAAATGTTTTTTTCTTATAAGGGGGTAAATGTTAGACAAAACAAAACCTGAGAGGTATTTTTTGTAATTAAGTCAAACTTCAAGGTACTTTTTGTAATTAAAGTAGGTAGTTACATTTAAGTGCAGTGATGATTGACAATGCAAACAAAAGGGATAAAATTGAAAAGGTGAAATCGTGACAAAAATATCACACCTCAGAGTTAGCAATATCGTAGAAAGAACAAGAGCCATCATCATGAGCAAGAAGAACAGACTCTCCTTCTGAGACAAACCATCCTCCAGTTGAGGACTTGCATCCAATATCATTCAACTTATGTGTATTATTTTCTTCAAGCTCCTCATCAAATATCATGGCTGGCTCTCTCTCTTGATCATCAAATTCATTGAGCTTCTCATCGGCCATCAGCAAAGCGTCCATATTGCCTTTTCCATTCAATTCATTTAGAGAAGAACTACCTGCTACAGATGTCGTAGTGTTATCCATTTCTTGAATTTTACTAGCCTCGGAACCAACCTGTGATTCTTCTTTACTCAAAGAAGCCAGGAATTCCAATGCAATAGCATTATTGTCCAAACAACTTACATTTTCCTCGTTGACATTAAATGTGCTGGTGGATTCTCCAGCTTTTGACAAACGAGTCTCAGAACCTGTGGATGTTGTCTTCGATAAAGTCCTATCTCTCATCAACTTATGATGAGGAAATAACCGTGCTTCCAATTCTTCAATACTCAACCCCTTAACCAATCTTTTGGAATCCATACTTTCCTTTTCTTCTGTATCATCCGGAGTTTCTTTACTTTTCACTAACCCCATCTTGGTATCTTGGACTCGACCAACATGAACCATAGCCTTCTCAATCCCTGTAATTTTTTCCTGGATATCAGACAATATCATCTTGGAGGCATCCGGGTTATTCATATCCAACATCTCTTTAGTCCTCTTTATGTCAGTTGCTATCCTCTTCACTTTCCCTTCCAAGAAAGCAAGTTTCTCGTGAAGCTTACTGGGATACTTGTTTGCAACATTTTGTTTTAGCAAACCCGGATTGCTCAAGATTTCCGACTCTCTAGATTGCATCTTTACTTCCTCAGAAACTTTATTACTTTTAAGATCAAACTCTAAACTAGGATTTCCATTAAAACTCTCAAGATCCGATCTTTTCACCAAAATTGAGCTCAAAGCTCGCTCTTTATTATCACTACTCCCGTTAGAAACAGTAAAATTAATTTTCTCATTTTCTTGAAAATCCCCTTCCAACTCCTCCAAACTTCCTCCATTTTTCTCGAAATCTTTTGTCTTTCTCTCAAGAACTGGGCGTTCCACAGAATCCAAGCTCAAATTTCCCTCTGTTATACCAGTAATCCCATCGTTCACAACCCTAATCTGAACTTTCTCCTTTTCTCGAACACCCCCTTCCAATTCACCCAAAATGTTCCCATTTTTCACCAAATCTTTCAAACCCCTTTTCTCAAGATCAGATTTTTCGTTCAAACCCTTCAAACTAACACCATATACTTTCCTCAGAGGTGGACCGAGAGAAACCCTAGAAGAGTTTTTCCTCAAATCAGATAAAACCCTAGTAAATTCAGAGGGGCTAGAACTCCTACCTCTTGGCACGGACGAAGTAGAACTCCTGGAACGAGGCTCCTCCACCGCCGGAGCCGCTACGGACTTGTCTATTCGGGCCATGGGCCGTATATTGGGCTTTTGGGTTGCGGATCGGACCCGGGATGTTGCCCTAGGATTCTCCTTCCCTGTTGAAATAGACTTCGCCGCTGCTGGAGAGATTTTTACGGTGGGAGCTGCGACGATTTTTGCACCTCCGCCGCCGCGTTCTTTCAGCCGGCGTACTGATGACGTGGACATTTTCTTGTGGAAAAGAGATGCAGGTGCTATGGTGTGTGTGTGTTTTTAGTGCGTGTTGTAGGTGAGGAAATGGAGAATGATTAGATTAGGGATTTGGCTAATTGGTTGATTCTTGATTCTTTTGAGGAAGTTGAAGTTTTGTGTGGGCGGGAAAAATGGAATATTCAAGATTTTGAATGAATTTAGTGATATACAACGTATATGATGGTTAACCACGAGACGTCGAGACCAATTTAGTGTTTTTTAGTTTATTTTAGAATTACTAAAAGCCCCTTAAAGTAAATTTTAGTTTGTAACAAAAAGTATGACATTGGTTTTTTAGTTTTTGGGTAAATTTCACTTTATCCCATACTTACATTGAATATCATTTTACCCCTTTGTATTTTCAATTGTGTTATTTTACCCCTTTATACTTTATCAATTTGTATCGATTTTACCCCCTTATACAATTAAAATATCATTTAATCCTCCTATTACTTTATTAAATGACATAATTGTCCTTACTATTATTTTAATTTAACAATGGCATCAAATACATATAATTTTTGGGGAATTTTTTTCTATTTATTAAAATTAATATAGTTCCTATTAAATAACTATATTGTAGATTATTTTCTGTAAACTTATATAATCATAGATTTTTTTCATAATAAATCTGAAATTATTTATTATATTGTAAAATAATATTTTGTATTCAAAAAATTAACCATTAAAACGACTATGTTTTTCTATTTAGCATAGTTTTTATTTAATTATGATTATTCAATCATTAAATAAAATATTACAAATAATATTTGACATCTTTAATAAAATTATATTATATATTACATAATTTTAAGTTTGTGATGAATAATAAATTACAAATATAAATGTATTAGGTAATAGAAATATCCTATTATATATTAATTTAATAGGAACTATGTTAAAGTTGAATAATTAGCAACTAACTATAATATATATAATAGACTTAATATTATGTATTAATTAGTCAAGTTATGAAAGTTAATTTAGAATATAAGTACAAATTTATTAATATTAAATTCTTTAGAAATAATTTTATTATTTTAATAAAAATAATAGGTAAGGATAGAATGTCCATTGTTTTGAGTATATGAGTATAAAATAATATTTTAAAAGCATAAGGCGATAAAGTGATACTAATTAAGAGTATAAGGGGGTAAAATGATACAATTGAGAGTACAAGGGGGTAAAGTAATAATCAATGAAAGTATAGAGGGGTAAAGTGAGACTTGCCCTTACTTTTTTATTCAAAAACTCCACTAAAATTTAACTCAAAAAAACTCAAGTATTATTTTTACACCAACATTGTTAATGTTTTTGGAAGGAAAAAAACCTATGTTACCCTTCACTTGTTAGATTATAGTTGAAAAACAAATTAAATTATTTGATGCTCAACTTTACTCGAGATCGACTATTAAAAATTTGTTTAAATTTTCAATAAATCTATTCAATTGATATTATATGAAGTCGACTCATTTTGTAAAAAAAATAATATAATGTATAACATAGGAGTGGTAAATCGTGTAATCGTATTGTGTTTTGAGTCGAAACGATAACGACACGACACGAAGATGAATATGAAAATTTTCGTGTTGACAGGACACGACACGATTTAACACGATAAGTCAAAAATAAAAATAAATTGATTTACACGTTAATACACAATAGCAAATTACACGATATTGCACGACAATATACGATATAAACATACAAAATAATAGGTTATCGTGTCACTAACATGTAAACATCTAATTATCGTGTTACTGTCGTGCCGCTAACAGGGGAAATATGTCATTACCGTGTTCTTATCGTGTTACTATTGTGTTAGTATCTTTATCGTGTTTACACGAGCAAAACACGAACACCACACAAAATTTTCATGTCCTTATCGTATCGACAAGATAAGGATACGAACACGATAAGGCTAAATTTTAACCCGCTATTTTCGTATCGTTTCGTGTCGTGTCAAGAATTGTCACCTCTAATGTAAAAATATCAAACTATTTGACCTCAACTTGCGTGAGGTTCGCGAAAACTCATCTAAGATCGATGTAGTTATTAGTAAAACCATAAACACAATATTTTAAGCTCAATAAAATTTCAAACAAAAATTGTATTATTTCTTATTTAAAAAAAAAAACTCCAGCCTATACAAATTTCCATTTGATACAAATTGAATTAAGAGGTAACAATAGAAAATATAAAATTGTCTACATCATTATAATCACATCAGGAGTGTTTGGTTGGGTTAATGGATGGGATAACCGATAAGGCCACCTTTTATTCCATATAATACCTATTGGGTTGTTTGCTTCAATTACATTAGGTCCATAACATAGACCAGGCCCAATATATAATCAAGCTTAATTTGGTATTTTACATCTCACATCTTGGGATGTCAACGGGGCGGGGTGGGGTCGGGAGCCATCCCCATCCCCGTCCCGACGCGACCGAAATCCCGTCCCCGTCTCCGTAAGACAAACGGGAAAATTTCCCCCATCCCCCCCCCGCGGGGATCCCCCTTACGGGATTCCCGCCCGTTTCATTTTTTTTTTTTTTGCAAAAATATATATTTTTAAAAATAATCATTTTTAAATATTTAAAATATAGAAATTATATAAAATAACTAATAAAATACTAATTAATAAAATAACTTAAAGATTTTTTCATTTTATTATATTTAATGTGGATATATTTATAATATATTATATATTAATAATTCGGTTCCCCGCGGGGAACGGGGCGGGGAGTATGATCTCCGTCCCCGCCCCGTCCCCGCCAACGGGGAAAAAAAAATCCCCATCCCCGTCCCCACGGGGGGAAATTTCGGGGAATCCCCGCCC
Source organism: Rehmannia glutinosa (assembly GCA_016081115.2). Taxonomy (NCBI): domain Eukaryota; kingdom Viridiplantae; phylum Streptophyta; class Magnoliopsida; order Lamiales; family Orobanchaceae; genus Rehmannia; species Rehmannia glutinosa. The sequence continues at coordinate 9,626,470 of CM071935.1, forward strand.
CATTCGGGGCGGATCCCCGCGGGGAACGGGGATTCCCCGCCCCACTGCCATCTCTACAGTCACATCATAGGCTTGATCCAATTAGGGATGGCACCACCGCTGGTGGTGGGACGGGGCAAGTTGATCCGTCCTAACTCGAATTAAACAACATTAAATACAAAAAAAATAAAAATATATATATTTATAAAATATTCTTTATATAATATTAAAAAATAAAGATTAATTATAATATATATTATATATGAAAATATATATTAAATATAGTTAAAAAATAATAAATTTTCTAGGCGAGGCAGGTGTCCGCGGGACAGAAGTATTACTCAAACTCGTCGCTTGTCACGGGATGGGACGACCCAAATAGGACGGGATGGGTACCCTTGGGTCGATCAAAATTTTCATCCCTAGATCTAATCCAATCTATTTGCCAACCCATAATATTTTATAAGAAGACCAAAATGCCATGAAAAAACCCTGTTGGGGCATGCCAACCAGTGTTTTAAATAGAGTACCCTGTCATACAGACAGATTCAACTATTTGAACCATAAACATGTTGTCGGATCGGACTGGTAAGCATCCAAGAATCATTTTAGCGATTGAACTGATCAAAACAAGCCAAAACTGGCAAAATCTGGTTTCAATTAGTTTTTGATTTATATTTTATTTCTTTTAGAAGTTTAATGAATAAATAAAATTTAAAATTGATAATATGTTATATTTGTGTGATTATTTGATTTTTGGGTTATATTAAATTTATTAGTTGCTTATTTATATTTCTCATTTTTAAATGTATAACTTTGTTATTTAATACAATATAATGAAAAAATTAATATTTGTTAAATCGGTTGAACGGATTCTGATTGGTTGAACCGATTTTCGGTGCTTGACTGATTTCATCGTTCCTAAGGTATTAAAACATTGATGCAAATATCAAGTCTCTCACTCTTATTGCAACATGGGGAAATGAACACGAAAAACTGAATATTTGTGACGAGAGTAAGGGCATCTCTAACTCAACTCCAAATCTCATACCATTACACTAAATATGCAAAAAAACCTTCTTCAACCAAAGTCTAACCAATACACCAAATTTGGTGTAAATAACACTATTTATTTACATCAAATTTTAATACAATATCCCCTCTTTCCCTCCAAATCTCTTATACTTCAAATTTAAGTTCCAATTATATTCTACATTTTATATACAATTAATTTATAACATGGTTTTAATTATTTAAATTTGGTATGTACTAATTATTTTGTATGAACATTTATAATAACTAAAAATAATTAAAATTTAGCAATTAATTATAATAATATAAACTTAACATTTTCTATAGATAATTATAATTTAAACTAAAAGAGATACTAATATTAATTGTAATATGATTTTTATAATATAAATAATTAATATAATAAAATTTAAATACAAGTTTTTATTTAATTACATTAGTACTAATAAAATATAAGTAAATGAAATAATCGTATAAATAAATAAATTTGATTAATATGAAATGAAAAAGAAAGAATATAATATTCATTTGTTATAATTGGTTGGAGATGTTTTTGATAAAAATTATGTGGAAAAACACCAAATTTGGTATAAATGTTACACCAATTTGATGCAATAGATTGGAGATGGCCTAAGGAACTTTAGGAGATAAATCTTGGTGGATCTTAACCGATGGAAAACTAGGAATATTTTTCTCCCTCTCCTCAATCGGGAGATTTGATTTTCAAAGAGTAACGGGTTAGTCGATGCTACTCAAGTGGATTCTATACCGTTGGATCTATACATACACATACACACACACACATCCACATGTGTATGTGTTAATCCAATATTATAGAACCCACTTGGGTAGCTACCCAAGTGGTAGCATTGACTTACCCCTAGTAAAACCATTGATAGATGTGCTTATCCATAATTTATATTTCTTAGTATAAACATAGGTTGAAGGTTAGACAGTTCAGTTAAGGTAATTTTATTTAAATTTAGATTATCTTGAAATGTATTTTTCTTCTCATTCTCAAGTACATTGATTGCAGTGATGTTTAATTGTCGTGTTAAAATTACAAATGATATATATGCTTGGTTGCATTCTTATGAATGACACAACTTATTAGTAGTTTCTCCCAAATCCATTATTATTAATAACCAATAATCCATCCATACGATGCACATATTATATGTTATGAAAAAATAACTTTAAACTTTTAGTAGCTGTTGTATTTCTAATCTTAATAAATAACTTGTATGTCTAATTTCATTTTAGATGTTCAAGGTCTGTATGGTTGATGCCAACTGCATAATAAGATCCAAAATAAATTATTACGCTGCTATTTATATAAATTGAAAGAAATATAAAGTTTCAACATATTATATTAATTGTATAGTTGATAAAATATTTTATTGTAGTTCAAACATTTATTTTAACGAAATGTTTTGGTAACGAATAAAAAATTTAATTGAACACATAGTATAAATTTTACTATATTAAAATAAATATATTTTTTTGTTCAAATCTATTGTAGACTTATCTTAGTGTTTATATTAATTTAATCATAACATAAAAATCATTTAACAAAATGTAAAATTTATGGCAATTTATTATAAATTGTTTCTTAATATATTCATTACAAAATCGTGTCATGCCCCAAAATGATTCAACAACCACACATCAAATAAAATGAATAATTAAATGGATAGCGATCAAGGTTGGCTTATTCTGACCCGCGAACCCATAAACTCGGACATGTGAATCCGGACCCAATCCAAATTAATACCCCTATTCCCTGTTAGTCCAAGTGGCTACGATAATCTAGAGGTGGGGTGAATAGATTATCTCGGTTTTTCAGATTTTGCCCTCTTTTTTGAAAAATCAAGCAAAGACGAAATGCTAAGTGCGGAAAATAAATAACACACTTAGATTTAAAGAGGTTCAACCCACCTAGGGCCTAATCCTCTACCACCCCAGTATATCCGGGATGGATTTCAAAAAAGAAAAAAAAAAGATTTTATTAATTACCAAAAATAATAATACAACACCTTGAGGATTACCACAACCCTCTTGCAACACCTTGAGGATTACCACAACCCCCTTACACCACCTTGAGGATTACCACAACCCTCTTACAACACCTTTGAAGATTACCACAACCCTCAAACACCTATCACCTAGATCACCCAAGTGTATTCTTACCACAAGAATACTCACAAGGATGTCTTGTGTTGAATGATGACTAAAAATCAAGATTACAACTCAATGATGAATGATACAATATGAGTACAAGTGTAATCAAGAATTGAAAGCCTAGACCTCAAATTTGTGCAAGTGAAAGTGCTTGGGCTAATACAACAAGATATATGAAAGTGTTTGCTTATTTGCTCTTTGCTCGTGTAGAGTGTTATGTCTTATTGCTTGAATGAAGCCTCTATTTATAGGAGAGGTCTTGGCCTTGATTTCCAGACATAGGCTCCTCCTTGAGGAGTGATTTGCTGCAAAAGAAACCATTTAAAATCATCAATATAGCTGTTAGAAATCAATCCCTCAAAATAGGGAAAAGCTGTCTGAAAATGCAACGGATAGTTTGCTGATAAAACAGGGGTGCGACCGGTCGCACATAGATAAGTTTGAAATTGAATTTCTGCGATTTTTACACAGGGGGACCAGTCGAAGGGGGGTTCGACCGGTCGCCCATGATGTTGACTGGTTGGGGGTGTTTAAAATACGAAACAGAGAAGACTGAACCAAAAGAGGGACTCCCAGGTACCGGTTGTTAGTCCAAGTGGCTACGATAATCTAGAGGGGGGGTGAATAGATTATGCCGATTTTTCGCAAATCACCCTCTTTTTTTAATCAACAAGTAAATGACAAGAATGTAAATTCGGAAATTAAACAACACTCGTTGATTTAAAGAGGTTCAACCCACCTAGGGTCTAATCCTCTACCACCCCAGTATCTCCGGGATGGATTTCAAAAAGAAAAAGATTTTATTAATTACCACAATTAATACAACACCTTGAGGATCACCACAATCCTCTTACAACACCTTCAAGGAGATTACCACAATCTTCCTTCACCACCTTTGAAGAGTACCACACTCTTCAAACACCTATCACCTAAATCACCCAAGTGTATTCTTACCACAAGAATACTCACAAGGATGTCTTGTGTTGAATGATGGACAAATTCAAGATTACAACTCTATGAAACCAATACAAAGATTGAGTGCAAGTGTAATCAAGAATCAAAAAGCCTAGACCTCAAAGATGTGCAAGTGAAAGTACTTAGGCTATTACAACAAGAATGTAAAAATGAAAGCTTGAACAATTTGCAGATTTCTTGTTGTGTATTTTGCTTGTGTGTGTTGTGTCTTGTGTCTTCACTTCATCCTCTATTTATAGGGAAGTTTCACCAACATAGGCTCCCAACATAGGCTCCTCTATCTTCACTTTTGTCTACAAAAAGAAGATCACAAGATGTAGAAATATTGTACAAAATTGAAAAGCAAATCTTGCTGTCACACACATTACAACGGTTGGAATTTTGTTTGTCAAAAAATAACATAGGGCGACCGGTTGCCCCGTTGAAGATTTCGACCATTTTTAAAAAATAGTACGATCCAGGTAGGGGTTGCAGGGGGGTGCGACCGGTCGGAGGGGGGTTCGACCGGTCGCCCAGGGGTGCGACCAGTCGGCCCTCCCCTGGACCGGTCCCCCTGCTCCATTTTTCAAGTCCGTAAGTTCTGTTTCGTGTTTTCTTATCTTCAGGTACAGGTCGACCATTTGGGCGACCGGTCGATCTCCCCTTTGAAATGTTGTCCGATTTTTTTTTCAAAATAAACTTCAAGAAATACTCCAAAAAATTAGTAAAAACATTTTAAATCATTTAGGAGTATTTAGACAACATTTATAAACATAGTTTTGGTGTAAAAACCAATTTAAACAAAACCATCAAAAGTGTTGTCCAATTTTTATCAAATTAAAAACTCTAAGAAATACTCCAAAAATTAGTAAAAACATTTTAAATCATTTAGAAGTATTTGGACAACATATAAAAACATTGTTTTGGTATAAAATCTTATTAAAACAAAACCATCAAAATCTTGATAAAAACATTTATCTAACAAACTCCCCCTTTTTGATGATTACAAACCAAAACAATTTTAGAAGGTCGATTTTAAAACAAAACAAATTTTCCGGTCTTAAAACAACAATCAATTACAAACAAGATACATCATAAGTACAAGCACACAAGGATAGGAGCAAAGATTTTTCAAAATCATTTTTGCACAAGCTCCCCCTATCAACATGCATATAAAGAACAAGTATACAAGCAACAACTAAAAGCTAAAAGCTTAGCTTTCACAACTTAAGCTTGAATTCCATGAGCTCATAAGCTCCCCCACAAAAACATCATTAGTCAAGCATAAAAGTCCACAATACATCAAATGGACTAAGCATTGTTCACATGACTTATGGCTTTCAAGAGCCCTAGCTTATAGCTTTTCTTGCAAGCTTATTTCCGCTTCTTTGAGCGTATGAGCATTTTTCTTGTTTCTCCCCCTTTGGAATCATCAAAAGGAATGTTAGCACGATAAAAACATCATATATTCATATCAAAGTGCGCAAATTTATCGATTTATCGAGCTTATTGAAAATTGAAGCTTAAATTCCAAAGAAAAGGGAAAAGTTGATCAATTGACTTGCAAAAGCTCATTTGATTGATAAAACATGATCTCTATAAACTTATATGACTTTTCAAATCGAGAGAATCACGTAGGTGATGAATTTTTCATTGAAACATTTTGTCGAACACTTGGCGTGCGTCGAATAAAACTAGAAGTATATAACGCCTTTGAAATTCATTTACGCCAAAAATTTTCATCACCAATTCAGTTCAAACAACATTCAATACATCATAAATATTAAGCTCATCACATTCATATGAAACTAGCATCAAGAATTTTGCAAATAAGTCAAAATCTCAAGGGTTCAACCCAATTGAGCAAATGGAGTAGAATTCTTACCATTTCTTCGGTAAAGATGAGCAATGATGATGATAATCAAGCTTAATGAAGTCCAAAAAATGAAACATATACAAGAAAATACATTTGAAGTGAAATTTTAGTGTATTTGGCGAAGGGGACGAAAAATAGACAAAATAAGCCACAATGGCTGAAACTGAAGACAGAACTGAATTTAACCAAAATTTGTTGACGGGCGACCGGTCATTGTTGAGGGCGACCGGTCGACATTGAGGGCGACCGGTTTCCCTCAACCTCTTCAGCCCACTGTTTTGATAAAATTTCCAAAATCCGAATTTTCAACCAAATATCCGATTTTTCGCCCCTAATTTTTAAAAAAACGTGCAAAATGCAATCATAGACCTTATTCAATATGCATTATGCCTAACCGAGCTCGTATTGATGCAAAAGTCTCGGAAGTTAGCGGTTTAGTAAAAATGTCCGCTAATTGATCTTGAGATGGTACAAAAGATATCTCAATTTTTCGTTTTGAGACACAATCCCTTAGAAAATGATGTCGAATCTCAATATGTTTAGTACGGTTATGATGAACCGGGTTTTGAGCAATATTTATAGCGGATATGTTATCACAAAAGATAGGAACATTTTCAAAAGAACATTTATAATCCGCTAAAGTTTGTTTCATCCAAAGAAGTTCAAGACAACAAAATGTCATGAAATATATTCGGCTTCGGCCGTTGAAAGTGAAACACAATTTTGCTTCTTTGAAAACCAAGATACTAGGCAATCGCTAAAAATTGACACGATCCTAAGTACTTTTCCGATCATCAATATTTCCCGCATAATCCGAATCACTATAACCTTTAAGAGAAAAATTTTCATTCTTTGGATAAAATAAACCATATTGAATAGTGCCTTTCAAATATCGAAAAATCCTTTTAACGGCACTTAAATGAGATTCTTTGGGATTGCTTTGAAAACGAGCGCATAGGCATACGGCATGAAGAATGTCCGGTCTACTTGCGGTTAAATAAAGTAAACTACCAATCATACCTCTATATTTGGATTCATCAACCGACTTGCCTTTTTCATCTTTATCAATCTTGACGTTTGTTGCCATTGGGGTAGAGACGGTTCTTCCTTCTTCAATGCCAATTTTTTTTTAAAAGTTCCTTTGTATATTTTGATTGAGAAATATAAATTCCTTCTTGGCATTGCTTAATTTGAAGTCCAAGGAAGAAGTTGAGCTCCCCCATCATGCTCATTTCAAATTCACCTTGCATTAACTTAGAAAATTTCTTGCACAAGGATTCATTAGTAGCACCAAAAATAATATCATCAACATAAATTTGCACTAATAAACAATATTGCCCTTTTTCAAAAACAAAGATAGTAGTGTCAACTTTACCTCTTGTAAAACCATTTTGCAAAAGAAAAGAGCTAAGTCTATCATACCATGCACGGGGTGCTTGTTTCAAACCATACAAGGCCTTTTTAAGTCTATAAACATCATTAGGCCTAGAAAAATTTTCAAACCCCGGAGGTTGTTTTACATAGACTTCTTCTTGAATAATACCATTTAAAAATGCCGATTTTACATCCATTTGGTAAAGCTTGAAATTTTTAAAACAAGAATAGGCAAGTAAAATACGAATAGCTTCTAAACGTGCTACGGTGCAAATGTTTCATCATAATCAATACCTTCTTCTTGACAATAACCTTGAGCTACTAACCTTGCTTTGTTTGAACAATATTGCCTTGGTCATCGAGAGCTTGTTCAAATACCCATTTTGTACCAATAATGGTTTGAGATGGAGGACAAGGTACTAATTCCCATACATCATTCCTTTCAAATTGATTCAACTCCTCTTGCATTTCTAAAAACCAATCCTCATCTTCAATGGCTTTCTTAGCATTTTTAGGCTCTTTTTGAGATATAAGAGCTTTCTCGGCAAATTTTCCTCGAGTCATTACTTTATCAAGGGGATCACCAATAATAAGATCTTTTGGGTGATCTCCCTTAAATTTCAATGCTACGAGAAGATTCGAAGTATCACCTTTATCTTCTTGAGGAACACTTGAGCTTGAAGGTTGATCATTTTGAGTTTCATCTTTTTTTTTTTTTTTTTGAGGGTGATTTTGAGTTTCATCTTGAACAATGGTTTCAACGATATCCTCTTCATCACTTTCATCATTGGGTATCCTTTCAACACCCGAAGCTTCATTGAATTTGACATGGATGGATTCTTCAACAACTCCACTAGTCTTATTGTAAACCCGATACGCTTTGCTCTTGATTGAATACCCCATAAAAATTCGTTCATCGGCCTTAGGATCAAGTTTGTCTAATTGATCCTTAGTATTCAAAATAAAACATTTACATCCAAATATTTTGAAATAACTAATATTTGGAGTTCTTCCTTTCCAAAGCTCATATGGAGTTCTATTCATTTTAGGACGAATATAAACTCGATTAATGACATAGCAAGCGGTACTTATGGCTTCGGCCCAAAAATATTTTGGAAGTGAAAATTCATTAAGCATGGACCGACTCATCTCTTGTAATGTCCGATTTTTCCTTTCGGCTACTCCATTTTGTTGAGGTGTCCTTGGAGCCGAAAAATTATGACTATATCCCTTGGTTTCACAAAAGACTCTAAATTCGCCGTCAAATTCTCCACCTCGATCACTTCGAATGGACTTAATAGTATCTTCCTTTTCATTTTCAATAAGTCTACACAACTTAACAAACTCATTAACGGCATCGCTTTTATTAGTAAGAAATAGAGCCCAAATATATCTAGAAAAATCATCAACTATAACAAAAGTGTAATGTTTTCCACTTAGACTTGCCGTACCAATATCCCCATACAAATCAAGATGAAGCATTTGTAGGGGTTTGGTAGTGGAAATTTCATTTTTGGGCTTAAAACTACTCTTAACTAATTTGTTCTTTTGACAAGTGTCACATAAGCCAAGATTTTCAAAATTCAATTTGGGTAGTCCTTTTACATGTTGGTTTTTGTAAATAGTTTGCAAATTTTTGTATCCAACATGTCCAAATCGCCTATGCCATAAGCTAGTTAAATCATTATTGGCGACAAGACAAGAAACATTTTGACTAACCAAATCACTTGTACAAATTTTGTAAAGATTGCCTTTTCTAATTGCTTCACAAATAATTTTATCATTTTTGGAAATAAGGCATTTTTCTTTATTAAAAACAACATTATAATTTGAGTCACAAAGTTGGCTAACACTTATCAAATTGAACTTAAGCCCTTCTACTAAAAGAACATTACTAAGAGAGAAAGAAGAGTTACCAATTTCTCCATTTCCAAGAATTCTTCCTTTGCCATTGCCGAACATGACCATACCCTCTTCTTGGAGCTTGATGTTGGTAAAAAGTTCTCTCTTTCCGGTCATATGGCGCGAACATCCGCTGTCCACGAGCCATTTTGAATCTTCCATTGTTGTTATAGCCCCTATAACCTACAAAGGAATTATTTTTAGGTACCCTATAATTTTGGGGTCCATGGGGGTTAGCCTTGAGACCTTTAGGTCTCCAAAAATAGCTAAAATTATTCTTCAATTTACAATTGCTAGCATAGTGTCCATTCTTACCACAATAAAAACAAGTAATAATACGAGGACTACTAGCACGTACAAAGGTTGGACCTTGGTCTTTTTTCTTAAAAGCATTTTGAAAAGGTTTATAACCAAGTCCTAATTTAGAATGCTCACCTCTTTGTGCATCTAAAATTTTTATGACTTTATCCGTACTTAAATTGAATCGATGCACATCCTTTTTCAAATTTTCAATATCATTTGTGAGCATTTGTTTTTCGGTTTCAAGAGTACGGACAATAGTAAGAGTAATAGTATGAGCTTTATCAAGAGAGTCATAAGAAGTAAATAATTTATCCTTTTCTAGTTTAAGCTCTTTATGCTCCTTTTTCAAATTCTTGTATTTAACAATCAAATTTTGAAACTCATTTTGCAATTCATCAAAATCACATTGTAATTCATCAACTAGGGAAGAAGATGAAGCATTAGAGCGTACCTCGGTATTTTCATCGTCTATGGCCATAAGACCATGTTCGGATTCTCCTTCCTCGTCGGTTGTTTCAAGTAATTCATCCCAAGTTTTGACGTCCGCATTTAACGCCTTCTTTTTCGGAAAAGGTTTTTTCTTCTTTTGTTCCTCTTCCGCTAATTTTGGGCAATCGGCTATGTAGTGCCCGGATTTTCCGCATTTGAAGCAAGAATTGTCTCTTGGCTTTCTTGCTTTATTTTTGTTTACAAATTTTGAAAATTTTCTAACAAGAGCCGCCGTTTCTTCATCATCCTCATCACTAGCATAATAAACATTATTAGAAGAAGATGCTAAGCCTTTAATAATATTTTGCGTACCCGATTTAGAGGTGGATGGTTGAGAATTTTTCCTCTACTTGAGATATACTTCATAAATGAGGAGATTCCCAATGAGCTCATCAAACTTGAGTGTCTCAAGATTTTGAGCTTCCGTGATTGCCGTCACCTTTTCAGACCATGAGCCGGGAAGAGCGTTTAATACCTTGGTCACCTTGTCTTCTTCGGAGATGACCTTTCCAAGAGCCACAAGAGGATTGACAATGTTGTCAAGTCTTTCCACCATTTTTGATATGCTTTCACCATCATGCATATTGAAATTTTCAAAGTCTTTCACAAGCATTGTTTTTCTTGCTTGCTTTACTTTCTTTGTGCCCTCATAAATGGTTTCTAATTTTTCCCAAACTTCATGTGCCGACCGTATGCCTCTTATGCGATTATATTCGGTGGCGGTAAGAGAGCAATGTAAAATATTTAAGGCCTTACCATTTAGAGAGAAAGCCTTCTTGTCATTTTCATCGTACTCCTTGAATAGCTTGGGAGTAGTGGTACCATCCTCCAATTTTGTTGTTGGTTGAGCAACTCCTTCAATGACCACATTCCAAATATCAAATCCGCATCCTTGTAGAAAGCACTTCATGCGGTCTTTCCAAAATGCGTAGTTGTTGGCGTCGAATAGTGGTGGCTTGTTGGTGGAGGCGCCGGTGGTGAGATAAGCTTCATTCGTAGCCATGGATCTTTCCTCTTTACTCGGAACGAGCTTAGCCAAAGAGTTTGGCTTTGATACCACTTGTTAGTCCAAGTGGCTACGATAATCTAGAGGGGGGGTGAATAGATTATGCCGATTTTTCGCAAATCACCCTCTTTTTTGAAAAAACAAGTAAATGACAAGAATGTAAATTCGGAAATTAAACAACACTCATTGATTTAAAGAGGTTCAACCCACCTAGGGCCTAATCCTCTACCACCCCAAAGATCTCTAGATGGATTTCAAAAAGAAAAAGATTTTATTAATTACCACAATTAATACAACACCTTGAGGATCACCACAATCCTCTTACAACACCTTCAAGGAGATTACCACAATCTTCCTTCACCACCTTTGAAGAGTACCACACTCTTCAAACACCTATCACCTAAATCACCCAAGTGTATTCTTACCACAAGAATACTCACAAGGATGTCTTGTGTTGAATGATGGACAAATTCAAGATTACAACTCTATGAAACCAATACAAAGATTGAGTGCAAGTGTAATCAAGAATCAAAAAGCCTAGACCTCAAAGATGTGCAAGTGAAAGTACTTAGGCTATTACAACAAGAATGTAAAAATGAAAGCTTGAACAATTTGCGATTTCTTGTTGTGTATTTTGCTTGTGTGTGTTGTGTCTTGTGTCTTCAATTCATCCTCTATTTATAGGAAGTTTCACCAACATAGGCTCCCAACATAGGCTCCTCTATCTTCACTTTTGTCTACAAAAAGAAGATCACAAGATGTAGAAATATTGTACAAAATTGAAAAGCAAATCTTGCTGTCACAGATTGCAACGGTTGGAATTTTGCTGTCAAAAAATAACATAGGGCGACCGGTTGCCCCGTTGAAGATTTCGACCATTTTTAAAAAATAGTACGATCCAGGTAGGGGTTGCAGGGGGGTGCGACCGGTCGGAGGGGGGTTCGACCGGTCGCCCAGGGGTGCGACCGGTCGGCCCTCCCCTGGACCGGTCCCCCTGCTCCATTTTTCAAGTCCGTAAGTTCTGTTTCGTGTTTTCTTATCTTCAGGTACAGGTCGACCATTTGGGCGACCGGTCGACCTCCCATTTGAAATGTTGTCCGATTTGTTTTTCAAAATAAACTTCAAGAAATACTTCAAAAAATTAGTAAAAATATTTTAAATCATTTAGGAGTATTTAGACAACATTTATAAACATAGTTTTGGTGTAAAAACCAATTTAAACAAAACCATCAAAAGTGTTGTCCAATTTTTATCAAATTAAAAACTCTTAGAAATACTCCAAAAATTAGTAAAAACATTTTAAATCATTTAGGAGTATTTGGACAACATATAAAAACATTGTTTTGGTATAAAATCTTATTAAAACAAAATCATCAAAATCTTGATAAAAACATTTATCTAGCACCTCGCCTGGGGTCTCTATCGTCGCCCTCACCGCCGACCACCTGGTCGACCGGTCGCCCTTCCTTATTTTTCTACGTCCCTTTTTCTGTTTCAAAACTCAACTCAGGTACGGGTTGCCCTATAGGGCGACCGGTCGAGCCTGAAACAAATGTGTTGTCTAATTTTTTATCGAGAATAAACTCCAAAAAATACTCCGAAAAATAGTAAAAATATTTTAAATCGATCGGAAGTATATAGACAATATTTAGGGACATTGTTTTGGTTTAAAAACTCATTTGAACAAAATTATCAAAATCATGATAAAAACATTTATCTAACAAACTCCCCTTTTTTGATGATTACAAATCAAAACAATTTTTACGAGGACGATTTTGAAAACAAATTAATTTTCCGGTTTTACGAGTGAACTATCCGTTAAAAAACATTTTATACAAAGCTCCTCCTATCTATGAGCACATCAACAAGAGATATTGCATAAGCTAGAAGCACAAGCTATTACAAGCTTTATAAGATACACATAAACATCATAAGCTAAGCTCCCCTGTCAAAATATTTACAATCTATTGCAATTAAGTCCATAATACAAGCCATGGACTAGGTATACTTGGCTTTAAGAAGCTATAGCTTATAGCTTTTATTGAAAGCTTTTATTAGCTTCTATTAGCTAACGAGCCAATTTCCTGTTTCTCCCCCTTTGGAATTATCAAAAAGAATGTTAGGATGATAAAAACATCATACAATTACATCAAAGTGCGCCAAAAAACGGTTTATCAACCATTGAACAATTTAGGCTTAAAATCCAAAGAAAATGGGAGAAATGTATCATGAAGAGTTCATAAGATCGTTTTATTTGCCAAGACATGATCTCAATAAGTATATAAGACTTTTGGAAGCAAGAGAATCATGTAGAAGTTGAAATTTTCATTGTGACATTTCATCGAACACTTTGTGGGCGTAAAAATTAAAAGAAGTTGTATAGAGCCCTTGTAAATGAATCAAGCCAAAAATTTTCATCACCAATCCACATCAAACATCATATAATACATCATAACAACTAAGCTCATCATGATCATAATATAATTTCATCAAGAAATATACAAGAAGGTTACAAATGCAAGGGTTCAACCCAATTGAGCAAATGAGAGAAAATTCTTACCATTCGATCGGTAAATATGAGCAACGATGATGATAATCAAGCTATATAGGGTCCAAGACATGAATTGAATGCATGAAAACAAATTTTGAGTGAAATTTGTGTGAATTTGGCAAAGGGGACGAGAAATGGCAAAAAGAATTTAAAATGACGAATGCTGAAGACAGAACGGTTTTAATCCAAAAAATAGCTCAGGGCGACCGGTCAGCGTTGAGGGCGACCCGTTGCCCTTGCCCTCAACCCCTTCAGTCCGATTTTTCGCCCCTTAGTTTTTAAAACATGCAAAATGCAAATATAAACCTCATTCAATATGCATTATGCCTAACCGAGCTCGTATTGACGCAAAAGTCTCGGAAGATAGCGGTGTTACGAATTTTATTGTTTAGATTTTGATGAATGCCATGTAAAACTTAGAATAGAAAGTTGGCACCCCAATTCTTGTTGTAAAATGCATTGTAACAATTAGAGCTGGCCAAGCTGAGTTAAGTCAGCTACACCCTAACATGCAAGAAGACAACTGAAGACTGGAAGGAAGACTCTGTGTGAGACAAGTATGGCAAAGAAGAGTAGACGGAACTCTACTAAAGAAGCGGTGAGATGCGGCCAAGTGGAGTATCGGTCAAGTCAACTCGAGAAAAGCCAAGTCTCAAGTTGAAGTGACAAGAGTCATCCATGATTGGAAGGCGACTCTAAGTCACCTGGGGAAAGCAAGGAAATGCAATCAAGTCGAGATAATCGAAAAGATCCGTTGCCGAAAATCAAGAGATTTACTTAAACAAGTAATATCTCCATACCACCTTTCTCGAGTGCTCGACCCCGAAGCGTGCAAAAGGAATGAACCAATGGGAAGCACTACATCGTGTCGAACTCGAAAAGGTGAAAGAACAATTCATACGAGGAAATGGCAATTCCAAGGATCGCAACAAGACAAGCCAACGATCGCAAGTGACTTTCAAAAATAAGCCTATCTCTTCAACGGGCAAATTTTTGAAAGATCACTATAAAAGGCCGAGGAATGACTCGAGAGAAGGTTACCGAACCACGAACATTCAAGAAATCAATTAAACTATAACCGAAATACTCTCAAATCATTCAAGATTAATCCTCAAGCCTACATTACGAAGTACATCAATCCAACACTCACCGTGAAGGAAAGAGAACTTCAATCGCTTGAAGAGGAAACTTTTGAAGAAAAGGGGTCTACATTCCACGAAGGATTGTAGGAAGGTTCAAGGTCGAACCAAGTCTTAAGCTTTTGGAGGGCTTCGTGATCAAATCCAAAGAGCTTGAGCAAGTGAGTCAGTAGTAGCAAGGCAAAGCCCTGTGAAAGAAGAAGCCGAGTCGTAAGAGAAGCCACCGAGTGATCAAGGCGTCTCAGGCGAGTCCCAAAGGATCAAGTCACCAGTGATCAAGACTTGTATCCGGACTGTTACCACTTTGTAAATTGATCATTACCTAGTGGATTCCTCCAGAGTTGGAGAAGAGAGGAGTAGAAGAATTACCCCATCTTCGAACCTCTATAAAAATTTCATTGTGTCATTTACATTTCAGCACTTTAATTCCTGCATCTTAACTGTTTATATCTGCTGATAAATTTGCTATTCACTTGATAATTTATAAGTACTAAACCAAGCACTAAACTCTTGCTTAATCAAACTTAAGGGTGTTAAGTCTTCCAATAAAACAAAACCACGATTGAGTTAATTTAGAGCCAACAAATGAGTTACTCCATCAACAACCCAGTTGAGTCTGTTGAGAGATTAACTCTACTGAGTAGCTAAGTTGACTGTCCATCAAGGACACAACTGTGTAGTATCAACTCTGTATATTTAAAAGGACTAAATCGAAAATTTTGTAAGGTTTATTCAACCCCCTTCTAAACCTTACACTTACACCCCTTGGGACCTACAAGCGGTTTTGTAAAAATGTCCGCTAATTGATCTTGAGATGGTACAAATGATATCTCAATTTTTCGTTTAGAAACACAATCCCTTAGAAAATGATGCCGAATCTCAATATGTTTAGTACGGTTATGATGAACCGGGTTTTGAGCAATGTTTATAGCGGATATATTATCACAAAAGATAGGAACATTTTCAAAAGAACATTTGTAATCCGCTAAGGTTTGTTTCATCCAAAGAAGTTGAGTACAACAAAAAGCTGAGGAAATATATTCGACTTCGGCCGTTGAAAGTGAAACACAATTTTGCTTCTTTGAAGAAACTAGGCAATCGCCTAAAAATTAACATGATCCGGAAGTACTTTTCCGATCATCGATATTTCCCGCATAATCCGAATCACTATATCCTTTAAGAGAAAAATTTTAATTCTTTGGATAGAATAAACCATATTGAATAGTGCCTTTCAAATATCGAAAAATCCTTTTAACGGCACTCATATGAGATTCTTTGGGATTGCTTTGAAAATGAGCACATAGGTATACGGCATGAAGAATGTCCGGTCTACTAGCAGTTAAATAAAGTAATCTACCAATCATACCTCGATACTTTGATTCATCCACGGACTTGCCTTTTTCATCTTTGTCAATTTTGACATTAGTTGCCGTAGGAGTAGACACGGTTCTCCCTTCTTCAATGCCGAACTTTTTCAAAAGTTCTTTTGTATACTTAGATTGAGAAATGTAAATACCTTCTTGGCATTGTTTAATTTGGAGTCTAAGAAAGAAGTTGAGCTCCCCCATCATACTCATCTCGAATTCTCCTTGCATTAACTTAGAAAATTTCTTGCACAACGATTCATTAGTGGCACCAAAAATAATATCATCAACATAAATTTGCACAAGTAAGCAACTTGCCCTTTTTCAAAAACAAAGAGAGCTGTATCAACTTTACCCCTTATAAAACCATTTTGCAAAAGAAAAGAGCTAAGTCTATCATACCATGCACGGGGTGCTTGCTTTAAACCATACAAGGCCTTTTTAAGTTTATAAACATCATTAGGCCTAGAAAAATTTTCAAACCCCGGAGGTTGTTTTACATAGACTTCTTCTTGAATAATACCATTTAAGAAAGTGGATTTAACATCCATTTGGTAAAGTTTGAAATTTTTATAATAAGAATAGTCAAGTAAAATACGAATAGCTTCTAAACGTGCTATGGTTGCAAAAGTTTCATCATAGTCAATACCTTCTTCTTGACAATACCCTTGAGCTACTAACCTTGCCTTATTTCGAACAATGTTGCGTTGATCATCAAGTTTGTTCCGGAATACCCATTTTGTACCAATAATAGTTTGAGATGGAGGACAAGGTACCAATTCCCATACATCATTTCTTTCAAATTGATTCAACTCCTCTTGCATCTCTAAGAACCAATCCTTATCCTCAATAGCCACCTTAGCATTTTTAGGCTCCTTTTGAGAAATAAGAGCTTTCTCGGCAAATTTTCTCCGGGTCATCACTTTGTCAAGGGAATCACCAATAGTAAGATCTTTTGGGTGATCTCCCTTAAATTTCAATGCAATGGGAAGATCCGAAGTATCACCTCTATCTTCTTGAGGAACATTTGAAGTGGACGGTTGATCATTTGATGTAGATGGTTGATCATCAATTTGAACAATAGGTTCAATAGTATCCTCTTCATCACTTTCATCATTGGGTATTCTTTCAACACCCGAAGCTTCATTGAATTTGACATGGATGGATTCTTCAACAACCCCACTAGTCTTATTTTAAACCCGATATGCTTTGCTCTTTGTTGAATATCCCATAAATATTCCTTCATCGGCCTTAGGATCAAGTTTGTCCAATTGATCCTTGGTATTCAAAATAAAGCATTTACAACCAAATATCTTGAAATAACTAATATTTGGAGTTCTTCCTTTCCAAAGCTCATATGGAGTTCTATTCATTTTAGGACGAATATAAACTCGATTAATGACATAGCAAGCGGTACTTATGGCTTCGGCCCAAAAATATTTTGGAAGTGAAAATTCATTGAGCATGGACCGACTCATCTCTTGTAATGTCCGATTTTTCCTTTCGGCCACTCCATTTTGTTGAGGTGTCCTTGGAGCCGAAAAATTATGAGCATATCCTTTGGTTTCACAAAAGACTCTAAACTCACCATCAAATTCTCCACCTCGATCACTTCGAATGGACTTAATAGTATCTTCCTTTTCATTTTCAATAAGTCTACACAACTTAACAAACTCATTAACGGCATCGCTTTTATTAGTAAGAAATAGAGCCCAAGTATATCTAGAAAAATCATCGACAATAACGAAAGTGTAATGTTTTCCACTTAGACTTGCCGTACCAATATCCCCATACAAATCAAGATGAAGCATTTGTAGGGGTTTGGTAGTGGAAATTTCATTTTTGGGCTTAAAACTACTCTTAACTAATTTGTTCTTTTGACAAGTGTCACATAAGCCAATATTTTCAAAATTCAATTTGGGTAGTCCTTTCACATGTTGGTTTTTGTAAATATTTTTCAAATTCTTCTATCCAACATGTCCAAGTCGCCTATGCCATAAACTAGTTAAATCATTATTAGCGACTAAACAAGAAACATTTTGACTAACCAAATCACCTGTACAAATTTTGTAAAGATTGCCTTTTCTATTTGCTTCATAAATAATTTTACCATTTTTAAGTATAAGGCATTTTTCTTTATTGAAAGAAACATCATAATTTGAGTCACAAAGTTGGCTAACACTTATCAAATTAAACTTAAGCCCTTCTACTAAGAGAACATTACTAAGAGAGAAAGAAGAGTTACCAATTTCTCCATTTTCAAGAATTCTTCCTTTGCCATTGCCGAACATGACCATACCCTCTTCTTGGAGCTTGATGTTGGTAAAAAGTTCTCTCCTCCCGGTCATATGGCGTGAACATCCGCTGTCCACGAGCCATTTTGAATCTTCCATTGTTGTTATAGCCCCTATTACCTACAAAAGAATTTTTTTTAGGTACCCTATAATTTTGGGGTCCATGGGGTTAGTCTTGAGACCTTTGGGTCTCCAAACATGACTAGAGCTATTTCTCAATTTGCAATTATTAGCATAATGTCCAACTTTGCCACAATAAAAACAAGTAGGAGTATTAGAACTACTAGCACGTACAAAAGTCGGACCTTGGTTATTTTTCTTAAAAACACTTTGAAATGGTTTATAACCAAGTCCCAATTTCGAATGCTCACCTCTTTGTGCATCTAAAATTTTTGTGACTTTATCCGTGCTTATGTTGAAACGATGCACATCATTTTTCAAACATTCAATATCTTTTGTGATCAATTCCTTTTCGGTTTCAAGAGAGTGAACTCTAGTGAGAGTAAGTGTATGAGCTTTGTCTAGTGATTCATAAGAGGTAAATAATTTTTCTTTTTCAACCTTAAGTTCTTTATGCTCCTTTTTCAAATTTTTGTATTTAACAATTAAATTTTGAAACTCAATTTGCAATTCATCAAAATCACATTGCAAATCATCAACTATGGAGGAAGTAGAGGAATTAGAGCGTACCTCATTATTTTCATCGTCTATGGCCATGAGACCATGTTCGGTCTCTCCTTCCTCGTCGGTTGTTTCGAGTAGTTCATCCCACGTTTTGACCTCCGCATTTAGAGCCTTCTTTTTTGTGAAAGGCTTCTTTTTCTTTTGTTCATCTTCATCGAGTTTTGGGCAATCGGCAATGAAGTGCCTGGGTTTTCCGCATTTAAAGCAAACATTATCTCTCGGTTTTCTTGCTTTATTTTTATTCACAAATTTTGCAAATTTTCGAACAAGTGCGGCCATCTCCTCCTCATCATCATCATTATCATAGTATGCATTATTAGAAGAAGAAGCAAGACATTTAGGAATAATTTGCATACCCGATTGATTTATGGATGGTTTGGAATTTTTCCTCTCATTGAGATAGACTTCATAGATGAGGAGGTTTCCAATAAGCTCATCAAACTTGAGTGTCTCAAGATTTTGTGCCTCTGTGATTGCCGTCACTTTTTCGGACCATAAGCCGGGAAGAGCATTCAATACCTTAGTCACCTTGTCTTCTTCAGAGATGATTTTACCGAGGGCCACAAGAGGATTGACAATATTGTCAAGCCTTTCCACCATCTTGGAGATGCTTTCACCATCATGCATGTTAAAGTTTTCAAAGTCTTTAACAAGCATGGTCTTTGTTGCTTGCTTGACCTTCTTGGTCCCTTCATAGATTGTCTCCAATTTTTCCCAACCTCATGTGCCAACCCTATGTGTTAGGAATTTTATTGTTTAGATTTTGATGAATGCCATGTAAAACTTAGAATAGAAAGTTGGCTCCCCAATTCTTGCTTTGAAATGTATTGTAACAATTAGAGATGGCCAAGCTGAGTTAAGTCAGCTACGCTCCAACTTGCAAGAAGACAAATCAAGGCTTGAAGGAAAACTCACGTGAGGTAGCCGAGTACAACAAAGAAGAAGCGGCAGAACTCGATCAAGAAGCGGTGAGATGCAATGAGTGGAACATCACCAAGTCAACTCAAGAGAAGACAAGTCTCAACCTCAAGTGACAAGAGTCATCCAATGATTGGAAGTGACTCTAAGTCACCTGGGAAAGCGAGGAAATGCAACAAGTCGAGATAATCAAAAAGAACCGTTGCGTAAATCAAGAGATTTACTTAAACAAGTAATATCTTCATACTACCTTTCTTGGAGTGCTCGGGTCGAGCGTGCAAAGAAATGAACCAATGGGAAGCACTACACCGTGTCGAACTCGAAAAGGTGATAAAACATTTCATACGAGGAAATGGCAATTCCAAGAAGTGCAAACCAACGATCGCAAAGTGATTTTCAAAAATGAGCCTATCTCTTCAACGGGCAAATTTTTGAAAGTTCACTATAAAAGGCCGAGGAGTTTGATTGAGAAAATAATAATGCGTGGATGACACACACGTGAGATTTACAAGCTTATCAAAATTGAAATATTCTCAATCCTCAAGCCTACATCTCGAAGAACATCAATCCAACACTTACCTGTGAAGGAAAGAGAACTTCAATCGCTTGAAGAGGAAACTATCGAAAACAAGGGGTCTACACTCCAAGAAGGATTGTAGAAAGGTTCAAGGCTGAACCAAGTCTTAAGCGTTTGGAGGGCTTCGTGATCAAATCCAAAGTGCTTGAGCAAGTGGGTCGTAGTAGCAAGGCAAAATGCCAGAAGAGCCGAGTCGCACGAGAAAGCCACCGAGTGATCAAGGCGTCTCCAGATCGAGTCCCAAAGGATCAAGTCGGCTGTTGTGATCAAGACTTGTATCCGGATCGTTACCACTTTGTAAACTGATCATTACTTAGTGGATTCCTCCAGAGTTGGAGAAGAGAGGAGTAGAAGAATTACCCCATCTTCGAACCTCTATAAAAACTTTATGTGTCATTTACTTTACATTTAAATATCTCTGCACTTTTAATTGCTTATATCTGTGATAAATTTGCTATCCATATGATAATCTATAAGTACTAAATCAAGTCAGAAAAAACTTGCTTAAACAAACTTAAGGGTGTTAAGTCTTCCATGAAAACAAAACCACAAATAAGTCAAATTATAGCCAACAAATTGAGTTACTCTACTAACAGCTCAGGTTGAGTTTGTTGAGAGATTAACTCTACTTGAGTGACTAATTCGATTCCATCAAGACACAAATTGTGAGAACTCAGAGATTTAAAAGGCCTAAATCGAAAATTTGGTAAGGTTTATTCAACCCCCCTTCTAAACCTTACACTTACACCCCTTGGGACCTACAAGTGGTATCGGAGCGGTTGGTTCATTGAACCCTCCGCACCGTTCTTGAACTAGATCTCCAAACTTTTCAAAAGTCTCGCTTTAGTACTTAAACTTTCAAAACTCTTTTCTCTCTTTAAAAATCATTATCATGGAAGCAAATCTAACACGCATTCCTATGTTCACTATTGAAGAATTTGATGATTGGAAAATTCGTATGCGAGCTCATCTATCGATTACATGATGAGATGTGGATAGTGATAGAAGATGGGCCTCTGCAAATATTAAAGGTGAACACAAACATGAAGAGTTGCGGGAAGGGGAAGAAGATGCAAGATCTGCATCCGGGACATGGTTGAAAAAACCAAGAACCGAGTGGACAAATGATGACAAAAAAGATACAACCTGGACAATATAGCCAAGGACATTCTCTACAAAACCTGGACAAAGCCATGTTCAATAAAGTGAAATCTTGCAAAACAAATGAGCGAAAATGCAGGAAAACCGACATTGATTTGTGAAGGCTCGAGCAAATCAAAGAAAACAAACTTTCAGGTGGCTGTACAAAAATTTGAGAACTTTAAAATGATCTCGGAGAAAACCTGGATCAACTGGATGCTCGATTTACGAAATCACAAATGAGTCATCTACACTTGGAAAGGAATATACAGAAGGAAATGTGTATGAAGATCCCGAAAAGTCTTCCAAATGAATGGGAGATGAAGGTCATGGCACTCGAGACATTCCATGGACCTATCAAAGACATCCAACCATGAGTTATTCTCGGACCTCAAAGCCTATGAGTTTGAGTGAGAAGGAAAGACCAGGAAGAGACAATTTGTACCCAAAACAAATTTGCTCTAGTTGTCAAAGATGGAAGGAGAGTCAAGTCAAAGAGGCAATTGACCCGGAAGAAATAGCCCTAATGGTTAAAAGATTTAACAAGTTCTTTAACAAGAACTACAAGAGAGGAAAGGGTGAATCCTCCGAGAAGACACTCGGCTCTCCAAATCAAGGGATGATAGGCCAACCAAGAGAACAGATCATCAACAAGTTGAGTATCAAAGGGTGACAACTCAAGAATAGAAAGAGTGAGCAAAAGGTCAATATCTATGTTGGAATTGTAGACAACCAGGTCACTATGCCATTGACTGCTCATATCCTGTAGTCAACAAGTACGAAACGAAGAAGAAAGAAAGGTCTTGAGAGAAAGAAGACAAGAGAAGAAAAAGGCAATGATGGTGCAGAGATCGCCGAGACAAATGCCAAGTCAAGAGAGACAATGACTCGAGAGAGCAAAAGAAACCGACTACTCAAGTGATTCTCGAAGAAGAAGCCTTGATCTCGCTTAATGGCCAAAGAACAAGATCAAGAAGATGAGGTACAATCTAACTCAACAAGCTCGTACACTAGTGATAGTGATCGCGACACACACACACTTCATCACCCACTCGATCTTTATGATTCATTAGGCAAAATGATGAAAGATTTTGAGCACATTAAAACCTCACACACACTATTGAATGAGGAAAACAACCTACTTAAAAGTCAAAACTCAAAGCGACTAAGGAGCCGAGTACTCTAAGTCAAATAGGCTGATGAGAATAAGAGTTTAAAGGCCGAAAATGCTAAATTAATAGCGAGAAATTGCTGCTATAGAAAAGAGGAGAATGACCTCAAAAATGTTATTGCCTCATTCACTAAGGCATCTAAATCATTGGATGATCTCATTATGAGTCAAAGAGAATGTGGAGACAAGACAAAGCTTAGGATTTAATTCCTTTGTGCCATGTCACACCTCAAGAGTAATTTTGGAAAAAGGATCTTCAAGTCATGAAGAGTCCGAAAAATCCAAAACTCTAAATGATGCACACACTTTCAATCCAAAGCACAATACTAAGCAAACTGGCCTTGGTTACAAAGGAAAAGGAAGACATGATTGAGAGTCTTTGAGAGGGCAAATGAGAAGAGATTCAAATGAGTCCTCAAATAGACTCCAAACAGAAAATACTCAGTAAAGAAGAAGCGAGCTACCAAAAATCCCGAAAACTCATAAAAGAAATACATATGATGGGAATGGTAGAAAATATCCAAGCCAAGTCGATCGAATAATGTGAACTATCGGCCTAGACTTATGGAATACAAGCCCAAATGGCAAAGGCCTAGAACTCAACAAAGGCCATTCCAAAAGCATAAGAGCTTTCATCAAAGACACATATGCACCTAGGCACTACACTCAAAGACACCACAATTACCCAAGAAAGGCAATTGCTAAAACACATATCTTTGGCATACGAGACAAAAGAGACAGTTGTATGAACCTGGAGACTCCCCAAGCAATTTGCCAGGATTGATTATGATTATGGCACTCGATAGATGGCAACCTCTTAGAGTCAAATCATTTGGCTATAGGTTGGTTGGATCATCTTATAATTCTAACCCCTCGGACCCGGACAAGAATGGGTACCTAAAACTTAATTTCCTTGATTGCGGAGTTCAAGGAATAAATGAGTGCCAAGGAACCTGGTACATGGATAGCGGTACATTCCGGACATATGACAGAAATAAGAGAAATCTGTCAAAATTCAAGGAAGTCAAAGGAGCCAAAGTCATATTTGGAGGAAATGAAGCTCCCGGTGAAATAAGAGGCATTGGATCCATCCGGAGGAATGGTTTAGAAATCACGATGTTGCATATGTTGAAGGACTAAACTTCAATTTACTAAGCATCGATCAACTCTGCGACAAGGGCTACAATGTTGGATTCAACATGGGAATATGCCAAATTAAAAATGTTGAATCTAATGAAGTTGTCTTTGCAAGGATGGATGCGATTAAAAAATATGTATGTAGTGGATTGGTCAACCGCAACACCCAAAGACTGCCTCTCTAGCAAAAAGAGCACAAATTTGAATCAAGTTGGTACGTGGCACAAAAAGCCGAGTCATCCGAATTTCAAAACGATTAATAAGCTAGCAAGAAGTCATCTTGTGGAAGGACTTCCGGACTCGATACAAGAAGGAGAGTATATGTGATGCATGTCGGAAGGAAAACAAATCAAGTCGTCGTTCCAAGAAAAGACTTGCCAATCCTCAACAAGAATATTGCATCCGCTTCATATGGATCTATTTGGTCCAAAGGAACCAAAGCAAGCATAAGTGGAAAGAAATACACCCTGGTGGTAGTAGATGACTACTCAAGATATACATGGACAATATTCATGTGCAAGAAGAAAGAAACTCTACAAAAGCTACCACAAATGATGAAGAGGATACAAAATGAGAAGAGTCAAACCATTATCAAAATAAGATCGGATAGAGGAACCGAGTTTGTCAATGGAATAATAACTCAAGATCTTGTGTTGAAAATGGTATTGGTCATGAACTATCACCGCAAGGACTCCACAGCAATGAATGGAGTTGCGAAAGAAGAAAAACAGAACCCTCAAAAAGCGGCAGCAAGGACCATGTTAGTCAAGGGTTACCAAAAAGGTTTTGGGGTCAAGCAATCAACACACTGCTACACCCAAAACAGATGTATGATAAATAGGCGGTGACAAAGACTCCCTATGAGATCCGGATCGGAAGAAAACCAAATGTTGCATATTTCAGGATATTTGGATGTAAATGCTTCATCCATAATAATGGCAAAGATAACCTAAAGGCTTTTGATGCTAAAGGCGATGAGGGTATCTTCTTAGATACTCAAAAAAGCAAAGCCTACAGAATACTCAACAAAAGAACTATGGTTACGAAGAATCCATTCATGTAGTATTCGATGAGCCAAACATAAATGGAGAAGACATTGAAGAGTCACCGATAAGTCAAACATCCAACCTTACGAAGAGTCCCTCTTTCAAGTCGGGCGGGGATTATCAATTCGAAGAAGAAGATGAGATAGCTGAATCTCAAAAGCGGTGGAAGATCTGCACTGGTGAGTGATCACGAGAGAGTCGACCACAAAGAACACAACACGCAAGTCGATCAATCCAAATAACTTACTTCAACCTGACGTAAGATGGCCGAGAGACCATCCACCGAACTTGTCATTGGAGACATGAGAGAAGGTGTCAAGACAAGATCCGAACTCAACAAGAAGCAATGTTCACATGCTTCATCTCGCAGATAGAGCCCAAAGATGTGTCACAAGCATTGGATGACACACATTGGATTCAAGCTATGCAAGAAGAGTCAATCGGTTTGAGAGAAATAAAGTATGGGAATTAGTACAAAGACCCATACATCAAAATGTTATTGGAACCAAATGGGTATTCGAAAATAAGATGAACGAGGAAGGTTACGTGGTAAGAAACAAAGCAAGACTGGTAGCCAAAGGATATTGCCAAGAAGAGGGAATAGATTTTGATGAAACATTTGCTCTGTAGCAAGATTGGAAGCTATAAGGATGTTTCTTGCCTATGCACTCACAAAAATTTCATTGTATATCAAATGGATGTAAAAAGTGCATTCCCGAATGGATTATTGGAAGAAGAAGTGTATGTTGAACAACCTCCGAGGATTTGAGCGGAGAAGACTCTTGGAGACAAAGTGTACAAACTCAAGAAAGCCCTGTATGGATTGAAACAGGCACCCGAGCATGGTATGATACCTGTCACAATTCCTAACCGAAAATGGATTCACTAAAGGAAAAGTGGATAGAACACTTTTCGAAATTCAAGACAAGAAGAGTATCTTTGCTTGTTCAAATATATGTGGATGACATCATTTTTGGATCCACTAACAAAGAGTCATGTGAAAAATTCTCAAACCTCATGCAAAGTAAATTTGAAATGAGCATGATGGGAGAGCCGACATTTTTCCTTGGACTTCAAGTGAAACAAATGAAGGATGGAACCTTTGTAAGTCAAACAAAATACACCAGAGAGATTTAATGAAGAAATTTGGTATGGAGGAAAAGTCTTCTCGTAAAAATACCAATGAACACATCATCAAAATGGACATGGACGCAGATGGCAAGCCCAGAGATCAAACAAGATACTGAGCACTTATTGGATCATCGCTTATCTCACCGCTAGCGGGTCGGACATCACCTTTCTTTGTAGGTGTATGTGCAAGATTTCAATCTGCTCCAAAAGAGAGCCATATGACCGCACTAAGAGAATATTGAGATACTTAAAAGGAAGCCAAGAAGTAGGGCTATGGTATCCAAAGGAAGGTGGATTCAAGCTAATTGGCTATTCGGACTCGACTATCTTTGGATGCGAGTGGACAGAAAAGTACTTGGGCACATGTCAAATGCTTGAAACAGACTAATTTCCTGGTTTAGCAAGAAGCAAAACTCAATAGCCACCTCTACAAATGGTGAGCGAAATACATAGTCTATGAGCAGTAATTGTTGTGCCCAAGTTCTATGGATGAGACAAAGAAAGAGATTATGAAATTGAAGAAAAAGAAATTCCAATCATGTGTGATAACACAAGTGCCATTGCAATCACTCAAAATCTGTGTTGCACTCAAGAACAAAACATATAGATGTCGGATATCATTTCATAAGAGATCATGTTGAAAAGAAGGACATTATCTTGGAATATATCTCAACGATAAGCAACTAGCGACATCTTCACAAAACCATTATGTGAGTCAAGATTTGAAGAACTCAAACATGAGTTGGGGCTAATTGAGCTAAGTCGATACACGAAGAGTCAAAGAAACGAAATGGAACAGAAAAGAAGGTGAAAAAGAGTGAAAACAAAAATTAGCTCAATAAATCACCAGATCGGAAAAGTCACTATACCAAGTCACCGATAGCCGAGTCACTAAGAGAAATGTGAGAAGCGAGTCAAATCGGCTAAGAGATAAGTTTGAATAACTTATGAGCAAAATGACAAAAACGCAAATGCGTTTTGACTAAGCGGGAATGTTTTAAGGAACACGTCAAGATAATGATGATGTGTACGGACATAAAGCCGCACACCAAGCTTATGATTGGATATAAATGTCTTTGCCGCATTAAATACGAGACATGAATCGCTCAATATGCGTGCGAAATCCAAGCCGTTGATTTCGATCACGATTCAAAAAAACCATCTGCACGCCCTTTCATAAACCATATTTAAACCATTTTTCGTCCGTTTCTCTCTCACACTTCTAAAACTGCTCAATCTCTCTCTCAAAAAGCAAAGGCAAACACTCTCGAAACCCTATCAAACTTCAAATCAAATTTACGAACTTTTCTTGAAATTATTCGAGAAATGGCACCAACATATGACTTTACCAAGTTGGGAAAACAAATCCACACCGGTTCGACCGTGGATTTTGACGGAATGGTGAAGCGGGGGTCCGACGACACCCTGGTGAAGAAAATCGCGGAGAAGCTAGAAACGGCAGGATCAAAACCGTTTCTAACACCGAGTATCCCATGACCTATGTGGAGGAGGTCGCACAATTCTACGTGAATGCCGAGATTCACGACGAAGGAATCAAGTCATCTGCTTCACGGGAAGCGGTGACTATCACGGCAAGGATTTGGTGAATATTGCTCACTACCAAAGAGAGGAGCATCCGAGATCAAAGAGGCTGATGTAAACTTGGGCGACGCATGGAAAGAAATAGCCAAGTCGAGGCGTTGTCGACAAAATAATATACACAAAGAAACAAGAGATCATTGAAGGAAGATTATCACAAATTGTTGGACATTGTTGCCAAGTGTATCGACATCAAATTTGGCGACTTTGACCAATCAAAAGGCAAAATTGATTGTGATGGCTGCAATAATCGAAGAAAAGAAGATAAACTCGGGCTGAGTTTATCTACAAAGCAGACTCTGCCAAAACGTAGGAAACAAGTCCTTCAAAGAAGATGGGTCATTTGGAGGATCCTCGGGATATGGCCTAGTGATCGGCCGGTTATTGGAGGTGAAAGGAGTACCTCTTAGACATGGGAAAGCTTTCCATGTTAACAAGAGGATGTTGAGCTAATCTCTCTCGGTGCTCGAAGCGTGCATACGCCAAGAGTGACACCAAAGGGAGGGGAATCACCACCCGGAAGACACAAATGCTTCCTCTCCAACCAAGAAGAAAGCGCCTGCGGCACTGCCAAGAAGTCTCTTGCCCTGCAAAGAAAGAAAACCAAACATGCTCCCGCCCCTGCAGCAGAGTCACCGCCTGGCCGTGTGTCACCTGCCCTGCTGCAGCGGGGTCGAGAAGGACTCACAAATTCCTTCTCTCGATCGTCAAAAAGAGGAGATCGACAAACCTAGACGGCCAGCTCCTCGAAAACAAACACAAGCACCGCCCCACCCGCCCAAGACTCGAGAGGACACCGTCTCTCGAACTGTAAAATCCCTCCTGCAGTGCACCAAGAGACGAAGAAGACTTGTAAAGCAATCCGGGCGGAGAAACCAGGTGAGTCGGCTACTCGGCTAGCACAAATACCGGAGACTATCGGAGAAGTAGAGTCTCCGGATGTAATTGATGAAACCCAAGTCTGCAAGGTGATCGTGAGGCAACCAAGACACAAACAGTAGCTCACACAAAAAACTCAAGAAGAACCAGCTGAGCGGATAGTGATGTTATGATCCTATCTCCACCTTACCCGGACATCCAAAATCGTCTGCGTGAGTGGAGAAAATGGAAGTTGAGTAAGTCGAGGAACAGTTCCTACGGCTGAATTCATAGAAGAAGAAGAGGAACTCGCTAAATTTCCTTGGATTATCTATCAGTACTCCCAACTCTAGATGAAGACAACTCGCATGAATATTCTCGCAGATCTACAAGGACAAGGAGAGAGAAAAGCAAGTCAAGAAGCCGACGAGAAAAGGCAAGTATCGCCTTTATCTCCCAAGCACTACGAACACTTCCATCCTCTCCTTGATGTCTTCTCCGAAAGTGACGAGGAACCGAGTATCTTTGCGCCACGGAAGAATTGCGGATGCAGCAAAAGCATTGCGTGAATCAAGAATCCTTCACGAGCGGACGATGGAGGGACCAGGAGAGTCCTCGAACACACCGAAATCGATCCAATGGGAGTGGTTCGAAAAATAGCCACGATGTTGCCGCTACCACTTCCCCCTAACTCGGAAGAAGCAATAAGGAGATGCCGATGAAATGGCTAGTGGGGACCCCAAAGAGCCAACCCCTATTGAAGGTGTGCCACCACCGCCCCAACGGCCGAACCATCAACTCGCAATAAATGGGAGTTTGGAGACGAGTGACCCCACTCCAAGTCACTCACCGGTGCTGCTCCGGGGGGGAAACTCCTCCACTGCAGCAAGGTCGGAGGATGTCGCGATGACTCCACAAAGAATGTAGGAGGCGAAGCAAAGAAAACTCAAACACAAGAAGAACAACAAGTTGCCATCAACGAAGCTCGAGACGATTGAGACTGTCTCACCGAGGTGTCAACAACTCTGAAGGCTAATGACGCCGCGATGCGATCGAGGCACGAGAAGGAATGTACAGGGAGTTAACACTGGCGATGAAAGCGCAATCCATGGGGTTGAGACTCCAATGGATGCCATCAGAAGACCCTAAGACAAATGACACCGTCGAAAGGGAAGACCAAGCCTCGCAGCAGAGAGACCGCCGGAGGAAATGAAGGCCCACGGGAGGTTGAGACTTCCTGGGGTAACCAAGTAGTAGAACATCCCTCCCGCAACCATCGATCCATCCGAGAAGGAGATCGCGCACTTCATGATTCCCAGGACAACCCCGATGTCACCTTTCTCGGGATCGGAAGGCGAAGAGGAAGTCGAGTCGACTCCCATGACAAATCCAAAAGACTCACCAAGTGCGGATGTTCCAGGCACGAGCAAGTCGATCCCAAGACTACTCGTCGGACCTTTAATTTTGATGATGAGCCACCAATGGAAATCTCATCATCGTCCGATGACGCTTCGATAAGGCCGAGGACCGGTCTACTCAAAAGGAGAAATCGGTGAGACCAACGAAGGCTGTTGAGACAGTGAGGCTCGGCAAAGCCGAGCTCATCGCACCACAAAACCCACGAACCAGAGACCACCGCTCCGGCTCCTCAAGCCACAAACGATCTATTCCCGAAAGAACTTCACGTCCACCGCTTATCATCGAACAAATCCCGGATGGCGGTGATGAATCCTTTGTGGAATCTTTCCCATTCTCACCGGAGATACGAACTCCATGAAGAGTCGAAAAATGAGCAAGCACGCTACCACGACCCGACTCTGTTTTTCACTCAGGCACCATTGTTCCAAATAGACTTCGATTTCGACGTGATGGCCATCACCGCAATGTGAAGAATCACCAAGTACGAGAAGTGTTCAAGGCACTCTTTCTTTGAAGTTGAAAAGATGGAGAGGCATCGCCTCCTTGGATATGCGCTGACAACAGAGATGCCAACCTTACGGTGACTTGCGAGGCATCACAATCGAGGATAAGGGAATGGTGGCAACAAAGCAAAGAATCAATGCGTGTGGAACAGTGAGATACTTGAGACAATTATTCAACAAGTCTGCCGGTGTGGAGAGTCGAAAATGTTGACGCGAAAACGGCTGCGGGAACACATTGAACATATGCACGAAGCTCACACCGCCGAGATCAAGTCGCTGCGCGTGAGCGAATGCAAATGATATACAGCGTTTGGAAGAACACATGACAAGAAAATTCAGCCTTCTCATGGCCGAGATGAAGCGATTTCGATTTCAGAGAATCCAACGCTACTCGATCAATTCCGTGCGGATACAACGCAGCAGACTTGAAGCAAAATTCAACCATCGAAGACTCGACTTCATGCTTGCCAAATGTTCCCTGGGTTCCTCTATCCTTTGATGATGCCAAAAAGGGGGAAGAGGAATACCTTAAAGCAAAGAAAATCAAGCCGAGAAGAAAGGAGCGGTGACAAGGGAACAACGAGAAGGGAAAATCACCGAGGAAATTTTGAAATCAAGAAAGGAAAATCTGCGAGGGGGAAGGATCAAAGAATATGACCTTGATGATTGCACAAACCCCCAACAGGGTCTGTCACACCGACATTATAAGCGACAAACTCCCGTGACTCGCCACTCCAACACTCACGATGTATCTATGGTGAGAAGAGAAAAGAAATTGAAGCGAGGGATGAAGGAGGTGGAAGGAAGAATGGATGCCAGGGTGATGAACATTTTGAAAGAACACGGAGGCATTCCGGTTAGACAGAGACACGTATGCCATTTCGGATGTCGGGACAGAGCCAAGATCGGTTGACGAATTCAAAACGCTCGAATCAAGGTTATTTTGCAAATTTGTCCTTGGCTCAAGCTTGGGATCTCAGATCTTGGGAAAAGGGTCTCACACTATGTGAAGAAGGCGACGAGACATGCAGACAACCGTGATCACTCTGCTTTGGTCACTCCACCGGGCACTCACCGGAAAGAAGAAGGCCCCAAAGGCAAAGATACGCCGCCCGGAGGTAGAGGAAGAAGCGGCGTGGAGGAAGAAGCTTGGACTGGGCCTCGCGCCAAGAATATTGAATACGTAGATCCGGGAAAGAAAGGAGGGATCTCTTTGGGGCTTGACCATGTGGCGAACTTGCAAGTGGCCAAAACCAACGCCGAGTATGCAAGAAGGATAGAAGAAGAAAAAACAAGAGACAAACTCGGCTATGGCGGGAGAGACAGAAAGAATAAGGAAAGATGAAGCCGCTGCCGGGAAGGCATATGAGAAGAAAAAAAGAAGGCGGTGATGATGAGAAGAAAGAAAGAGAAGAAAAGAAGATCTTGATCAAGATGAAAGAAGGAGACAAATGAAGGAGATGAAGTGTTGCTTTGTCAACCCTTCGTGTATTTTATATGTAAATACATACAATGTAAGTCTTACGTAATAATGCCATAAATTTTTTTTTGAGACAATTACATACTGATACACCTTGTAAATTGTGTTAAGTACAAGAATGATATGATCAATAAAAAGATTGATTATGCGCATACATTCTATGTCAATACACTTTCTCAGTATGTATCTTTGTTATTTGCATCTTTGTATGATTTAAGTTTTGGCATCATCAAAAAGGGGAAATTGTTAGGAATTTTATTGTTTAGATTTTGATGAATGCCATGTAAAACTTAGAATAGAAAGTTGGCTCCCCAATTCTTGCTTTGAAATGTATTGTAACAATTAGAGATGGCCAAGCCGAGTTAAGTCGCCTACGCTCCAACTTGCAAGAAGACAATCAAGGAAGGCTTGAAGGAAAACTCACGTGAGGTAGCCGAGTACAACAAAGAAGAGCAGCGAGAACTCGATCAAGAAGCGGTGAGATGCAAAGAGTGGAACATCAAAGTCAACTCAAGAGAAGACAAGTCTCAACCTCAAGTGACAAGAGTCATCCAATGATTGGAAGGCGACTCTAAGTCACCTGGGAAAGCGAGGAAATGCGATCAAGTCGAGATAATCGAAAAAGAACCGTTGCACGAAAATCAAGAGATTTACTTAAACAAGTAATATCTTCATACTACCTTTCTTGGAGTGCTCGATCCCCGAAGCGTGCAAAGAAATGAACCAATGGGAAGCACTACACCGTGTCGAACTCGAAAAGGTGATAAAACATTTCATACGAGGAAATGGCAATTCCAAGAAGTGCAAACCAACGATCGCAAAGTGATTTTCAAAAATGAGCCTATCTCTTCAACGGGCAAATTTTTGAAAGTTCACTATAAAAGGCCGAGGAGTTTGATTGAGAAAATAATAATGCGTGGATGACACACACGTGAGATTTACAAGCTTATCAAAATTGAAATATTCTCAATCCTCAAGCCTACATCTCGAAGAACATCAATCCAACACTTACCTGTGAAGGAAAGAGAACTTCAATCGTTGAAGAGGAAACTACGAAAACAAGGGGTCTACACTCCAAGAAGGATTGTAGAAAGGTTCAAGGCTGAACCAAGTCTTAAGCGTTTGGAGGGCTTCGTGATCAAATCCAAAGTGCTTGAGCAAGTGGGTCAGTAGTAGTAAAGCAAACGCCTGTGAAGAAGCCGAGTCGTCACGAGAAGCCACCGAGTGATCAAGGCGTCTCCATCCGAGTCCCAAAGGATCAAGTCGGCCATTGTGATCAAGACTTGTATCCGGACTCATTACCACTTTGTAAACGATCATTACTTAGTGGATTCCTCCAGGAGTTGGAGAAGAGAGGAGTAGAAGAATTACCCCATCTTCGAACCTCTATAAAAACTTTATTGTGTCATTTACTTTCTGACATTTAAATATCTCGCACTTTTAATTGCTTATATCTCACGATAAATTTGCTATCCATCGATAATCTATAAGTACTAAATCAAGTCAGAAAAACTTGCTTAAACAAACTTAAGGGTGTTAAGTCTTCCAAAAAAACAAAACCACGGCTAAGTCAAATTATAGCCAACAAATGAGTTACTCTACTAACGGCTCAAATTTGAGTTTGTTGAGAGATTAACTCTCTTGAGTGACTAATTCGATGTCCATCAAGGACACAATTTGTGTAGAACTCTGAGATTTAAAAGGCCTAAATCGAAAATTTGGTAAGGTTTATTCAACCCCCCCCCTTCTAAACCTTACACTTACACCCCTTGGGACCTACACTATGCCTCTTATGCAATTGTACTCGGTGGCGGTAAGAGAACAATGCAAAATATTTAAGGCCTTACCGTTTAGAGAGAAAGCCTTTTTGT
Organism: Rehmannia glutinosa; assembly: GCA_016081115.2. Lineage (NCBI taxonomy): Eukaryota > Viridiplantae > Streptophyta > Magnoliopsida > Lamiales > Orobanchaceae > Rehmannia > Rehmannia glutinosa. The sequence continues at coordinate 9,660,448 of CM071935.1, forward strand.
CATTTTCATCGAACTCCTTGAAAGGTTTAGGAGCCGAGGTGTCATCCTCCGATTTCTTGGTTGGTTGATCAATTCCTTCAATGACCACATTCCAAATGTCGAACCCGCACCCTTGTAGGAAGCACTCCATACGGTCTTTCCAAAATACGTAGTGTTTGATAAATGGTTTTATCATGATTTTGATGATTTTGTTTTTATACCAAAACAATGTTTTTAAAGGTTGTCCAAATACTCCTAAATGATTTTAAATGGTTTTAATATTTTCCGGAGTATTTCCTCAGGTTTATTTTCGACAAAATTGGACAACACATTTAATGATTTTGTGTCATTGATATTTACATTCAAACTATGTTTCAAAACGTTGTCCTAATACTCCCGATCGGTCTAAAATGTTTTTACTATTTTTTGGAGTATTTCTTGGAGTTTATTTTCGATAAAATATTAGACAACACTTTTATTTTGAGGCCAACCGGTCGCCCTATAGGGCAACCCGTACCTGAAGAGTACGTTGAAACAGAAATTAAGCCTGGAGTGAAAAATAGCGGTCGACGGCCGTGCATCGGGCATCGACCGGTCAGAGTCGGCCGGTCGCCAGTGCGGCCGGTGCACCCTGCAAGTTTGGTTTTGAAAGCAGAACTCCTGCCCTTCGATTTTTAAGGTTGTGCGACCGGCCAACGTAGGGAACGACCGGTCGAACCCCACGTCGACCGGTCGCCCTGTGTAAATTTGTGATACGTTTATTTCAAACTCTATTTACGTGCGGCCGTGCCGCTTGGTTTGACAAAAAAATCGACCGTTTGACAAATGCACAACTTTTCCTTGATTTGTGGGATTGATTTCTAACAGCTCTTTTCTTTAATTGTCTTGCAATTTTTTTATAGAATTCATGTCCCCAAGAGGAGCCTATCATGTACAAGACATCTTCTATAAATAGAGGAAGAATTGAAGCAACACAATATGAGAGAAAACTACAACACAACAAGATACACTCAAGACTACACTTGTTCTTACATTGTCTTATTTCTTGTTGTAATTTGCCTAGCTATTCACTTTCACATTCTTGAGGTCTAGGCTATTATTGATTACACTTGCACTCAATTGTATAATTCATTATCGAGTTGTAATCTTGGATTTTTGGGTAATCATTCAACACAAGATATCCTTGTGAGTGTTCTTGTGGTAAGAACACACTTGGATGATGTAGGTGATAGGTGCAAGAAGATTGTGGTGATCTTCTTATTGAGGTGTTGAAGAATTTGGTATTCTTCAAGGTTGAAGATTGTGGTAATCTTCACAAGGTGCCGTTGGAGATTGTGGTAATCTTCAAAGAGAGATTGTGGTAATCTCAAAGGTGGTGTTGAAGAAGAGTGTGGTGCTCTTCAAGGTGTTGTTGTATTAATTTTGGTAATTAATAAAATATTTTTTTCTTTTTGAAATCCATCCCGGATATACTGGGGTGGTAGAGGATTAGGCCCTAGGTGGGTTGAACCTCTATAAATCGACGTGTGTTGTTTACATTCCGCACCTTTATTATTGTCTTTGAGCATTCGATTCGAAAAAGAGGGTAAAATCGAAAAGATGGAGATAATCTATCCACCCCCCCTCTAGATTATCGTAGCTGCTTGGACTTACAAGTGGTATCAAAGCCAAACTCTTTGGCAAGCTCGTTTCACATCGCAAGTGAAGAGGAACGATCGTCGGGTACGAATAAATCTCACCTTTCCGGCGCCTCAACCACCAAGCCACCACTATTTGATTCCAAAAATTTTATTTTTTGGAAAGAAAGAATGGAATGCTATTTACAAGTTTGCGGGTTCGACATTTGGAACACCGTCATAAATGGAGAATCTATTCCGATGAAAGATACACCACACACCTCCAAAGGCTTCAAAGAGCTCAATGATGAAGAAAAGAAAATCATCTCCTTAAACGGTAAAGCTCTCAATATTTTGTATTGTTCATTTACTAATTTGGAATATGAACATATTGTAGGAATCTGATCGGCACATGAAGTATGGCAAAAATTAGAAGCCATCTATGGAGTATTTGCAAATGAAAGGAGTCAAACCAAAGCATTTACTTCTCAAAGGGATACAAGTTCAAATCTAAGGAACAAGCCTCCTACAACTTCCAACTATGAAGAAGTTGAATATTGTTTTATGGGCATCGAAGAAGAAAACGAGGTATGTCTTAAACCCTCTACTTCTTATGATATTGCTAGTCAAAATGATTATAGTGATTTGCAAAATGATTTTGATGATCTTCAAAATGAATTCCAAGGTTTACTTGTTAAGTACAAAAATTTGAAAAAGGTATTCAATGTTTTGAAAAATGAAAAAGATAGTTTATTTGCTTCCTATGAATCATTATCATGTGCTCACACCACCACACTTGATAAGGTTAGAAACCTTGAAAAACAAAATAATACTCTTGTTAAGGATATTATTTGCATGAAAAATGATTTATCAAAATCCAACTTGAGTACCAATAAAATGACCGATATTGTTGATGTTCATAACTGTAATAAATTGAAACAAGGACTTGATCATAAGCCTAGTGTTGTTAATCGTATGAAAAGAAATCAAGTCCCTATGCATGTTGGTCATTATGCTCCAAAAATTATTACTTGCTTCTATTGCGGTAAAAAGGGTCATACGATAAATACTTGTTGGGCTAAAAATAGCTCAAATTATCTTTGGAGACCTAAAAGTCTCAAGACTAATCCCAAAGGACCCAAGCACTTGAGGGTACCACAAAACAATGTCATTGTAGATACCCGGCGAAATAATAATCGGAAAAAATTCATACCGCCAAGAAGACATCAAATGACCAATTCATTTGATCAAAGGAGAAAACATTTTCAACAAAGCCAATTTCCAAGAAGAGGATATAATCAAAAATGGGAAGAACACAATCCTTGGAAATGGCAAAGACATCATCAACAAGATGATTTTCAAAGAAGAAAAGACCATCAACAATGGGAAGGTAACAAACCTTGGAAATGGAGTAATCAAAGAAGCCATCATCAACAAAGTGACTTCTCAAGGGGAAGATATCATCAACAATGGGAACGGCACAACCCATGGAAATGGCGTAATTGGTAACCCGTATCTCCCTATTTAAATATGCATTTTATTTTGTTATTATGCATGCTTTTATTTGTGTCTTAATTGCAAAATGAGTTTTCAAGTATTTATTTTTTAATTAAGGTCTTCAATATATATTTGTGCTTTTAAAATATTTTTGAAAAAGAAGACCTTATATGATGTTTTTAAAACTCTTGTGCATTTTTTGTAGACTAAAGAGTGTTATCATCTCTTATGGATCATTATGGCATGAGCTTACTTGTGGTATCTCTTAGCCTACACTTTCATCATTATGATTTGTGCTAGATTTGTTTTAAGAATTGTGTAGGATTTACATATTTTCACAAATGGCCATTTACGCCATTATTTGTCAAGAAAGGCATAAATTATTGAGGTACGTTTACTTGTGTTATTCTTACTCTTATAGACTTGATATATGTATTGCCATGTGCCTATGTGATTGTTTTTCATACAAGTGCCATTAAGAGGATTTTTAGATTTTTTTGAAAGGCACTATTCGATATTTGATTGCACATATTTGCTTTGTCTACTCTTGTTCAAATACTTCTTTTAAATGAGGTCTCAACTATATGCTATCGGATTTTCAAATTTCAAAAGAGACCTTTGTAGCTTTCTTAAGCTTATTTGAACTTGCATGATTTATTAGACTCTTGATGATCTTCTAAATGCATAGTTTGTATTTCTTGCTTCATGGTCTATATATATAATGTCTATTTCTATTATGCTCTTATGCAAGATATTTTTGTGATTGATGATTGAGACATGTTCTTACACTTGGGCTATTTTTTTCTTGCTTATATAAGCGTTGCCGTTAATGAGTTTGTTAAGTTGTGTAGATGAGAAATGAAGCACTCCAAATATTAGTTACCTCAAAATATTTGGATGTAAATGTTCTATTATGAACACCTTAGATCAATTGGGTGCCCTATGATGATAGTGATGAAGAAGACAAAAAGGGTATTCCGGAACAAACTCGATGACCAAAGCAACATTGGTCGAACTAAGGCGAGGTTAGTAGCTCGAAGGTATTTTCAAGAAGAATGTAATTAATTTTGATATAACATTTGCACTCATAGCACATTTAGTAGCTATTTGCATTTTACTTGCCCATTCTTGTTTTAAGAAAATTTCAAGCTTTACCAAATGGATGTTAAATCCAAATTTCTAAATGGTTTTATTCAAATAGAAGTCTATCGGAGTTTAAAATTTAGGCCAAATGATTTTTATAAAAGGCCTTGTACAGTTGATACAAGTATCCCGTATATGGTTTGATAGACTTAGCTATTTGTGCAAAATAATTTTACAAAAGGTAAAGTTGATACTACACTTCTTGTTTTGAAAAAGGGCAAGGTTGTTTACTTGTGCAAATTTATGTTGATAATATTTATGGTGCTACTAATAAATATTTGTGCAAGATATTTTTCCAAGTCAATGCAAGGTGAACCTAAGATGATCATAATGAGGGAAGCTCAAATTTGATCATTGGAATTCAAATTACTCAATGCCAAGAAGATGGTTATATTTCAAAAGAACTCTTGAAGGAGTTAAGCATTGAAGAAAGAAGAACTATCTCAACCTCTATGGCTAAAGATTGACAAAGGTTGAGAAAAGCATATCGGCCGACAAACAAATTCGAGGTATGTTTTCGTGTATTATTCCTATAGACTCGACATTCCATATGCCTTATGTCTATATGCTTGACTTCAAAAACTATCCCAACGAATCTCATTAAAGTGCCGTTAAAAGAAATTTTCAAATATTTGAAAGGCACATCCTCTTTTGACTTGTATATCCAAAGTATTAAAACATTCTTATTTTTCCGGAATAACAAGTTTGGTGTTTACAATTTATCAAAATATGGTTCGTCATAATCGAACTAAACATATTGAGATTCGAAATTTTTTCTAAGGGGATTGCATGTTTTATCAAAAACTTGAAGTTGTGTTTAATTTCGTCTCAAGGATATAACTCGCGGATCTTTTAATCGCTCACCGCCGAGTATTTTACCTCATTTTGAGCTTGATTATGACATAATGTATATTGAATAAGGTCTACGTTTGCATTTTGTGCGTTCTTAAAACTTAGGGGCGAAAAATCGGATCTTTGGATCAAACTTCGAATTTTGAGACAGAACTCAAACAAATGGGCTGATGGGGCAAGGCAAGGCCGGCCGGTCGCCCATGCCGTCGACCGGTCGCCCTTGCCCATGACCGGTCGCCCTAAGGGATTTTTTGGTCAAAAATGGTTCTGTTTTCCAGACTTAGCATTTTTGGCTTTTTGGTTCACTTTCCGTCCCCTTTGCAAATTTCACACACAATTCACTTCAAATGAGCTCGATGCATGAATTATATATTTTGGGACTACCTAGCTCGGTTCTCATCATTGATGCTCATCTTTACCGATTGAATGGTAAGAATTTCACTCTCTTTAGCTCAATTGGGTTGAACCCTTGAGTTTGTGGCTTATATGTATTTTTCTTGATGCAATTCATATATATTTGTGATGAGCTTATTAATTGTTGATGAATGATATTTGTTATATTGCATTTGGTGATGAAAAACTTGGCTTGATTACATTTACAAGGGCTATATATATCATTTTCTAATTTTGGCGCCCGCCAAGTGTTCGATAAAATGTTTCAATGAAAAATTCATCACTTACATGATTCTCTTGTTTTCAAAAGTCTTATATATTAATAGAGATCATGTTGTGCTTATCAAATGAGTTTTCATAAGCTTCTTCAAGTCGTATGATTCGACTTTTACCTCCTTATTTGGTTTATAAGCTTCAATGTTCAAATAGCTCGATACATCGGTTTTGTTGCGCACTTTGATATGAATATATAATGTATTTATCGTGCTAACATTCTTTTTGATGATTCCAAAGGGGGAGAAACATGTTATAAGCTCTTTAGCTCAAAGAAGCTAAGATAATCTTAACGAAAAGAAGCTATAAGCTATGGCTTCATAAAGCCATAAGTTGTTGATCATATTTAATCCACTTGGTGCATTACGGTGTTGTGGATCATATTTATTCCACTTGGTGCATTATGGTTACATATGAATCATGGTCCATTGGTTGTAGTATGGACTTATATACAGTTCTAATGATATCTCTTTGACAGGGGGAGCTTTTAAGTTTTTGATACTTAAGCTCAATATCGAAAAGCTAAGATTTTAGCTTATGTTGAAGTTGCTTCTATATTACCTTTGTTGTGCATGTTGATAGGGGGAGCATTTGCTATATGTGTTTAAATATCTCTACTCCCATCCTTGCGTTTATATTGCGCAGAATGTTGTCGCTATCAACGGATATTCATTTTTGACCGGAAAAATTGTTTTGTTTTCAAAATCGGTCTTGTTGAACTGTTTTGGTTTGTAATCATCAAAAAGGGGGGGATTGTTTGATAAATGGTTTTATCATGATGTTGATGATTTTGTTTTTATACCAAAACAATGTTTTTAAAGGTTGTCCAAATACTCCTAAATGATTTTAAATGGTTTTAATATTTTCCGGAGTATTTTCTCAAGTTTATTTTTGACAAAATTGGACAACACATTTAATGATTTTGTGTCATTGATTTTTACATTCAAACTATGTTTCAAAACGTTGTCCTAATACTCCCGATCAGTCTAAAATATTTTTACTATTTTTTGGAGTATTTCTTGGAGTTTATTTTCGATAAAATATTAGACAACACTTTTATTTTGAGGCCAACTGGTCGCCCTATAGGGCAACCCGTACCTTAAGAGTACGTTGAAACAGAAATTAAGCCTGGAGTGAAAAATATCAGGTCGACTGGTTGCCCTGGGCGTCGACCGGTCGCCCAGGCTGCGACCGGTGCCTGCAAGTTTGGTTTTGAAACAGAACTCCTGCCCTTCGATTTTTAAGGTTGTGCGACCGGCCAACGTAGGGAACGACCGCCCTGTGTAAATTTGTGATACATTTATTTCAAACTCTATTTCTGTGCGACCGGTCGCCCCTTGGTTTGACAGCAAAAATCTGACCGTTTGACAGCAGACAACTTTCCCTTGATTTGTGGGATTGATTTCTAACAGCTCTTTTCTTCAATTGTCTTGCAATTTTTTACAGAATTCATGTCCCCAAGAGGAGCCTATCATGTACAAGACATCTTCTATAAATAGAGGAATAATTGAAGCAACACAATATGAGAGAAAACTACAACACAACAAGATACACTCAAGAATACACTTGTTCTTAAATTGTCTGATTTCTTGTTGTAATTTGCCTAGCTATTCACTTTCACATTCTTGAGGTCTAGGCTATTCTTGATTACACTTGCACTCAATTGTATAATTCATTATCGAGTTGTAATCTTGGATTTTTGGGTAATCATTCAACACAAGATATCCTTGTGAGTGTTCTTGTGGTAAGAACACACTTGGATGATGTAGGTGATAGGTGCAAGAAGATTGTGGTGATCTTCTTATTGAGGTGTTGAAGAATTTGGTATTCTTCAAGGTTGAAGATTGTGGTAATCTTCACAAGGTGCCATTGGAGATTGTGGTAATCTTCAAAGAGAGATTGTGGTAATCTCAAAGGTGGTGTTGAAGAAGAGCGTGGTGCTCTTCAAGGTGTTGTTGTATTAATTTTGGTAATTAATAAAATCTTTTTTCTTTTTGAAATCCATCCCGGATATACTGGGGTGGTAGAGGATTAGGCCCTAGGTGGGTTGAACCTCTATAAATCGATGTGTGTTGTTTACATTCCGCACCTTTATTATTGTGTTTGAGCATTCGATTCGAAAAAGTGGGTAAAATTGAAAAGATGGAGATAATCTATTCACCCCCCTTTAGATTATCGTAGCCGCTTGGACTTACACGTAGTTGTTGGCGTCGAATAGTGGTAGCTTGTTGGTGGAGGCGCCGGTGGTGAGATAAGTATCATTTGTAGCCATGGATCTTTCCTCTTTACTCGGAACGAGCTAGCCAAAGAGTTTGGCTTTGATACCACTTGTTAGTCCAAGTGGCTACGATAATCTAGAGGGGGGGTGAATAGATTATCTCGATTTTTTAGATTTTGCCCTCTTTTTCGAAAAATCAAGCAAAAACGAAATGCTAAGTGCGGAAAATAAATAGCACACTTCGATTTAAAGAGGTTCAACCCACCTAGGGCCTAATCCTCTACCAGCCAAGTATATCCGGGATGGATTTCAAAAAAGAAAAAAAAGATTTTATTAATTACCAAAATTAATAATACAACACCTTGAGGATTACCACAACCCTCTTGCAACACCTTGAGGATTACCACAACCCTCTTACACCACTTTAAGGATTACCACAATCCTCTTACAACACCTTTGAAGATTACCACAACCCTCAAACACCTATCACCTAGATACAAGGATGTCTTGTGTTGAATGATGACCAAAAATCAAGATTACCACAAGAATACTCACAAGGATGTCTTGTGTAATCAAGATTACAACTCAATGATGAATGATACAATATGAGTACAAGTGTAATCAAGAATTGAAAGCCTAGACCTCAAATTTGTGCAAGTGAAAGTGCTTGGGCTAATACAACAAGATATATGAAAGTGTTTGCTTGTTTGCTCTTTGCTTGTGTAGAGTGTTATGTCTTATTGCTTGAATGAAGCCTCTATTTATAGGAGAGGTCTTGGCTTTGATTTCCAGACATAGGCTCCTCCTTGAGGAGTGATTTGCTGCAAAAGAAACCATTTAAAATCATCAATATAGCTGTTAGAAATCAATCCCTCAAAATAGGGAAAAGTTGTCTGAAAATGGAACGGATAGTTTACTGATAAAATAGGGGTGCGATCGGTCGCGCAGAGATAAGTTTGAAATTGAATTTCTGCGATTTTTACACAGGGGGACCGGTCGAAGGGGGGTTCGACCGGTCGCCTATGATGTTGACCGGTTGGGGGTGTTTAAAATACGAAACAGAGAAGACTGAAGCAAAAGAGGGACTCCCAGGTACCGGTCGCCCTCAAGGTGGTCGACCGGTCGCCCTCCCTTATTTTTTCTACGTCCCTTTTTCTGTTTCAAAACTCAACTCATGTATGGGTTGCCCTATAGGGCGACCGGTCGAGCCTGAAACAAATATGTTGTCCAATTTTTTATCGAGAATAAACTCCAAAAAATACTCCGAAAAATAGTAAAAATATTTTAAATCGATCGAAAGTATTTAGACAACATTTAGGGACATTGTTTTGGTTTAAAAACTCATTTGAACAAAATCATCAAAATCATAATAAAAAATTTATCTAACATTCCCAACCAATGAAAATTAATTAATTATTAGTCCAATCCTCCCTTAACAAAAATCTCAAACGATGCTAGAGTTGATAAAAATTTCTACCATAGACTTTGTTATTATATAGTCCTAAATTTTCCATAAGGTGCATTTTCTATTTTGCCTCCCATTTATTGTCCAATTAATTTTGGGGTAAGAGTAGTCTTTATCATTCAATCGTATTCTTCTATCTACTCAATAATTGCAACGAAATCATCGGATATTATTTTAAAAAAATAAATACATCAATTCCAAACTCCAAATACAATATTATAGAATATTATATAATCCATGAACACAACAATTCTATTAAATCCTAAAATTTTATCCAATCGTATCAACAAAACCGAATTCGGAATGGATTGTAAAATGTGATATCTCATCTTCAATATTTGCAACAACTAAGCTAATGAGTTGGTTTGGATATTTACTATAGCCTACTAAATCCTTAGTAAAGAATCAAGTCTAATCTCAATTTTGAACCAAACGAAGCCTATAAACAATGATATAATGGTTTAAGTATTCTAGGTCTCGTTTCTCTTTTTTTATGGGATTGGATAGTTTTATTAGGATTAGATAAGATTGTACTATACACGCATGAAATTTTTTAAAATAATAATGTGGTTGGGATGTTGGATTATGTTATATGAATATTTTTAATTAAATACTAGTAATTTATTTGGGATTTGTGATTGAATGTGATAAACAATTATAATGACCAAAATACCCTCATATAGTTCTCTCTTTTTTCCCTTATTAGGAGTAAAAATGACACATCACATTTTTTATTTGCAAAGTATCATAGAATAATTAATAATAGGGGGAATGGTGAGACTTAATCATCTACCTAAGGGATAATCTCATGTGATCCCAAAGAGTCACGGGCCATGTTCCATGTTCTCAATCAAGGGAAACCAATTGATTATTAGTCCAATCCGCCCTTATCAAAAATCACAAACAAGGCCCTAGGGTATATGATTATGGTGGTACTTTAGAAATTTGATTTTTGTTTTAAAAAGTAAAATTCTATTATAATTTATAGGATGTTTAGAAAATTTGTGCTTAGTTTTATTTTCGATCATTCCCAACACATTCATTTGGAGAAAACGTATTCCAAAAATGAAATTGGGGATTTGTAAGGAATAAAATTATATTTGGATGTTTTGTTGAAAAATATAATGTGATTTATTCTTAAAAAAATATTTCACCAATAAAATTTTTGTCAATGTTCTTTTTGATGAATATATTTTCAGCAGTAGATGTCTTGTCAATATCATTTTGTTATAGTAAATGAGAATATAGTAAGGTATATGTTTGTTTAAATATCATAATAAATGATTGGTGATTTTGGGGGCCATTTACTTTTATCATTGGGGCATAGAATGATTGATAATTAAAAAACAATAGGATTAATTGTTATGAATTGATTATTGGATAAGTAATATATTATCTTTTATTGGATTGTAAGAGTTATTTGTACCTAATATAATCATTTTTTTGACAACAAATATAATCAATATTATGTAGATAAATGTGTATGTTGAAATATATCATCATCTAAAAAATTCTTGAAATTAAAATTTTTTAGTTTATATTTTTTTGGAGATTTTTCTTCTTTTTCTTTCTCTTCCTTCTTCACCGCAATGCCCACCCCATCCTAATTGGGATATAGTCTGTCTTGGTGCTCAAATGAACTCTTCTTAATTGAAATCAAATCAAATTATGCAAAAATTATGGAGCTCAATTTACTCAACAAGTGTGAAAAACATTGGCTAAAGAAACAATATTTATGGAGGCATACATGTTCAATATGGAAGATGATTAGGTCAATATTTTCTTCAATTATTGAAACTCCAATAAATGGTGAAAAGGAAAGAAATTTTTATAACACTAGGATCAAAGATGATCGGATCAAATAAACTTTATTGTCTGCTTGGTATAATAATACCATCTCCAGCACTCTGCACTATTTTAGTGCAAAGTCTGCATTACTTTGGCACAAAATCTACACTTCATCTACATCAGTTTGTACTATTTTTTGCACTAAAAAAGAATATTCCATAAAATTCTTTTTTTATTTTGACTTTTATTACTTTATAATTGATAAAAATATTATATAAGTAATTTTTTTAATATAAAATTTATTAGTTTTATTATTTTTAAAATTAATCAAATTGAAAAAAATAAATAGAAAATTTAATGAAATTAATGCAAAAATATAAAATAAAAAATCATAATAGTTTTTATTTGTATTTTCAGTAAAAAAAAATTAGTTATTTTATGCAACTTTACCTATTTTAGTATTATTTTTTATTAGATTAATTAAAATATAAGATTGCTAATAGTATTTAAAGTTAAGATAAATATATAATAAATTAAATTTATAAAAAGGAAAAAAAAAAGTAGCGATGCTACAGTACCGCGCCACTACTGTAGCAAAATGCCAATTTGATGCAAAATGTAGTGCAGTGCTGGAGAACAAACATAGCAATGAGCGCTATTCTCCAGCATTGCTGGAGATGGTCTAAAGAAGATGAAATGGGGGAGACAATGATGGAGATAAGATCTAAATATCTATTAGGATTAGTTTTAATGGATTATGTTATTATTTTTTAAGAGTTTTCAATAGTTATTATTTTTTATTGCAGCATGAGTTTAATCATATAAACACTTGCTTTGTTAAAATTTTCAGAGAGGTTGAATATTGAATAGAAATTCGAGTTAGGCTAATCCCTAAATTCTTGTCTCTCTTATGGTATTCATGTAGAATCAACGTACGATGTGAGTCTGTATCATTGTTCATGCTTTCGTCTGCATTAGTTGGTATCCATAGACCGGCGATAATCCTTAATATGCCATCTCGACACCACTTAGGTTTTGAAGCTCATAAGCTACGAGCAATGACACTATTCAGATTTGTCAGCATATCGACTTGCTGGCAAAACAAGTGAGTATCGTAAATATTAACTAATCAAGGTCTTGTATGGTTATGTTTCCATTGATCATTTTCAATTTCTAGTGTTAGAAAATAAATTTTGAGAATTCATTGGTTTTCGTGTGAAAACTGGAATTATGTTTGGATGAATGCATGAGAATGAACTTTATGGGTTTAAAAATGAGATTATGTTTGTTTGAGTAGTTTTGAAATAGTATTTTATGTATATATTAATTTAAAAAGTTGATAGTAGTTAAATATTTTAATTGAATATATAATATTATATTTGTATATTGTAGGTGGTGAGTCCATTAGATAGATATAATTAAGAAATATTAATATTTTCAGCAGATAAAGTTGGTAATGGAGAGTCCACAACTCCCACATATATAATTGGATAAAAAAATGAGAATAGTGATTGATGAGTGGTGTAGGGTAGTGTATAGGGTTGAGAATTGAAATTATTGGTTTAGGATGTTATTTTATGTAAAAAATGAAAAGTGAAATAATCATTTCTATTTGAAAATTTATAAACAAACATGATTTCATTTTCTATGAATAGTTGAAAATTGGAAATGTGGCCTTGGAAAAATAAACAAGCAAGACCCAAAAGATTTATTGAAAAATAATTTCTTGGTGATTGTGAGTTTTCCTACATTGTTGTGCTCATCCAGTTCACCCAATTGGAAACATATTCCACTGACATGGATGGTTCATTTTCTAGAGACCTTAAAGATAATGGCTATAATGGACAATGAAGTAAGCAATTATAATACAATGGAGCTGATTGGCCACAAAAAAACCTCCAAACTTTGATGAGGTCGGAGACTGGTGGTTATGATGGGCCATCTATCTTTGACAAGGAAAGTGACTCCTCAATTTTGACGGTTGACTACAAAAAAACCGCCAAAATCCGACGAGGAAAAAAGCAGCTGTGATGACCCATCAATTTTCGATAAAGAGATTGAGATTGTTGGTGAGGATTTTCAATCTGAAATAATAGAGAAATCAAGTCGATTTGGAAAAGTGAAAATAGTTTTCTAGAGTTCAATCTGAATTATATTATTTTTGATTTAGTTCAGATGTATTTTTATATTCACATTGTTTTTCCATCTCGTCCTCCTCATGTCCCTCCATGGTATGATGATTCTTTTAGTGATGATCTCCATTCCGATTCGCGGACGAATTTGTTTGATACATGTTTTTATCTTAATTTTGATGATTTTATTTTATCACCAAAACAATGTTTTTAAAGGTTGTCCAAATACTCCTAAATGATTTAAAATGATTTTTATATTTTCCGGAGTATTTTCTCAAAGTTTATTTTCGTCTAAATTGGACAACGCTTTTAATGATTTTACGTTATTGGGTTTTCACTCTCAAACGATGTTTCTAAATGTTGTCCTAATACTTCCGATCGGTTTAAAATGTTTTTACTAAATTTTCGGAGTATTTCTTGAGTTTTATTTTCGACAAAAATTGGACAATATTTACTCTCTCGTGTCGACCGGTCGCCCTATAGGGCAACCCGTACACAAGATGTTTTTAGAAACAGAAAATGAGACGGAAAGAAAAACAAGCGAGTCGACCGTGCATCAGGCGTCGATCGTCCGGTCGACCGGTCACCCAGCGGTCGACCGGTACCTGCAAGTGTGTTTCGAAACAGAACTTTTAATCCTTGCAAAATCCATGAGGGGGACCGGTTGGGGAGATGGTCGACCGGTCGAGGTAGACGCGACCGGCCGCCTGTGTTATTTTGCCTTTGTATTTTTTCCAACGTCTATTTACGTATGCGGCGCGTGCTATGTATTGACAAAGAAAAATATGACCGTTTGACAAACAGACAAACTTTCCTTAAAATGTGGGATTGATTTCTAACAGCTATATTCTTGATCTTAATTGTATTTTTCTGTAGATTTTCAATCCCCAAGAGGAGCCTATGCTTGATCAATCATCTCCTATATATAGAGGAAGTTTTGGAGCAACCAATACAACAATTGAGATACAACACAACAAGATACACTTCAAGCAAACACTTGGTCTTTCATGGTCATTATTCTTGTTGTAAAATTGCCTAGCTTATCACTTTCACATCTTTGAGGTCTAGGCTATTCTTGATTACACTTTGCACTCAAATTGTATTATTCATTATTGAGTTGTAATCTTGATTTTTGGTTATCATTCAAACACAAGATATCCTTGTGAGTGTTCTTGTGGTAAGAGCACACTTGGATGATTTAGGTGATAGGTACAAGAAGATTGTGGTAATCTTCTTATTTGAGGTGTTGAAGAATTCGGTATTCTTCAAGGTTGAAGATTGTGGTAATCTTCACAAGGTGCCGTTGAAGGAAGATTGTGGTAATCTTCAAAGGGAGATTGTGGTAATCTCCAAAGGTGGTGTTGAAGAAGAGTGTGGTGCTCTTCAAGGTGTTGTAAGTTGAATTTGTATTAATTTTGGTAATTAATAAAATTCTTTTCTTTTCGAAATCCATCCCTGATATATCTTTGGGGTGGTAGAGGATTAGGCCCTAGGTGGGTTGAACCTCTTTAAATCGACGTGTGTTGTTTACATTCCGCACCTTCATTATTTTGTTTGAGCATTCGATTGTTAAAAGAGGACGAAATCGAAAAGATGGAGATAATCTATTCACCCCCCCTCTAGATTATCGTAGTCGCTTGGACTTACAGAATTGTCTCAACTCCGGAGAGAATAATGGAGATGAGATCTTAATTAAATATCTATTAGGATTAGTTTTAATTGATTATGTTATTATCTTTTAAGAATTTTCAATAGTTAGAAGTTTTTATTGCAGTAGCAGTTTAATCCTGTAAATACTTGTTTTGTTATTATTTTTATAGAGGTTGAATATTGAATAAAAATTCGAGTTAGGGTATTCCCCAAATTCTTGTCTCTCTTATGGTATTCATGTAGAATAAATGTAAGAGGTGAATTTAAACCATTGTTCATTCTTCCGCCTACATCAGACAAGGTTATGAAGTGTAATTCCATACTTCAATTCTAGGAAAAAAATGACATTTTAACCCGGAGGGTATACAAATTGGGCCAGTAGGATTATTGGGTCAGGTCTTGAAGAATGGATTATAATTTGGCTTCAAATTTAAAATTCAATTGGGTCGGATGATATATATTGAATGACCATTTCATTTAAAAACTTAAGATGTTATAGTGGTGAGCTATTCATTGAATATTTAATCATTCTAACACACACCCCAATGTGCAGGCGATTGTTTATGAAACCTAGCACATGGAATGCTTTTATGGATGGTGGTAATGTTTGAACTCAGGACTTTTGTTTGGCCTAGCTCTGATACCATATTAAATGACCATATCATCTAAAATATTTAGCTGTTTAATCATTTTAACATGCAAATATCGAATTAGTCATTTATACAAAAATAAATAAATGATCAACTATTTAGTTAAACCAATATAACTCAATCCATCAAAGTAAACTAGGCCTCATGGAATGAGAAATCATTCCTTGAAAATACAAGAAACAATCATAATTTTTTCTTCAAAGAAGAAAAATGCAAGAATGATATTTTTTTCTTTAATTGATAAATTATATCAATTATCGTGATTTATACATATGACCAATAAGTAAATAGGTTGTTCAATTGGTATATGCAAACATCACTCCTCCTGTTTTGAGCAATTATAAGTATCTCACTCTCGTGACTCTTCTGGTTTTGAGTAGATATATGTATCCCATTCCCATTCATTTTTACTACGAATATTTTATTGATGTTTTTTAAAATCGGCAGACAATATAGTAAATGATAGTCCAAGTTCTTATCTGGAGCTGGTGGTTCTTCAGATGGCTGGAACTTGTCTGCAACACTAGCAAACGTTAGATGTGCCTTGGGGTTGGCCCATCCAACGTTCAAGTCAGTACCGGAAGTAGGAGAATAATAGAGCAAAAGATAATAATTAACTGTGATTAATCTAAATTACTTACAAATAATAAGGAGGGACCTTTTTTATATCTTTGGGTTGATGGGCCACATGGGCCTTATAGGATAACGTGGACTGGTGGGCCAGGTAATTATATCTGGATCCAATGAGGATTAATAATATTTGATAATTAATTTATTTAAAATTACACGAAAAATAATAAAAATAAGAAATGTTAGGGAAAGTTATTTTTGTCCCCAACATTTATTTTTCAGTTTCTTGCAATGTTTTTAAACCTAGACCGAACTGATTGGTTAGTCTGGCCAAATCGTGAACCAGTCATGACTACGGTCCGAATTTTGATTTGAAACGAATGGAAAGAAATTTGGTGCGACCCAGTAAAAATCAATTAACCCGATGGCCCCTAAAGTGAATGAAACAGTAATTTTATTTTTTTTACAATCAAAATGAATTTCATTTATTTGTCAGAAAACACTTACAGCTGATTACAACTATGGGTGAAAAATAACTGCAACCCATAAGAATCATAAATTTATACAGATCTAAAATAAAATTTTAAACCTAAACTGTTGGAAAATTTAAGCACAAAACAACATGAATTATTTCTACTATTTTAGGAACAAGCAATAATAAAAATAACAAGAAGCCAATAATTAAATAGGAGTCAAGTTTAGGATAGTTTGGGTCGAAGCACGTCACATCGTTCTCTTTAGAGAAAAAATGCCCCCACTGCACTGGTAAATTTGTTGATAGTACATCCCTTTTCCAAGATTCGGCAACCCATTAGTGCTCTCATGTGCAGCGAAGAGAACTCTGAACCACTTGTGAACTCAATGCTCAAATTAATATAGGAGGAATAAAATTCTGGAGGTTGATGATTTTGTTTCTTTTTGACCGAATGGACCAATTTGTAAAAGGACCAATTTCTGTATAATAGCCAAGAAACAATAAGTGTAAAAAAATTGAAAAACGCTGAAGGTTGAGAGTATAACAAATAGCAATATATGTATGTTGTACGTGTGTGTATATTTTTAGAGTAAAAAATCATATGGTCCTTTTATAATGAAGACTTGAAGCTAAAACACCCACTAACTCATGATAACAACCAACAAGATAATAGAAAGGTGGGTTAAAAAATTAGCCATTAGTTGCTAACTAATAGGAAGTTTAGTTTTAAATCAATTGTTTTTTCAATAATCCCCCACATGATTTAAAACTCACAAAATAAATTTTGAAAAAGAGATGAGCATATAATACCGTGAAATAGGTGTAGGTACCTTCCAGGTTTGTTCCTCACTTAGTGTGAATGAACTACAATCTATAGGACAATAGAGACATGAATGTCTTGATCTAAGTCCTTGTGGTTAGGTGGCAACACATCACACACCACAGTATGAGTAAACATTATGGTTCTATCAGTGCTGCACTTTCCGGTCATGTACATGAATCTTGTATCATGAACGTCATTAGGGAGTAGACTACACCCCCACAGTGGTGACCCCACCATCACATTCATTTAGGTGAATCCTCCAAGGGTGACTTGTGACCAACCACCTCGCACAATTATGCCTTTTGATTCATTAAGAGATAAACTCAACCTCAATCGTCACATAAAGAGCACTAAACACCATATGAATAGGACTCGGAAAAATTCCACAAAAATAACTAATTTATTAAAATATTATGCTATTCCAAGCCACCCTTTTACAATTTCGTTTGTACCCGTTGAACTTCGTTCATGTGATCTCCATACCTCCAAAGATGGGTTTACACTGTGGTGATTTAATTAATAGGCTCTAATCCCATTCCCTTCGATAATTGTAAAACTTGTTGATGCGATCCCTTGTGAGCGGATCATCAATATTATTTTCAGATCCGACAAAATTAAAAGAAATAACATGAGAAATTATATGTCTAATTGATTTATGTCTCACAGTCAAGTGCCTTCTTTTCTCATTATAATTTTTGCTTTTAGCTCTAGCAATAGCAACTTGACTATCACAATGTAAAGAAATAAGAGGAATATGCTTAGGCAATAAAGAAATATTATTTAAAAAACTTTTAAGCCACTCAGTCTGAGTGCACGCGGTATCTAAGGCAATTAACTCAGCCTCCATAGTTGACCGTAATATTACAGTCTGCTTAGCAGACTTCCATGATATTGCTCCACATGCCAATGTAAATACATATCCACTAGTTGACTTTGTTTCCTCCAAATCAATGATCCAATTTGCATCACTGTAACCTTCTAGAACAT
Source organism: Rehmannia glutinosa (assembly GCA_016081115.2). Classification (NCBI taxonomy): domain Eukaryota; kingdom Viridiplantae; phylum Streptophyta; class Magnoliopsida; order Lamiales; family Orobanchaceae; genus Rehmannia; species Rehmannia glutinosa. The sequence goes on from CM071935.1 coordinate 9,678,959, forward strand.
CTGGAAAACCTGTGAAGTTAATATCATAATCAATAGTCCCTTTTAAATATTTAAACAATCTTTCCAATGCATCGTAGTGAGAAGTATTAGGACTATGTGTGTAGCTTGCTAATCTACCAAAAACATATGCAATGTCCGATCTAGTATGATTCATCAAATGCAATAATGATCCAATAATTTGAGAATATTTATGTTGAGAAACACTAGCATCTTTATTTTTTCTCAACTTAAAAGTTGGATCATAAGAAGTAGACACTAGATTCACACTGGAATATTAAATTTATTCAATAATTTTTCAATATAATGAGATTGCGACAAAGAAATGGAATTTTCATTTCTAATTATCTTTATTCCTAAAATAACATCCACATGACCAATGTCTTTCATATCAAAATGATTAGACATGAATTTTTTGCTATCATTAATAATATCAATATTGCTACCAAAGATCAAATTATCATCAATATACAAGCACAAAATTACACAAGTATCATTCACAACTTTGATATAAACACACTTATCGCCTTTATTGATATAAAACTATTAGAAATTATAACACTATCAAACTTCTCATACCACTTCATTGGAAGATGTTTTAATCCGTAAAGATATTTAACAAGCTTACATACTTTATTTTCCTCACCGACCACAACAAAACCTTCTGGCTGGTTCATATAAATTTCCTCCAAATCACCATTTAAGAAGGCGATTTTTACATCCATTTGATGGACATCCAATTTATAAACAGAGACAATAGCAATCAACATTCTAATGGTAGTAATTTTAGAAACATGTGAGTAAGTGTAAAAAAAGTCAATGCCAGGTTTTTGCTCAAAACCCTTAACAACTAGTCCGGCCTTGTATTTTTCTATAGAACCATCAATCCTCAACTTTTTCTTAAAAATCCATTTACACCCTATTGTTTTACAACCAGGTGGGAGGTCCGTTAAAACCCAAGTTTTATTAATCATAAGTGAGTTCATTTCATCATTAATTGCCTCCTTCCAAAAAGGAGCATCTACAAACAACATAGCATTATTATACGTTTTAAGGTCATCTTCAAGTAAAAACAATATAAAAATCATCACCAAAATTTTTAGTTTTTTTACTCCTTTTACTCCTCCTAGTCTCAACAGGCTCCTCATTAAAAAACAGTAAGAGAAGAATTATTAATATTAGAACTAGAATATGCACAAACAAGCGTATACAATTTATCTTCCATAGGAATAATATTTTCAAAAAATACAGCATCTCTAGATTCAATAATAATATTATTGGAAATTTTAGGAACTTTATAATTAAACACTAAAAATCTATAAGTAATATTATTTAAAGAATAGCCAACAAAAACACAATCAACAGTTTTAGTGCCTATTTTTCTTTTCTTAAGAATAGGAATATTAACCTTAGCTAGGCACCCCCACACTTTTAAAAATTTAAGAGAAGACTTTTTATTCTTCCGTAACTCATAAGGAGTCTTGTCAGAATTTTTATAAGGAACTCTATTAAGAATCAAACAAGCAGAATGTAGAGCTTCACCCCAACAATTTTTAGGCAAACCAGAACTAAGTAACATTGCATTCACCATATCAAGTAATCCCTATTATTTTCTTTCTGCCACACCATTGGATTGGGGAGAATAAGAAGGTGTCACTTCATGCACAATACCATGTAATTTACAAAAATCAACCATTTCATCAAAAACATATTCACCACCCCTATCAGAGCGAAGAATTTTAATTTTCTTTTCAAGTTGATTTCAACTTCATCTTTATACTGTTTAAACTTATCAAATAAATTACTCTTTGCATTAATTAAATAAACATAGAAATATCTACAATCATCCATAAAATTAATGAAATATTGATTAACACCACGGGTCAAGATATGATTGGTATCACAAATATCACTATGAATTAATCTAAGCAATTTGGTTTCTTTTTCTACTGATTTGTGTGGTTTTCTAGGTTGCTTAGCTTGCACACATATTTCACATTTTTCTTTCACATTAATAGAAGACTTGGAATTAGATCTAAATGCATCATATTTTTTACTGTAGCGGAATTCACATGACCAAGTCTACCATGCCAAGTATCACAACATTCAACTTTAGCAATAGATAAAGAAGAATTAAAATTTTCATTACTAGAAGAAGGCATTACACTTAAAAGTAATAAACCATCCAACATAAAACCTTTACCAAAAAACTGACCATGTCTAGAAATTACAAATTTATTGGATTCAAAAACAACTTTATAACCATTTCTAACTAATAAAGACGCACTAATCAAATTTTTCCTAATATCTGGAATATGACAAACACCATCTAGAGACAAGACTTTTCCGGACGACAAAGTTAACTGGACTTGGCCTTCTCATAGGACACGAGCCACACTCCCATTTCCCATGCTCATAGTTCTTGTACCTGATACCTATTAGGCTTTGGAATCGGGCGACCCCCACAGTCACCACATTAGCTTGTGGTTTAGAAGTCGACGGGGGTTTGGACTGATTTTTCTGGCCATGGTGGTGAAAACAATTCTTGGCAATATGATTAGTCCTCCCACAACCTGAATTGGACTCCCATTTTTACCCTTTGGCATATTGTTATCGAATTTATTGTTACCAAATCTGTCATTCCAGTTTTCTTGAAAACTTTAGGCTTTGGTTTATGAGAATTTTCAATAATTAAAGCCTTGGCCTGAAAAGCAGGTTTTTTAGAATGTTGGGAAGAATGGTGTCTATCCTCAATTCTCAAAGCAACAAATAATTCTTCAAGACAAAAATTTTCAGGCTTATGCTTAAGACCTTTAGTAAAATCAGACCAAGATGGTGGTAATTTTTTAATCAAAGAAGACACATAGAAAGAATCACTTTGTTCGACTCCTTTTGCACTCATATCATAAATAATAAGGTTCTCTAACTCAATCAACTGATCAGAAACACTTTTAGTATCAACTATTTGAAAATCTAGCCATTCATCAGTAGACACACGTTTGAGACCTTTTTCAGCAGTACCATAACGATAATCAAGTGCATTCCACAATTCAAGTGCAGATTTGGTATGTGAAAAAATGCGATAAATACTATGAGGCAAAGCACTCAAAATTCTACCATGACAAAGAATATCCTTATCAGCAAGGTCATCGATTTTGTCACTAGAGTTTTTAGTAGTATCTTTGCTAGTAGGGGTCTCAGTAGACTTAGTAGCATAACTTTCACCATTTTCTTTAAGACCATTTAGAATCACAGAAAACAATCCCAATTCAATCAACCAAAAAAACAATCCCAATTCAATCAACCAAAATTTCATTTGTTGTTGCTAACATAAAAAGTTTTTCCCATCAAATTTTTCAGGCTTGCTAGACAATGGCTTAAGAAATCTATATTCGGCAAGTAGCAAATAATCCTAAATTATTAGAAACATAATTTCCTCTCTAAACTTGTTGGAAAATTTAAGCACACCACACTAGGGATTATTTCTACTAATTTGGGAACAAGCAATAATAAAAATAACAACAAGCCAATAATTAAATAGGAGTCAAGTTTAGGATAATCTGGGTCGAAGCACGCCGTAGTGCTTTCTTTAGAGAGGAAACGTCCCCACTACACTGGTAAATTTGTTAATAGCACGTCCCTCTCCCAAGATTCGACAACGCGTTGGTGCTCTCGTGTACAACAAAGAGAACCCCGAACCACTTGTGAACTAAATTCTCAAATTAATATAGGAGAAATAAAATTCTGGCAGTTGATGATTTTGTTTCTTTTTGACCGAATGGACCAATTTGTAAAAGGACCATTTTTTGTATAATAGCCAAGAAATAGTGAGTGTGAAAAAAATTAAAAAGCACTGAAGGTTGAGAGTATATCAATTATCAATATATGTATGATGTACGTGTGTGTATATTTTTAGAGTAAAAAACCATCTGGTCCTTTTATAATGAAGACTTGAAGTTAAAACACCCACTAACTCATGATAACAACCAACAAGATAATGGGAAAGTGGGCTAACAAATTAGCCATTAATTGCTAATTAATAGGAAGTTTAGCTTTAAATCAATTATTTTATCCAACAAGATCTACTGGTTCGTAAAATTAGAACTTTGCAACGGAGGTGCTGGATAAAACACGCACCAAAAATGATCTCATTTCTGTCATGTATCGTTGGTAATGGATCATCTGATCTTCTAAACAAAATCACACATATGGGACAAACTTATTAACTGAAAAAAAAACCCCACATATTTTGGACAAGTAAGCACCTAATGGGAATAAATAAAAGCCATATATTGGGGACATATTTATTTAGATTAAAAGCAATGAAAAAGAAACATAAGAAAAATATGGAGGAACAAAAATAACTAGGGTTTTGAGTAGAGCTATCAAATTCGGCCATGTGGGCCAGCTCGATAAAAAGACCGGACTGGGCTCTGTATTTAGAGGCCAAAAATGAACCAAGCTTTTTTGGTCTGGCCCGGTTTTTTCAGTGTATTTTTCTTGTGTTGAGCTCCAAAAATAGTGGTCTAGTCATGTTGGACCTGGCCCGATTTTAACTTTTGGCCCGACAGTTCGACCCGATCCATTTGACACTTCTAGTTTTGAGAGAAGAAACATATTGAAGTAATGAAACGTGAACAATTGATACACAATGACATACATAAACTAGATAATATTAACGTTGTTTCATAAATTTAACTCCAAAATGGAAGATTCTAATAGTGGAAACTCCAAATTTAGCGATGATCTGCGGGCCTGAATGGAAATTTCTCTAAGTAGAGAGGTCAAACTTCAATGGAATATCGCACAACAATACAACATCTTTCTGGAGCTAGGGGTGTTCATCGAATCGAATTCCGGATTCTTCGACTTCCTCGAATCGAATTTAATCGAATGAACATATTAAACCTCAATTCAAAATTCGATCCTAACTCGATTAAATTCGAATTGAATTTAAGCAAATTGGATTTCTCGATTCCGAATCGAATTCGAGTAAATCCAAAAATCCAAATTCATCGATAAATTGAACAAGGTTAAAATTCAGAACATAATATTTTTGGACCATACACAATAAATTCTAGATTTCCTTTTTCAAAATTACAAATTTTTGACTAATCTTTTTGTATTGCTTAATTTAACTAACACTATCATAAATTCATAACGAAATCCCTTATATAAATTTAATAAATCATTTTGTGCCAATTTTATATCAACACTAGATACTTGATAAATAACTTTTATACTCATATCTCAATTTGATTATTGTCCAACTTTTTATTTGGATGAATAAAAATAATATGTACCAAGATTAGATTGCAACAAATAAAATGAAAACAGAGTGAAACACATATATTATATATACTAATAACATATATTATGATTAACTTGCAACATGCATAATGCCTTTATTATTCTTTGCACACGTGATCTGACGGACTTTTACTAAGAACAATATATATTCTTTTAAGGCATTATGAGCTCAAGTGACTGAATTGCTTTGAAGCTGATAATACCACATGTAATTGAGAAATACAGAGACATTAAAAATACTAAGAGAACATCTTATAAAGTGCATGGAAACAACACCAAACAAAAAGCAACTAGTTTGAGCCAATGTCATTAAGAGCACGCCCAAGTTACATGAAGTCAGAAACTACGAAATGATATTAAACATCAACAACGGTTGAATCAGGGACTGATTGTTTGATTTCTGCAATTAAGCGAAAAAAAAAGTTAATATGAAAATATGTGGTAAATGTTTTCTATAAGAAACTGAGATGCATCACTAAGGATTAGGAGTTCAAATTAAAGAATATACAGATTACCTTGTTCAAATTTTTCAAGATCCTCAATGCGTTCTTCCACTTCAACTTGAGATGCATCTGATCGAAGCCAATCTTGAGAACATATTAAAGCTTGTACTATTTTAGGAGTTAAAGAACTCCTAAATGAATCGAGTACTCTCCCACCTGTGCTAAAGACAGATTCAGAAGCAACTGTAGAAATTGGAATAGCTAAAACATCACGAGCAATCAATGATAATATCGGAAATTTTGGACTTCTAGCCCTCCACCAATCTAAAACACTAAAGTTCTCATTATCATAGTCCTCATCTTCATCATCTTCCTCGGTCAAATATCTATCCAACTCAGATTTAAGATTTTTGGAACCCGAATCTGCTTTTCTTCTTTTTAACTCAGCCCTGTATTTTTTTTTAGTTTGTTCATTGGCTCACTATCATTGTTGCACAAGCTTAAATCGACTGGAATTGAACCAATGTCGATAGAACATGACGAAGATCCGCCAATAGGTGTGCAATGAAGTCTTTTATACTCATTAAACAACTCATAAATTGCACTCTTTACTTTTTCAGACAATCTCCCCCCTTCTTCGGTACCATACATATTAGAGATAATTATGTCAACATACTCAAATTTGTTTCTAGGATCAAGAACACAAGCAATAAAAACCAACAAATTAAATTTTTCAGGACATCCCCAGTACTTGTCAAATTTCTTCTTCATTTGTGATGCCATGTTTCGCAGTTTCTCATCTTCACATGAAATATATTCTTTCAAAACCCCATGAATGCAAGAAATATCATCTAAGAAAGTATTTGATGTAATGTACTTCGTGCCCGAAACCTTAAAGTAAGTCGGTAAAAATGTCGAAGGAAAATAATCAATACTCTAACATTCCCCCAATCCCAATAAGTTAGAACCCCAGGTTTAGAGCCATGATTTTCAAGATCATCCCTAAAACATGTATCCTCCATATCTAACCTATCAAATGCCCTTTCATACTTTTCTGCCACGCTCAACATCAAATAGGTTGAATTCCATCGAGTGGGAACATCCAAGCACAATGATTTACTACAATCACATTTTTCTATATCAAGAAAATCCATGAACCTTTTAATCTAGTTGGTGATTGTCTTACATATCGAATTCTTTGCTCTAACACTTTCAATTGACCCCAAAGATCTTTAAGCCGTCGTGAACAATTAAGTTCAAAATATGAGCAACACACCTAATATGTGTCCATTTACCTTGTAACACACACTTTTGTCCCCAATTCACAAATTTTCTTCTTAAATATTCAATTGCCACATCATTTGAACTTGCATTATCAACGATGTCGTGAAGACATTTTGTAAACTCCAATCAACCAAGCACATTTCAATAGCCTTCCCAATGTCTTGACCCCTATGACTTGACACATGACAAAAATTTAACACTTTTTTCTGCAATTTCCAATCAATGTCAATAAAGTGAGCAGTGAGACACATATAATTAATTCTTTGCGATGTCCAGTGTCGGTGGTTAAACAAATTACTGTTAGAATTGTTTTGATTTGAGCACTTAACTTTTGATCTTTCATCAATAAACAAGCGATAGCAAT